>CM060922.1:112545834-113262834 GCA_030737875.1 Allium sativum
GTGCTAGGTCCACCCTAGGGTGTATCAAGCCCTAGGGTGCCAACCACGGACACAAATCAAGCATGCACAGTCTAAACCTACTGATGCCCGTGTTTGCTTATTCAACTCCGGACTATGTGCACGACCATAGTCCGCCTAAACCTACACCGACGCACCTACACAGCCGTCGTTTTGGTCGCTTACATGTCAGCCCAGTAATCGTGCCCCACCCTAGCCTAGTCCTAGGGTATCATGATACAATTAAGAGGGTTACTGCTGAAAAGGACCACGCAACTAGGGTTTCCAAACGGGTTAAATGTGGTTAACCCGATCAAATCAAGCATCAAGTTGGCTAAGTGTATCTAAGGTTCATGACTTAACACTACCAGCCCATCGTGTTCAAGTGGTTAAGTATTCAAGTAGTCCATGACTTAACCCTATCATGTGGCATTAATTAATTTAATGCACCTTAAGCTCTCAATTAGACCTTGTTGTGGTTACTAGTTAAGCCGGGCGGGTTCGGGTAGCTTTACATCACAACTTAGTCTAACCTCGGGTTTCAAGCGCGACATGACCGACTACTCACATTGGGTCCTATTGTTTGTAGCTACTAGTTAGGCCGGTCGGTTCCGGGTAGATTTATGCTACAAACTCAACCCAACCTCGAGTTGGCCATTCTCATGTTTTCTAGAAGTCATGTCCAAGTTCATGTTTCAAGCATAATCACATGTCATATTTCATGTCATATTTTCAAGTCATGTTTTATGTCATTTTAGTTTACCCATAACGTAACCCCATCGCATGTAAGTTTGCATAAACACAAATAGATCACAAAGAGGGAACTTAGAAGCATGACATAAATGGGCATAAGGTGATCAGATTTGGCCACAAGTTAAACATGGTGGCATATGAGGCAAATGTGTTCATAAACTTGCATATTACATTATAAGCCTCAAAACATGCATGACATCAAACTTAGCAAATAGGTGAAACATGGTCATAGATGGCATAGGATGATAACTAGTGATTCGCATATCACATCATATGCAAGTTAACATAAAGGTTATGAGAGTTTCTATGTTGCATTATGCAACATTTCCAAACAAAGCTCATAGCTTTCAACCACAAAGTCAAGGTGATAGCTTTACAAACATGCATAGGACAAATCTATGCATAACATGATGGATTCAAAGCACAAATCATACTTAGGACCAAACTCAAACTTGCAACATGTCATATTTAACTTCATTGTTTAAATCTAAGAGTAGAATAGGGCTTACAATGCTATGAAGACTTATAAGATAAAATAAGATTGAGACAAAGCCACTAGAAATCCCCAAATAATAAGATCCAATCAAAACCCTTGAGAAATAAGAAGAAGATCCTTATTTTGATGAAGAAAGATTGAACTTTGGCCTTGAATCAAACTTAGAAACTCTCAAACAAGCTTAGAAACTCTCAAATGAATAAAGATGGAGATTATGACAAGAGGGTGAAGGCCATGGTGAGGGAGCATTTTGGCAGCACTTAGTTGTAGGATTGATTTATGAGTGATTAGGGTAGGTGTTAGGGTCTTTTTATAGAAGATTAGGTTAGTTTTAGCCATAGGATTAACCCCAAATCAAATCTGAACCATCAAATTACGTCACTAGCCAACAAAACATGGTTCAGGAGCCAAAGCAGGTGCACCAGGCCAACCTGGCCGACCAGGGAAGTCGACCCCCAGGTCGAATCCCAGGTCGACCTGGTCTAGGGCTGGTCGACCCCCAGGTCGACCACCCAGTCGACCTGGGCTGGGCGGGAAACTTTCCCGCCCAGTCTGTTTTCGAACCCTGAATTTTCTGAAAACTTCTTCGGGCCTTAACTGTGTCATACGGACTCCGATTTACAAAATTTCGGACTCTATTTCGCGTATTTTTCCGAGACGAACGCAATGGCACAGCCCGTTTCCCTTTGTTTAGATTTTAACGTTTAATTCTACCTTGATTTATGTTATAACATGTTATTCAAAATACGGGTTGTCACATTCTCCCCTCCTTAAAGGATTTCGTCCCCGAAATCTCTAAGTTAGGAAGAACGTATCCTACCATCCGTCATCCTTCTACTCAAAACATCATCCACAAGTAATCATTGTCCTTAACGAATTATAAATGCTGTATGAACATATGCAAAGGTGTGTGTATATGTACTTATCTAATGCGAAAATCAGGTGGTTACTGATTCAGTAAACCTCCTTAGTGCATATGTATGTTAGTGAAATGAGTCCATATGTATGAAAATTCCTAACATAATTTATAATGTCTACGTGAGTGGACATAACATTCGTCCATATGCAACATCCACGTGATAGCACAACAAGTTTCAGCCATGAATAAGTATAAGCACTCATGCATATGTAATATGAAAGTGTGTGAGCCGATCTTAGTGCCTAATGTGTATCATGCATCCACGAGTATCCACTTGCAAACACTTGCAACCACTTGCAAACATCAAGCATAACATGTTTCAAATACACGTTTCATCCAAAGGGTTTCTACCTAAGGTTCTCATGACAAGATTATCGAGATAACAAGATAAACATGGATAGCAAAAGAAAGATAGGAAAAGAGATCGAGAATGTACCCTCAAAAAGAAATGGATAAAGCCCACGCATCTTCTCCTCAGTTTCAAAAGTTGCGTCCTCTTCGGCTTCACTCCACTGAACCTTCACCAACTTGACTTCTCGATTCCTTAGCTTCTTGATCTCTGTTCCCAAGATACGAATTAGAGCTTTCCTCAAGGTTGCTTCTTTCTCTACCTCCATGTCTTCAAGAATGCTAGGCTCAACCACCTCGGCTGACTCATGTAGGCACTTTCGGAGATGCGAGAAATGAAAAACATTGTGCACTCCGGCCAGCTTCTCGGGCAATTCCACCTTATATGCCATCTTCCCAATCCTCTCTATGATAGGGAAAGGTCCTACGAACCTTGGTGCCAGCTTCCCAACTGCTCCAAAATGAACCACATTACGTAAAGGAGAAACCTTCACGAAAAACATATCTCCAACTTCGAATTCCAAATCTGTCCTTCGCTTGTCAGCATAGGATTTCTGTCTGTCTTGGGCCGCCTTCATCCGCCTTCGAATCAACTCTACCCTCTCGGATGTGTCCCTTATCATGTCGGGCCCAAGTATAAGCTCATCTGTCGTCTCCCACCAACATGTTGGTGTCTTGCACGGCCTCCCATACAAAGCTTCGAATGGTGCCATTCCTATGCTTGCTTGATAGCTGTTATTATAAGCAAACTCCACGAGAGGAAGATGATCTTCCCAAGTACCACCAAATTCAAGAATTCATAGCATCAACAGATCTTCTAGTAATCTATTCACCCTTTCCGTCTGACCATCTGTCTGTGGGTGATAGGCCGTATTTAGATTCAGTCGCGTACCCATCGCTTCTTGCAAACTATTCCAGAACTGACTAGTGAAGATTGGGTCGCGATCGCTAACTATGCTAGAAGGAACTCCATGCAATCGCATTATCTCTCGAAGGTAAACAGATGCTAGCCATGATGCGGTCCTCTTGCTCTTTACTGGAATGAAATGAGCACTCTTCGTAAGTCTATCAACTATGACCCATATGCTCGTATTTCCTTTCCTCGACCTAGGCAATCCATCCACAAAATCCATAGAAATACTTTCCCACTTCCATTGCGGGACCTCCAATGGATGTAATAGCCCACCGGGTTTCTTCGACTCGGCTTTCACTTGTTGGCACACCGTGCACTTTGAAACATACTCGGCCACATCTTTCTTCATTCCGGCCCAAAAGAAAATGCGCTTCATATCCCTATACATCTTATCCCTTCCAGGATGTATAGTCATCTTCGAGTGATACGCCTCTTCAAGAACTTTATGCACTAAGTCTCCCACTTGTGGAACACATAGTCTTCCATCACGCTTTAGCCAACCCTTGTCATCAATAGTATATCTAGAGAGGTGACTTGATGTCTCACCATGAATCAACTTGTCCATGATCTCGACTATCTGCGGGTCTTCCTTCTGCGAAGTCCCTACTTGATCAAGAAGTGTAGGTCTAAGCTCAAGAGATGCTAACGAGCAAGTGCAAAATCAAAGGTTGCTAAGAACTCTAAATTCTTCATCTCAACAAACAAAGGGCACAAAGCCAACCTTTTCCTATTTAGCGCATCCGCCACCACATTACCCTTGCCAGGGGTATAAGCTATATCATAGTCATAAGATGCCAAGAATTGCATCCACCTTTGTTGCCTTAGATTCAAATCCTTTTGCGAAAAGAGGTACTTCAGAGACTTGTGATCAGTATACAACTCGAACCTTTCGCCTAGAAGATAATGGCGCCACGATTTAAGTGCAAAGACAATCGCCGCCAACTCCAAATCATGTGTGGGATAGTTCTTCTCATGAACTTTAAGTTGCCTACCCCTATAACATATGACTCTTCCTTCTTGCATCCGAACAGCGCCTAAACCCGTGCCACATGCATTGGTGTACATGGTGTACATCTTACCACCGTCGGGTAATGCCAAAACTGGAGTTGTGGTGAGGGTTATCTTAAGCCTTTGAAAAGCGAGCTCACACTCTAAGTCCCATGCAAAGACTAAGTTCTTCTTCGTCAACTTAGTAAGAGGGGCTGATATCTTAGCGAAGTCCTTAATGAACTTCATATAGTAGCCTGCCAGACCGAGAAAGCTTCATACTTCGGTTGCATTCTTAGGAGTCTTCCAGTCTTGAACTGAAACCACTTTCGCAGGATCCACAGCTATGCCTTGCTTAAAAACTATATGTCCAAGAAACCGAACTTCCCTTCTCCAGAAATGGCATTTGGAGAACTTAGCTTTCAACTGATGAGCTCTAAGCGTATCCATCACTTCCTTGAGATGTCTAGCATGTTCTTCCTCGTCCTTTGAGAAGATCAGAATATCATCCACGAAGACAACCACAAACTTGTTAAGGAACTCCCGAAACACCCTACTCATCAAATCTACGAAGTAGACGGGTGCATTAGTCAAACCAAATGGCATGACAAGCCATTCAAAGAATCCATCTGGAGTCCTAAACGCAGTCTTGTCAATACTATCCTCAGCCACTCTAAGCTGATGAAATCCGGTGGCTAGATCGAGTTGAGAGAAAAAAGAAGCACCAACAAGCTGGTCAAAAAATCATCGGTTCTCGGTAACGGGTGCCTATTCTTCTTTGTCAGCTTGTTCAACTCACGATAATCAACATATAGACGAAGCGAACCATCCGCCTTAGTAGCGAATACCACAGGAGCACCCCATTCAGAAATGCTTCGCCTAATAAAATTCTTCTCAAGCAACTCCTTGATTTGCTTACTAAGCTCTTTCCTCTCTCGTGGGGCCATGTGCCTAACGGGCAATGAAACTGGCTTGGCATTATCAACAAGATAAATGCAGAAATCTATCTCTCGTTTAGGGGGTAACCCCTTCACTTCATCAAAGACATCAGGATATTCTCGGACCACCCTTACAGATTGCAGATCATCGATGGACGAGTCAAGAGATTCAAGATAGCATAACATGACGGGATCCATAGGGTTACAAGAAATTTCTAGGGTATTACCGAGGCGAGTCATGAGCCTCACTACCCTATGCTCACAATCAAGAATGGCTCCATAACGGGACAACCAATCCATGCCCAAAATCAACCCATATCCCAAAAACCCGAGAACATAAGCATTACACATGAATTCTACATTCAAGATAGAAATCTTCAAATCCACACAAACCATAGATAAATGGGCGGAACCCCCAATTGGATTTGAAACACTGACGGGATCCTCAATTAGACTAGTACTTAGGTGCAACTTTTCAACAAGATCGGGAGAAATAAAACTATGCGATGCGCCAGAATCAAATAAGGTGCGAACAAGAAAATCAGAAATGTAAACAAGGCTTTCTACAGAAATACTACCTCGATCAAGAACTAGAGCGGTGTTGAGGGCATGCACTTGCCCTCCAAAAGATCGTGCACGCTGAGTCTGTCCTTGTCCTTGCTTCTTAGGACAATCCTTGCTAAGATGTATAGTTTCTCCATAGAGAAAGCACTCGACCAACTTCCTCTTCTTCTTCCTACATTCTTTGGTCAAGTGTCCAGTGATCCCACAGTAGTGGCATTTCCTTTGCTCCTTTGCCTTGTTATTGTTGTTGCCCTTATTGCCCTTCTTGTTCTTCTTGTTGTTCTGATTACTCTGATTGCCTCCCCACTTGGAGTCTCCCTTCTTGGTTTGTGTCTCATTAGCCTTGATTTCTTTCTTGCCACTCTTATCATCCCCTTGAAGCAATGCCATATCCACTAAGCTCTCAAAAGTGGCCCCCATGGGTATATGAGACATGGCCAAACCTTGCAATGGCTCATTCAATCCTCGGGCAAAGCGTAGAGCCTTCTTCTGAGCTGTATTAACCATGTCTAAACCAAATCGAGCAAGCTGGTTGAACTTATTCACATACTCCTTGACAGTCATGTCACCTTGCTTCAAAGATATAAACTTCTCCATTTGCAAATTCTTTTCAGCAGATGATAGAAACTTAAGCCCAAACCTCGTCCTAAAGTCATCCCAAGTCTCAACGGGCCTAGTAGCTGTGGTGACTTCCCACCAATAAGCAGCTTCCTCTTTCAAAAGCCATACTGCCAACAAAACTTTCCTTTGATCATCAATACCAAAGATAGCAAAAAGGTCTTCAGTTTCCTTCAACCAATTCCTTGCCTCAACAAAAGTCTCTGTCCCAATAAAATTCTTGCCAACCATCACCTTAAAGTCCTTGCAAATCTTCGCGAAATCTGCTTGTGGATGCTGAGGAGGAGGAGGAACCATAGCTACAGGAGGAGGATGAGGAGGAAAGTCTGCAGGGCCTGCGCCATTGGCCCTAGCCTCCAAGAACCTATGGAACCATCCGGGTATGGGTATCCCCTCGGGAAGGTTGAGATCAGCCATGTTGAAAAAGGAAAAGGAAAAGACAGATTCAGAACGAGGAAACAAAGGATAGTGCTAATGGCTTTTGGGGAATAGCCTTTTTTTAAAATAAACTAGACTTTTTCTTGGAAAAATACTTCTTTATAATCGGTTTTGAAAATAGTTTTTCAAAAATTAAGTTTTAAAAACCTTTTGCCCAAATCTTGTAAACCTTATGCTCTTATACCAAATGTAACACCCCACCTCCGCCAATGTCACTCTTGCAAGTACACTAACTTTGGAGGGGCGTTAAACAAGGTAATCATGCATGTAGATATCACAAGACAGAACATATAAGTAAAAAAGAGTAAATAAAGCAGCGGATAAAACTACCATTTCAAAACCATAGTCAAGTTACATCAAAGTACTTGGTCATTATTTTCCACAAACAAAGTCTAGAAACATAAACTGAAAACTGGAAATAACATAAAGTAAAACTATCCCCAAAGTAGACGTGGTAAAGCCATAACAAGCTCAAGTCCAAACCGTACATGAGCTATCCAGAAAAAGCAGCAAAAGATCCAAGCTAGGTGCTAGTGTTCCCACCCTGAGAACCTAGGGGGAAACGAAAGAAAAGAGGCGAAAGAAAACGGGTCATTCAAAAAGACTGGTAAGTCCTACCTACTATTAGTATAAAAACTAATAAAGTTAACTGGACATGAGAAACTGAGATGAACATAAGGATGTAACTAAACTGGCATAGTGAATAGTTAACAAGATAGATCAAGTATGGCATCGCATATACAAGGTTAAGTGTTGCACCAAGTGTACTAGTATTCCAACCCATGTCAAGTATAAACAAGAAGTGATCCCTTGACCCAATCTTGGCCCAATATCATGAGATGACCCAAATCAAGGTCCAACTACTCGGTCTAGTCGATCGGCTCCCTATAAGCCTAACTCGTCAAGTGTCGGTGTCATACGGCCCAATCACGAAATGTAGTCAAACTGTGCTAGGTCCACCCTAAGGTGCCTCAAGCCCTAGGGTGCCAACCACAGACACAAATCAAGCATGCACAGTCTAAACCTACTGGTGCTCGTGTTTTCTTATTCAACTCTGGACTATGTGCACGACCATAGTCCGCCTGAACCTACACCGACGCACCTACACAGCCGTCGTTTTGGTCGCTTACATGTCAGCCCAGTAATCGTGCCCAACCCTAGCCTAGTCCTAGGGTATCATGATACAATCAAGAGGGTTACTGCTGAAAAGGACCACGCAACTATGGTTTCCAAACGGGTTAAATGTGGTTAACCCGATCAAATCAAGCATCAAGTTGGTTAAGTGTATCCAAGGTTCATGACTTAACCCTACCAACCCATCGTGTTCAAGTGGTTAAGTATTCAAGTAGTCCATGACTTAACCCTATCATGTGGCATTAATTAATTTAATGCACCACAACCTCTCACATTAGACTTTGTTGTGGTTATTAGTTAAGCCGGGCGGGCCCTGGTAGCTTTACACCACAACTTAGTCTAACCTCGGGTTTCAAGCGTGACATGACCAACTACTCACATTGGGTCCTATTGTTTGTAGCTACTAGTTAGGCCGGTCGGTTCCGGGTAGATTTATGCTACAAACTCAACCCAACCTCGAGTTGGCCATTCTCGTGTTTTCTAGAAGTCATGCCCAAGTTCAAGTTTCAAGCATAATCACATGTCATATTTCATGTCATATTTTCAAGTCATGTTTTATGTCATTTTAGTTTATCCATAACGTAACCCCATCGCATGTAAGTTCGCATAAACACAAATAGATCACAAAGAGGGAACTTAGAAGCATGACATAAATGGGCATAAGGTGATAAGATTTGGCCACAAGTTAAACATGGTGGCATATGAGGCAAATGTGTTCATAAACTTGCATATTACATTATAAGCCTCAAAACATGCATGACATCAAACTTAGCAAATAGGTGAAACATGGTCATAGATGGCATAGGATGATAACTAGTGATTCGCATATAACATCATATGCAAGTTAACATAAAGGTTATGAGAGTTTCTATGTTGCATTATGCAACATTTCCAAACAAAGCTCATAGCTTTCAATCCACAAAGTCAAGGTGATAGCTTTACAAACATGCATAGGACAAATCTATGCATAACATGATAGATTCAAAGCAAAAATCATACTTAGGACCAAACTCAAACTTGCAACATGTCATATTTAACTTCATTGTTTAAATCTAAGAGTAGAATAGGGCTTACAATGCTATGAAGACTTATAAGATAAAATAAGATTGAGACGAAGCCGCTAGAAATCCCCAAATAATAAGCTCCAATCAAAACCCTTGAGAAATAAGAAGAAGATCCTTATTTTGATGAAGAAAGATTGAACTTTGGCCTTGAATCAAACATAGAAACTCTCAAACAAGCTTAGAAACTCTCAAATGAATGAAGATGGAGATTATGACAAGAGGGTGGAGGCCATGGTGAGGGAGCATTTTGGCAGCATTTAGTTGTAGGATTGATTTATGAGTGATTAGGGTAGGTGTTAAAGTCTTTTTATAGAAGATTAGGTTAGTTTTAGCCATAGGATTAACCCCAAATCAAATCTGAACCATCGAATTACGTCACTAGCCAACAAAATAGGGTTCAGGAGCCAAAGCAGGTGCACCAGGCCAACCTGGCCGACCAGGAAAGTCGACCCCCAGGTCGACCCCCAGGTCGACCCCCAGGTCGACCTGGTCTGGGGCAGGTCGACCCCCAGGTCGACCACCCAGTCGACCTGGGCTGGGCGGGAAACTTTCCCGCCCAGTCTGTTTTCGAACCCTGAATTTTCTGAAAACTTCTTCGGGCCTTAACTGGGTCATATGGACTCCGATTTACAAAATTTCGGACTCTATTTCTCGTATTTTTCCGAGACGAACGCAATGGCACAGTCCATTTCCCTTGGTTTAGATTTAAACGTTTAATTTTGCCTTGATTTATGTTATAACATGTTATTCAAAATACGGGTTGTCACATTCTCCCCTCCTTAAAGGATTTTGTCCCCGAAATCTCTAAGTTAGGAAGAACGTATCCTACCGTCCATCATCCATCTACTCAAAACATCATCCACAAGTAATCATTGTCCTTAACGAATTCTAAATGCTGTATGAACATATGCAAAGGTGTGTGTATATGTACTTATCTAATGCGAAAATCAGGTGGTTACTGATTCAGTAAATCTCCTTAGTGCGTATGTATGTTAGTGAAATGAGTCCATATGTATGCAAATTCCTAACATAATTTATAATGTCTACATGAGTGGACATAACATTCGTCCATATGCAACATCCACGTGATAGCACAACAAGTTTCGGCCATGAATAAGTATAAGCACTCATGCATATGCAATATGAAAGTGTGAGCCGATCTTAGTGCCTAATGTGTATCATGCATCCACGAGTATCCACTTGCAAGCACTTGCAACCACTTGCAAACATCAAGCATAACATGTTTCAAATACATGTTTCATCCAAAGGGTTTCTACCTAAGGTTTTCATGAAAAGATTATCGAGATAACAAGATAAACATGGATAGCAAAAGAAAGATAGGAAAAGAGATCGAGAATGTACCCTCAAAAAGAAATGGATAAAATCCACGCATCTTCTCCTCAGTTTCCCAAGTTGCGTCCTCTTCGGCTTCACTCCACTGAACCTTCAACAACTTGACTTCTCGATTCCTTAGCTTCTTGATATCTGTTCCCAAGATACGAATCAGAGCTTTCCTCAAGGTTGCTTCTTTCCCTACCTCCATGTCTTCAAGAATGCTAGGCTCAACCACCTCGGCTGACTCATGTAGGCACTTTCGGAGATGCGAGACATGAAAAACATTGTGCACTCCGTCCAGCTTCTCGGGCAATTCCACCGTATAAGCCATCTTCCCAATCCTCTCTATGATAGGGAAAGGTCCTACGAACCTTGGTGCCAGCTTCCCAACTGCTCCAAAACAAACCACATTACGCAAAGGAGAAACCTTCACGAAAACCATATCTCCAACTTCGAATTCCAAATCTGTCCTTCGCTTGTCAGCATAGGATTTCTGTCTGTCTTGGGCCGCCTTCATCCGCCTTCGAATCAACTCTACCCTCTCGGATGTGTCCCTTATCATGTCGGGCCCAAGTATAAGCTCATCTATCGTCTCCCACCAACATGTTGGTGACTTGCACGACCTCCCATACAAAGCTTCGAATGGTGCCATTCCTATGCTTGCTTGATAGCTGTTATTATAACAAACTCCACGAGAGGAAGATGATCTTCCCAAGTACCACCAAAGTCAAGCATGCATAGCATCAACAGATCTTCTAGTAATCTATTCACCCTTTCCGTCTGACCATCTGTCTGTGGGTGATAGGCCGTACTTAGATTCAGTCGCGTACCCATCGCTTCTTGCAAACTATTCCAGAACTGACTAGTGAAGATTGGGTCGCTATCGCTAACTATGCTAGAAGGAACTCCATGCAATCGCACTATGTCTCGAAGATAAACAGATGCTAACCATGATGCGGTCCTCTTGCTCTTTACTGGAATGAAATGACCACTCTTCGTAAGTATATAAACTATGACCCATATGCTCGTATTTCCTTTCCTCGACCTAGGCAATCCATCCACAAAATCCATAGAAATACTTTCCCACTTCCATTGCGGGACCTCCAACGGATGTAATAGCCCACCGGGTTTCTTCGACTCGGCTTTCACTTGTTGGCACACCATGCACATTGAAACATACTCGGCCACATCTTTTTTCATTCCGGCCCAAAAGAAAATGCGCTTCATATCCCTATACATCTTATCCCTTCCAGGATGTATAGTCATCTTCGAGTGATGCGCCTCTTCAAGAACTTTATGCACTAAGTCTCCCACTTGTGGAACACATAGTCTTCCATCACGCTTTAGCCAACCCTTGTCATCAATAGTATATCTAGAGAGGTGACTTGATGTCTCACCACGAATCAACTTGTCCATGATCTCGACTATCTGTGGGTCTTCCTTCTACGAAGTCCCTACTTGATCAAGAAGTGTAGGTCTAAGCTCAAGAGATGCTAACGAGCAAGTGCAAAATCAAAGGTTGCTAAGAACTCTAAATTCTTCATCTCAACAAACAAAGGGCTCAAAGCCAACCTTTTCCTACTTAGTGCATCCGCCACCACATTAACCTTGCCAGGGGTATAAGCTATATCAAAGTCATAAGATGCCAAGAATTCCATCCATCTTTGTTGCCTTATATTCAAATCCTTTTGTGAAAAGCGGTTCTTCAGAGACTTATGATCAGTATACAACTCGAACCTTTCACCTAGAAGATAATGGCGCCATGATTTAAGTGCAAAGACAATCGCCGCCAACTCCAAATCATGTGTGAGATAGTTCTTCTCATGAACTTTAAGTTACCTACCCCCGTAACATATGACTCTTCCTTCTTGCATCCAAACAATGCCTAAACCCGTGCCACATGCATCGGTGTACACGGTGAATTACCACCGTCGTGTAACGCCAAAACTGGAGCTGTGGTGAGGGCTCTCTTAAACCTTTGAAAAGCGAGCTCACATTCTAAGTCCCATGCAAAGACTAAGTTCTTCTTCGTCAACTTAGTAAGAGGGGCTGATATCTTAGCGAAGTCCTTAATGAACTTCCTATAGGAGCCTGCCAGAATGAGAAAGCTTCTTACTTCGCTTGCATTCTTAGGAGTCTTCCAGTCTTGAACTGCAACCACTTTCGCAGGATCCGCGGCTATGCCTTTCTTAGAAACTATATGTCCAAGAAACCGAACTTCCCTTCTCCAGAAATGGCATTTGCAGAACTTGGCTTTCAACTGATGAGCTCTAAGCGTATCCATCAGTTCCTTGAGATGTCTAGCATGTTCTTCCTCGTCCTTTGAGAAGATCAGAACAACATCCACGAAGACAACCACAAACTTGTTAAGGAACTCCCGAAACACCCTACTCATCAAATCTACGAAGTAGGCGGGTGCATTCGTCAAACCGAATGGCATGACAAGCCACTCAAAGAATCCATCTGGAGTCCTAAACGCAGTCTTCTCAATAGTATCCTCAGCCACTCTAAGCTGATGAAATCCGGTGGCTAGATCGAGTTGAGAGAAAACAGAAGTACCAACAAGCTGGTCAAAAAGATCATCGATTCTCGGTAACGGGTGCCTATTCTTCTTTATCAGCTTGTTCAACTCACGATAATCAACACATAGACGAAGCGAACCATCCGCCTTAGTAGCGAATACCACAGGAGCACCCCATTCAGAATTGCTTCGCCTAATAAAATTCTTCTCAAGCAACTCCTTGATTTGCTTACTAAGCTCTTTCCTCTCTCGTGGGGCCATGTGCCTAACGGGCAATGAAACTGGCTTGGCATTATCAATAAGATAAATGTGGAAATCTATCTCTCGTTTAGGGGGTAACCCCTTCACTTCATCAAAGACATCAGGATATTCTCGGACCACCCTTACAGATTGCAGATCATCGATGGACGAGTCAAGAGATTCAAGATAGCATAACATGACGGGATCCATAGGGTTACAAGAAATTTCTAGGGTATTACCGAGGCGAGTCATGAGCCTCACTACCCTATGCTCACAATCAAGAATGGCTCCATAACGGGACAACCAATCCATGCCCAAAATCAACCCATATCCCAAAAACCCGAGAACATAAGCATTACACATGAATTCTACACTCAAGATAGAAATCTTCAAATCCACACAAACTATAGATAAATGGGCGGAACCCCCAATTGGATTTGAAACACTGACGGGATCCTCAACTAGACTAGTACTTAGGGGAAACTTTTCAACAAGATCAGAAGAAATAAAACTATGCGATGCGCCAGAATCAAATAAGGTGCGAACAGGAAAATCAGAAATGTAAACAAGGCTTTCTATAGAAATACGACCTCGATCAAGAACTGGAGCGGTGTTGAGAGCATGCACTTGCCCTCCAGATGATCCTGCACGCTGAGTCTGTCCTTGTCCTTGCTTCTTAGGACAATCCTTGCTAAGATGTACAGTTTCTCCACAGAGAAAGCACTCGCCCAACTTCCTCTTCTTCTTCCTACAGTCTTTGGCCAAGTGTCCAGTGATCCCACAGTAGTGGCATTTCCCTGGCTCCTTTGCCTTGTTATTGTTGTTGCCCTTGTTGCCCTTCTTGTTGTTCTTGTTGTTCTGATTGCTCTGATTGCCTCCCCACTTGGAGTCTCCCTTCTTGGTTTGAGTCTCATTAGCCTTGACTTCTTTCTTGCCACTCTTATCATCCCCTTGAAGCAATGCCATATCCACTAAGCTCTCAAAAGTGGCCCCCATGGGTATATGAGACATGGCCAAACCTTGCAATGGCTCATTCAATCCTCAAGCAAAGCGTAGAGCGTTCTTCTGAACTGTGTTAACCATGTCTAAACCAAATCGAGCAAGCTGGTTGAACTTATTCACATACTCCTTGACAGTCATGTCACCTTGCTTCAAAGATATAAACTTCTCCACATGCAAATTCCCTTCAGCAGAAGATAGAAACTTAAGCCCAAACCTCGTCCTAAAGTCATCCCAAGTCTCAACGGGCCTAGTAGCTGTGGTGACTTCCCACCAATAAGCAGCTTCCTCTTTCAAAAGCCATACTGCCAACAAAAATTTCCTTTGATCATCAATACCAAAGATAGCAAAAAGGTCTTCAGTTTCCTTCAACCAATTCCTTGCCTCAATAAAAGTCTCCATCCCAATAAAATTCTTGCCACCCATCGCCTTAAAGTCCTTGCAAATCTTCACGAAATCCGCTTGTGGATGCTGAGGAGGAGGAGGAACCTCAGCTACGGGAGGAGGATGAGGAGGAAAGTCTGCAGGGCCTGCGCCATTGGCCCTAGCCTCCAAGAACCTACGGAACCATCCGGGTATGGGTATCCCCTCGGGAAGGTTGAGATCAGCCATGCTGAGAAAGGAAAAGGAAAAGATAGATTCAGAACGAGGAAACAAAGGATAGTGCTAATGGCTTTTGGGGAATAGCCTTTTTTAAAAATAAACTAGACTTTTTATTGGAAAAATACTTCTTTATAATCGGTTTTATAAATAGTTTTTCAAAAGGTAAGTTTTAAAAACCTTCTGCCCAAATCTTGTAAACCTTATGCTCTGATACCAAATGTAACACCCCACCTCCGCCAATGTCACTCTTGCAAGTACATTAACTTTGGAGGGGCGTTAAACAAGGTAATCATGCATGTAGATATCACAAGACAGAACATATAAGTAAAACAGAGTAAATAAAGCAGCGGATAAAACTACCATTTCAAAACCATAGTCAAGTTACATCAAAGTACTTGGTCATTATTTTCCACAAACAAAGTCTAGAAACATAAACTGAAAACTGGAAATAACATAAAGTAAAACTATCCCCAAAGTAAACGTGGTAAAGCCATAGCAAGCTCAAGTCCAAACCGTACATGAGCTATCCAGAAAGAGCAGCAAAAGATCCAAGCTAGGTGCTAGTGTTCCCACCCTGAGAACCTGGGGGGGAAACGAAAGAAAAAAGGCGAAAGAAAATGGGTCAGTCAAAAAGACTGGTAAGTCCTACCTACTATTAGTATAAAAACTAATAAAGTTAACTGGACATGAGAAACTGGGATGAACATAAGGATGTAACTAAACTGGCACAGTGAATAGTTAACAAGATAGATCAAGTATGGCATCGCATATACAAGGTTAAGTGTTGCACCAAGTGTACTAGTATTCCAACCCATGTCAAGTATAAACAAGAAGTGATCCCTTGGCCCAATCTTGGCCCAATATCATGAGATGACCCAAATCAAGGTCCAACTAATCGGTCTAGTCGATCGGCTCCCTATAAGCCTAACTCGTCAAGTGTCGGTGTCATACGGCCCAATCACGAAATGTAGTCAAATTGTGCTAGGTCCACCCTAGGGTGTATCAAGCCCTAGGGTGCCAACTACGGATACAAATCAAGCATGCACAGTCTAAACCTACTGGTGCCCGTGTTTGCTTATTCAACTCTGGACTATGTGCACGACCATAGTCCGCCTGAACCTACACCGGCGCACCTACACAGCCGTCGTTTTGGTCGCTTACATGTCATCCCAGTAATCGTGCCCCACCCTAACCTAGTCCTAGGGTATCATGATACAATCAAGAGGGTTACTGCTGAAAAGGACCACACAACTATGGTTTCCAAACGGGTTAAATGTTGTTAACCCGATCAAATCAAGCATCAAGTTGGTTAAGTGTATCCAAGGTTCATGACTTAACCCTACCAACCCATCGTGTTCCAGTGGTTAAGTATTCAAGTAGTCCATGACTTAACCCTATCATGTGGCATTAATTAATTTAATGCACCCCAACCTCTCACATTAGACCTTGTTGTGGTTACTAGTTAAGCCGGGCGGGTCCGGGTAGCTTTACACCACAACTTAGTCTAACCTCGGGTTTCAAGCGCGACATGACCAACTACTCACATTGGGTCCTATTGTTTGTAGCTACTAGTTAGGCCGGTCGGTTCCGGGTAGATTTATGCTACAAACTCAACCCAACCTCGATTTGGACATTCTCATGTTTTCTAGAAGTCATGTCCAAGTTCATGTTTCGAGGATAATCACATGTCATATTTCATGTCATATTTTCAAGACATGTTTTTATGTCATTTTAGTTTACCCATAACGTAACCCCATCGCATGTAAGTTCGCATAAACACAAATAGATCACAAAGAGGGAACTTAGAAGCATGACATAAATGGGCATAAGGTGATAAGATTTGGCCACAAGTTAAACATGGTGGCATATGAGGCAAATGTGTTCATAAACTTTCATATAACATTATAAGCCTCAAAACATGCATGACATCAAACTTAGCAAATAGGTGAAACATGGTCATAGATGGCATAGGATGATAACTAGTGATTCGCATATAACATCATATGCAAGTTAACATAAAGGTTATGAGAGTTTCTATGTTGCATTATGCAACATTTCCAAACAAAGCTCATAGCTTTCAATCCACAAAGTCAAGGTGATAGCTTTACAAACATGCATAGGACAAATCTATGCATAACATGATAGATTCAAAGCACAAATCATACTTAGGCCCAAACTCAAACTTGCAACATGTCATATTTAACTTCATAGTTTAAATCAAAGAGTAGAATAGGGCTTACAATGCTATGAAGACTTATAAGATAAAATAAGATTGAGACGAAGCCACTAGAAATCCCCAAATAATAAGCTCCAATCAAAACCCTTGAGAAATAAGAAGAAGATCATTGCTTTGATGAAGAAAGGTTGAACTTTGGCCTTGAATCAAACTTAGAAACTCTCAAACAAGCTTAGAAACTCTCAAATGAATGAAGAGGGAGATTATGACAAGAGGGTGGAGGCCATGGTGAGGGAGCATTTTGGCAGCACTTATTTGTAGGATTGATTTATGAGTGATTAGGGTAGGTGTTAGGGTCTTTTTATAGAAGATTAGGTTAGTTTTAGCCATAGGATTAACCCCAAATCAAATCTGAACCATCAAATTACGTCACTAGCCAACAAAACAGGGTTCAGGAGCCAAAGCAGGGGCACCAGGCCAACCTGGCCGACCAGGGAAGTTGACCCCCAGGTCGACTCCCAGGTCGACCTGGTCTGGGGCAGGTCGACCCCCAGGTCGACCCACCAGTTGACCTGGGCTGGGCAGGAAACTTTCCTGCCCAGTCTGTTTTCGAACCCTGAATTTTCTGAAAACTTCTTCGGGCCTTAACTGGGTCATACAGACTCCGATTTACAAAATTTCGGACTCTATTTCGCGTACTTTTCCGAGACGAACGCAATGGCATAGCCCGTTTTCCTTGATCCAGATTTTAACGTTTAATTCTGCATTGATTTATGTTATAACATGTTATTCAAAATACAGGTCGTCACGAGCTGGGTGGTTTTTATAAGCAGAATTTGGTTGTTGCCATATGTGGCTGTAGAAGCATGTCACGTGGCCTCATATGGTTCAAGGAAAAATGATAAGATATTTTTATTTTAGATTTTTAGATTTTACTTTAATGATTTTATGTTCGTCTTATGTCCTTAAAATCCTTATGACCACAAATGATACTCAAAAATCACGAAACTGGACATGAAGCTACAGTTTGACGTTACGGTCCCAACGAAACTGGTTTCGTCGAATTCCGACTCCGTATGCTCACACAGCGTATTTTTAACTGTCAAAATACCGACTGTTTCTCACTCTAAAAATCCGTACGGCCACACAGTGACTCTAAAAATCATGAAACTGGAAATCTAACAATAATTCAACACTGCGTATCCAACAAAACTAGTTTCGTCGAATTCCGACTTCGTTTGCAAAAGTGGATATTTTTAAAGCTCTGGATGACCCATTTAAATATATAAATATATTTAAATATAATTATATTTAATATTTAAAATTAAATATTGTCGTCTATATTCACAGAGGAATCTGTACAACTTCAGAATAATCCTATATTGATATCTAACTCGATATTTCAATCTAGGTCAACACGATATTCGATTTATATTGAAATTTCTTTTTAAAATATAAATAATTTCTTTATAATTTATAAATGAATTCTACAGCGATTTTTCTAAAATTTGATTTGGACGTGAATCAAAATCTACATGACGAAATCCTGATTTTTCTCTGCCACTAGAAAGATATGCTCCACCAGCTCCACACGTTTCTTGTTTCACAGAAATCCGCTTTAAAACGAACCCTGTATACTCATTTGAAGTTCGAATCGCCAATTTACGAACTGCAGCGCCATTTCGAGCTCGGTTTTAATTATAATAAAATTATACGTTCAAACTGACGTCGATTGAATATATTTGTCAATATAATTCAACTCTAAGCTGAATTAAATCTAAGGGACGACCCCATTCACAGAATATTGTGATTTCCAATATTTTTTGATTATTTCTGAATTGAATATATTATTTAGCTATTTAATTAAATTAATTATTCCATATTATTTAATTAAACCTCTATTTAATTCACTACATCACGATATATATAATTAAATAAATTAATTACAATACCCCTGACAGTGCGGGTCATTACATTCTTCCCCACTTAAAATAATTTCGTCCTCAAAATTGCTAAGTTAGAGGACGACCCTATATATTGGAACTCCTAAGATTTGTTTACCTCTTATTTCTGATTTCAACAGAACCAATTAATATCGACTAAAATATTAATTCTTCTGACTAACTAAAATTTTCAAAAATTCTGAAAATTTTCTAACACTTTAAATTTCCAGAAAATTTTGCCATAACCTCCTTTGTACAGCCCTATCGGTAAAACCACAACTCGCCTCTCTAGGCCATCTTCAACCCAAAAGAAAATCAAACTATTTCCCATCTTACGCTTATTTGGATTAAAACGGATGTTGTGTAAAACATCATCACGACAGCCCAAATACTATATTCAACTAACAATTATCCAACATTGATCTTTGAGCCTGAAATCTTACCATTTATTTGTTAATAATGAAACCAATCAAGCTGGGGTATAACTACCTCTCAGACCTTGACTGAATAACATTTATAACGTCAAAACAGATAAGACTACTTACTCAAATAATCAATACCATACAACTAATTATTCACTTTTAAACATGCATACTCTTTCTCTTTTTAAGTTCGTTTCCTTATCGACTTCTCTATATATACTGATATCTAAAATTCTACTTATCAGATTTTCTTAAAAATATTCTAACTCCTTAAATTCCCGGAAAAATTTGCCATAACCTCCTTTGTACCGGGAGCATCGGGATATTTCACATAGCCTCCCACGGCCCTCACCAATCCCAAAAGAAAAAGAAAAGCCAAGCGGCTAGCCGATTCGGCTCACAAATCTCATGCTTATATCAAATATAAACTTGTACCTTTTGTCGGCATATTAACTTTATAACCTTCACCTGTTATCAATCCAATATATACCCAAGGTCATCTCAACCAAATTCCAATCTGTTTTTATCCAAAAATTCAACCATTCGTTTATATCCAAGTCGAATCCAATTTCAAATCAAAGTTCTATTTCTTGATTCCAAATTCTTAACTCATCAACCAAATATCATTTCAAATTCCTAACTTATAAATCCCATTTGTTCGATATTTCTATTTCAACTCATCAACCAAAAAAAAACAAAAAACAAAATTATGTGGTTTAATAAAATAAACGAATATCCGTCTATTGTCTATGATATGTTGGGGTTTGAGAGAGCTTCAGGTAGAGAGAATTAATGGCGAAACCTATATCTTCGTCTCTCTTGTATGGATCTCGTCCAATCTTATCTTCTTTTTCATTAAAAGATTCTCGCCCTAATCAATCTCTGCCGAGTAATTTGAAATGGAAAAAGGGGATTTTTACCGCTCGACCAGATTTGGATTCTAGCCGTTTTCAGAAGAGGTGCTTTCGGTGTGGGGATAGTAATCATCTCGTGAGGAACTGCAATTATGGGGGTGTTATGGATCATTTCTTGTCTAATCAGAACGACATTGGGAAGAGGTTATCGCGTAATCAATACTCAATATCCTCTGTATCCAACGCTCAATCCCTAGGCAATTCTGTAAATTCAGGGGCGAAAAGATTCAATATTTGTTCAAATGAGGGGTCGGAAATTTCCAATGATCTGCATCCGCACCATCGAGTACTGAGTTCTGGGTTGATTGTATTAAAGAATTGTATTAGTTTGAAGGATCAGATTCATATTGTCAAGAAATGCCAAGAAATAGGAATGGGTGAAGGTGGTTTCATTAAACCTGGATATGAAAATGGGGCTAAAATGAATTTGTACATGACGTGTTTTGGTAAATTCTGGAATCCGCAAACCAAATGTTATGAAGAAAGACGTAGTTGTGATGGAGCTTTTCCAAATGAAATTCCAGAAGAGATGCTTACACTAGTCAGCAATGCTATTTCTGAGGCGCACAATGTAATCGTGGAAAATAATGGGAGTGTGGAAGAACTTCCGAATATGAAGCCTGATACGTGCATCGTAAATTTCTATAATTTAGAAGGAACATTGGGACTTCATCAAGATAGAGATGAAAGTCGCGAGAGTTTGATGGCTGGTCTTCCTGTAGCCTCCGTCTCCATTGGGAATTCGGCTGAGTTCGTCTATAGGGAGGAGGGGGATGATGATTTGGTTAGAAAAATTCTATTGGAGTCAGGAGACGTTTTGATTTTTGGGGGAAAATCCAGGGGTATCTTTCATGGTGTTACTCGCATATTCAAGGATACGGCTCCAGTAAGGCTTATTGAAGAGACTAAGTTGAAGCCGGGGAGGTTGAATCTAACTTTCAGGCAAAATGTTTATCAGCAATTGTATGAAGCAGGAAAGCAATTATCTGGTCACGATAGTTTATCAGGTATGAACCTCTCCAATTCATATGCGGAAGTGGTTAGAAAGACACCAAATTTTTTGGACTGGAATTCCATTAGGAGTAAAATTCCTGTTCTTATTAAAAAAACCAGAGATAGTTGTTGTTTCAAATGTGGAGAGGGCTCACATTTTGTGAAAGATTGTCGCAATGGAATCAAATGCTTTAACTGCGGAGGTATTGGTCATCGTAGGTCTAATTGTTCTGTGAGGCCTAGAGGGAATGCTGTATTAGACTTATTGCGTTTCAACTGTATGAGAATATGCCAGCTTATTATATCGTTATCGGAGCTTTACATTGAGGGGTATTCAGCAAATATGAATGAAGGGGCATATTTTTTATTATTGCTGGGATGGCACTTAGAAGGTTTGGTGGATGGAATCTTGTGGAGAATGAAACAAGACAATACTACTATTTTTCCTCCGCTGCCTAGACCGTTAAGTAAGAAGGATCATGCTTATTCTTTTAGTCTGAATTTTCTTAAGCTTCGAAGATGGTATGCTGATTCGACCATTAAAAATAAACACAAAGCTGGGATGTTATTGAACGAGATGCTGAAACACTTTGATGTGGTGAATACTGCTATTAATTGTGACAATGGACCTTGGGTATACTCTTTAAATCAGGATCATTTTCACTCGAATGCTGATTTACATTCTTCTCAAAAAGTTGACATACCAATGTCGGATATCGATATGTCTGATAAGTTGGTTCTGATCAAAGAGGTTGGATGGTTTTATGATGAGATGTTGGCAGGTTCAGTTGTGTGTGATGGGAAGTTGAGGCGTGATGATCCAATGCTAAATGATCCGGAGGTTTTATACTGTAGGGGTCTTGAAGTAAACTCTAGATTTGCGGACTGTTTGACTGGGAAGGGAGTGTGGGTGAGAGATTTGATGTCAGGTGATGATCTGATCGACATGAGGGGATATAGTGTCGCTGATGATGGGGGATTTGCACCAGTCACCACAGTAATTGGGGAGGGGGATGTTTGGAAAGTGGCAGACGATATTATTCTGTCGAATAACTTCGACTGTTTGATGAATTATGAGGAGGAATGTGATTCTTCCAAGGAGTTGCCAGTTGTGGATGCAATGGTGTCAGAACGGAAAAAGGGGAATGTATATTCTTCCTTAAAGTGCAAAGGTTTCAGAGTCGGTAAAGTCAAACTTGCTAGTCACTTTAACAGGATAGATAACCAATGTGTAAATCTCACGGCAAATTCTTATTCTAGCATTGAAATGAAACCGTGTTCTTTAGAGGAATCTCGTAGCAATATATTTGAAGTGAGAGATGTGCAGCAATCTATTGTTTATGGTGGACAAAGGACAGGTGGAATTAGTGGGAGTGGTAGCATGGGAGTTTCTACCGGATGTGGCCTGTTGTTTATGTTGGATAGGGAGGTTGGTTCGGTATTGATTTATGGAGTGGATGTGAGATTAGTATACTTGTTTTTAAGACCGTGTAGGGGTGCGTCACTGATGGTGCATATTTCATCTAGTTCAGTGACAGTTGTTGACTATGGTTCCAGCACAGCAGGGGTCGACATTGACTCCAGATCAGCAGTTGTCGAATTTGACTCCAGTTCAGCTATTATTAATGAATGGCAAAAATCTGGTGATTGTGTTCCACTGAGTAATGCAGATTCCACTCCGCTGAACAGGAGGAAGAGACGTAGGAGAGAGGCGCCTAATTCAGGATTGATCCGACGTAGCGCTAGGATCAGATATGGTCCATCTTCGACTCGAGGTAAATACCCGGATCCGAATGCGAGTAATAGCATTTCGGATTTGGGCTCAGGTATGATTCCAGTTTTAGGTAGTGATTATACTCCTTTCGCATTGGGTAGTCTTACTACAAGACAGTTATTTCAACTTGCAAATGACACGGCTTTTATTTTTTCTGATATAGAGGTGGATGCCGAGTATATTAGGAGTAGGGAACTAGAGCGAGTTTCTTCCTTAAGAAGATGAGGATCATTAGTTGGAACGTTAGGGGTCTAAATAAACCTAAAAAATGTGCAAAGGTTAGGAATTTTTTTTAGAGATAATCACATTGATATTGTTTTACTTCAAGAGACTAAAATCGAATGTCCAGATTTTAGATTCTTTATTAGGCTAGGAGGGTCCCTTTTCCGCAACTGGTCTTGTCTTCCGGCAGTTGGTACTGCCGGAGGAATCATGATTGGTTGGAAAGACAGCCAATTCAGACTGGTGCTTGAGTACCCAAAGTTACATTCTTTACACATTATTTTACAATCCCTTTCGGATAACTCTTATTTGGGCATCACGAATGTGTATGGCCCTCACACTAAAGAGGAAAGAAGAGTCCTATGGGAGGAGTGTTATAGTTTTAGGAATATTTCTCCTAACTTTTGGATAGTGGGGGGGGGGACTTCAATGTCACCAGATTTTTAGGGGAGAGATCACCACGTGAGGGTGATTTCTCTGATATGGAGGAATTTAATGACTTTGTATTAGACAATAATTTAATTGAGATTCCTCTTGAAAATAGATTGTTCACTTGGTCCAATGTCCGGGATAGCCCTTCATTTGCACTATTAGATAGATTCTTTATTACTTCTGAGATAGAGGATAGTTATTCGATTTGTAAAGTCAAGGGATTACCTTTTTTACTCTCAGACCATTGCCCTATCATTCTTACGTGCAATTTGAACATTTCGATTAGTAGTAGTTTTAAGTTTGAAAAGATGTGGTTACTAGATCATAGTTTCACTAACCTCGTTTCTATGAAATGGAAGTCCTTGTTTTATTTTAATAGTATTTATAGAGGTAATGCTGCTAAGATTTATGTGGCGAAGTTAGGTAAGTTGAGATTCTTTCTTAAGCGTTGGAATAAATGTATCTTTGGTAATGTAAGATTTAAAAAAGATAAGATAATGTGTGAACTATTAGAGTTAGATAAAATTAGTGAAATCAGGATTCTCAATTCCACTGAGAAAGATAGATACTGTAATTTTAAACAAGATCTTAAACTGATCTTAGAAAAAGAAGAGACCATGTGGAGACAAAGGTCACGCATACAATGGATCAAGGAAGGGGATAACAACACTAAGTTTTTCCATAGTGTGGCTAATAGGAGGAGACGTGAAAATACGATTCACTCGATTACAGTAAATGATGTAGAACTGACTAAACAGAAGGATCTAAATGAAGCTTTCTCAAGATATTATAATCAGATTTTTGGTTCCAAGTTTAAGCGAAGAACTAATGTTAGATGGAATGATTTATATCCTTCCGATACTAGGGTAAGTCTTGTAGATTTGGATAAACCATTCTCGGAGCTGGAGATTTGGAAGGCAATTAGTGATATGCCTAATGACAAAGCTCCTGGTCCTGATGGTTTCTCTGTTAATTTTTATAAACAATTTTGGGAAGTCTTGAAGTTTGACATTATTGAATTATTTAATGAATTTTATAGCGGTAAATTGCGTTTAGGTAGCTTCAATTTTGCCAACATCATACTTATTCATAAGAGAGAGGGGGCTAATTCCCTTAAGGATTTTAGACCTATCTCTCTTATTAATGTTTCTGTCAAGATCATATCGAAAGTATTAGCAAATAGGTTGAGTTGTAAAATGAATGACCTTATCGATGACTCCCAAACAGCTTTTATTAAAGGTAGGAATATAGTAGATGGTGTGGCAGCGGTTCAGGAATATATTAACACCTGTTGTAAGAACAATATAACATGTGCCATCTTGAAGCTAGACTTTGAGAAGGCATTCGATTCAATTGATTGGGATTTTGTATGTGAATTATGTATCGCTAGGGGTTTTAGTGTTAAATGGACAAACTGGATCATGTTGTTACTTAGATCTGGTTGTTCCAGCATTGTTGTTAATGGGGTATTGGGAAAGAGGATACAATCCAAGAGAGGGCTTAGACAAGGCGACCCTTTATCGCCCTTTCTTTTTAATTTAGCAGTCGATGTCTTCTCAAAAATTATAAAGAGAGCAGGGAACTTAGGTATTTTAGGGAGTGTGGGAAACGAGGAGTTTAACAATGAATTATCAATACTTCAATTTGCGGATGATACTTTGTTATTTTCTTCTCATCTGCCTGAGCATATTATTGCTCTTAAATTTATACTTTACGGTTTTGAGATGTTATCTGGTCTAAGTATTAATTTTAATAAGAGTGCAGTGATGGTCATTAATGATTTTAACAATATTGAGTCTCTAGTAGCTAGCACTTTGAACTGTTCGACAATGATGTTTCCTTTTGATTATTTAGGTTTTAAAATAAGACCGTCAAAGCTTAAAAAGGAAGACTGGATTGTCATCATTGATAAGATTAGTAGCAGACTATCTAACTGGAACAATAGATTCCTGTCTAGAGCAGGTAGATTAGTTCTAGTTAACTCGGTTCTATCAGCTATCCCCTCTTATTGGATGGCTGTTCACCGATTTCCCAAATGGGTCATTGAGAAAATTGATAGGATTAGACGTAATTATCTTTGGAATGGGGAGTCTAGTTGTAGTAGTTATAAATGTCTAGTTAACTGGGAAATATGCTGTAAATCTAAGATAGAGGGGGGCTTGGGAATTATAAATCTACATAATTTTAACTCTGCTCTACTTGCTAAATGGTTATGGAAATATAGATGTCCAGAAGTGAAGTCTTCTTGGAAGTCTATCGTTTCCAAATCTTATTATTCAAGAGGAGAATTTTTTATTGGTAATAGTGGTAGCTGGGAAAATAAATTGTCTCATTTTTGGAAATCCGTTTTGAATTGTTTTGATTTTTTTAAATTAGGATGCAAAGTATTAGCTCATTCAGGTAATCTTACTTATTTTTGGCATGATGCTTGGATATCAAGTGTGCCTCTAAAAATTGAATTTAGTAAGCTCTTTAATATTTGTAGATTTAAGAACGCTTTAATTAAGGATGTTTACATAGCTGAATTAAATCCTCCGTGGAATTTTTCTTTTGATAATATATTGGAGGCAGATTTACTAAGACAATTGGCCCTACTTAAAGCCAAATTAGCTTTGTACCATATAGATATAAATTGTGATTCTATTAGCTGGGGTATGGATAAGAGTTTAGTTTACACTGTTAACTCTATGTATAGTTTTCTTAATTTCTCTGGTATATCATTATACCCCTTTAAATTTCTGTGGAAATCTAATTCTACACCTAAAGCAAAGTTTCTTATGTGGCTGATCGTTCATAAGAAGCTTAATACGATCGAGATGTTAAAAAGGAAAAATGTTATTTTCAATGTAAAATGTTGTTTTTGTAATACTGGAGAGGAGGACGTAGATCATTTATTTTTCTCTTGCTTTTTTACCTTTTCTATTTTTAATATGATTATTAGGATTTTTACTTTTGATTGTTTTAATTCCTTTAGTTGTTGTATTGATTATTGGAATTGTCATAGATCACGATATAATTCAAGTCAAAAATACATATTGGATACCTTAGTAATTTTCATCAGTTGGTTCATTTGGGTTGAAAGGAACCAGAGAAACTTTAATTCTACTTCTGTACCTAAGGATAATTTAATTGTCAACATAGTAAAATTCTGTCTGGCTTGGATGTCTAATTCGCACTATAAACTATTTGGTAATTTGCAATTTGGACGTTTTTTGTCTGAAGTAAGATATAACCTGAGTTTATTCACTCGTATTAATAGTTATTTTAGATGCAATAGGCCTCGTCTGGATTGTTGATTTTTGATACTTGGCTTGAAACTTCCCTCTTACTTTTTTAGTTTTCTTATATCTTTCTTCTTAAACATGTATATATGGATATATGCATATATATATATATATTTATATATATTTATATATATAGGCATATACACGTATATACGTGTAAGTTACTGATTATTTTTGTTTCAGTTTTTCAGATTACAGGTTGTAGATGAAACTGTGGAGCTTTTGGGTTAGCTATCTGGATTGACCATTTCGACTCACTATTGGATATATTGGATATATTGTTGTTTGTATTTTTTGGTGATTTGTCTCACCTCATGTTATGCACTTAGATAGTTATATGTATGGGAATAGATATACTTCTTATCGGGTGGTGGCCTTGCCGGAATTCGATAATGAAGTATGATGGGTGGTGGCCTTGCCGAAACTCATCTATCTATTATCCCTTACATTACTATTGGGGTCCCCCATTTTAGGTTATGTATGGGGTTATTTGTAACACTATATCACCTTATTTTTATTATATATATGTGTGCTCTCTTCCTTATGGAGGATCACACATTTTTGCATCAAAAAAAAATCCAACCGGTCTCTCCATATTAACAACGTTAAAATGGTCAAAACATCGATAGTCTGTGAGTTAACTATCAAAGAAAAACAAGTGTGCAAACAACGATATTATTTCTAGGTGGAAATAATATCAATCAAACATCATTTAACTTTATTAACTCTTAAATTTATCCTATCATTAATTTATTCTTTTCCTTATAAATTAACATTTCATTCTCTAATTCATATTTTCAATTTCAAATCTTTGATTTCATTCTGATTCTGATTTAGAAAACATTTCCAAACACTCCTTTATTTGGATTTAAATGGATATTTAAATCCACCTCGCGATGACGACCCAAACCACTATACTCATTAACTAATTCCACTTAACCACTTTCACTTTCGAACCTTAACCATTCCTAAATTAAAAACGAAGTCAATCAAGTTGGGGTATAATTACCTCTCAGACCTTAACTGAACAACATTTCTAACCTTGAAATAGGCAAAGTTCACTTTAAATTCCTTTAACTAACTTCCTTACTTAACCTTCCTTTCGAATAACTATATTCGATTAACTCTTTTCAATTTACTCTATTCGATTAACTCCTTTGGATTAACTCTATTCGCTTAACTCCTGTCGAATAAACTATATTCGATAACTCCTCTAACTCTATTCGAATAAACTATATTCGATTAACTCCTCTAACTCTATTCGAATAAACTGTATTCGATTAACTCCTCTAACTCTATTAGATTTGATAACTCCCCTTTCGAATAACCAATAATCGATTAACTCACTTCGAATAACCAATATTAGATTAACTCCTTTGAATAACCAATATACGATTAACTCCTTCGAATAACCAATATTCGATTTCTCTTCTCGAATAAACTATATTCGATTACTCTTCTCTTCGAATATACTATATTCGATAACTCTACTTCGAATAAGTGATATTCGATAACTCTATTCGAATTAGCTCTATTTGAATAACTCTAACTGGTTAACTCTAACTCTAACTGGTCAACCCTAACTGGTAAATTCTAACTGATTAACTCTAACTGGTTAATTCTAACTGATTAACTCTAACTGGTTAATTCTAACTCAAATTGATTTCACTTATTCGAATAACTCCTATTTGATAACGTTTATTCATTTATAAAGATTTACTTTTGGTAACGGTTCTTCACTTTATAAATGTTCTCTTTAATTTAATCCTATTTATTAAATAAATAAATATTCCTTTCAAATTCTATTTATTTAACCAATAAATATTTACTTTTTTTCTTTTTCTATTTATTTTCTAAATAAATATCTCATTCACAACATCCTATTTATTTTCTCTAAATAAATATTGCCATTAAATCTATTTGTAAATGTCTTTAAAAATATCTCCCTTTATAATCTATTTGTAAATGTTTAAAAATATCCCTCTTTCGATTCCATTTGTAAATGGTTTACAAATACTCCTTTATATTATCTGTATTTATTTTCTAAATAAATATTTCCTTTTTCTTCTTGTTTTACAAACACTTCCCTTTGTATTTGTTTTACAAATAATTTCCTTTATATTTTTTTACAAATATCTTCCTTTATAAAACTCTATTTATTTTATAAATAATGCCTTTTTCTTTATCCTATCTATTTTCTAATTAAATATTCCATTTAAAATTTCTTACTTATTTATCTTAAATAAATAATTCACTTTATAAATATTCCACTTTATAAAGATTTTTCCTTTATTTATAATTCCACTTTAAAAATAAATTCCTTTTATAAAATCTTCGTTGATTTTATAAATCTTTTCTCTTTTATAAAATCCCTTTGATTTTATAAATATTCTCTTTTCAATATAACATTGAAATTTTCCTTTTATAATTATTCTATTTATTTTCCAATAAATATTCCTCTTTATAAAATCCTATGATTTTATAAATACTTTAATTTCAAAATATTCCTTTTTATAAAATCGTTTGATTTTAAAAAATTTCTTTATTTCAATATACATTGAAATATTTCTTTTCTACATCCCAGGGTCTCTTATGATATTAAAATATCATATAAAAATGATCAACATCATTCTAACCATACACGATCCAACAGATTATAGATATCACATCATATATCAACATATATGAAAAAACAATAAAATAAATGTTGAGGAATCCCGTCAGATTCCTCCAACCTGTTTCCCTGCATCACAGATGTTAAACACCACAATTATAAAATATTCTGATATACAGAATCAGTATTCGATTAACGATATATATATATCGTTATCGATGATTTCAATCAATACACAACCAATTCAACCAAACAGTTAACACGCAACAATCAGTCATCACTTATCGATTCTAAGTATACATTATAAAAATAGAACTGTTCAGAGTTGGTGAGTTTTACTCACATTGGACTATCATCATTAAATAACGATAATTGTCGCTTGATTTAGACGGACAATTTATTTTGTAATAAATTGTAACGAGATCGAATTCTCTCCCAGTCAGTCCCATTGGGTAGTGTCCGTCCATACGATCCTGTCGGATCTTGTTTTGTTGAAAAGCGATATCGTATGACCCAGATATTAGATTTACAAATGAAACACTAAATTTAAATTAAAAACTAAACTAATTTAAAGTGGGCCTTTACCTTATTTGGCCCATACCCCTTCATAAATACCCACGGCCTTCTTCCTAACTACCCCGTCTTCTTCATTCACAGTAGCCGCTCCCCCAAAACCAACAGCCATTAACCGATCTCCCATGAAACCAATCACTGCATTTACTCCTCTTAAAATCAAACTAAATTCACAACAAATATCCTCTTCCAAAACCACATCTCCTCATACAAATCTCGTCGGACTGGCACAAACCTCCTGCTCACGGTCTCGAGCAACAATAGGAAGCCGCCGACGCTTCCTACCACCGAACACCACACAAAACCCGCCAATGATGCTACTTCCCTTGCTGATTCCAATAGCAACACTCATTTCTTCTATCGAACCCCCAAAACCGTAAAAATCGAAACCCTAGATGTTGTTGTCCTCTTTGGAACCTTCGGAAAATGCATCGCAACACAAAATAGGGATACGACGTTGAAGAGTAACCTAGCAGAAATCATAATACATTAGTAATATGATTTTAGGAATTTTCCTTGTTTTGTTTTGAATTTTTCCAAACAGGGTTCTCACATTTTATTTGTATTCTTCACGTTTGAATTTAGCTGGGTGGTTTTTATAAGCAGAATTTGGTTGTTGCCGTATGTGGCTGTAGAAGCATGTCACGTAGCCTCTTATGGTTCAAAGAAAAATGATAGGATATTTTTATTTTATAATTTTAGATTTTACTTTAATGATTTTATGTTCGTCTTACGTCCTTAAAATCCCTGCGACCACATATGATACCCAAAAATCACGAAACTGGACATGTAGCTACAGTTTGACATTACGCTCCCAACGAAACTGGTTTCATCGAATTTCGACTCCGTATGCTCACACAGCGTATTTTTAACTATCAAAATACTGACTGTTTCTCACTCTAAAAATCCGTACGGTCACACAGTGACTCTAAAAATCACAAAACTGGAAATCTAACAATAATTCAACACTATGGATCGAACAAAACTAGTTTCGTCGAATTCCGACTTCGTTTGCAAAAGTGGCTATTTTTAAAGCTCTGGATAACCCATTTAAATATATAAATATATTTAAATATAATTAAATTTAATATTTAAAATTAAATATTGTCGTCTATATTCACAGAGGAATACTGTACAGCTTCAGAATAATCCTATATTGATTTCTAACTCGATATTTCAATCTGGGCCACCCGATATTCGATTTATATTGAAATTTCTTTTTAAAATATAAATAATTTCTTTATAATTTATAAAGGAATTCTACAGCGACTTTTCTAAAATTTGATTTGGACGTGAATCAAAATCTACACGACGAAATCCCGATTTTTCTCTTCCACTAGAAAGATATACTCCACCAGCTCCACATGTTTCTTGTTTCACAGAAATCCGCTTTAAAACGAACCCTATATACTCAATTGAAGTACGAATCGCCAATTTACGAACTGCAGCGCCATTTCGAGCTCGGTTTTAATTATAATAAAATTATACGTTCAAACTGACGTCGATTGAATATATTTGTCAGTATTTTTCAACTCTAAGCTGAATTAAATCTAAGGGACGACCCCATTCACAGAATATTGTGATTTCCAATATTTTTTGATTATTTCTGAATTAAATATATTATTTAATTATTTAAACAAATTAAGTATTCCATATTATTTAATTAAACCTCTATTTAATTCACTACATCACGATATATATAATTAAATAAATTAATTATAATACCCCTGACAGTGCGGGTCATTACTAGTACGTGGGGGAGTATGGCGTGTGTACAAGTGAACGCGTGCACGGTGTTTATTTCAAGAGAAATGAAGATGAACAAAATAGGTGAAACTTTGGGGAGAAGACACTACTGTGCTGAACATTTTTCTTGCCGTGCGTTTACAGCGAGGTGGATAACAATACTGTTGGCTAGATGAAGTGATGTGAAGGTAGTGTTTCATGGAGTGTTAGGTTAAGCCAGCTCCGAACAGAGAAAGAAAGGAAGGAAAACTAGCGAGAGGAATTGAAATAACATGGAGAAGTTGCTGGAAATGCGTGATGCGTGGAAAGGCTTAAGAGGAGTTGGAAAAACGCAACATGTATGAGCAGTGAAGACAACAAACAAAGTTTGCCATGAGTTCTGGGTAGTGCTGAAGGCGGGGACATGTTCACAAACCACGGGGAAGTGCTTGCGGGGAGTTGCTGCAGCATATACGCATTCAGGTGGAGTGGTTAGTTAGCGTGAGAGGTATGAATTGCTGAAGGTGGTTGAATTGATCAATGATAGGAGGGAGACGTGATAAGAAGAAGCATTCAAGTCATGAGTGAATAAAGAAGCAATGGAATTGTTCGGTGCACAACAGTAAAGACATGAAGGGAAGCATCAGAAATAACATACTGGAGTTCAACGGGGAGTGAATGATAGTTGGCAAGGGAAGTTTAAAAAGAAGAGAAAAATAAAACAATAGAAATGGATAGCCTGAAGGTGACAATGTTTGGAGGAGAGATTTTCACGTCTAATTAACTTAGAGGGTAATGAGGTATTAACAAATAGTTAGTTAATGGTTATATAACTAAAATTAATCATTTAATTAAAATTCGAGTTACCAAAATATTGATAAATTTTTATTTTGAAATCAGCATTGAACAAAAATACTGACGTTTGAATCGCATTGACAAAGGCAATAAAACCGCAGTGGAAAATACAACGCTGTGAGCTAGCTTAGAGGGAATTAGAAGTAGTTGGATTTTCGCTGCTAAACGAAACAGCGCTAAAACCGTCAATTGAAATAAGGTGAGTTAACTCTCACACCTTCTGGATTTCATGATGTGATTAAATTCATATAATTAATATCCATCGTCGATAGTATAAATTGGTTGAATTGGATGCCATGAATGTTATTTGTTTGTTATTGGTTGTTGTTAATTATATTTACGTCATTTAAATGCCTCGGATGAAATTTATGTTATAATAACTGCGATGCAGGGACAAACAGGTTGGAGGAATCCAACCGGATTTCTCAATTATTATATGTGCTGTTTATTTTTATATTGTTTATACATGCACTGTTTAAACCCAAATGACACTGAAAACCTATTTGGACGTTGATGTTGAATCAAAATTCAATGTTATTACGATTTTAATAAATAGACGGTATTGATTAAGAAATTGGCAGCAACCGACCATAAATCCATCATTTTGATAAGACGTTAATTTGCGGTAGGCGAATCAATAAAGTTAATTATAAAAATTATATTTTTATAATTAAAGCGGAGTTTTAAATTATAATAGAAGTTCTATTATAGATTAATATTCTTTAGTTAGTTTTTATAAGGTAAATGTAAACAATTGTTTTGACATTTTACATAAATAAAACTGCAATTATCCCGCAAGTTAACATCCTTGAATAATTGTTTTAAGATAAAAAATTTAGTAATACTACTAGATAAATTATATTAATCTAATGGCTAGAAGTATTTAAGATTAGTTAATAAACGAACTGATGGTTTGAAGTTGATTAAACCACCAATTTGGTTGGAAGTTAATTATTTGATTAATTGACCTTCAATTAATCAAATGATAATAGTTTAGAGATTAACTGTTTAAAATAATAAGATTTCTTAATTATTACCTTTTCAATGAAGTTCAAATGATTTTTTTTTGAACTAATATAATTAGCTAATGTCGGTTAAAGTAAGTAACCAATATATTTTAAATTAATAATGAAGTAAATTGTTTTACTTCAACAATGATAAAGTTAATTACTATTTAATTAAAATAATTGTTTCTTAAATGAAATCCATTTAAGATGATAATGAACTTGAAATGAGAAGTTTACTTGAATTAAGTATAACAATTCAGATAGAAGAAAACGTCAAAAGGCGATGAACGTAAATGGGTTTTTTTTAAACAAGTTATAAACGGAATTGTATAACAAAGTTGAAGCGAAGAGTTAATATTAAAATAGTGATAAACAACCGAGTTTTCAAATGAATATATGGTGTTATAAAACCATATTTCAAATGAAACAAGAAATACGGTTCGATTGATATTAGAAATGATAGAGGTTGAATTACAGACTAATATCTGTTCTAAGATAAGAACGTTGTCGCTCAAGGACTGAGAGGTAAATAAAATACCCCAACTTGAACGACTTCACTATTATCGTAGAATGATATTATTTTGAAATGGGAAGGGGTGTCGAGATTAGTAAAAAGGTAAATATTGCAAGTTTGAACTATAATTAAACTATTCGGTTTTAAGAATGAATTAACAGTGTTGGCCAAGTTTAAACGTGATTTATATTATAGCACTATTCCTTAGATAATAGAAATAGTCTAGTTTGAATTCACTTATCCTAAGTGATAAGTAAATAACAAACGTTTCCCCAAGAAATATAAATGAATTATACTAGATTCGGGGTAGAAATAAATAATGGGGATTTAATTGTATATACTTCCCGAAGTGAATGGAAATCTTCAAATTTAACATTTGAGTTTATATAACGATATAATATGTCCTTCGACATTGGTTTGAGCAAATAAAAACTGGTAATCAAATATTAAATAGGTTATATATCGTGATTTCTGAAAGTAAAGGAAGGCTAAAAGAGTTTTTGAGAATATAATATAATAATTCCAAGGAAGAGAAATAAAAAGAGTTTTCTATAATTATGGCGATATTAATAAAGCGGAGTTTGGTGAATATAGTTGTTGATTCCAAGAAATGCAAGTAAAGAATTGTGTCGAGATAAACAAATGGAATCGAATTCTAAACCAATGAAATGATCTTATTCGATAAAGAAGTTGAATGAATGGTTTAAATAATAAGGGTCTAAGCTGCCAATATACTTAACCGTGCTGTTTTGACATTGATAGTTAAAACACTAAACTATCAATGAAATACATTTGACCTTTTTGACGTGTTGTTTCGAAGAGACCGGGCTTGGAACCAGAACTAAAACCACTTCGAATCAACGTTGCGTATACGAAACGAAATAGCATTAAATGAAGATGGAGCATTGAAGACCATCGATATTTATGAAGCGGAAGAACTACTTATAATCTCGGGTTCGCACCCCGAGATAAACTGTGGTTCTGTTGTGATTGGAATATATGGATTGCAAGGACTTCTCGCTACTGATCTATAAGGTGATTCCTAGGGTGCAGTAGGAAGGTACCTTCGGTTCATCCTGTTCCTAGATGACTTGTATGGACGAATGTCTGACAGAGTATTTCCTGAAAAACTCATGTATGTTGATTTTTACAAACGTACCATAGTTAGTAGCGGAGGGGGCGCTTCTCTTAGCTTAACTACTAAGGTATTTTTGTGGACGTCAACTAGTGATTTGACGGATCTAATGAAGTGGCTTCAAAGTAAATGATGACCAGTTGTTATAAGAGATAAACGTAGCCTCTAGCCTCATCAGCCTGAAAGAGACAAAAATCGGGCAGGGCAGAATGGCTAGTTGGGTCATACCCAAGCAGGGTGTATTGTCATCGATCTAGAGAAAATTCATATTTGGTCTTCTTTTCGTTTCTGTATCTTCGGATTACGGTTGGATGGCCAACAACCGTGGTGACAATATATTCGATGCACTCAAGCTAAATGAGTGGTCGGTCATGTGAGGCCGGGTTGCAAGACGTTCTTGTTGAACCCCAGTGTATACCCTCCAGAGTACACTGATCGGCAGGTGATCTCATACCTTGTCTGTTGGAATCCATTCTCCAATAAGCACCATGCGGTTTTCGATTATATAATTAATACGTAGAGCGTGAGATGCAAGCGTTCTACTACTTGATTATTTATTTGTGATTGATAGACGCTATCATAATATCACCGTATTTTGATATATCAAAACTGTTTTGGGTTACGGTAAGGTAAAAACCGTATGTGTTTATGTGTGGGCTGGTCATACTGTTATCCTTTTCTTTCAAAAGTGTGTTATAAAGTAAGCAAGTATTTATTGTGAATTTATCACTGAAAGTATTCCAGTCTGATCCGGGTGAATTTTGTTTTAAATCAAATGTTCTCGGGTCAAACCAAGTACATTTACAGGTTCGGTTCCACTTGAAGTTCAAGAGCTGGAAGCAGGAGTCTGCACCGTTAGTTATCTAGAGTTTATTTCCATTGTGTCTGATATGTGATGTACTCTGATGATTGGTATGTATATATATACAATTTCTTTTTGTGTAAAAAGATTTGATATTATATTTTACTCGTTCCACTGTAAGATTCTAATGTTCTTCTTATTCTGCTATTCTATTAGTTCTATCTTATTTTTCTCATCCTCTAACTTCTTTCTATTAACAGTTTGGATTTTCGATTCTTGGATTTTTTTGCAAGTAATACGATATTATGTATTATTGTTGAAAATTCGAGTGTCGAAATTTTCCCGGCCGTTACAGTTGGTATCAGAGCGAGGTTTAGGAATAACCTTGGCTCTATGGTGTAACTCAATAGAGATAGGGTTAGTAATACCCTAGATTGAGTTTAGAATATATATATATATATATATATATATGAGAGCGTGTATTTGTATATAAAATTATTTTATAAAAAGGGTAAATGGAATAATATTACCCAACACGTATCTTTGTATAGAAAAAGAAATAGTTCCCCCAAACTATTGATTTAATTATTTAAAACTTGTATTGACTTGGATGGTTGATTTGAATGAATTTGATTGTGAAATTGAAAAGATCGACCAAAGAAGAATTTCAGATATGAATATTATAAGTTATGATTGAATTAGATTTAGAATTCAAGTTTCATTATGAATTCCTAATTTGAAATGTGTAAATGCAAAGATTAATTTAACCTATGTTGAGTAAATCGTATGAAGTTGAACTTGAAATAAAATTGGATAAAAGTCCATGGAAGTTAATAAACCCAAGTGAAATGGATTGAAATAAAAATATTTGGATTGGATGATTAGTTGCATGCATATAGATTTAAAAACTTGATTGAGAAGTGACCAGATCTTATGAATCTGTATGGACATTTAAAGAAGTAAATGGATTGTTAAGAAATGATTATAAACGAAATCCATGAGAATTGGATGTAAACCAATAGAATTTAATTAATCCAAGTGGAGTAGTTGAAATTGATTACATGAATATAAATTTAAGCTTGATCGCAACTCAACTAAAAATAGTGAATTGGACTTGTTGGAAAGAATTCGAATATAATCTGAGTGGAATATAGAATGGAACCAATTTAGAAAAAGGATTGCTAGGGAACAAATCATGTGGATTGGATGGAATGTGAAATTGGATGTTTGAATCTTACTTGATGGTTATAAAACTAATGAAGCTCATCTGAGATATAAACAGGTGCGAGGCCAAATATTGGTTGAGTTCTAGAGCCGGTTGAACCCAGTTTAGTTAGAGATGCCAGATAATTGAGCAGACTCAAGTATAACTTACCGTTTATCGTTGAATAACGCTCGTAAAAAGGTACGCTTACGAAAAATATAAAATTTTGGTTTTATTTGGGGTTTTGAGATTGAATTTGAAAATTTCCGAACGTATGAGTCGATGAATATATATTTGTTGAACCTGCAATATTGCAGATGTCCTCCGTACAGGGGAGACTCTGCCAAGATTTTTCCAAAATTTAAGGTGTTAGAAAATTTATGAAGATTTTTGAAAAGTTTAAATCAAAAAAGGTTTTAAAACCAATATATTGGTTTTGAAAATGAAAATGAAGTTTTATTCGTAAAGATAATGGGTTGCAGCATTCTTTCTACCTTAGTCATTTCGAGGACGAAATTCTTTTAAGGGGGAAGGTATGTAACCTCCTGTATTTTCTACAGTAAGATATTTAATTTATTTTATTAAATTAAATATTTATTGGGAAATATAATAGCGTATTCGTTTATTAAATGATATTAGAACGTTTAATTTATAATTTAATTATAAAATGAACTGCAGCGGCGTGGTAGTTCGTTACGAATGTAGAGCGTTGAATGTCCGTTAACAAAAGAAAAAAACTAAATAACCCTATCATGTCAAATAAAAACAAAACAAATTAAAATATCTGATCTAAACCAATTTACTAAAATTAGAGGCATGGACTGCGTACTATTCTTTCATTTCACCAAACTATTGACGCCATGCTTTAATTAATTAGCTCCATACCCTGTGGTTTGAAAATCTCGCCAGTACACTTCCCTACAAGTCCAAACAAAGCATTGCGAAATCTCATTGTCCATGCAAAATCTTTGAAAGCAGGATTGTTCAATGTTTGCGGCTAAATAGAATATCATCTTTGACTAAGGAAAACATTTGTAGCAAATTCTGAACAAATTCAAAATCCGAATCTTATCCAATCTCACTAATACTGTTCAAAATCTGGAGCACATGTTTTCTGCAAACCGACATACTGGCAGAAGCATTTGAAAGGAAAAAAACAAAACTAAAAAGATCTTAAGCCTAAAACCTAAATAAATTTAGGGCGTGGACTACATTAATTTGCGCCATACTGTATTTATTGCTCCATACCCTATCGCCCGCACCTACTTTTAAAAACCAATCCCCTACGGTGTACCCATTGAAAAGGACTTCAGCCTCATCTTCTTATAACTTTCTCGGTATAAAAACGTTGCTCTTCCTTTCCAAATTCACTCTGGAAACATGCCGAAATAATTAAATAAATAAAAATTGGAGAAATCAAAATCTAATCTCGAGCTGGCGGTGACCATTGGTGGAGTTCGGAGAACGTTGGGAGAAGTCAGCGTGAGCATACATTTTGTTTTCCTGGACATGATGAGTTGTATGGGGACAAGGTGGCGTTATGATTTGTGGAAGAAGTATGTACGTGGAAAACGAGTTGTGTGCATGGTGTATGGTCTTCAGACAGAGGAGTGATGCAAGGTAAAAGAAGGGATTTGATGTGAGGGTGGCAAAACGTTGGAACACAAGGGAGTTTTTCACACATGGATTCTATCTGAGGGCGTTCACATGAGATCGGGTACTTGAATGGAGAAACAAGAGGAGGCAAGTACGTGGATGGTGGTTTGGACGAGAAGCAAGCTGTGGCGGTGCACTGGAGAAGCGGTGCGTTGAAGCATGCCTAGGTGGGTGACTATGCAGTATAAAGATGGATGTTAAGAACAACATGGTATTCAAAATCAAAAGGGGAAGTGTTTGGGTTCGGTACCCTGCTGTGTCAAGATCTGTTTTGCGTGAAGATTGGTATGGTAAAGAGGAGTACGTGGGGGAGTATGGCGCGTGTACAAGTGAATGTTTGCACGGTGTTTATTTAAAGAGAAAAGGAGATGAACGAAACAGGTGAAACTTTGGGGAGAATGGGTTCGATACACTACTGTGTTGGACATTTTTCTTATCGTGCATTTACAACGAGGTAGATAACAAAACTGTTGGCTATATAAAGTGATGTGAAGGTGGTGTTGCATGGGAGTGTCGGGTTAAGCCAACTCCGAACAGAGAAGGAAAGGAAGGAAAACTAGCGAGAGGAATTTAAATAACATGGAGAAGTTGCTGGAAATGCGTGATGCATGGAAAGGCTTGAGAGGAGTTGGAAAAACGCGACAGGTATGAGCAGTGTGGATAGCAAACAAAGTTTGTCGTGAGTTCTGGGTAGTGCTGAAGGCGGGGACATGTTCACAAACCACGGGGGAGTGCTTGAGTGGAGTTGCTGCAGCATATACAGGTTCAGGTGGAGTGGTTAGTTAGCGTGAGAGGCACGGATTGCTGAAGGTGGTTGAATTGATCAATGATAGGAGGGAGACGTGATAAGAAGAAGCATTCAAGTCATGAGTGAATAAAGAGGTAATGGAATTGTTCGGTTTACAACAGTAAAGACATGAAGGGAAGCATCGGAAATAGCGTACCGGAGTTCAACGGGGAGTGAATGATAGTTGGCAAGGGAAGTTTAAAAAGAAGAGAAAAATAAAATAATAGAAATGGATAGTCTGAAGGTGACAATATTTGGAGGAGGGATTTGCACGTCTAATTAACTTAGAGCGTAATGAGGTATTAACAAATAGTTAGTTAATGGTTATATAACTAGAATTAATCGTTTAATTAAAATTTGAGTTAACAAAATATTGATAACTTTTTATTTCGAAATCAGCATTGAACAAAAATACTTACGTTGGAATCGCATTGACAAAGGCGATAAAACCGCAGTGGAAAATACAACGCTGTGAACTAGTGTAATGACCCGCATTTTCAGCGATATAATAATTAATTTATTTAATTATTTATAAAGTGATTTAGATAATTAAATGGTGGTTTAATTAAATAACTTAGAATATTTAATTAAATAATAATTAAATAATATATTTCATTCTGAAATAATCAGAATTGGCCAAAATGGCGATATGGTGTGAATTGAGAAATTCAAAAGATGTAATTCAGTTTAGAATTGAATTACGATAATGAATATATTTAATTAACGATGGTTGGACATATAAATTATATTATAATTATAATCGAGCTTGAAATGGCGCTGCAGTTTGTAATTTGGTGATCCGAACTTTAAACGAATATACAGAAGCCGTTTTAAATCGGATTTCTATGAAATAAGAAACGTTAGGAGCTGGTGAAGTAAGAGAAAAATCGGGATTTCGTCTTGTAGATTTTTAGTTATGATCAAATTAAATATTCAGAAAAACAACGGTATATTCGTTCATGGCCATAACGCTTATTTAAAAATATTTGAATATCGGGTTTGAATTTAGACAAGGTTCTTTTAAGACATAACGATAATTTAATTTTTAGAATTTTATTGTAATTTTTAATTAATTAAATACGCAACTTTTTATTTGGAGTATTTTGCACCCTTAATCAACATTTTGGGGTTTCACAATATAAGTTAATCTACCGGTATTATTATATTTCTGGGATCGGGGCACTGAGCTCGACACAACAGTATTTTTATTTCTGTCCATGGAAGTTCGTATTTTGGACAGGGTTTGTACATAGTGGAATACCCTGTGGTCTAGCTTAAATCACACACGTATTATATAAATCAAATTCAGTACATTATAGATCATGTACCCTATTGCATGAATGCTCTTGAACCTTTACTACTAAAATATCTACTTTAAAACTTTATGTGAGACCCTGGGTGTGAGGACTGTTGGCATCCTATAAACCACAAAACAAAAGGGGGACGTGGCCTTCAAAAGATCCACTCGATTAACTACATAATACACACACAGCTCTTTACTTTGCTTCATGAAGATCAAAACAAAAAAAAATCATTTAAAATTCAACTCTCCACTTAAAAGTCTAAAACCGAGAAAAACAAACTAGGAAAGGTCGAGCTCGGAACGAGGGACGAAATGGTGGGTGTTTTCAGGACCCAAGGTAATGCGAGTCACTGTGAAGCTGGAAGAATCGCATGGACAGTTAGTGAGATGTTGGGTGCTTTTGTTGTGTATTGCGTGGAAGGGAGTGGGTTGAAACTGAGCGGAGTGGAGTGGTGCAAAGGAAAGGATCGGTTTGGAAATTTGGAGAAGAGAACATGCGGCAGTAGTGGGTTTTATACTGGCTACATATTTTACTGGTGAATGGATAGGAGGAGCTTCACGTGCGGGTTCGATGGAAGTTGAAGTGTTTGAGCGGGAAGCACTGGAGGATTCGCAGTAGTGTGTGTGCATGATGGGTGAGGCTGACCGTTGGTTGAAGCCTAGTCAGTAGCGAAGGTTGCGGGCAGGACGTGAAGAATGGGGAGATCACGGTGGAGTTTTACGTGAATAAAAGGTGGAATAAAGGAGCAGGAGCGGGTGCAGGGTACTCTAAGTCATCGGGGAAGATGGATTCACCCAAGTTTGGGTTCAACGTGATGGGTGTGGGCGGGGATTAATATACAAGGCCCAAGAAAATAGAAAAGAAACCATGTGAGCCCAAGAAATTAGAAAAGAAAGAAAACAGAGAAAATATATACAAGGGAAGCAAAGAAGTGGGAGTGCGGTAAAAAGGGGAGATACTGTTCGATTAAGGTTAAATGATTTGTTGCAGGTCAGGTAACGAAAGGATACGAGCTTGAATAAGTGGTAAAGCCCAAAAACAAATAATATTTGGTTTAATTTAATTTAAATAGCATATGGATTTAAAAAACCCATAACTTATTCGTACGTTGTCGAAATTTAAGAAAACAGGATCCGTTGGGATCGTAGGGACGAGGGCTACACACTGGAACTGACTGGGAGTGAATCTGAGCTCGTTACAATTTATAGCAAAATAAATTGTCCGTCTGAATCGAGCGATGGTTATCGTTATTAACGATGATCGTCCAATGTGAGTAAAACTCACCAACTCTGAGCAGTTATATTTTTATAACATAATTTTAGAACTGTTAATCATCTGTTGATTGCTGTGTGTTAACTGTTTGATTGAATTGCTTATGTGTTGGTTGAAATGTTAGATAACGATATATATATATATATATATATATATAAATCGTTAATCTAATATCGATTTTGTTTAGCAGAATGTTTCATAGTGAAATATTATCGATGTTAATTATATTGTTTAACATCTGTGATGCAGGGAAACAGGTCGGAGGAATCCAACTGGATTCCTCAACATTTATTTTACTGTTTTTCATATATTGCAATATATGATGTGATATAAAATCTGTTGTGGATTCTGTGTGTTGAATGATATCGATCACGGTTAATTGGTATGTTAAATACTATAAGAACTACTGGGATGTAGAAAGAGGGATTTTCATAATATATTTTGAAAATAAATTATTATATAAAATCAATGGATTTTATATATAAAAGGAAAAGGATTTTATAAAAGGAGATAATTATAATATAAATGAGTTTAAAAGGAAAAAGAACTGTAAAACAAATATAAAGGAAATTATTTGTAAAACAAAGATAAGGGAAAATATTTGTAAAACAAATATGAAAAGAAATATTTATTTGTTAAATAAATAGAATTAAAATGGAATATTTATATAAGAAATAAATAGAATTGAAAAGGGAAAAAGATCTGTAAAACAAATATAAAGGAAATTATTTGTTAGACAAGTAAAATAGAAAGATGAATATTTGTAAAACATTTACAAATAAAATAGAAAGATAAATATTTGTAAACCATTTACAAAAGAATCGAAAAGGAATTTATTTATTTGGTAAATAAATAAAGTGAAAAAGGAAATATTTATTTGTAAAATAAATATGATATGGAAGAAAAAGAGAACTATTTATTTAGAAAATAAATAGGATAACTATAAAAGGAAATAAAGGGAAAAGAAATAATTGTTTAGAAAATAAATAAAGATAAAAGGGGAATTTATTGGAGAAAGTAAATAGAATTATATGAAGGAAATATTTATATGAAATAAATATAGACAAATAGGAAAGGAGTTATCGATTTAGAGAAATCGTGTTAAGTGAATCGATTAAGAGAAATCGAGTTAAGTGAATCGAGTTAAGAGAAATCGAGTTAAGTGATCCGGTTAGAGTTAATCAACAAGGGTTGACCAGTTAGAGTTGATCAGATAGAGTTAACCTGTTAGAGTTAATCAGTTAGAGTTAACCAGTTAGAGTTAACTAGTTAGAGTTAATCAATTAGGGTTGACCAGTTAGAGTTGATCAGTTAGAGTTAGAGTTAACCAATAGAATAATTAAATAGAGTTAATCAAATTAGAATAAATCGATTAGAGTCAGTCAAATTAGAAGTTATCGAATATTAGTTATTCGAATCGAGTTATTAGGAGTTATCGAATAATAGTTATTCGAATCGAGTTAAAAGGAGTTATCGAATATTAGTTATTCGAATCGAGTAAAAAGGAGTTATCGATTAGTTTAATCGAAAGGAGTTATCGAGTCTAGTTATTCGAAAAGGAGTTATCGAATCTAGTTATTCGAAAGGAGTTATCGAATCTAGTTATTCGAAAGGAGTTATCGAATCCAGTTATTCGAAAGGAGTTATCGATTAGTTTAATCGAAAGGAGTTAATCGAATTTAGTTATTCGAAAAGGAGTAATCGAATATAGTATTCGAAAAGAGAGATTATCGAATATCGTTTATTCGAAAGAAAGAGTAATCGAATGTTAGTTACTCGAAGTGAGTTAATCGAATATTAGTTATTCGAAGGGAGTTAATCGTCGAATTCGATTATATCGAATTCAGGAAAGTACTTATACTTTCCGATGTTTAAATCAAAATTTATTTATTTATAAATTAGATGTTTAATTATTTATTCGCATTAAAGAATAAAAGTTAAAATTTGAAGTTAGATATTTCGAAAGTACGGATTATAACATTATCGTTATAACCAATGTTTTCAATAAAGAAGTGGATTCGTAAACAAAATCCGAGAGATGTAAAGAAGTTTGTTAAAGATTTAAAAGATAAACTTTGACTGTTTCGAAGTTAAAACGTTGTTCAGTTTAGGTTTGAGAGGTAATTATACCCCAACTTGATTGACTTCCTTCTTAACTAAGGAATGGTAAGGTTTGATCGTGAAGGAGTATGGAAATGTTTTCCAAATAAGAATCAGAAATGTTTTCTGATAATAGAAGATAAGAATTTAAAATATGTGGAAACATGAGATAAGTAAATTAATGAACTAAAGAGAAAAATGTTAAATGATGATTGATCGATATAATTTCCATTTGGAAATAATATCGTTGTTTGCACACATGTTTTTCTTTGATAGTTAACTCACTGACTATCGAAGTTTTCGACCATTTTAACGTCGTTAATATGGAGAGACTGGTTGGATTATTATCCGAATAACCACTCCGTATTGGCATAAGCGTTGCGAATCAAGGATGCTGAATATATTGAAGACGGAGTAAAGTGCAAGGGCTGTTGTATAAATCATAGATAACAATTGCCTAAGATGAATGTACTGAATAGTGCCTTCGGTTTGTCCAGTCCTAGGACAACTTGTATGGAAGAAGGTCTGACAGAGTATATCAAATAGATCACGTAAGTTGATCTCTTCAAACGTATTCACGTTTGGTGGCGGAGGAATTCGTTTCTCTTAGCTGTATACCCGTGTTATTTTTAGATAAATCAATTTGTGATTTGACGGGTATGACGATGTGACATTCTAAGTGAATGAAGATGTGGCATGTAAAAGGTAAGCGTGGCCTGTAGCCTCACAACCGGGAAATGACAAAAATCGGGCAGGCAGCATGGCTATGTAGGTCGCACCTATTAGGGTGTATAATCGCCTAATCTAGAGTTTCATTTACTTCTAAAAATCTATTGTCGATGCTGTCCCATTTGGGAAACGGTTGCTGATCCCAACCGTTGGTGATATACATTCGATACACTCAAGCGAAATGAGTGGTCGGTCATGTGTGGCCGGGTTACAAGATGTTCTTGTTGAACCAGTGTATTCCTCTCTAGAGGTACACTAGCAAAAGGTGGTTTCATACCTTGTCATAGTTGGAAATCCATTACCTAATACGTGCTTGCGGTTTTGATTGTATGATATCTATGTAGAACGTGAGATGAAAACGTTTCTGCTAGATGATTATTATATTGTGGTTGATAGACATTATTATAATATCAAAAGGGTTTTTGATATAAAGATATTTTGGATTCTCATAAGGGAAAAACCCGTTTCGTTATACAACGTGGTGTTATGAGATATCGTTTAATGGCTCAAACTGTTTTAAACTGTTTTACTCATACCAGTCCCATGACTGACCTGGAGTTTATTTTATTTTGTTTTCCCTAAACTCTTCGGTGCCCAATTTTGTATGGGCAGTCAAGTAGTCGGGATTTACAGGTACTTGAAGAGCTGGAGCAAGAGGCTTCAGGATCATATAGCTATTGTTTATTTCCGCTGTGTTGTAAGTGTTGTACTTTGGAAATGATATGTATATTCAAGTATAGATTTGTATTTCAAAGTTATGTTATATATTATATGTTATTCATTCCGCTGTGAGGTTCGTGTTACTCTGATGTTGTGTTCTTCTTCTTCTATTCTAAGTTTCTATCTTATCTATTCTCACCTTCTAATTTCTTTCATTAACTACCGGTATTTTCCTATGTTTGGTTAGTCGTCATTGAGTTTATACCGATAACCAAAGTCGCTTGAAACCGGGTCGTTACAGCTAGCTTAGAGGGAACCAGAAGTAGTTGGATTTTCGCTGTTAAACGAAACAACGCTGAAACCGTCATTCGAAATAAGGTGAGTTAATTCTCACACCTTCTAGATTTCATGATGTGATTAATTTCATATAATTAGTATCCACCGTCTATAGTATAAATTGGTTGATTTGGATGCCATGAATGTTATCTGTTTGTTATTGGTTGCTGTTAATTATATTTACGTCATTTAAATGCCTTGGATGAAATTTATGTTATAATAACTGCGATGCAGGGATGAACAGGTTGGAGGAATCCAACCGGATACCTCAATTATTATATGTGTTGTTTATTTTTATATTGTTTATACATGCACTGTTTAAACCCAAATGACACTGAAAACCTGTTTGGACGTTGATGTTGAATGGAAATTCAACGTTATTGTGATTTTAATAAATAGACAGTATTGATTAAGAAATTGGCAGCAACCGACCATAAATCCATTATTTTGATAAGACGTTAATCTACGGTAGGCGAATCAATAAAGTTAATTATAAAAATTATATTTTTATAATCAAAGCGGAGTTTTAAATTATAATAGAAGTTCTATTATAGACTAATATTCTTTAGTTAGTTTTTATAAGGTAAACGTAAACGATTGTTTTGACATTTTACATAAATAAAAATGCAAATATCCCTTAAGTTAATATCCTTGGATAATTGTTTTAAGACAAACAATCTAGAAATACTACTAGATAAATTATATTAATCTAATGGCCGGAACTATTTAAGATCAGTTAATAAATGAACTGATGGTTTGAAGTTGATTAAACCACCTATTTGGTTTGAAGTTAATTATTTGATTAATTGACCTTCAATTAATCAAATGATAATAGTTTAGAGATTAATTATTTGAAATAATAAGATTTCTTAATTATCACCCTTTTAATGAAGTTCAAATGATTTTTTTGAACTAATATAATTAGCTAATGTCGGTTAAAGTAAGTAACCAATATATTTTAAATTAATAATGAAGTAAATTGTTTTGCTTTAATAATGAAAAAGTTAATTACTATTTAATTAAAATAATTGTATCTTAAATGCAATCCATTTAAGATGATAATGAATTTGAAATGATAAGTTTACTTGAATTATGTATAACAATTCAGATAGAAGAAAACCGTCAAAAGGCGAAGAACGTAAATGGGTTTTTGTTAAACAAGTTATAAATGGAATTGTATAACGACGTTGAAGCGAAGAGTTAATATTAAAATAGTGATAAACAATCGAGTTTTCAAATGAATATATGGTGTTATAAAACCATATTTCAAATGAAACAAGAAATACGGTTCGATTGATATTAGAAATGATAGCGGTCGAATTACAGACTTATATCTATTCTAAGATAAGAACGTTGTCGATCAAGGTCTGAGAGGTAAATAAAATGCCCTAACTTGAACGACTTCACTATTATCGCAGAATGATATTAGTTTGAAATGGGAAGGGGTGTCGAGATTAGTAAAAAGGTAAATATTGCAAGTTTGAACTATAATTAAACTATTCGGTTTTAAGAATGAATTAACAGTGTTGGCCAAGTTTGAACGTGATTTATATTATAGCACTATTCCTTAGATAATAGAAATAGTATAGTTTGAATTCACTTATCCTAAGTGATAAGTAAATAACAAATGTTTTTCCCAAGAAATATAAATGAATTATACTAGGTTCGGGGTAGAAATAAATAATGGGGATTTAATTGTATATACTTCCCGAAGTGAATGGAAATCTTCAAATTTAACATTTGAGTTTATATAACGATATAATATGTCGTTCAACATTGGTATGGGCATATAAGAAATGGTAATCGAATATTAAATAGATTATATATCGTGATTTCTGAAAGTAGAGGAAGGCTAAAAGAGTTTTTGAGAATATAATATAATAATTCCAAGGAAGGGAAATAAAAAGAGTTTTCTATAATTATGGCGATATTAGTAAAGAGGAGTTTGGTGAATATAGTTGTTGATTCCAAGAAATGCAAGTAAAGAGTTGTGTCGAGATAAACAAATGGAATCGAAATCTAAACCAATGAAAGGATCTTAATGATTCGACAAAGAAGTTGAATGAATGGTTTAAATAATAAGGGCCTGAGTTGCCAATATACTTAACCGTACTGTTTTGACATTGATAGTTAAAACACCAAACTATCAATGAAATACAATTGACCTTTTTGGCATGTAGTTTCGAAGAGACCGGGCTAGGAACCAAACCTAAAATGACTTCGAATCAACGTTGCATATACAAAACTAAATTGCAGTAAATTAAGATGGAGCATTGAAGACCATAGATATTTATGAAGTGGAAGAACTACTTATAATCTCGGGTTCGCACCCCGAGATAAACTGTGGTTCTGTCGTGATTGGAATCTGTGGATTGCAAGGACTTCTCGCTAATGATCTATAGGGTGATTCCTAGGGTGCAGTAGGAAGGTGCCTTCGGTTCATCCTGTTCCTGGATGACTTGTATGGACGAATGTCTGACAGAGTATTTCCTGGAAAACTCACGTACGTTGATTTTTACAAACGTACCATAGTCAGTAGCGGAGGAGGGGCTCTTCTCTTAGCTTAACTGCTAAGGTATTTTCGTGAACGTCAATTAGTGATTTGACGGATCTGATGATGTGGCATTCAAAGTGAATGATGACCAGTTGTTATAGGAGATAAATGTAGCCTCTAGCCTCATCAGCCGGAAAGAGACAGAAATCGGGCAGGGCAGCATGGCTAGTTGGGTCATACCCAAGCAGGGTGTATTGTCATCGATCTAGAGAAATTTCATATTTGTTCTTCTTTTCATTTCTGCATCATCGGATTACGGTTGGATGGCCAATAACCGTGGTGACAATATATTCGATACACTCAAGCTAAATGAGTGGTCGGTCATGTGAGGCCGGGTTGCAAGACGTTCTTGTTGAAACCAGGTGTATACCCTCTAGAGTACACTGATCGGCAGATGATCCCATACCTTGTCGGTTGGAATTCATTCTCCAATAAGTGCCATGCGGATTTCGATTATATAATAAATATGTAGAGCGTGAGATGCAAGTGTTCTACTACTGGGTTATTTATTTGTGACTAATAGACACTATCATAATATCACTGTATTTTGATATATCAAAATTGTTTTGGGTTATAGTAAGGTAACAACCATCGGTGTTTATGTGTGGGCTGGTCTTACTATTATCCTTTTCTTTCAAAAGTGAGTTATAAAGTGAGCAAGTATTTATTGTGAATTTATCACTGAAAGTATTCCAGACTGATCCAGGTGAATTTTGTTTTAAATCAAATGTGCTCGGGTGAGACCAAGTACATTTACAGGTTCGGTTCCGCTTGAAGTTCAAGTGCTAGAAGCAGGAGTCTGTACCGTTAGTTATCTAGAGTTTATTTCCGCTGTGTCCAATATGTGATGTACTCTGATGATTGGTATGTGTATATATACAGTTTCTTTTTGTGTAAAAAGATTTGATATTATATTTTACTCGTTCCGCTGTAAGATTCTGATGTTCTTCTTATTTTGTTATTCTATTAGTTCTATCTTATCTTTCTCATCCTTTAACATCTTTCTATTAACAGTCTGGATTTTCGATACCTGGATTTTTGGCAAGTAATACGATATTATGTATTGTTGTTGAAAATTCGAGCGTCGAAATTTTCCCAGCCGTTACACATAACCTATCAAAATCCTAGTTAATTAGCGACACAAGATCTGTAAGGGTTGCCTTGTGTCATCTATTGTGTGGCACCCATATTAGTCGGTAACCCATTCTAGTATTAAAAGGGGACCCCCCACTAGGTAGGGGTCGGGGAATGCTTACTGAGCTGATTGTAAGAGGTTCATCTAGGAAGAGGTGTGTAGTGGCGCGTTCCAACGGACACATGTGCGTGCATAAGTATGGCCTGCTTTGGGAAAATAAGCCGATGTAGCACTAGTAAATATGCCTGTGTCCTTCTGTAGGTTGCCACTTTAGGAAGTAATAAACCCTACTGTGGGGATGACACAGGGTATTTACGAGATAGGAAACCGATCGATTGGGGGTTGTAATTAGAGTACATCTAGTCCTGTCTGTTTCTATGGGGTATCTGTATTTTTGTTTGGATTAACACCCGTTATTTTTGTTTAGGTACATTTAATTCTGTTTGGGGTAAAACCCGCTACTAGAGTACACCTAAAACAACAATTATATTTATGTTGGGATCATCTTATTTTTGTTAAGTAATTATGGAGTATGCAATCATGTTACATATCTGTAATACTAGTATTGGTGCAGAGAAAAGTATTAGAGAAGCGTAATCTATTCTGTTATATTTATTCTTATTATCTTGTTCAGTCTGTTATACCTTTCTTATGACGTTGTTATCTCTCTCATCTAGTTCATATGCACGTCATGATGCTTTTACTTATTTGTATGCTAAAAATAACTGTAACACCCCACACCCGCTAAGGTCACTCACTAAGGGAATGCCTTAACTTCGATGGAGTATTCTAAGTGAATATAGAACAGAAAAATTACAACAAGACAGATATAAATAATACTTGAAAACTAAAACATCATTTCATTGCAGCAGAAGGTAAACATGTTTGGTTACAATATCAAAACCATAAAACAAGAGTCAAGTACTAAATATCCATCCTAATAAAACAAAAGTACATAATCCCACTACATAAACTAATAGCCATAGATAAAAAGATAAGCTGAGCTTTACTTCAGCGGTCCAAGCTCCAAAAGAGAAAAATAAGCAGTCTGATCAAAGCCCACTAGTGCTAGGCCCAATCTGAGGACCTGAGGGGGAGAAGATAAAAACAACGGGGTCAGACATAAGTCTGAGCGAGTCCTATAACTTGAACAATACAATCATTAAAGTAACTAGGGTAAGACATAAGCTTGATATACAGTAACGACTGGGGATAAATGGCTACACAAAGCAGCCAACTAGACATAGGATGAACGAAGATAACGGTAAAGACGCATCTACCCACCCAAGGATAATTACTAAACTGCACCACACCAGTCATTCCTAACTTAAAGGTTGATCCCAACCATGGACTTAGAAATTTAACTAGTAGTTTCGTGTACCCCTAGCTGACCACATAGGTGCCGTCTGCCCCTATCTCCACTAGGTGTACCCACTACTCCCCAAGCGATCACTGAGACGACCCGAACTTCCCCGCGAAGGAAAGCACGGATAGAATTGAGGACAAGACAAAATAGAACGCAAACGGAAGAACATTTCATTGTTATTACAACAATTCCATCAGATACAAGAATATACAGAGTATAAATGAATAAATTACATACCATAAATATCAGAGATTACAATAAATTACATAGCAGCGGAAAATAATACAAAATCACAACTGAAAGTGATACACGGATACAGAGCTTTCCGAGCATCATTCCAGCTGTAAATCAGGACCCTGTGAATATGAATCTGCAAAACCAAAACTACTAGCTGCCCGTGCGGAAAATAGGGGCACCCAGAGTTTAGGTTAAAACAATAAACTCCAGGTCAGTCATGTGACTGGTGTGAGAACTAAAACAGTTATTAATATTGGTTTTAAAGTTTGGTAAATCAAGGGACCACGCCGTATAACACGGAACGGGTTTCCTCCCAAGAATACCAGTGCATAGAACAAACAGCGCAATGCTAAATAAAGAAAAATGAAGCTGTTATAAGACTCAGGTCCCATCACACAATGCAACGCAAGCCGGAGGATAGGGTTTTCCCTTATAACAGCCAAAGCATGCTTGATACGTTTAAAAACACATTATTTGATACTATATAGGTGCATAGTGTCAAAACAATTTCAATCATAAATATCAATCATAGGCGGCATGGGTACCATCTATCATGTCGCCATACTAGTTCTACAATTAAAACCGCAATACACGTATTGGAAATTGGATTTCCGTCATGAGCCGAGGCAAGGGGCAAGCTCCTCTCCGCGTTCGAGACACTCTAGCAAATGTCCCAGGACCCCACTATGATCCTTGGATCTTCAGGGCCGGTCCTCTCTTACTTTTGAGGATTAATTATTCCTGAACACACGTTTCCCGGTCCTTACAGACCTATATCCGAGGCGCCTCATATCCAACAACCACACAGGTGAAAAGTATATAAATGTCAGGGCTCGTAGGTCACTGACACCACCCTAGCTAGAAAGAAACGTCGTGCTCTCCCTGCAGTCACTATCCCGTTTTTGACTCATACCGAGGTGTGAGGCTCGCGAATTCACGTTATACACAAAGCTACGCCACACAGGCCGTGCTTTGATCATCAACCACAAGACTTTGCTTTTCAACAGAAGCCTTGATCAATTACCACTTACGCATGCCACATTGGCAATTCACTCCATGCGACTGATGTCCATCAATATACAACCTCTGAGCTCGTACGTATCAGAGAAGGGCGTTAAGCAAGAGAATAAATTCTCCGCCGCCAAACAGATGTAAATTTAATAGAGATCAATCAACACAGAATAAAATCCAGTGTCAGACACACAATCCATTTACAAGTTCGTTCTGGGTCTGAACGAAACCGGAGGCACTTTCCTCGCATATCCATCCATCTCCAAGTACGTCTGGACGATCACCAACTGATTCCCTCATCCTGGGTGTACAGCCCAATCAAGATCATCAGTAATCACCCAAACGATGTGAAGACTTCCGGTCTTCAACCACCGTCTTCATCTTCGACATCTCGTCGAATCGGTTATTCAGAATGGGTATAAACCCGGCCTTTCTGAATAACCCACGTATATAATAAACGAATGTTACACAAACACAACAAACGCCTCATTCCAATTCAGAATATTCTTTTATTCACAAAAACACATTCTTAGGGAAATGTTCCCATTAATTTTATCCAAGATAAATTCTTCTAAATTTATTCTTTGATCTTCCTTTGGATATCATTTCAAACCATTTTACGGTTTTCCAAACTAGTCGGGATTAGCGAACCAACCGAAGTAATTATTTATTTTATTTCCCAATCCCAACCTATATATCCCATGGAGCAAAACTGGTAATACTCCATATCTAACACCACGGTGTTATCGGTAAAATTAATTACCATTTCACGTTCAAATCTAATTAAAGATTTAACTATCGCTTTGGAGAAAAACTGGTGATACTCCACTCTCGATCACTTTTCAGATTTGATAATTTAAATTATCAATTCACATTTTTAATCTAATTAAAGATTCATTAAAACTCCATTTAGTTTTAATCTTCTCAAAAATCAATATTATGTCTTTAACTGGGTCAAAGAACCAATGTCTTCTAAAACACGATTCACGACAAACCCAAATCACATTTGATATTAAATACAAGGCTTTGAATAGAAAATATATCGGCTTATATTCTATATCAAATTCTGAAACCAACATATATCGTATTGGAAATAACGATATAAAATATATCTTTCAAATTCCCATAACAATATCTGTATAGTCACGAAATCCAATATCGAAATATCCCGAAGATAATTTCGATTCAACTCCAGTCCAATCCACGTATTGGAAATTATCGATTATTTTCAAAATCACTTTCAAATTCAATTTATTTATTTCAAAAATAAATTGATTTTAATTCTAGTTCAAAACTAGTTCATTTCGATAAAAAACTATTTTTACCTATTCAAATGTGGAATTTTCCAGCTTAATTCTTTCTAATTCACATATTATAATTTTACACAAATTATAGATATTTTTAATAATTTTATCAAGGCCCGTACAGTCGATTTCCAACAACGGCTATCGAACTGCACTTACAGCGACCTTTTTCGAATTTGATTTGGACATAATTCCAAATCCAACCGTTATATTTCAAATTTCTAATATTCATTGGAAAGCTCTTTTCGATACGAACACAACGGTTCCGGTTTTAGGAGAATCCGACGGTCGGATCTCCCGCAATGTCCGTTTGAAATAAATGGTCGAAATTCACGAACTACCGCGGCGCGTTCTATTCAGGCCATTATATATATATAATATATATATATTATATATTTCGTTGATTTCATTTTAAAACGAATTTTATAAATCGTTTTAAATTCATTTCAAAACAATTTCAACTTCCTTTTCAATTCAAATCAAAATTGAATTCTTCTTTATAAATTCGTTTTAAAATTCATTTCTATTCAATTCAAATTTCAATTCAATTTGAATTCATTTCAATTCGCTTTCAAATCAATTTGAATTCGTTTTCAATTCAATTCATTTCGAAATCGTTTTCAATTCAATTCATTTCGAATTCACCTTCTATTTGATTCAATTCGAATTCGTTTCAAATTGATTTCAATTCAATTTCAGTTCATTTTAAATTTCAATTTCAATATATTTAATTTCGAAATCACTTTTCAATATTCATTATACAACGAATAAAATCGATATAAATATCGTTCGCGTCAAAATAACGCATCTCTAATCAACACGGATTTATATTTTCAAAACTTCTATATTCTATCCAACAAATGAATATTTATCCCATTCAACACATGAATCTATATTTCTTTCAACACACGACTAATCTCAACACATGAGTACTGTCAACACATCACTATTTTTGTTATGAAAAATATTTTATAAAACTATGGTATCTATCGTTTGATTTTTAATTAGACTTCTACTGATAAGTAGTTCTAATTTTAAATGTGATAAAGATGTAATTTATTTTATTTAAAATATTTTACTCAACACATGAATAGTTTCAACACATGATCATCGTCAACACATGACTATTTTTATATTCAACACATGAATTTTCTTTTATAATATTCATTGTTTTCCCGATTGGAATAAGGCCCAATCAATCACCATATAATGTTAATTATATGGATTCCATACAACACATGTATATAATAGCATGGAAAAATAATCAATCATCAACCAAAGTGCACTACACTGTATAAGCATCAAATATAGATATCCGATGCTTATAACAGCCTGTCAATCTATCGATCGACATATTCAATCAATCAGGATGAGTGAACTTCAAATTTCATCCCAACACCCGTGTGGGGTTTCAAACAATCAAACACAGATTTTATTTGTGCAGTTGGGCGATGTGTAAAATTTATCAACCCAATCAATATCAGTCAAATCAGTGTAAATAAACAAATCGGCCGATTTGTTTATAAATATTTATTTATTCACTTTTACGTTAAAAATTATATTTTTAACGATAAACATTTTATTTTAACACTTGAATTTCTATTCAGTTCATTTATTCAATAAAATGGTATTTTTATTTTTCTAACATATTTTAGAAAATTTCGGTGGCATAACTGCACGATACTAGAAACGGGACGAGGCCTAGCCTTATCCCCGGTCTAGTGAAGGCCCACGCCATTCACACATCAATCAAATCACCAAACAACCAAATTCAAATCACATCATATAACTAATCTATTCAACCAAACAAACAAGTCCATGGTCTGTGGACGATTGTGTCGGGTGCTACTAAGCACCGTCTGCATCCTAGTATATATATATAACTAGAAAATAAATTGAAGAGTGAGAAATTCTCACCTAAAGCTATCCAATACCACGACTCTTCATTTATAGAAATCTTCTTCATCCTCGCCTTTTTATCATCTTCTTTTGCCCGCAGTCACTATATATATATAAAAATCACACATTTTTATATTTCGATGTTTTAAAAATAAAAATCACATTTTTATTTATTCACTTTCAATTTAAAAATCATATTTTTATAATCACTTCATATATTTAAAAATCGAATTTTTTACTATGCTATTCAATATATAAAAATCCCATTTCAAAAATATAGATTTCGCCTTTATAAAAATAAAGTTTTCATCTTTATAAAAATCACATTTTTATTTTTCTACACATATAAAGATGATATTTTTAATATTCTTATCATGTAAAAATTATATTTTTAACTCTCTACCTAACCAAAAATCATATTTTTACATCTTCTACTTAGTAAAGATTATATTTTTAATACTTTAAAAATATAAAAATCGTATTTTTAATTCTTTAAAAATATAAAAATCATATTTTTACTTCCACAATATAAAAGATTACATTTTTATCACTTTACAACATAAATAAAAAAAACAGTTTTTAAGGTAAATAAAAATCAGTTTTTTTTTAGTAGATAAAATTCAGTTTTTTTTTTTAAAATAAATAAATAAAATTCAGTTTTAAACTTACAGAGGGGGGGCAGTGGCGGACTTCGCTGGAGGGGGCGGTGGTTGGTGGCGCTCGGCGTGGAGGAGGGCGTTGCGGTGGGTTCAGGCGGTTCGGGGTTCGAAGGGGGTAACGACGGGTTTCTTCGTGGAGTTAGGGTTTGGGGGGGCTGTAGGGTTCGAACGGAGGGAGGGAAGAGGAGGAGGCGTCGGTGGCGGAGGGCAGTGGGTGGCAGTCGCGTCGGTGGTGGAATAGCGGGGGGGGGGGGGAGATCGATTTGGATGCGTTTTTTTTTTCTTTTGTTTTTCTGTAAATCGATTATGAACGGGGGGGTATATGAAAAAGATTTTATATATTTAATTTAATTTTAATTTATTTTATCCCAAGGAGTTGACTTTTTATTCGACTTCGAGACGAGGCCCACCGACTGTCGCCCATAGCGTTTCACCCCCATTCCGAACACAATGGGATATGTATCGTAAGCTGATTCGACTGTTTGAATCAGTTTCTGTTAAATTTACACTTAAATCGCTATATTGAATTTTAAACGTACATTTCAAATTACCGGGGCCACACACTAACTAGAAAAATTCCCGAAAAATATTTTCTAGCTTCGTATTGACGATACGGTCCTAACAAAACTAGTTTCGTCGAATTCTGAGACCGTTGGAAAAATGGCCAATTTCCAGTCGATTAAAATCAACTGAAATTGTCAAAACACGTTTTCCTTTGCCACGCTCACATATTGATTCGAAAAATTATGAAATTTGAAAGCTAGCAATAATTTGACATCACGGATCCAACAAAAGTGGTTTCGTCGAAATCCGAGGTCATTTGCAAAATGTCCATTTTTAAGGGCCTGAATTCCATAACGACTATTCAGAATTTTCAACTGGACATATCTTTTGATTCCCGATATGAAATCTTGATTATTTGGATTCGTTGGAAAGATATACACAACTAGATTCCATTATTTTTGGTTTCACTAAAATCCGGATTGTTTTGCACCCGGTATGCTCAATTGAAGTTTGAAATCGAATTATCGAACTACCGCGCCATTTTCAATTCTATTTATAATTATATATAAATATTATATATTGTAACGACGACGCGTATAATATATGCGTCGAATTCTATTCAAAATAAATTTCTTGTCGATATTATTTAAAATAATCTATTTTAAATATTCAAAATTCGCTAAAATTGCCAAAATAAAATTTTTAAACTGGCCCAGATTTTCCGGGTTATTACAATCTCCCCCACTTAAAACTTTTCGTCCCCGAAAAGGAACAAAGTCGAAAGTGGTTTGATTATTAAGCTCTACATTCGATCTGGCTTGCATTCTCCAACTCTTCAGTTTCTGAGAATTTTCAAAATTTCAAATTTTGGCTAACACCTTAAATTTTCGAAAAATTTCGCCATAACCTCCCCTGCACCGGGAGCATCGGGGAATTTCAAATAGCTTCCCCGGTCCTTCAGATCTCAAAAAGAAAAAGAAAAAGCCAAGCGGCTAGCCAATAGGCTCACAAAATCATCATCACCCAAACAAAACAGGAAATTATGTAGTAAACATGTACCTATTTGTCGGGCAAACAAATTTTATTCTTCGGCTCTAGCCTCCTTGCTATAACCTGTTCAACGTAAGTATATGTATATGCAAGCAAATGCGACCAATTTTCAATACAATATTTGGTTCAATTAGGCATAGTGGTTAAAAATTATCAAACAAATGAACAAACAACACAAACATCAATCAATTAGTGAATTAGAGTTTCAAATTCATAATTTTGATATATATACAAAAAATCATGTTTTTGATGCCAATTCACAACAATGTGTTCTAGCTATATTAGTTTTGGTTCTCACACCAGTCTAATGGAAATATATAGAAATCACACCTTCGAAATTCGAATATGAATACTGATGATGATGCACCATCATCAGAATCATCCCCGGATATCTAGAATGTGATTCTATATCTACCCAGTATATTAAAACTTCGAATATACGTTCATGACGCGTATATACAAAACTTTTATATACTGGATTGTCCATATTCAAAATAAATAAATATTCATATACGTATAAAGCGATTTAAATTTTCAAAACAAAATTTGTTTCCATTTGAAAGATATACTCTTCACACTCGTTCTAGGATACTACTGATCCCATCTCTAACGAGTCATTCTAATTGGATATTACTAATCCAATATCTGATGAATTCTTTCGTATGGTTCTAATGTGCCTTGTTCTCGAGCTCTGTAAACCAAGGCTCTGATACCAAACTGAGAGATAGCCGACGAACTCCGGTAGGCTTTGCAACCATCCCTTCATCCCCCAAGCAGCAGGTAAAACACACCGTGGCTCTCACATGGTCCCCCAGTTACTTGTTTTACGGCAACCCTCTCGAGTCTCGTGCCCACTGGCGAACCAACCCCCACCACAAGGGACATGTAGGGGTAAGAGTCTCCCGTTCGCCACCAAACTGCGAAGCAAGAACCCCCTATCACGACTGCAAAAAGAACTGGTGATACTCCACTCTCGATCACTTTTCAGATTTGATAATTTAAATTATCAATTCACATTTTTAATCTAATTAAAGATTCATTAAAACTCCATTTAGTTTTAATCTTCTCAAAAATCAATATTATGTCTTTAACTGGGTTAAAGAACCAATGTCTTCTAAAACACGATTCACGACAAACCCAAATCACATTTGATATTAAATACAAGGCTTTGAATAGAAAATATATCGGCTTATATTCTATATCAAATTCTGAAACCAACATATATCGTATTGGAAATAACGATATAAAATATATCTTTCAAATTCCCATAACAATATCTGTATAGTCACGAAATCCAATATCGAAATATCCCGAAGATAATTTCGATTCAACTCCAGTCCAATCCACGTATTGGAAATTATCGATTATTTTCAAAATCACTTTCAAATTCAATTTATTTATTTCAAAAATAAATTGATTTTAATTCTAGTTCAAAACTAGTTCATTTCGATAAAAATCTATTTTTACCTATTCAAATGTGGAATTTTCCAGCTCAATTCTTTCCAATTCACATATTATAATTTTACACAAATTATAGATATTTTTAATAATTTTATCAAGGCCCGTACAGTCGATTTCCAACAACGGCTATCGAACTGCACTTACAATGACCTTTTTCGAATTTGATTTGGACATAATTCCAAATCCAACCGTTAGATTTCAAATTTCTAATATTCATTGGAAAGCTCTTTTCGATACGAACCCAACGGTTCTGGTTTTAGGAGAATCCGACGGTCGGATCTCCCGCAATGTCCGTTTGAAATAAATGGTCGAAATTCACGAACTACCGCGGCGCGGCGCGTTCTATTCAGGCCATTATATATATATAATATATATATTATATATTTCGTCGATTTCCTTTTAAAACGAATTTTATAAATCGTTTTAAATTCGTTTCAAAACAATTTCAACTTCCTTTTCAATTCAAATCAAAATTGAATTCTTCTTTATAAATTCGTTTTAAAATTCATTTCTATTCAATTCAAATTTCAATTCAATTTGAATTCATTTCAATTCGCTTTCAAATCAATTTGAATTCGTTTTCAATTCAATTCATTTCGAAATCGTTTTCAATTCAATTCATTTCGAATTCACCTTCTATTTGATTCAATTCGAATTCGTTTCAAATTGATTTCAATTCAATTTCAGTTCATTTTAAATTTCAATTTCAATATATTTAATTTCGAAATCACTTTTCAATATTCATTATACAACGAATAAAATCGATATAAATATCGTTCGCGTCAAAATAACGCATCTCTAATCAACACGGATTTATATTTTCAAAACTTCTATATTCTATCCAACAAATGAATATTTATCCCATTCAACACATGAATCTATATTTCTTTCAACACACGACTAATCTCAACACATGAGTACTGTCAACACATCACTATTTTTGTTATGAAAAATATTTTATAAAACTATGGTATCTATCGTTTGATTTTTAATTAGACTTCTACTGATAAGTAGTTCTAATTTTAAATGTGATAAAGATGTAATTTATTTTATTTAAAATATTTTACTCAACACATGAATAGTTTCAACACATGATCATCGTCAACACATGACTATTTTTATATTCAACACATGAATTTTCTTTTATAATATTCATTGTTTTCCCGATTGGAATGAGGCCCAATCAATCACCATATAATGTTAATTATATGGATTCCATACAACACATGTATATAATAGCATGGAAAAATAATCAATCATCAACCAAAGTGCACTACACTGTATAAGCATCAAATATAGATATCTGACGCTTATAACAGCCTGTCAATCTATCGATCGACATATTCAATCAATCAGGATGAGTGAACTTCAAATTTCATCCCAACACCCGTGTGGGGTTTCAAACAATCAAACACAGATTTTATTTGTGCATTTGGGCGATGTGTAAAATTTATCAACCCAATCAATATCAGTCAAATCAGTGAAAATAAACAAATCGGCCGATTTGTTTATAAATATTTATTTATTCACTTTTACGTTAAAAATTATATTTTTAACGATAAACATTTTATTTTAACACTTGAATTTCTATTCAGTTCATTTATTCAATAAAATGGTATTTTTATTTTTCTAACATATTTTAGAAAATTTCGGCGGCATAATGGCACGATACTAGAAACGGGACGAGGCCAAGCCTTATCTCCGGTCTAGTGAAGGCCCACGCCATTCACACATCAATCAAACCACCAAACAACCAAATTCAAATCACATCATATAACTAATCTATTCAACCAAACAAACAAGTCCATGGTCTGTGGACGATTGTGTCGGGTGCTACTAAGCACCGTCTGCATCCTAGTATATATATATAACTAGAAAATAAATTGAAGAGTGAGAAATTCTCACCTAAAGCTATCCAATACCACGACTCTTCATTTATAGAAATCTTCTTCATCCTCGCCTTTTTATCATCTTCTTTTGCCCGCAGTCACTATATATATAAAAATCACACAATTTTATATTTCGATGTTTTTAAAATAAAAATCACATTTTTATTTATTCACTTTCAATTTAAAAATCATATTTTTATAATCACTTCATATATTTAAAAATCGAATTTTTTACTATGCTATTCAATATATAAAAATCCCATTTCAAAAATATAGATTTCGCCTTTATAAAAATAAAGTTTTCATCTTTATAAAAATCACATTTTTATTTTTCTACACATATAAAGATGATATTTTTAATATTCTTATCATGTAAAAATTATATTTTTAACTCTCTACCTAACCAAAAATCATATTTTTACATCTTCTACTTAGTAAAGATTATATTTTTAACACTTTAAAAATATAAAAATCATATTTTTAATTCTTTAAAAATATAAAAATCATATTTTTACTTCCACAATATAAAAGATTACATTTTTATCACTTTACAACATAAATAAAAAAAACAGTTTTTAAGGTAAATAAAAATCAGTTTTTTTTTAGTAGATAAAATTCAGTTTTTTTTTTAAAATAAATAAATAAAATTCAGTTTTAAACTTACAGAGGGGGGGGGCAGTGGCGGACTTCGCTGGAGGGGGCGGTGGTTGGTGGCGCTCGGCGTGGAGGAGGGCGTTGCGGTGGGTTCAGGCGGTTCGGGGTTCGAAGGGGGTAACGGCGGGTTTCTTCGTGGAGTTAGGGTTTGGGGGGGGCTGTAGGGTTCGAACGGAGGGAGGGAAGAGGAGGAGGCGTCGGTGGCGGAGGGCGGTGGGTGGCAGTCGCGTCGGCGGTGGAATAGCGGGGGGGGGGGGGGTGGGGGCGAGATTTAATTTAATTTTAATTTATTTTATCCCAAGGAGTTGACTTTTTATTCGACTTCGAGACGAGGCCCACTGACTGTCGCCCATAGCGTTTCACCCCCATTCCGAACACAATGGGATATGTATCGTAAGCTGATTCGACTGTTTGAATCAGTTTCTGTTAAATTTACACTTAAATCGCTATATTGAATTTTAAACGTACATTTCAAATTACCGGGGCCACACACTAACTAGAAAAATTCCCGAAAAATATTTTCTAGCTTCGTATTGACGATACGGTCCTAACAAAACTAGTTTCGTCGAATTCTGAGACCGTTGGAAAAATGGCCAATTTCCAGTCGATTAAAATCAACTGAAATTGTCAAAACACATTTTCCTTTGCCATGCTCACATATTGATTCGAAAAATTATGAAATTTGAAAGCTAGCAATAATTTGACATCACGGATCCAACAAAAGTGGTTTCGTCAAAATCCGAGGTCATTTGCAAAATGTCCATTTTTAAGGGCCTGAATTCCATAGCGACTATTCAGAATTTTCAACTGGACATATCTTTTGATTCCCGATATGAAATCTTGATTATTCGGATTCGTTGGAAAGATATACACAAGTAGATTCCATTATTTTTGGTTTCACTAAAATCCGGATTGTTTTGCACCCGGTATGCTCAATTGAAGTTTGAAATCGAATTATCGAACTATCGCGCCATTTTCAATTCTATTTATAATTATATATAAATATTATATATTCTAACGACGACGCTTATAATATATGCATCGAATTCTATTCAAAATAAATTTCTCGTCGATATTATTTAAAATAATCTATTTTAAATATTCAAAATTCGCTAAAATTGCCAAAATAAAAATTTTAAACTGGCCCAGATTTTCCGGGTTATTACAGATCGGCTCCCTAACGTAGATACCCGTGCTGGCCACACAGTGGGGTGTATCATTCCCCAAAGTGGCAACCCGATACTATCAACGGTGCATGGCTTATACCTACATGATGCAACGTCTTACCTACCAGCCCGGGCCCACACGCGCATATGAACCCGTTGGACTTGCGTTGCCACCGCTAACCCGCTTTGGCCTCTTATAGTCAAGCGCAGTATGCGTGTCCCGTCCTCGACATGGGTCGAGCCCACATTACTTAGCACAAGCTATCCACCTAAGCCTGGCCCCCTCTAGTGTATCCCACTTAACTCTTTAATCATGTTTAATTAAATGTCTCCACTTTGGTTAAGTATTCTAATCGTATTTTCTATTGCCACCCAAGGCAACCACTAGATTTCCACATGCCACCCCAAGGCACCCACTTAACCCCTCATGCCCCACTACATGCTTATCTGGTTAAGTATTTCTTAATTGATTAAGACCATAACCTTATAAGGACATCTCACATTAGACTGTCTTTTATGGCAGCTGGATTTGCCGGTTGGGTCCGGGCAGCCTTACGCCATAACAGAGTCTAACCTCGTGTCTTTACACTTGTTACATATTTAGTTTATGCCTAAGACCTCTCACATTGGACCGACATTTGTAGCCGCTGGATTTGCCGGTCGGGTCCGGGCAGTCTTATGCTACAAAAGGGTCCAACCTCGTGTCTTAGTCGATTACTTACACCTAATTAATCACCCCCTTATTTTGAATTAATTTTCCCTAATTAATTCCAAATTAAACGATGTACATAATTGACTTAATTATGTCCATCAATTTATGGTATGTAATATCATACCAATTTCACCACAATTTTACTTATCATGAGTATATTCAATTTAACCCCATCGTCCCCACGTGATACGTTCTCTAACATGACATACATAAAGGGAAGATTCATCACAAATACAATGGGTTTAACTAACATAACATTAGCATTTTCATGGGTTTAAAAGGTGTCAACTTGCATGTATAGTCATAGTGTTAAACCCAACTAGCATAAATAATCAACCCAAACTTGCATGAATCATATATGTCATAAAGAAGGTAACTTGCATAAGTATTCATGTCATAGATCTATCATAAAGGGATAAACTTGCATACATGTCATAGATCTATAAAGGGATGAACTTGCATACATGTCATAGACCATAAAGGGATGAACTTGCATATGTTACTTATGTCATACAAAGAGGTAAACTTGCATATGCTATTCATGACATAAAGAGGCAAACTTGCATATGTTATTCATGACATAAAAGAGGCAAACTCGCATATGTTATGCATATCATAAAAGAGGCAAACTTGCATATGTTATGCATATCATAAAAGAGGCAAACTTGCATATGTTATGCATATCATAGATCCAAATTCATAGGTTAAACTTGCATAATCATGTCACTTACTTCACATGTAACTTAGCATAAAATCAAACATCTAACTAGCATAAACATAGTGTCATAAAGGATCAATGTTTAACGTAGTGATTAACATGTAAAAAGGAATCCACAACAAACTATCATCATAAACATATGACATAATATCCATTGATCCGCAAGCATAACCATATGATCTCATTAAATCTTATCTAATTAGTTTAGCAATTGGGTTATTAAAGGTATAGAAACTCACAAACTCCAACATTAGCTCCTTAGAAGTAGATTAGAAGTTGATTAGGAGGATTTGATTAGCTATCTTCTCCCTCAATTGGTGGCGGCTCCTTCTAGTTGCAATTTGACGGCATGACGACGTTGGCTCCAATTTTAATGAGTTTTAGGGTAGGATTAGGTTGTATTTATAAGAGTAGTTAGGTGTTTTAGGCCCTTAGATTAACCCTTAATCAGATTAGAGCCGTCAGATTTCGTCACTAGCCACCAAAACACAGCCCAAGACCCACTCAGAAGCACCCAGGTCACCTGGGCTCGACCAGGGAGGTCGACCCTAGGGTCGACTCCCATGTCGACCTGGCCGGGGCAGGTCGACCCCCAGGTCGACCTGGCCTGGGCGGGAATTTTCCGGCCCAGCCTGTTCTGGGCTGATTTTTCGAATTTTGAAATTTTTGAAATCTGTTTTGAATTTTCTAAAACTTCGGATGGACATAACTTCTTCATACGAAGTCCAAATCACGCAAACTCGGACTCTATCTCAACCAGAATTCCGAGACGAACACAATGGCACAACCCGTTTCCATTAATTCTCGCGTCTGAGATTAATTATTCTTTAATTACTAAACATTAATATTAAGTGAAACTCGGGGTGTTACATTCTCCCCTACTTAAAGGATTTCGTCCCCGAAATCTCTAAGTCAAGAAGAACGTATCCTACCAACCAAACAACCATCTACTAAACCATCAAACGCTGGCATCCATTGTCCTTAAAGTTTCTAATGTTGTATGAACATATGCAAGAAGTGTGTGTATATGTTCCCTATCTAATGCAAAATCAGGCGGTCTACTGATTCAGTTGACCTCCTTAATGCAAACCATGATAGTGTCATGCATCCAATATGTATGCGAAGGAACCCTATCGACACATACTATTTCTACATGTGTGCACAACCATACACCAAAATGCATCATCCATATGATAATACAACCATTATACATCCATCAATTTAGCTACCTACACACAGTTATTTGCAGTATGCAACTTGAAGTGATTGAGCCGATCTAGTGTCTAAAGTGTGTGTATATGCAACCACTAGCAAACACTTGCATCCACATGCATCCATAAATCATAACATGTCTCAAACACATGTTTCAACCATAGGTTTACCCTATCTAAAGGTCAAAGGTGCTAACGAGAGGACATACTAAAGATAAGATAAGTACTAGATAAGCGATAAAGGAGAAATTAAAAGACATACCCTCAAAAAGGAAAGGGTACAATGAACGCATCTTTGCTTCCGTCTCCCAAGTAGCGTTGCTCTCATCATCTCCCCATTGTACTTTGACTAGTCAGACCTCTCGGTTTCTCAACTTCCTAATCTCTGACCCAAGGATGCGAGTAGGAGCTCGTCGAATCGTCGCATCACGCTCTACCTCCACTTCTCTAAGCAAGCTCGGCTCTACCACCTCCGCGGTCTCATGTAGGCACTTCCTCAAATGTGACACATGGAATACGTCATGTACACCACTAAGTCTCTCGGGCAACTCCACTCTATATGCCATTTGTCCAATCTTTTCCTTAATAGGAAACGGCCCTACAAACCTTGGTGCTAACTTCCCAACGGACCCAAAGCGAACAACATTCCGTAATGGAGATACTTTGACAAAGACCATGTCCCCAACATTAAACTCAAGATCCGTCCTCCTCTTATCCGCGTAGGATTTCTGTCTGTCTTGCGCCGCTTTCATCCTTCTTCGAATCAAATCAATCTTTTCCGAAGTCTCTCTAACCATATCAGGCCCAAGCAAGATCTTACCCGTAGATTCCCACCAACATGTAGGTGACCGACAAGGCCTTCCATAAATAGCTTCGAAAGGAGCCATGCCAATGCTAGACTGAAAGCTGTTATTATACGCGAACTCCACCAATGGAAGATGCTCTTCCCATGTACCTCCAAAATCTAAGATACATAGCCTCAAAAGGTCTTCTAGAATACGATTCACCCTCTCGGTCTGGCCGTCCGTCTGAGGATGATATGCGGTGCTCAAACACAACTGAGTCCCTACCGCCTCTTGCAAACTCTTCCAAAACTCGCTAGTGAAGATAGGATCTCGATCGCTCACTATGCTAGAAGGTACACCATGCAATCGAACTATCTCTTGAAGATAGACTGAAACTAGCCATGGGGCAGTCCTCTTACTCTTCACGGGTATGAAGTGGGTGCTCTTAGTAAGTCTATCTACCACAACCCAAATTCCCGTATTACCCTACCTCGATCTTGGTAATCCATCGATAAAATCCATCAAGACGCTATCCCACTTCCATTGCGGAACCTCCAATGGGTGAAGCAACCCACCGGGTTTCTTTTGCTCCGCTTTCACTTGTTGGCACACCAAGCATCTAGCGACATACTCGGCCACATCCTTCTTCATACCGGCTCGAAAGAAAACTCGCTTCATGTCTTGGTACATCTTGTCCCCACCGGGATGAATGGTCATCTTCGAACGATGTGCATCATCAAGTATAGCCTTCCTCAAACCCTCGTCTTTTGGTACACAAAGTCTATCGTCTCTACGCAACCACCCCTTATCATCTAGGGTGTACCTACTCAAATGGCTGGACGACTCCCCCCTTATGAGCTTCTCTACTAACTCAACCAACTGTGGGTCGTCCCGCTGTGCCTCACCAATCCGTCCCAAAAGAGTAGGTCTGACCTCTAAGGATGCTATCAAACCGGGTATAAAGTCAACGGAAGGTCTAAAGTCAAACATCGAGATAAATTCCAAGCTTTGTCGTTCAACGAACAATGGACTCAAGGACAACCTTTTTCTGCTTAAGGCGTTTGCCACCACGTTACCCTTGCCAGGGGTATACGCTATCTCAAAATCATAGGACGCTAAGAACTCCATCCACCTTTGTTGCCTTAAGTTCAAATCCTTTTGAGAAAACAAGTACTTCAGTGATTTGTGGTCAGTGAACAATTCGAACCTCTCGCCAAGAAGATAATGGCGCCAAGACTTAAGCGCAAAAACAATAGCGGCCAACTCTAGATCATGCGTAGGGTAATTTTTCTCATGCACTCTCAACTGCCTTCCCCCATAGGCTATTACCCTTCCCTCTTGCATTAAGACTGCGCCTAGTCCTGTCCCACAAGCATCGGTATAAACAACAAGTGGCCAACTCCCATCTGGCAGCACTATGACTGGAGCAGTGGTTAAAGCTCTCTTTAACCGTTGGAACGCATCATCACAATCTACGTCCCATGTGAAAACTAGGTACTTTTTCGTCAAGCGGGTTAATGGGGCTGATATCCTTGCGAAGTCCTTGATAAACTTCCTATAGTAGCTGGCCAACCCCAAGAAACTTCCCACCTCGGTAGCATTCTTAGGAACCTTCCAATCTTGGATGGACACTACCTTCGCGGGATCCACAGCTATCCCTTCCTTGGAGACCACGTGCCATAAGAATCGCACTTCCTTCCTCCAAAAGTGACATTTAGAGAATTTAGCCTTAAGGCTATGCGCTCAAAGAGTCTCCAACACTTCCCTATGATGTAGGGCATGCTCTTCTTTGCTCTTAGAAAAGACCAAGATGTCATCCACAAAGAACACCACGAACTTATTAAGGTACTCCCTGAACACCCTACTCATCAGATCAACAAAGTATGCGGGGGCATTCGTCAAACCAAAGGGCATCACAAGCCACTCATAGAAACCATCCGGAGTCTTAAAGGCAGTCTTATCTATGCTATCCTCAGTCACCCTCAACTGATGAAACCCCGTGGCTAAGTCCAACTGCGAGAACACTGAGGCGCCAACTAACTGATCAAAGAGATCATCAATCCTCGGCAATGGGTGTCTATTCTTCTTTGTAAGCTTATTGAGTTCTCTATAGTCAACACAAAGTGTGAGGGACCCATCCGCCTTCGTGGCAAAAACTACTGGAGTGCCCCACTCCGATATACTTCGTCTTATGAACCCCTTCTCAAGCAACTCCCCTACTTGCTTATTGAGTTCCCTCCTCTCACGAGGAGCCATGTGGCTCACTGGTAAAAATACTGGTTTGGCATTGTCTACCAAATATATTCGGAAGTCTATCTCCCGCTTCGGAGGTAAACCCTTCACCTCTTCAAGCACATCCGAGTATTCCCAGACCACTCTAACAGATCGCAAACTCTCGACTGATGCGTCAAGCGATTCAAGATAACTTAGCATAACAGAATTCATGGGATTACAAGAGATCTCGAGAGTGTTACCCAAGCGGGTCATGAGCCTAACAACTCTCCTTTCGCAATCAAGAACGGCACCATTACTGGATAACCAGTCCATGCCCAAAATTAACCCATAGCCCGTGAAGCCCAAAACAAAAGCATCACATCTAAACTCAACGCTAAGTACGGAAACCTTCAAACCCAAACACATCATGAACAAATAAGTGGAGCCCCCAATTGGGTTTGAAACAACCAAGCGATCATCTACTAAACTGGTGTCTAAGTGCAGTGACTCAACTAATGATGATGAGATAAACGAATGCGATGCGCCAGAGTCGAATAAAGTACGGAAAGGATGATCAAATAGAAAAACTAGACTTTCAACGGACATAGTTCTACCTCTTTCCTGAATCAGTGGAACCGCGAGAGCCTGAACTTGCCCCCTTGCCCGACCTGGTGCCATAAGAGCTTGCACCTGTCCTCCTGAGGTAGAACCCGTCCTCTGCCCCTTCTTTGGGTAGTCCTTCACTAGATGCCCTGCTTCGCCACAGTGGAAGCAGCCAGTCTTCTTCTTCTTCCGACAATCTTTTCTTAGGTGGCCTGGTGTCCCACAGTTGAGGCACTTCTTCTTTCCCTTGCCACCGTTGCCTTTCCCACCCTAGTTTTGCTGTTGAGGTCTCTTCTGATCTCCTTTCTTCTCGGGTGCCTTATTAGCATTGGGGCCCTTCTCTTACTCATGCATGAGTGCCATGTCTACTAGCTTCTCAAAGGTGGCCCCCATAGGGATGTGGGTCATAGCCAACCCATGCATCAGTTCATTCAAGCCTTTAACGAACCTCAGAGCCTTCTTCTCCTGCGTGTTCACCAAGTGTGTGCCAAACCTTGATAACTGATTAAATTTGTTGACATATTCTTTCATTGATGAGTTTCCTTGCTTTAATGTCAAGAACCTTTACATATACAGATTTTCTTCCGCACGTGAGAGAAACTTCGCCTCAAACCTTTGCCTGAAATCCGCCCAAGAGTCAACAGGGCGTTCTCCATTAGTGACCTCCCACTAGAACGAGGCCTCTCCCTTCATTAACCAAGCAGCTAACTTGACTACTTTTCCTTCTTCCATTTCAAAGATTTCTAGTAATTCTTACACCTCCTTAAGCCAATCCCTAGCTTCCACAAAAGTTTCTGATCCTTGAAAAGGTTTCCCTCCCATAGCCTTAAATTCCTTGCAAGTCTTAGCAAAAGTATCCACGCGAGGAGGAGGAGGAGGAGGAACGGATGCAATTGGTGGTGGAGGAACATTTGCTGGACCCGCGGTGGCGGCCTTAGCCTCTAATAGCCTCCTATACCATACTGGTATCGTTACACCCTCCGGAAGGTTAAGATCTTCAGCCATGCTGAAACGAAAAAGGAAAGATTCAAAACGGAGAATTCGAAAGATAAAGATATGGCTATTGGGGATTATGCTTTTCTTTTAAAAACTTTTCTCTTGAAAGACATGTTTTTGAAAATACTCCTTCAAAAATGTTTTTAGAAAAATAGTTTTTCTAAAAAAATTATCTGTTCTGGTAATCTTTAGCTCTGATACCACGTGTAACACCCCACACCGCTAAGGTCACTCACTAAGGGAATGCCTTAACTTCGGTGGAGTATTTTAAGTGAATATAGAACAGAAAAATTACAACAAGACAGATATAAATAATACTTGAAAACTAAAACATCATTTCATTACAGTAGAAGGTAAACATGTTTGGTTACAATATTAAAACCATAAAACAAGAGTCAAGTACTAAATATCCATCCTGATAAAACAAAAGTACATAATCCCACTACATAAACTAATAGCCATAGATAAAAAGATAAGCTGAGCTTTACTTCTGCGGTCCAAGCTCCAAAAGAGAGAAAATAAGCAGTCTGATCAAAGCCCACTAGTGCTAGGCCCAACCTGAGGACCTGAGGGGGAAAAGATAAAAACAACGGGGTCAGACATAAGTCTGAGCGAGTCCTATAACTTTAACAATACAATCATTAAAGTAACTAGGATAAGACATAAGCTTGATATACGGTAACGACTGGGGATAAATGGCTAGACTAAGCAGCCAACTAGACATAGGATGAACAAAGATAACGGTAAAGACGCATCTACCCACCCAAGGATAATTACTAAACTGCACCACACCAGTCATTCCTAACTTAAAGGTTGATCCCACCCATGGACTTAGAAATTTAACTAGTAGTTTCGTGTACCCCTAGCTGACCACATAGGTGTCGTCTGCCCCTATCTCCACTAGGTGTACCCATTACTCCCCAAGCGATCGGCTCCCTAACGTAGATACCCATGCCGGCCCCACAGTGGGGTGTATCATTCCCCAAAGTGGCAACCCGATACTATCAACGATGCACGACTTATACTTACACGATGCAACAACGTCTTACCTACCAGACCGGGCCCACACACGCATATGAACCCGTTGGACTTGCGTTGCCACCGCTAACCCGTTTTTGCCTCTTATAGTCAAGCGCAGTATGCGTGTCCCGTCCTCGACATGGGTCGAGCCCGCAAAGATACATATGGGTTACTGGTTGAAATGAGCCTCCATTACTCAGCACAAGCTATCCAACTAAGCCTGGCCCCCTCTAGTGTATCCCACCTAACCCTTTAATCATGTTTAATTATATGTCTCCACTTTGGTTAAGTATTCTAATCGTATTTTCTATTGCCACCCAAGGCAACTACTAGATTTCCAAATGCCACCCCAAGGCACCCACTTAACCCCTCATGCCCCACTACATGCTTATCTGGTTAAGTGTTTCTTAATTGATTAAGACCGTAACCTTGTAAGGACCTCTCACATTAGACTGTCTTTTATGGCAGCTGGATTTTCCGGTTGGGTCCGGGCAGCCTTACGCCATAACAAAGTCTAACCTTGGGTCTTTACACTTGTTACGTATTTAGTTTATGCCTAAGACCTCTCACATTGGACCGACATTTGTAGCCGCTGGATTTGCCGGTCGGGTCCGGGCAGTCTTATGCTACAAAAGGGTCCAACCTCGTGTCTTAGTCGATTAATTGCACCTAATTAATCACCCCCTTATTTTGAATTAATTTTCCCTAATTAATTCCAAATTAAATGATGTACATAATTGACTTAATTATGTCCATCAATTTATGGTATGTAATATCATACCAATTTCACCACAATTTTACTTATCATGAGTATATTCAATTTAACCCCATCGTCCCCACGTGATACATTCTCTAACATGACATACATAAAGGGAAGATTCATCACAAATACAATGGGTTTAACTAGCATAACATTAGCATTTTCATGGGTTTATTAGGTGTCAACTTGCATGTATTGTCATAGTGTTAAACCCAACTAGCATAAATAATCAACCCAAACTTGCATGAATCATATATGTCATAAAGGGGGTAACTTGCATAAGTATTCATGTCATATATCTATCATAAAGGGATAAACTTGCATACACGTCATAGATCTATAAAGGGATGAACTTGCATACATGTCATAGACCATAAAGGGATGAACTTGCACATGTTACTTATGTCATACAAAGAGGTAAACTTGCATATGCTATTCATGACATAAAGAGGCAAACTTGCATATGTTATGCATATCATAAAAGAGGCAAACTTGCATATGTTATGCATATCATAAAAGAGGCAAACTTGCATATGTTATGCATATCATAAAAGAGGCAAACTTGCATATGTTATGCGTATCATAGATCCAAATTCATAGGTTAAACTTGCATAATCATGTCACTTACTTCACATGTAACTTAGCATAAAATCAAACATCTAACTTGCATAAACATAGTGTCATAATGGATCAATGTTTAACGTAGTGATTTAAATGTAAAAAGGAATCCACAACAAACTATCATCATAAACATATGACATAATATCCATTGATCCGCAAGCAAAACCATATGATCTCATTACATCTTATCTAATTAGTTTAGCAATTGGGTTATTAAAGGTATAGAAACTCACAAACTCCAAGATTAGCTCCTTAGAAGTAGATTAGAAGTTGATTAGGAGGATTTGATTAGCTATCTTCTCCCTCAATTGGTGGCGGCTCCTTCTAGTTGCAATTTGATGGCATGACGACGTTGGCTCCAATTTTAATGAGTTTTAGGGTAGGATTAGGTTGTATTTATAAGAGAAGTTAGGTGTTTTAGGCCCTTAGATTAACCCTTAATCAGATTAGAGCCGTCAGATTTCGTCACTAGCCACCAAAACACAGCCCAAGACCCACTTAGAAGAACCCAGGTCACCTGGGCTCGACCAGGGAGGTCGACCCTAGGGTCGACTCCCATGTCGACCTGGCTGGGGAAGGTCGACCGCTAGGTCGACCTGGCCTGGGCGGGAATTTTCCCGCCCAGCCTGGTCTGGGCTGATTTTACGAATTTTGAAATTTTTGAAATCTGTTTTGAATTTTCTGAAACTTCGGATGGCCATAACTTCTTCATACGAAGTCCAAATCACGCAAACTCGGACTCTATCTCAACCACAATTCCGAGACGAACACAATGGCGCAACTCATTTCCCTTAATTCTCACGTCTGAGATTAATTATTCTTTAATTACTAATCATTAATATTAAGTGAAATTCGATGTGTTACAATAACTGGACTCGCCAGACTTTATATTTGACCCATTTTGTTTCCTCTTCTCTCTCTTCCATCCCCCCTCCCCCCCCCCCCCCCCCCCGGTTATGAAGGTGGGAATACTCGGGCTTGATTTGGATTCTCTCTTCCATTCTGCTTGGAGCTGCTTTGATGTACCGCTTGATTTCTTGTTTTCTCTGATTTGGTTATATCTTGGGGATTATGCTTTTTCATGTATTTCTGTACTCTGATGATTTTAAGTGCAAGACAGAAGCTTTATATTAATGTAATGGGGTTTCAGTTCAGACTTATGATGTAACTGGGTTTTGAACCACTATATTTTCTATTTTCATAAAGATTTAAATTCCGCTGTTATTTTATATCTTTCTTGTGATGTTTCTGTTTCTGTTTACCTATAACGCTTCACGGAACTTAATGCATTCTGATAAAGAGTGACATTAACGGGCGTGGGGTGTCACATAACGAAAGTATAAAGTGTGGAGATGCAAATCAACATAAAGGTTTGCAACATCAAATTATCAAAACCAATTGGATTCAGCATCAACACATGATCAAATTCGATTATCACAATCGGATCAAATCCCAAGGACACAATGTTAAATCGGGTTAAACCCTAAAACAACCAAAATCAAGATGACACAAAAGCCCCAAACCAATTTAAAAAATCCTAGAACCTTGAAATCGACTCGACGTAAAGGTAAAATGGGAAATCACCACCTGCTTCTGTTATCGACAGTCAAAGATGATCAGAATCTGATCTTGAAAACTCTTAAAAGCTTCTAAGGGATCAACAGATTTGAAAACGATTCAGATATGGTATAATCGACAACAAATGAGGTTGAATCGCCTGTGATAGGGTTTACGATGGGGTTTGACGAAGTTTAAGGCTCTAACAAAGTAGTGGTGAGCATATCTAATCAACGGCAAAGTCGATTGAGTTGAGGAAGCGGAGTTTGGGTTGTAGTGGATTCTTTCAATAGCTAACCGCTATTAATAACTTACCCAGCAAAAGAAGATAAAGTGAAAGAATGATGGCTTAAGAAAAATTATAAAGGCTAGTGCATTCGGGCCATATGTAATTCAGTTAAAAGCACAAACGACCTAACGATGGAAAGCCTCAGTCTTTTCTCAAGAAAAACAAAAGTCGGTCGGAATAGCAACTCTTTCCAAGATATCTAAAGTGATTGTCAATGACCCATGAATATGTGTGAAGGTCAACATGATTGGGGATAATTGAAGCCCATATTATTTTCCAATAATACAGGCTCCGAGGGGCAAATGTTAAACCTATAAAAATATGATTCACAAATAAGGCATTGGATACATGATCGAGTCGTTAACCCTATGGGTCGTCCATCACCAGGTCATTAAGACCTTGGGTAGCTCAAACACGTTGAGTTAGGTCGCGCGAAGAAGGTTGTCCACATTCTGAAGCACTAGTTCGTCACTGTTAAACCCATTGTGAAAACGCGGTTCAAAACTATGAAGTATGTACGAACGTTAGCATACGGTTTTAGTGAGTTCGCGACTTCATATAGCTCGTGCTCCTTTAGCTCGCAACTGCCTTTAGCCCGCACCCAATAGCTTTAGCCTATTCTACTTCCTTAGCTCGCATCGGCATTTGACCCGCATCCTGCTTTTATGATCATGAGCACTAGGTCGACGCTTCAGATCATTTCAAGGTTTGCATTTAGGTCGTTCATGACCACTTCAGCTCGTATGAAGACTTCTAGAAAGGCTCGGGTACACTCTACACAATAATGATGTGTCTTCATAAATGTGAATTGGTGCGATAGCATAGATCACAAGTCAGTGAAGCTTTTGAAGGCTTTACCTTGCAACGGTCACGTGGCCAATTATGGAATGACACACGTATAACTAGAGCATAGGATACATTTTATCCGTTCATATTGTCCAGGTCGTTAGTGACAAGTGATGAGCTTAACTCGTTATTTTCTTTAGACCGTTGGTGCTCTTTAGGTCGTTCAAGTGTTTCCAGAAGTACACATGTGGATCAGCAGTGTTTAGGCCGTTATTATCTTAAATCGCCACCTTAAGGTCGTTCAACATACTGTTAGAACGTGGACAATGAAAAAATACCCAAAGCCGTTCATGGTATCATGGCAAGATAGGCCACGTGTACAAATTAGTCACATGCATTTAGGACGTTCAAACAAATAAAGGAACTGGTGCAAGGATTGTGCAAAAGGGGCCACGTAATGTACTTACTATATTGGGTTGGTTACAGTTGTAAAGTGATGATGGTTATGTAATAATGTTACATCGGTTTTGAAGCAATACAGCAAAGTTGTATATGTTTTTAGACCGCGCGTTGTCTTACTTTGGGTCGCATGGTACATTTTAGACCGTGAATGTTAAGCCCGCTTCATGGTAAATTGTTTCACCGACCTAAGACATTGAGCATAATATTACAACAGTGCCATTCCCCCTTGGCTCCAACTATAAAGACCCCTCATATTTCACATAGAGAGGGGAGGAGATTCATTCCAACGACGAAGTGCCGCCAAACTCTGAGGTCTCTCTGAACCTTCATTAATGGCCGCCAAACTTCTTTCTTTCTCAGACATGAAAGGGATCTCTCCCTTTCTGAGCACCATAGATTCACACTCCGATCTACTCCAAGTGATCAACAACAGCCATTGCTCCTCTTCAATGCACGGATCTAAAATCGTTTTCATGATGGAACCAAGGAAGAGCACATAATTAAGCAATCCAATCCATTCCTTCTCGAATCTAAGTGTGATCTAAAGTGGAAAGAGGGCAAAAAAGTGGAGAATTATTGTAAAAGTGATTAAGTGTAACAAACGAGATGTATGAGATCATAAATCATGTAATCCTCTCCATAATGATGAAAAACGATTGAAAAGTGGACGTAGATTCACTGTGAATCGAACCACTATAATAACTCCGTGTCTTTTGTTTATTTTTCTCCATTTATTTTTGCGATTGTGGCCCTTTTAATTTCTAACCATAATTGGTGAAGTGCAAATTTGCACCTTTGGTGTTGAAGTCGAATTTCGATTTCAACATTTGGCGCCACCGTGGGGCCCGATCGCACAACTCTCATCTTAAGAGCCTTGTTTCAAAGTTCAGAATCTTGTCCGTACCATTCATGCAGCGCACAATGATATAATCAAGTCCCTACCGTTCATATTGCCATATTTGGGCCGTTATTCTTACGTCGCAAATAAAGCATTTCAAAGCTTGGACAATCATACACTAACGCGGTACTATCGATGACAAATTCGTGACTCCAAAACTGAAGTGTATGTTAGCACAATAAAACCTGTGTGATAGAACATCTCAGAGATGCATTAAAATTATCTGGTTTGAGACAAAATATATTATACAAAAAGATTCAAGAAACAGCTTGTCAAAATACACAGAGTGCTGAGATACAAAGTTGCAAATCTCAACTGCTACAACCTCATTTAGAGAAAACCAGATTGTAAGCATACGATATCAAAAGTTTGACAAGAATCTGGATTAAAACACAAGTTGCAAGTGCTCAACTACATCAGAATTTCAAAGTAAGAACTGGACAAATTCCAGTAACAAAGTTTAGTATGCTTGGCTTTAAAAAGAGGTTCAGGAAAAATAATGAAGGTGTATACAAGAGCAGTCCAAAGTTACAACCACCAATAACAAAATTCATGAGGTTATGCTATAGAACAATTTATCCATACAAGGTTATGTTGCTTCAAAGTATTACAGTGGCATTAAAGTTATCAATAAATTCATTGAGTACGAATTGGCATGCCCAACATAAAAAACAAGGTGTTCAAAGCCCTTCATGCAGCGCTGCATTATATTGCCAAAGTCATAGAAATACCGAGTTGAATCAATGCGCAAAACCATCGACCCAAAATGGAATTTACATCAAGCACTTGGCGAGCATCATAAAATAAACCAAAGCATCACCAGATTAAGTCCAAGTTCCATCGCTGTTGAAGTCAAATCAGATCTGGACCATTAATGACATTAAGTTCGCGTATAGATCGGAGAAGTCGCACAGATATCGTCACAAAGAAAAGATCAAACAAATTTCAGATCCAGGATAGAGAGAGAAAGCTCACGGTTTTAGTCTTGAATCTGTTTAAGTCTGGCAAAGGATTGGATCCGGATTTAGAGGCTGAGTTTTCCAATGCTAGATCTTTGAAAAATATGAAGAGAATCCGGTCTTTAAGCGTAAGAAATCGGTAGAATGTGGATTTTAAATCTTGGAGCGAGATCCGACCTCCTTTGAAGCCCAAATTGGAAGTAGCTTGAGATGGTCAAGTCATGATGTTAAAAACAAGTTGGGGATTGGCAAGCTTAAGGCACTTCCGATCTGGAGAGGCATGCACTGGACTTCTAGCTAAGCTTCACTACTGTTCTCCAACAAGCATGTTGTTCTCCGAGAATCCGCTCCAAGCTCCAAATCTTCATCAGTCTCATTGATCAATGAAGAAAGCGTGATGATTCAGATCAGATCTGGAGGTATGGCTTTCATGTCAAACTCTGTATCCAAGCAGATATGGTATAGATCCAAGTCACGGTATGAAGCGGAAGTACCTCCGATGGTCTCTGCTGCTGATGATGATGCTTGCACTGGGAATCCAAGTCGTGTAGTTGAAAAATGGAGAGCTGCTTTCGAACTACCACAAGATATTTGAGCTGTTCTGCGAATCCCTCTCCTACCATTAAAACCTCTTCAGCTAAAGACATGAAGAAATGAAAAGATCAGTCCAAAAGACGGTTATATACACGAAGGGCTCAAGAGTTTTGCTCGATCTGATTTATTTAATATTGACCGGTCCGATTTGTTTGTGAAACTGTCCGACCTGATTTGATTTTCTATTCAACCTGATGCATTTCATTTTGAGTAATCCCTCCATAAAAACTGCCTGATCCAATTTCTGTAGAATAACCAATCCGATCGCGTCGGGCAAAATGTTTGAATGAAAAAACAGTGATCAAAAAACAGTCATGGTTCGGATATGATTCAAAGTCGAATGGGATCCACCTTAACTAATCATTCTTTCTTGCGTCAACATCGCTGACAACATTCAGCTGCGCCAATTGATGTGTTGTTATCTCCATACACTTAGCATCTCAACCTCGTCCAAATCAATATCATTTCAAATGGAGACTTCAAATAAAGTCCTAGCGGATGCTAATCAAGCTTTCATGGACAAGATGAATGTTCTTCTAAACGTTCAAGCCAATCCCGCTCTTCCTTCAAAAGATCCATGTCAACCTTGAAGGGAACACGAGTTTGGTAGCTTCTGATCAAATCGCTGCAATGATGCGGAAAATATTGAAGGTTGAACAAACAACAAAGATGGAATCAATGTCAAAGGCACCAATCCCCATGCTAAAAGTCATTTCGATCGAAATACTCGAAATATTGCTAGTCCCGCACAAGGGGCACTTCATCGATTCATGAACCACGATGTATTGTTGAGGCAACGATCCGGTAAAGAAATTGAAATTGGCCCTGCGAAACAACATAACACTGAAGAGTGTATCGTGGACATGACAAAACATATCATGAAGAAAAATCAAGCTCGCGATGACAATGGAAAGGAATAGGGTTTCTCTCCTTGTGAAACTCCATTCATCGAAAGGGTCCCTCAAGCATAATGTCCAGAGGAGCTCGTTCCTCCTATCCTAACTCCAGCCAACGGCCTTATTGATCCAAACTACTTCATGTTCAGACATGAGAAGCAAGAGAGTACAGATAAGGTAGTGGATAAGATGGGATGCACATACCTTCCTCTCTATTTAAGAGGCACTGCGACATTATGGTTCAGAAGTTGCCACCTAAGTCCATAGACCGGTCCTCTGATCTGACCAAAAAGTTCAAAGAGCAGTTATGCCAAAACAAAAGATGCTAAAACGTTCTCATCAAACAACCGAATCATGAAAGCATGGAATATAGTGACCCCAAAGCTCGGTACCATGGCAAAAAATTCTTGCATAGCTAACCGAACCCAAGGGAGAATGGAGGGTCACTCGGATACTCTGAAATATAGCTCTACGGATTCAGCAATCCCAGTAGATATAGAGGCATCCATTCATAAAATGATAGCCAGATATTTCCACACGAAAATCCAACCAAAGACTTTTAGAGTCGGAGATCTCGTCATGAAACTGGAAATGGCTGGGACAGGAGTGTTTGGACCTATCCCTTCAAGATCAATCAAGCATTATCAGATGAGAATTGCGCTTTAAAGACTGTTGATGGAATTCAGATTCCAGAAGTCTCAACCAATTGCGCCATTTCTCTTCATAATGCACTCTTCGCATCCCAGGGGAAAACTTATATATTTGCTTATAATCGTAAACTTCCTATGGTAAAAGGAAGGGGTTGTAACAGGATATCAAGTTTTTTTACTAACGCATTCTTATTTCGATCTTATATTCGCGAAATTTTCATTAAAACGAATTGAACAAGAATCTCTAATGATCGAATGAATATTGCAGATTTCTCAAATGAGCCCTGCCCCCACCATGAACTAGTGAAATCATGCAACTCCTGCCATGCATTCAAACCATGATAACTCAGATGTCATCTATTGCATTAACCATTAAAGGAAGTATCTTATGAGAGGCGGGGTTCAAGCCACTGGTTTTATAACCAAAATCGCTCATTAAAATGAGCATCTAATTAAAATCCAGTGCCTACCTCATAGAACGATGCAATAGCATGAAGCACCACATGGAAAAACTTGCAAAAGGGCATCCAGTCATAAATATGGGGGCATATATCTTATTCGAACTCCGAAGAATCTGAAACTACCCGGTTTCTAGGGCACATCAAACCGTACCAAGGTTGAAGGAGCTTGGTTTGGACACCATCATAAACCCGAGACCTTGGATGATCCCGATCAACTCCTATCTCATCAATGGGAGAAACTAACAAAGCCTAGTGACCATTATAGCACATCCCGAATGGGATAGCTCAAGCTCTCATTGCTCAAGCTCCCATTGCTCAATGCTCAAAGCATTATTCGCAACAAATACGAGAGTGTGGAGCACAGCTTGGCAAATAAGGGAAACCAGGAGCCAAACGGTCAAATGATGCAACGTTCAGACAACCAACTAAGTTGTAAATTCCACCGAAGGGGCACCTTCTTAAATGCAAGGTCTCAGGCCCTAATTCTAACAAATCATGGTAAAACCCGATAAATGAACTGGCGTCTGCCCCATGGAATAATGCAACTTTTAAACCAAAGTCCTCCCCGAGGGACACTCAGTCAATCATTTATGCCATTAATACATGGTCTAGCTGCGACATACACTGGGCTTCTAAACCAAAGACTTCCCCATGGGGCACCCGGTTCATCGTCGATGCCACTGATACATGGCTGGATAGTGATATAAACACTGGGCTTTTAAACCAAAGACCTCCCAGAGGGGCACCTAGTTCATCGCCAGTACCATTAATACATGGTCCAGTTGCGACATACACTGGGCTTCTAAACCAAAGACCTCCACGAGGGGCTCCCGGTTCATCGTCGACGCCATTGATACATGGCTGGATAGCGATATAAACACTGGGCTTTTAAACCAAAGACCTCCCGGAGGGGCACCTAGTTCATCGCTTATACCATTAATACATGGTCCAGTTGTGACGTACACTGGGCTTCTAAATGAAAGACCTCCCCGAGGGGCACTCAGTCAATCATCCGAACCATTTATACATGGTTCGGCTGCGACAAATACTGGTCTTTTAAACCCAAATCCTCTCCGAGGGGCACTTGGTTGATCGTCGATGCCATTAATACATGGCCGGATAGAGATACAAACACTAGGTTCTAAAAGACCCCTCCGGGGGCATCTGATCAGACGTTGGGTCTTCCAAATCCAGTTACTGGCGGACTTCAAAAGTCCCCAACTGGGGAATCCGATTTTGAGCCGAGTCTTCCAAATTCGGTTAGTGATGAACCCAAAGACCTTTTCGGAGGCGCCCTACAAATTCTACAAGTGGCTGAGTCATTCGGTCACAACGAATAAAGGGTTTACAAGTACCCCTTCAGAGGAACGGAAAATAAGACCTCTTTGGGGACATATGTTCAAATTTAATCTCCGAAGGGCCCGGATCACCAGGCTAGCGAGAAATATGATTGAACATATAAAATATAAGACCTCTCAAGAGGATCACAAAAACAAAAATCCATCCCTATATAAAAGGTATAAGTTGAATCGGCAAGACCGGAAACCTTTAGTCATGATCATGCCAGAAAATTCAACAATGGCAGGAAAACATGACTTAAAGGTTCCGAAAAAAGTCGATCACAAAATATAGTTTCTAACCTCTAAAAGTTGGTGACAAACTTTTGGTATGGGGGCATTACCACCGCATTAAATTAATGCTCGTTTCTTAAACATACCACAAATTCGTGACAATCTTAGATTAAAGGTTTAACATTTGCAAGGGTTGCCCTGACCAGGCTATAGCAAACCTGAAAACTTCGATACCGTGATAAGCGCACGAAAAAGAAGTCTCAAAAATTGCTTCAGCCAGAATCAAGGAAACTCAGTAGTGAAATTGGTTAAGTAAATCCAGCTAATAATGATCCGTGGCTACAATAAAAACCCAATTTACGAAAAAGTACCAAAAAATCATTTCAATACAAAACGTTGCAATAACAAATGACTTGTAGCATTAAAATTTGTGCTGTGAACATGAAGAGGAAACAGGTGTGGAATGCAAAACGAGAAAGTACGACAAAGCAAAAATAAAAGCTTAAAGTACACACATTTCCATCACAATGTCGCAAAAGCAAGTCTTAGAAAAGTTCACAGGCATAATAGGATCAAAACACTTTTTCAATGCAAAATCTCCAATGGAATTTTCCAATGCTGCATCTCCGTCAGAGGCTGGGGCATCCTATGCTTTGGGCACACAACGGAAAGCAGGAAGATTCCTCAAGAAAGAAAGGATCGAGTTAGTGCAAGTAGTTTGATTTCACGGAGGAACCGTTCTATGATAAGAAACTTATTAGTTCCATCTTGCCTATCAATAGCCTTCAAAGACTCAAGCATGTAGTCGGTTACTGAATCCGAGTTTCCCAGATACATTGGCATGCTCAGAAGCTCTAAATGATCCGATAAAGGCAAAATACTTTTGCTAGCAAATCAGAAGCTTCTAGTGCGACAATCTAAATCATAGAAATTTAGAAAAATTGATCGCATCCATCTCGCGCAATTTGTGACAACCTATGATAAAAGAATAACATGACCATACTAAGAATTGGACAATGTCCGGAAGACATATCACGGGTTCGCGACGACATCGCAATAAACAAAAGTCCGATTTGCACTCAACAAAAAGGGAAGTATGCTCAGAAATACATAAGCCAAAGTGTGCAGACAACGAGAGATCCACCCTTAAAAGATCGTCAAAAGACTTTACCTTTAAAGAAAAGCATATGAAAATTGTGACAAAATCAATACGACTTGATACGTCAATAAAAACCAACCTTGAAGGTTCGATTAATTAAACATCTACCGGTCCCGGGGAGAAGAAAGGAAAGATACATCGGTCACGATAGAACAAAAGCAATGTCTTGCAAGAATGAATTCCTTGGCTAAGAAAGTCGAGAGTGTTCCAACACAAAAGTTTCCTTGGCTACAAAGCTCTAATCGTATATAACTCAATGAACCCGATTGAACTCTGCTTCAAACCCGAGAATAAATGACACTGAAAGGCGATTACGCCAATATGGCATAATCCCATAAAGCAATAGCATTTCTATAGGAATTGAAGCTAGTATCCATTAACAATATCAACATGAGTTATAAGAAAAGTTGAGCAATAACCATATGCTAGGGCAAGCAGTTGTGAAGCAAGAATTCAGGGTTTTGTCTAGCCCGGGATGGTCTATGATATCAAACACGGTTAGAAGAGACAATAATACCGCAAGGTTGCAATATACAACAAAGCATCTCGGACTATGGAAAAAGCTGATATGGGCAGATGCAGAAATAATGCAAGAAGCGATTCATTAATAAACAACGTTCAAATTCCAAAAACCTAGTTCTAAGGCTCGAGGTCCTCAGGATGGATACTGCAAAGGCATCGTATAAAATGCTGCTCTAGCACAACTTATTAATTGATGCACAAGGCTACTCAGTTTACCAAAAATACTACGTTTATGGTCACCTAAAAGGATTGACAGAAAACATGAGTCGTGTCGGTTGGGGCATCGCTAATAACTGAATAGGGCAAGCCAGATTCGGAATTCCATCAAACAAATTGTTAGGTGAAAGCATTGAATCTAATACAATTTGAAAGGTAGTACTTAGAATTGGCAGTCCAAAATCAAGACTAACGAATCTCAAGTGTTATCAATAAACGAATTGAGTGTATTATTAGTGTGAACTGTCTACCAAGTCATAAACTCCTAAATAAAAAGAAGCTTCACATTGGTAACACATTCAAAGCTTGAATGTTTCTCATAATTTATCTCCTTTTACTGGACTGACCCGCTGTCGTTTTGAGCAATCGACAACGAATTTGCCACTGAATGCACACAAAAGCTGTTCATTACAAGTTCTCTAAAAAGTCGCTTATGCTAAGGAAAACCCTCCAATGAAATAGAGCCAGAATTGCGCCACTGTTCATTGAAATAAGGCAAAAGCGGCCAGGGTCTAGTGTGCATCGTCATAGTTCAAATGTCATATGCAAATTAAAGCTACACCTGTTTTAACCTAGGAAACCCGTATTAAAGCTTCAGTCTGAGCAGAAGTGATTTGTTTTCCAGAATGATAACTAAAATATTTCTTTTGATATCCATTGTGCATATAAAACTTCATTTTCAGCAAAGCACAGGAAATAGGGAATGAGATGTTCAATTCTCAAGACATAGGTTTGGATTGTTCAAGTTCTAGAGTGCTCAAATATAACATACTTCAAAGCAGGCTTCAAGTATCAAATAAGTCCCCCAATGACTAGGAATTAGGTCACTCAACGACCTAAAAATCAGGTCGCTCCACAGCTTAAGGCCCAGATCTCTCTACGATCTAAAAAGGGTTAAGTCGCTCAATGACTTAAAAGCTTAGGCTGCTCAGTGGATAGATCGTTCAATGATGTGAAGGTTTAGGACGTTGTAATATTTCAGGCTCATTAGTTGTTCGGTCACCTCAAGGCCTCATATCGTAGGTCCTGCAAGGGGCTCAAATTACTCAAAAGCTTGGATCGCTCCATAATTTAGGAGTTTGGGTCGTCCCGTGATTCGAAAGATCATATCGACAACCTAAAGCGTAAGCCACAATCATGACCTAAAATCCTCAAAATCAAAAAACGACCTAAGATCTTTGAGTGTTTTAGCGACCTAAGAGCCCCAGATTTTGTAAATAACTGTAATGTCCCGTATTTTACACGGTTGAATAATTAATTTATTTAATTATTAAATATCGATTTGGCTATATCGATAATTTGAATTAAATAATATTTATAATTAATTAATATAAATAATAAAATAATATATTTAATTCAGAAATAATCAAAAATGGTGGAATTCACAATATTGTATGAACTGGACAATTCAAAATATATAATTCAGTTTAGAGTTGAATTATATTAATGAATATATCATTTAAACGAAGTTTGAACGTATAATTATATTATAATTATAATCAAGCTCGAAATGGCGCTGCAATTCGTAATTTGGCGATTCGAACTTTAAACGAATATACAGAAGCCGTTTTAACTCAGATTTCTGTGAAACAAGAAACGTTAGGAGCTGGCGAAGTATATTTTTCTAGTTGAAGAGAAAAATCAGGATTTCGTCGTGTAGATTTTGATTTATGGCCAACTCAAATTCTAGGAAAGTCGTTATGGAATTCTTTTATAATTTATAATGATTTATTTATATTTATAAAAGGAATTTCATTATAAATCAAATATCGATTTAATCAGGATTTGAAATATCAAGTTAGAAATTCATATAGGGATATTGTGGAGCTGTATAATATCGTATATATTTATATACGATAATATATATTTATAAATATTTAATTAAATTGTTTTTAAACATATTTAATATTTAAAAGTGTTTATTTAGAGCTTTAAAAATAGCTAGTTTTGCAAACGATCTCAGAATTCGACGAAACTAATTTTGTTGGATCCATAATATTAACTGATTATTAGATATCAAGTTTCGTGATTTTTGAAGTCAGTATGTGGTCGTACGGTATTTTTATTTGAAAAACAGTTAGTATTTCGACGGTTAAAAATACGCTGTTTGAGCAAACGACGACGAAACCAGTTTCGTTGGGACTGTAATGTCGAACTGTAGCTACATGCCCATTTTCATGATTTTTGGCTATCGTATGTTGTCACAGGAATTTTTAAGGACAAATACATATAACGGTTACTGAAAAATTAATATAATAATCAAAACTAAAATATCCTAAGGGATTTGTGAACTTAAACAAAGCCACCCACTCATCGTTTCAACCGCACAAAAATCTCATCCCCCTTTATATAATCACTCTCATAAGCCGCCACCAGTTTGCTAAAATGTTGGAAAATCCAATCTTCAGAAAATCATATCAACTCAAATCAAATCGAATAAATCCTAAAACATATATATTTGTGACCGATGAACAAAGAGCTTCAGGCTCGTATCATTTTCTTAGCATTTGACGCTGATTTTGGTTGAGCGGAAATACACTGGAGAAACTAGGGTTCGAGTTTTATGGGCGTACAAGCACCGATGCTTGTTTTGAGCAATGGAAATGAAATCGTATGCTGATTTCGAGCTCGCTTTATTACTTTTGGGAAGTTCGGTGCCAAATGTTGTCGCACTGACCCAGTACATTCCACGGAGCTGAGTCGCATCGCCATTCGAGGAAGCAGATCGAATTGAGCTGGATTGATAAGGGAAGGAAGCGGAGTGTGGTGATGTTCTTCGGTTGGATTTTCGTTGGGGTTTGGAGCAAGAACAAGCTCGATGGCGTCTGTAAATGGCGGAGGAATTGGTCGAAGAAATTGGGGAAGAAGGTTTTGAAGTAGGTCGGTGCGGAAATCAGTTAGGCTGACAATTTAAAAGGTTAAGGCCCATTATAAAAATATATATAAAATCCAAGTTTTTTTTTTAAATGTATATTAACTTCTTATTATCGTAACTTTACCGTATGATATCAGAATTGGCCGAAACAAGATCCGTTAGGATCGTATGGAGATGCTACACCATGGAACTGACTAGGAGGGGATTGGAGCTCGTTTGAATTTATGGCAAAATAAATTGTTTGATTCAAATCAAACAAACAGTTTATCGTTCTTTAACGATGAACTGCCAAAGTGAGTAAAACTCACCAACTCTGCACAGTTGTATTTTTATAACGTATTCTTAGAACTGATAATTATCTGTTGATTGCTGTGTGTTAACTGTTTGGTTGAATTGCTTGTGTATTTGTTGAAAGTATAGATAATGACATATATAAATCGTTAACAAAATATTGATTCTGTTTATCAGAATATTTCATACTGAAGTGATATCGTTGTGAATTATGTTGTGCAACATCTGTGGACGCAGGGAAACAGGTTGGAGAAATCCGACTGGATTCCTCAACATTTATTTTACTATCTTTCATATATTGTGATATATGATGTGATATATAATCTGTGTTGATTATGTGTGTTTGGATGATGTTGATCATGGGTATACGATATTTTAAAATACCGTAAGAAATACTAGAATATAGAAAGGGAATTTAAGTTATTATAAAAGGGAAATATTTCGGGAATACTTAGGATGTTATAAAAAGGAATATTTATTTAGAAAATAAATAGAATTATAAAGGAATATTTATTTGGAAAATAAACAGAATTAGAAAAGGAGTAAACATTCGTAAAACAAATAAGGTATTATAAAAAGACATATTTGGGAAAATAAATAGGATTTTATAAAAAGGATATTTGGAAAATAAATACCAATAAGAATTAATCGAATATTAGTTATTCGAAAGGAGTTAATCGAATTTAGTTATTTGAGAGGAGTTAATCGAATTTAGTTATTTGAAAGGAGTTAATCAAATTTAGTTATCAGAAAGGAGTTAATCGAATTTAGTTATTCGAGAGGAGTTAATCGAATTTAGTTATTCGAAAGGAGTTAATTGAATTTAGTTAATCGAGAGGAGTTAATCTAATTTATTTATTCGAAAGGAGTTAATCGAATTTAGTTATCAGAAAGGAGTTAATCGAATTTAGTTAATCAAAAAGAGTGAATCGAATATAGTTATTCAAAATAAAGTCAAGACAGACATAGTTATTTAGAATGAAGTTAAATCGAATATAGTTATTCGAACTAGAATTAATCAAGTAAAGTTAATTAAATATTACTTATTCAACTAAAGTTAATCGAATATAAGTTATTCGAATAAGAGTTAATCAAATAGAGTTAAACAAAATTAGAAACTAACTGGAGATTAGTTAAGTTGAATGGTTTTCTAAGTGACGATCTGATGTTGGTTTCGGCCTTCGGGATTGATACTTGGGAATTGTTCTCTTACTAGTTTACAATTAGGGACTGATAGTTGAGGAAGAATAGTGATATGCAAAATAAGCAGATGGAAACGTTTTCCAGTGTTAAGAACATATATTTTCTAAACAAAGAAAATAAGGAAATATGAATATATATATATATATGGTTGATGATTTGATCAATAATTCCATTTGGAAATAAGATCGTTGGGTGTACACGGACATTTTTCATTTGATAGTTAAATCACCGACTATCAAAGTTTTGACCATTTTAACGTTGTTAATATGGAGAGACCGGTTGGATTATTATCCGAAGAACCACTCCGTATCGGCATAAGCATTGCAAACCAAGTATGCCAAATATATTGAAGATGGAGTAAAGTGCAAGGGCTGTTGTATAAATCTTAGGTAGAGATTTCCTAAGATGGATGTATTGAATAGTGCCTTCGGTTTGTCCAGTCCCAGGACAACTTGAATGGACGAATGTCTGACAGAGTATATCTGGTAGATCGCGTAAGTTGATCGTTTCAAACGTATTTACGTTGGTGGCGGAGGAATTTGTTTCTCTTAGCTTATACCCGTGGTATTTTTGGGGAAATCAATTTGTGATTTGACGGGTTTGACGATGTGGTATTCAAAGTAAATGAAGGGGTGATCTGTTAAAAGATACGTTATAACCTCAAGCCTCATCAACTGGGAAATGACAGAAATTGGGCAGGCAGCATGGCTAAGTGGTTCGCAACCAATTAGGGTATATTTTCTCCATCTAGAGAATATTCATATTTGTACTTCTATCAATTCTGTATCTCCTAAGAACGATTATGTTGGAATACTAACTGAGGGGAGGCAATATATTCGATACACTCAAGCGAAATGAGTGGTCAGTCATGTGTGGCTGAGTTGCAAGATGTTCTTGTTGAACTCCAGTGTATCGCTTCTAGAGTACACTGAGCGGAAGGTGGATCTATACCTTGTCATAGTTGGAATCCATTCCCCAAATAAGAGCCCGCGATTTTTATTGTATATTATATATGTAGAACGTTAGATGCAAGCGTTTCTGCTAGACTGCTAAGTACTTGTATTTAGGCATTATTGTAATATCAGAAGAGACTTGATATAAAGAATAATTCGGTTTATCGTAAGGTAAAAATCATCCGTGTTTATGTGTGGATCGGTCTTACGATTATCCTTTCTTTTAAAGAGATTTTAAAAGTTAAACAAATGATTTGAGTTTACTCACACCAGTCACATGACTGACCTAGAGTTTATTTTGTTTTGTTTTCCCTAAACTCTTGGGTGCCCAATTTTGTACGGGCAGTCAAGTAGTCGGGATTTACAGATACTTGAAGAGCTGGAGCTGGAGGCTTCACAATTATATAGCTATTGTTATTTTCGTTGTGTTGTAAGTGTTATACTCTAATAATGATATTGTATACAAATACTGTTTTATTTCAAAGTTATGTTATGAAATATATTTATTTGTTCCGCTGAGAGATTCGTGTTTAATCTGATGTTGTATGTTATTCTTCTTCTTCTTCTATTCTAAGTTTCTATCTTATCTTTCCTTGCCCTCTAATTTCTTTCATTAACTACCGGTATTTTCGATGTTTGGATAATCGACGTGAGTTTTATGCCAACGACCAAAGATCGCAAAATCCCGGGACGTTACAGTTGGTATCAGAGCTTAAGGTTAAGTGAATTACCTTGGCTCTGTGGCGTGACTCAGTAGAGATGGGGTTAGCAATACCCTAGATTGAGTTGAGTGTATATATATGAGTGTGTATTTGTTGTTCAATACAAAATGATTTTATATTGTGGAGACTTATTAGTTGAGTGGTTTATGTGTTCTGGTCGATCAGTTTGATCCACTATATCGGTAGGAGTTTATAAACACTCGAATACGATAAACCGACACTGTATGTTTCGAAAAGAGGGTAATGAAATAACTTTACCCAAATTATATTTTGATATAAAGAAGATATATATATTGAAAATATAGTATATTGGATGTGTTGGTCGATTATAATTGAAAGGGTTATATATATAACCAAATAAAATTCGTATAAGTGTTACGAAATGAATTAAATCTGAGTTTAAATCAGAAATGAAATTAAAACCCTGGAAAATGGAAAGGTGTTTGTAAATGGGTTTGAATTAAATATACGAGAATTTTAAAATCCTCGGAGATTTTAACTTGTTTTACCAGCATTATTAATGGTATTTTGAAATGTATTTCAAAAAGGAATAGTTTAAAAGTGATTTTGAAAGTGATATATTATTGAACTCACTTCGATAGCTGGGAAATAACCCTGATGATGAATCGCGACATCATTAGTGTTTATTTTCGAGTTCTAAGTGACGGATTACTACCAAAGATTTTCATTTTTGAATTGTTTTGAGAAAAGCAAGTTGTTTTTAATCCTAAAAAAAAAGAAAGTTTGATTTTTGATATGGTAAATGGTTTAAAACTCCCAGGGAAGGATTGTTTGAATTAAAACCAAATTGGATTGAAATTTGGGGATGTAATTAGGATTAAATTGAAATCAATTATGTGAAAATTAAATTGAATTAGAGTATAATGATATCGAGTAAGTTGGATTGATGTCGTAAGAATTTGGAATGGATAGTGGAATTTAAGTTCAGAATGGAAATTGGTTTAAAGACAAAGGTTGGACATGAGGATAAAAACTAACTGGAGTTTGATTGGGATGACCTCAGTATATGCTGAATTAGCAGCAAATGGGAAGGATATAATGATATGCCTGACAAAAAGGTACAAGTTTAATTATATATGGGTTTGATTTTTTGATGAGTCGAATTGGCAAGCCGCTTGGCTGTTTGATTTTCTTTTAGGTTGGAGATGGCCCATAGAGGCGAGTTGTGGCTATACCGATTGAGCCGTACAAAGGAGGTACTGGCGAAATTCTTCAAAAATTTCGGGTGTTAGAAAATTTTCAGAATTTTTGAAAATTTTCGTTAATAAGAATTAAATTAATGATTTAATTAAAATTAAATTGGTTCAGTTGAAACTGAAGTTAAGAAGTGAACAAATAAGTTCTAACCAGTCAATAGGGTTTGTTTTCTACCTTATCAATTTCGAGGACGAAATTATTTTAAGGGGGGAAGAATGTAAAGTCCCATATTGTACACGATTGAATAATTAATTTATTTAATTATTAAATATAGATTTGGCGATATCGATAACTTGAATTAAATAATATTTGTAATTAATTAATATAAATAATACAATAATATATTTAATTTAGAAATAATCAAAAATGGTGGAATTCACAATATTGTGTGAACTGGACAATTCAAAATATATAATTCAGTTTAGAGTTGAATTATATTAATGAATATATTGTTTAAACGAAGTTTGAACGTATAATTATATTATAATTATAATCGAGCTCGAAATGACGCTGCAGTTCGTAATTTGGCGATTCGAACTTTAAACGAATATACAGAAGCCGTTTTAACTCAGATTTCTATGAAATAAGAAGCGTTAGGAGCTGGTGAAGTATATTTTTCTAGTGGAAGAGAAAAATCGGGATTTCGTCATGTAGATTTTGATTTATGGCCAACTCAAATTCTAGAAAAGTCGATATGGAATTCCTTTATAATTTTTAACGATTTATTTATATTTATAAAAGGAATTTCATTATAAATCGAATGTCGATTTAATCGAGATTTGAAATATCAAGTTAGAAATTCATATAGGGATATTGTGGAGCTGTATGATATCGTATATATTTATATACGATAATATTTATTTATAAATATTTAATTAAATTGTTTTTAAATATATTTAATATTTAAAAGTGTTTATTTAGAGCTTTAAAAATAGTCAGTTTTGCAAACGACCTAAGAATTCGATGAAACTAATTTTGTTAGATCCACAATGTTAAATTATTGTTAGATATCAAGTTTCGTGATTTTTGAAGTTAGTATGTGGCCGTTCGGGATTTTTATGTGAAAAACAGTTAGTATTTCGACGGTTAAAAATACGCTGTGTGAGCAAACGACGATGAAACCAGTTTCGTTGGGACTGTAATGTCGAACTGTGGCTACATGCCCATTTTCATGATTTTTGTGTATCGTATGTGGTCATAGGAATTTTTAAGGACAAATACATATAACGGTAACTTAAAAATTAATATAATAATCAAAACTAAAATATCCTAATGGATTTGTGAACTTAAACAAAGCCACCCACTCATCGTCTCAACCGCATAAAAATCTCATCCCCTTTATATAATCACTCTCATAAGCCGCCACCAGTTTGCTAAAACGTTGGAAAATCCAATCTTCAGAAAATCATATCAACTCAAATCAAATCCAATAAATCCTAAAGCATATATATATTTGTGATTGATGAACAAAGAGCTTCAGTCTTGTATCATTTTCTTAGCATTCGACGCCGATTTTGGTTGAGCGGAAATACACTGGAGAAACTAGGGTTCGAGTTTTATGGGTGTACAAGCACCGATCCTTGTTTTGAGCAATGGAAATGAACTCGTATGCTGATTTCGAGCTCACGTGAATACTTTTGGGAAGTTCGGTGTCAAATGTTGTCGCACTGACCCAGTACATTCCACGGAGCTGAGTCGCGTCGCCATTCGAGGGAGCAGATCGAATTGAGCTGGATTGATAAGGGAAGGAAGCAGAGTGTGGTGATGTTCTTCGGTTGGATTTTCGTTGGGGTTTGGAGCAAGAATAAGCTTGATGGCATCTATAAATGGCGGAGGAATTGATCGAAGAAATTAGGGAAGAAGGTTTTGAAGTGGGTCGGTGCATAAATCAGTTGGGCTGACAATTTATAAGGTTAAGGCCCATTATAAAAATATATATAAAATCCAAGTTATTTTTAAACGAATGTTAACTTCTTATTATCTTAACTTTACCGTACGATATCAGAATTGGCCGAAACAAGATACGTTAGGATCGTATGGATGATGGCTACACCATGGAACTGACTAGGAGTGGATTGGAGCTCGTTTGAATTTATGTCGAAATAAATTGTTTGATTCAAATCAAAAAGACAGTTTATCGTTCTTTAACGATGAACTGCCAAAGTGAGTAAAACTCACTAACTCTGAACAGTTGTATTTTCATAACGTATTCTTAGAACTGATAATTATCTGTTGATTGCTGTGTGTTAACTGTTTGGTTGAATTGCTTGTGTATTGGTTGAAAGTATAGATAACGATATATATAAATCATTAATTAAATATTGATTCTGTTTATCAGAATATTTCATACTGAAGTGATATCGATGTGAATATTGATCATGGGTATACGATATTTTAAAATACCGTAAGAAATACTAGAATATAGAAAGGGAATTTTCAAAGTGTATATTGAAATTGAATTATTTATAAAATCGAAGAATTTTATAAAGGAAATATTTCGGGAATACTTAAGTTATTATAAAAGGGAAATATTTCGGGAATACTTAGGATGTTATAAAAAGGAACATTTAGTTAGAAAATAAATAGAATTATAAAGGAATATTTATTTAGAAAATAAATAGAATTACAAAAGGAGTAAATTTTGTAAAATAAATAAGGTATTATAAAAAGACATATTTGGGAAAATAAATAGGATTTTATAAAAAAGATATTTGGAAAATAAATATCAATAAGAATTAATCGAATATTAGTTATTCGAAAGGAGTTAATCGAATTTAGTTATTCGAGAGGAGTTAATTGAATTGAGTTATTTGAAAGGAGTTAATCGAATTTAGTTATCAGAAAGGAGTTAATCGAATTTAGTTATTCGAGAGGGTTTAATCGTATTTAGTTATTTGAAAGGAGTTAATCGAATTTAGTTATTCGAGAGGAGTTAGTCGAATTTAGTTATTCGAAAGGAGTTAATCGAATTTAGTTATCAGAAAGGAGTTAATCGAATTTAGTTAATCAAAAAGAGTGAATCAAATATAGTTATTCGAAATAAAGTCAAAACAGACATAGTTATTTAGAATGAAGTTAAATTGAATATTGTTATTCGAACTAGAATTAATCAAGTAAAGTTAATTGAATATTAGTTATTCAATTAAAGTTAATCGAATATTAGTTATTCGAATAAAAGTTAATCAAATAGAGTTAAGCAAAATTAGAAACTAACTGGAGATCAGTTAAGTTGAATGGTTTTCTAAGTGACGATCTGATGTTGGTTTCGGCCTTCGGGATTGATACTTAGGGAATTGTTCTCTTACTAGTTTACATTTAAGGACTGATAGTTGAGGAAGAATAGTGATATGTAAATAAGCAGATGGAAATGTTTTCCAGTGTTAAGAACATATATTTTCTAAACAAAGAAAATAAGGAAATATGAATATATATATATGTATGGTTGATGATTTGATCAATAATTCCATTTGGAAATAAGATCGTTGGGTGTACATGAACATTTTTCATTTGATAGTTAAATCACCGACTATCAAAGTTTTGACCATTTTAACGTTGTTAATATGGAGAGACCGGTTGGATTATTATCCGAAGAACCACTCTGTATCGGCATAAGCGTTGCAAACCAAGTATGCTGAATATATTGAAGATGGAGTAAAGTGCAAGGGCTATTGTATAAATCTTGGGTAGAGATTGCCTAAGATGAATGTACTGAATAGTGCCTTCGGTTTGTCCAGTCCCAGGACAACTTGAATGGAAGAATGTCTTGTAGAGTATATCTGGTAGATCGCGTAATTGATTGTTTCAAACGTATTTACGTTGGTGGCGGAGGAATTCATTTCTCTTAGCTTATACCCGTGGTATTTTCGGGGAAATCAATTTGTGATTTGACGGGTATGACGATGTGGTATTCAAAGTAAATGAAGGGGTGATCTGTTAAAACATATGTTATAACCTCAAGCCTCATCAACTGGGAAATGACAGAAATCGGGCAGGCAGCATGGCTAAGTGGTTCGCAACCAATTAGGGTATATTGTCACCATCTAGAGAATATTCATATTTTTACTTCTTTCAATTTTGTATCTCCCGGGAACAGTTATGTTGGAATACTAACCGAGGGGTGGCAATATATTCGATACACTCAAGCGAAATGAGTGGTCGGTCATGTGTGGCTGAGTTGCAAGATATTCTTGTTGAACTCTAGTGTATCGCTTCTAGAGTACACTGAGCGAAGGTGGATCCATACCTTGTCATAGTTGGAATCCATTCCCCAAATAAGAGCCCGCGGTTTTGATTGTATATTATATATGTAGGACGTTAGATGCAAATGTTTCTGCTAGATTGCTAAGTAATTGTATTTAGACATTATTTTAATATTAGAAGAGACTTGGTATAAAGAATAATTCGGTTTATCGTAAGGTAAAAACCGTCTGTGTTTATGTGTGGATCGGCCTTACGATTATCCTTTCTATTAAGGAGATTTTAAAAGTTAAACAAATGATTTGAGTTTACTCACATCAGTCACATGACTGACCCAGAGTTTATTTTGTTTTGTTTTCCCTAAACTCTTGGGTGCCCAAATTTGTGCGGGCAGTCAAGTAGTCGGGATTTACAGATACTTGAAGAGCTGGAGCAGGAGGCTTCAGAATTATATAGCTATTGTTATTTCCGCTGTGTTGTATGTGTTGTACTCTAATAATGATATTGTATACAGATACTGTTTTATTTCAAAGTTATGTTATGAAATATATTTATTCGTTCCGCTGTGAGATTCGTGTTTACTCTGATGTTGTATGTTCTTCTTCTTCTTCTTCTATTCTAAGTTTCTATCCTATCTTTCCTCACCTCTAATTTCTTTCATTAACTACCAGTATTTTCGATGTTTAGATAATCGACGTGAGTTTTATGTCGATGACCAAAGATCGCAAAATCCCGGAACATTACAATAACTAAAGCTAATTATGGTTTCTATGGCCTAAAAGCTTGAGGCGTTTCAGAATGTAATGGCACTAGCGACGACCTCTTAGGCGGGAACCCGAATATCTGAAGCTTCTCCAAGAAGAAGCAGAAATAAATCACAGATAAGTGTTTCCCAAATGTGAAATACCGCACAACATCATATAAGTCATTAAAACGATAATGTTTGAAATCCACAGTCGGCTTAGTCGATTAGTTGATTTTAGACGTTAACGCGAATTTGAATTAGAACATCGTATTTGTGCAGATAATAATTTGACGAGTTTTAAACCGTTGAACAAAATAATCCTGCGCAAACACTTTGTCCAATACAAAATAAAATTCTCTATGATTCGTTTCCTTTAATGATTAAACTAATCCATTACTGACGTGGACGACCAATAACGAAGTATAAGTCCAAAATCGTGCCATCACTTGTTTTGATTACAGAACAGGTAGCATGAAGCATATGAATTCAAAGCAAGAATTGCCATAGCAAGTGAAAATGCTACGACCGGTTTCCAACACAAACTATATGCGTAATGGTCATTTCGAAGCCTGCATTTCTCACAAGCGGAAAATACAATTGTTACCCCCGTTGTGAAAACGCAGTTCAAAATTATGAAGTATGTACGAACATTAGCATACGGTTTCAGTGAGTTCGCGATTTTGTATAGCTCGTGCTCCTTTGGCTCGCTACTGCCTTTAGCCCGCATACGATAGCTTTAGCTCGTTCTTCTTCCTTAGCTCGCATAGGCATTTGACCCGCATCCTGCTTTTAGATCATGAGCACTAGGTCGACACTTCAGATCGTTTAAAGGTTTGCATTTAGGTCGTTCATGACCACTTCAGCTCGTATGAAGACTTCTAGAAAGGGTCGGGAACACTCTACACAATAATGATGTGTCTTCATAAATGTGAATTGGTGCGATACCATAGATCACAAGTCAATGAAGCTTTTGAAGGCTTTACCTTTCAAGGGTCACGTGGCCAATTATGGAATGACACACGTATAACTAGAGCATGGGATACACTTTATCCGTTCATATTGTCCAGGTCGTTAGTGACAAGTGATGAGCTTAACTCGTTATTTGCTTTAGACCGTTGGTGCTCTTTAGGTCGTTCAAGTGTTGGTAGAAGTACACATGTGGATCACCAGTGCTTAGGCCGTTATTGTCTTAAATCGCCACCTTAAGGTCATTCAGCATACTATTAGAACGTGGACAATGAAAAGATACCCAAGGCCATTCATGGTATCATGGCAAGATAGGCCACGTGCACAAATTAGTCACATGCATTTAGGACGTTCAAACAAATAAAGGAACTGGTGCAAGGATTGTGTGTAACACCCCGTATTTTTTGTGAACATTATAATAACGAATTAAAGAATACTTAATTTTAAAGGTGTGGACTAAGTAAAACGGGTTACACCATTGCGTTCATCTCGGTATTCTGCTTGAGATAGAGTCTGAGTTTGCGTAAATCAGACTCCGTATGAAGAAGTTATGGAGGTTAGAAGATTTCAAGTTTAAACAGAAATTAAATTAAAATAATAAGTAAAAGTCAAAACAGTTCAAAATTCGAAATTCAGTCAGAGAATCCTGAGCGGGAAGTTTCCCACTCAGGGGTGTCGACCCCCACCCCCCCAAGGGAGTCGTCATAGGTGTCGACCCCCCTATAGGGGTGTCGACATAGGTGTCGACTCCCCCTATATGGTGTCGACCCCCCCTCCCCAGTTTCCAGATCTAGGCGACGATTTCTGAGGTGCTAGGGCATATGTGGCGATTTATGGTTGGCTCTCTTTGATCTGGATGGCTCTGATGACTCCTAGGTTGAACTAAAGGCTCATGTTAATCCTATGCTTTTATATAATCACCTCATAACCTAAACCCTAATTCATAAAAATTCATTATGACGCCACTATGCTGCTGAACTCTCAATTCTCTTAGCCGCCGCCTCTAAAATCCTAAATCATATTAGAAGTTCTTCATCAACAATCAACTTTGAAGATAAATCAACATCAAATTAGATTTTCTGCAACAACAACGATTTGATTATCTTTTCTTAATCCTAGCAAGGTAATTTCATGTTATTTTCATATTTGAACACCTGATTGTAATCTTGACATGTAATAAAATGAATCAAAGACTATGCCTGGTTGTAAGATAATCTTTTCAGATTTATCTCTATCTTCTATTGAATTTATGTCATTACATGCCTTAGAAGTTATTTTCATTCATTAAATCAGGCCTATCTTTGTTGTACATCAGGCATATATAATCCTTTTTGGTTCATGATGTTATTCTTATGCCTGCGATAATGATTGTATCAGTTTATTCAAGAATCTATCTTTGTTGGATCTAAATTTCCTGTATTAGGTCTAATGTTACATGCCTATTTTTATGCCTATTCTTATTTTATGCTCCTTCTCTCTCTCTTCCCCTATTTCCTTTTTCTTTTATGAACCTAGGTTACCTTCGAAACTAGGCTGAAAACGCGAAATACGAACGATTGGAATATGGGGAATATTTGGGTATAACCTATTTTGGGTAAATATTGGGCATAATGTACTTGGTGAAATAATTGGGAATAACGTATTCGGTGAAATTGTTGGGCATAACTTGTAATTGATATTGGGGCATTATTATCTGTAACACCCCACCTCCGCCAGGGTAACTCTTGCAAGTACATTGGCTTTGGAGGGGCGTTAAACGAGGTAAACATGCATGCAGATATCACAAGACAGAACATATAAGTAAAACAGAGTATTAAAGCAGCGGATAAAACTAGCATTTCAAAACCATAGTTAAGTTACAACAAAGTACTTGGTCATTATTTTCCAACACACAAAGTCTAGATAAAAGCATAAACTGAAAAACTGAAATACATAAAGTACTATCCCCAAAATGAAGTGATAAACCATAACTAGCTCAATTTCCAAAACCGTACATGAGCAAATCCAGTAAGCAAGCTGTAAAGATCCAAGCTAAGCTCCAATGTTCCCACCTTGAGGACCTGAGGGTGGGAAACGGAAGAAAAGAGGCGAAAGAAAACAGGTCAGTCAAAAAGACTGGTAAGCCCTACTACTATCAGTCCATGAACTAGTAAAGTTAACTGGCATGAGAAGCTGAGATGAACATAAGGATAACATACTGGCATGATGATTAACTAACAAGATAGATAAAGATGTCATCGCATAATCAAGGTTAAGTTTTGCACCACGGTTGTACTAGCATTCTAACATGTCAAGCAAAAACAAGGATTGATCCCTTGGCCCAAGCTTGGCCCAACATCATGAGGTGACCTAAATCAAGGTCCAACTACACGGTCTAGTTGATCGGCTCCCTACAAGCCTAACTCGTCAAGTGTCGGTGTCATACGGCCCAAACATGCAATGTAGTTAAACTGCGCTAGGTCCACCCTAGGGTGTATCAAGTCCTAGGGTGTCAACCTCGGACACCAATCAAGTATGCACAGTCCAGATCTACTGGTACCCGTGCCTGATTCTCCAACTCCGGACTATGTGCACGACCATAGTCCGCCTGGACCTACACCGGCGTACCTACTTAGCCGTCGTTTTGGTCGCTTACATGTCAGCCCAGTAATCGTGCCCCACCCTAGCCTAGTCCCTAGGGTCTTATGATACTATCAAGAGGGTTACTACTGCAAAGGACCACGCCACTAGGGTTTCTTAACGGGTTAAATGTGGTTAACCCGATCCAAACGTGGATTAAATTGGTTAAGTGTACCCAAGGTTCAAGACTTAACCCCGATTAACCCATCAAGCCCAAATTGGTTAAGTATTAAGTGGACCATGACTTAACCCTAATCAGGAGGCATTAATTAACTTGATGTGCTTTAACCTCTCACATTAGACCTTGTTGTGGTTACTAGTCAAGCCGGGCGGGTCCGGGTAGCTTTACACCACAACTTGGTCTAACCTCGGGTTCGAGCACAACATGACCAACTTCTCACATTGGGTCCTATTGTTTGTAGCCACTAGTTAAGCCGGGCGGGTCCGGGTAGATTTATGCTACAAACTCAACCCAACCTCGAGTTGGCCACACTCATATTTTCTAAGTGTCATGTCCATTATGTTTCCGAAACATATCACGTCATGTTATAAAAATCATGTCCATGTCATAATGTTACCCAACCCCAACGTAATCCCATCGTTTACATAATCGCAACAACGCATAAAGGATAAAATAGGGAACTTGGCATAATCATGACAAAAAGGTGTTGAAGCCACAAGTTTAACATGGTGGCATATGAAATGTACATATGTTCATATACTTGCATATTGCATTATTAGGCTTCAAAAGTATGCATAAACCCAAACTTAGCATATAAGTGATACATGGTGATAAATGACATGTAGAAGTTGCTAGAAGTTCGCATTTAGCCTCACATGCAAGTTATCATAAGGGATATGATAACTTCCATGTTGCCAAAATGCAACTTTTAACATAAAGCTTGAAGCTTTAAGCTCACAAACTCAAGTTTAACTTGCATAACATGATAACATGATCATCCCAAACTTGCATAACATAGCAACATGTGTCATACATAATGATTGAACCAACTTGCATAATGATCAACCAAACTTGCATATCATAATGATCAACCAAACTTGCATATCATAATGATCAACCCCAAACTTGCATCATTCATTTAACATTAGAGTTCAAAAAATGAAAGTAGAAATGGGCTTACAATGCTATGAAGACACAAATGAATATTTATTATAAAGATTGAGACGAAGCCCTTATGCAATCACAAAAAAGACCCAAATATGAAAGCTCCAAATTAAACCCTTGAGCCAAATCGATAAAAACCCTTGCTTTATAAGAGAAATGTTGCAACTTGACTTGAATGCAAACTAAGAACACTCATACAAGCTTGAAAACACTTGTATGAACTCAAAATCTCTCATATAAATAGACTTAGAAATTTTAGCATGAGAGTGGAGGCCATGAGAGGAACAAATTTGGCATAGTTTAGTCGTAGGATTGAATAATGGTGATTTAGGCTAGGTTTAGGGGTCTTTTTATAGAAGATTAGGATAGTATTAGCCATAGGATTAACCCTAGATTCAATCCAAGCCATCAAATCCCGTCACAAGCCTCCAAAACAGGTCCGAACAGCCAAAACAGGTGCACCAGGCCGACCTGGCCGACCAGGGAGGTCGACCCTAGGGTCGACTCCCCAGTCGACCTGGGGGGGTGGAGGTCGACTCCCCAGTCGACCCCCTGGGTCTGGCGGGAATTTTCCCGCCACTTCTGATTTTCTGAAATTTGAATCTGTTTTGAATTTGAATTTTTCGTGAAATTTCGCGAGGCCATATCTTGGTCATACGGACTCCGATTTTCGAAAACGCGGACTCTATTTCGCGTATTTTTCCGAGACGAACGCAATGCAACAGCCTTTTTCCCTTGATTTAGATTTTATAGTTTAATTCTTCCTTGATTTGTGTTATAACTTGTTATTCAAAAATACGGGTTGTTACATTCTCCCCTCCTTAAAGGATTTCGTCCCCGAAATCTCCAAGTTAGAATGAACGTATCCTACCATCCATCATCCATCTACTCAAAACATCATCCACGTGCAGTCATTGTCCTTAAAGGATTCTAAATGCTGTATGATCATATGCAAAGGTGCGTGTATATGTACTTATCTATTGCGAAAATTAGGTGGTTACTGATACAGTAAACCTCCTTAATGCAAAGTATGTTAGTGAAATGAGTCCATATGTACGCGAATTCCTAACATAATTTATGCTCTCTACATGAGTGCATATAACATTCATCCATATGCAACATCCACGTGATAGCATAACAAGTTTCATCTATGAATAAGTATAGGCACTCATGCATATGCAACATGAAAGTGTGTGAACCGATCTTAGTGCCTAATGTGTATCATGCATCCACGAGTATCCACGTGCAAACACTTGCAACCACTTGCAAACATCAAGCATAACATGTTTCAAATACATGTTTCATCCAAAGGGTTTCTGCCTAAGGTTCTCATGACATGATTAACGAGATAACTAGATAAACAAGATAAACATGGATAGCAAAAGAGAGATGTATTAATTAGGAAAAGAGATCGAGAATGTACCCTCAAAAAGGAATGGATAAAGCCCACGCATCTTCTCCTCGGTTTCCCAAGTTGCGTCTTCCTCGGCTTCACCCCACTGAACTTTCACCAACTTGATCACTTGATTCCTTAAGTTCTTGATCTCTGTTCCCAAAATACGAATCGGAGCTTTTCTCAGGGTTGCCTCTTTCTCTACCTCAATGTCTTCGAGAATGCTTGGTTCAACCACCTCAGCGGACTCATGTAGGCACTTTCGGAGATGCGAGACATGAAAGACATTATGCACTCCGGCTAGCTTTTCGGGCAATTCCACCTTATAGGCCATCTTTCCAGTTCTCTCTGTGATAGGGAAGGGTCCTACGAACCTTGGTGCCAGCTTCCCGACTGCTCTAAAACGTACCACCTTACGCAAAGGAGAAACCTTCACGAAAACCATGTCTCCCACTTCGAATTCCAAATCTGCCCTTCGCTTGTCAGCATAGGATTTCTATCTATCTTGGGCCGCTTTCATCCTTCTTCTCACCAATTCAACTTTCTCGGATGTCTCCCGTATCATATCAGGCCCAAGTATAAGCCTATCTGTTGTCTCCCACCAACAAGATGGTGACCTACACGGCCTCCCATACAAAGCTTCAAATGGTGCCATCCCTATGCTGGCTTAATAGCTATTATTATAAGCAAACTCTACAAGAGGAAGGTGGTCTTCCCAAGTACCGCCGAAGTCGAGAACACAAAGCCTCAAGAGGTCTTCTAGCACTCTATTCACCCTTTCGGTTTAGCCATCAGTCTGGGGGTGATAGGCTGTACTCAGATTCAATCGCGTACCCATTGCTTCTTGCAAACTATTCCAGAACTGGCTAGTGAAAATTGGTTCACGATCGCTAACTATGCTAGAAGGAACTCCATGCAACCGCACTATCTCTCGAAGATAAATAGATGCTAGCCATGATGCGGTCCTTTTGCACTTTACTGGGATGAAGTGAGCACTCTTCGTAAGTCTGTCAACTATGACCCATATGCTGGTGTTCCCTCTCCTTGACCTGGGCAATCCATCCACAAAATCCATAGAAACACTCTCCCACTTCCATTGTGGGACCTCCAATGGATGTAATAGCCCACCTGGTTTTTTTGACTCGGCTTTCACTTGTTGGCACACCATGCACTTTGAAACATACTCTGCCACGTCTTTCTTCATTCCGGCCCAAAAGAAAATGCGCTTCATATCTCTATACATCTTATCTCCTCCAGGATGTATAGTCATCTTCTAGTGATGCGCTTCTTCAAGAACTCTATGGACTAAATCTCCCACTCGAGGAACACATAGTCTCCTATCACGCCTTAGCCATCCTTTATCATTAATAGCATATCTGGCAAGGTGACTAGATGTCTCACCACGAATCAACTTGTCCATATCCTCGACTATCTGTGGATCTTCCTTCTACGAAGCCCCAACTTGATCAAGAAGTGTGGGTCTAAGCTCAAGGGATGCTAATGAACCCGTCATCGACTCAACAGCCGTCATGAAATCAAAGGTTGCCAAGAATTCTAAGTTCTTCATCTCAATGAACAGGGGGCTCAAAGTCAATCTACTTCGGCTTAGTGCATCCGCCACAACATTACCCTTGCCAGGGGTATAAGCTATCTCGAAGTCATAAGATGCCAAGAATTCCATCCACCTTTGCTGCCTTAGATTCAGATCTTTTTGCGAGAAGAGGTACTTGAGTGACTTGTGATCAGTATACAACTCAAAACTTTCGCCTAGAAGATAGTGGCGCCAGGATTTGAGTGCAAAGACGATCGCCGCCAACTCTAAATCATGAGTGGGATAGTTCTTCTCGTGAACTTTAAGTTTCCTACCCCCATAACATATCACTCTTCCCTCTTGCATCATAACGGCACCTAACCCCGTGCCACATGCATCTGTGTACACGGTAAACATCTTACCACTATCGGGTAATGCCAAAACTGGTGCTGAGGTAAGGGCTCTCTTGAGCCTTTGAAAAGCAAGCTCACACTCCAAGTCCCATGCAAAGACTAAGTTCTTCTTCGTCAACTTAGTAAGAGGGGCTGAAATCTTAGCGAAGTCCCTGATGAACTTCCTATAGTAGCCCGCCAGACCGAGAAAGCTCCTTACTTCGGTTGCATTCCTAGGAGTCTTCCAGTCTTGAACCACAACCACCTTCGCGGGATCCACCGCTATGCCTTGCTTAAAAACTATATGTCCAAGAAACCGAACTTTCTTTCTCCAGAAATGACATTTGGAGAACTTGGCTTTCAACTGATGCGCTGTAAGCGTATCCATCACTTCCTTGAGATGCCTAGCATGCTCTTCCTCATCCTTTGAGAAGATCAGAATATCATCCACGAAGACAACAACAAATTTGTTAAGGAACTCCCTGAACACCCTACTCATCACGTCTACGAAGTAGGCGGGTGCATTAGTCAAACCGAATGGCATGACAAGCCATTCAAAGAATCCATCTGGAGTCCTAAACGCAGTTTTATCAATGCTATCCTCGGCTACTCTAAGCTGATGGAATCCGGTGGCTAGATCGAGCTGAGAGAAAACAGAAGCACCTACAAGCTGGTCAAAGAGATCATCAATTCTCGGTAACGGGTGCCTATTCTTCTTTGTCAGCTTGTTCAACTCTCGATAATCAACACATAGGCGAAGCGAGCCATCCGCCTTAGTAGCGAATACCACCAGAGCACCCCATTCAGAAATGCTTCGCCTAATAAAATTCTTCTCAAGCAACTCCTTGATTTTCTTACTGAGCTCCCTTCTCTCACAAGGGGCCATGTGCCTAATGGGCAATGATACTGGCTTGGCATTATCAACAAGATAAATGCGAAAATCTATCTCTCGTTTAGGGGGTAACCCCTTAACTTCTTCAAAGACATCAGGATAGTCTCGGACCACCCTTACAGATTGCAGATCGTCGATGGACGAGTCGAGAGATTCAAGATAACATAACATGACGGGACCTCTAGGGTTACAAGAAATTTCTAGGGTATTACCGAGGCGAGTCATGAGCCTCACCACGCTATGCTCACAATCGAGGATGGATCCATAACTGGACAACCAATCCATGCCCAAGATCAACCCATATCCCGTGAATCCGAGAACATAAGCATTACACGTGAATTCTACGGCCAAGATAGAAATCTTCAAATCCACACAAATCATAGACAAATGGGCGGAACCCCCAATTGGATTTGAAACACAAATGGGATCCTCAACTAGACTAGTACTTAGGTGCAAACTTTCATCAATGTCAGAAGAAATAAAACTATGCGATGCGCCAGAATCAAATAAGGTGCGAACAGGATAATCAGAAAAATAAACAAGACTTTCTACAGAAATACTACCTCGGTCCTGAATTGGAGCAGCAGTGAGAGCATGCACCTGCCCTCCAGAAGGTCCTGCATGCTGATTCTGCCCTTGCTTCTTAGGGCAATCCTTGCTAAAATGTCCGGTCTCTCCATAATGAAAGCATTCGCCCGACTTCCTCTTCCTCTTCTTACAGTCTTTAGCTATGTGCCAACCATTCCCACAGTAGTGGCATTTTCTTGGATCCTTTGCCTTGGCCTTGTTGCCCTTGTTGTTCTGATTGCTCTGATTTCCTCCCCACTTGGAGTCTGTCTTATTGGCTTGAGTCTCACTAGCCTTGACTTCCTTCTTGCCATTCTTATCGTCTCCTTGAAGCAATGCCATGTCTACTAGTCCCTCAAAAGTGGCCCCCATGGGTATATGAGATAGGGCTAAACCTTGTAATGGCTCATTCAACCCTCGTGCAAAGCGTAAAGCCTTCTTCTGGGGAGTATTAATCATGTCCAAACCGAATCGGGCGAGCTGGTTAAACTCATTCACATACTCCCTCACTGTCATGTCCCCTTGCTTTAAAAATATAAACTTCTCCAATTGCAGATTCGCCTCAGCTGATGATAGATTCTTAAGCCCAAATCTTGTCCTAAAGTCGGCCCAAGTCTCTATAGGCCTCGTAACATTGGTGACCTCCCACCAATAAGCAGCTTCTTCTTTAAATAGCCATGCTGCCAATAAAACCTTTCTATGGTCTTCCACATCAAAGATAGCGAAAAGATCTTCGGTTTCTTTCAACCAATTTTGTGCCTCCACAAAAGTCTCCATCCCTATGAAATTCTTGGCACCCATCGCCTTAAAGTCCTTGCAAACTTTTGCGAAATCCGCTTGTGGATTCTGAGGAGGGGGAGGAGGAGGACGAACCTCAGTTATATTGGGGGTATTTGCTGGGCCCACATCGTTGGCCCTAGCTTCCAAGTACCTCCGGAACCATCCGGGAATGGTCACTCCCTAGGGAAGGTTAAGATCGGCCATACTGAAAAAGAAAAAGATAGATTCAAAACGAGGAAACGAAGGATAGTGCTATGGCTTTTGGGGAATAGCCTTTTAAAATAACTAGACATTTCTTGGAAAATACTTAATTAGTTTTGAAACTAGTCTTTCAAAAGGTAAGTTTTAAAAACACTTTAGCTCAAATCTTGTAAACCTTATGCTCTGATACCAAATGTAAAACCCCACCTCCGCCAGGGTAACTCTTGCAAGTACATTGGCTTTGGAGGGGCGTAAAACGAGGTAAACATGCATGCAGATATCACAAGACAGAACATATAAGTAAAACAGAGTATTAAAGCAGCGGATAAAACTAGCATTTCAAAACCATAGTTAAGTTACAACAAAGTACTTGGTCATTATTTTCCAAAACACAAAGTCTAGATAAAAGCATAAACTAAAAAACTGAAATACATAAAGTACTATCCCCAAAATGAAGTGATAAACCATAACTAGCTCAATGTCCAAAACTGTACATGAGAAAATCCAGTAAGCAAGCAGTAAAGATCCAAGGTAAGCTCCAATGTTCCCACCCTGAGGACCTGGGGGGGGACAGAAGAAAAGAGGCGAAAGAAAACAGGTCAGTCAAAAAGGCTGGCAAGCCCTACTACTATCAGTCCATGAACTAGTAAAGTTAACTGGCATGAGAAGCTGAGATGAACATAAGGATAACATACGGGCATGATGATTAACTAACAAGATAGATAAAGATGTCATCGCATAATCAAGGTTAAGTTTTGCACCACGGTTGTACTAGCATTCTAACATGTCAAGCAAAAACAAGGATTGATCCCTTGGCCCAAGCTTGGCCCAACATCATGAGGTGACCTAAATCAAGGTCCAACTATACGGTCTAGTTGATTGGCTCCCTACAAGCCTATCTCGTCAAGTGTCGGTGTCATACGGCCCAAACATGCAATGTAGTTAAACTGCGCTAGGTCCACCCTAGGGTGTATCAAGTCCTAGGGTGTCAACCTCGGACACCAATCAAGTATGCACAGTCTAGATCTACTGGTACCCGTGCCCGATTCTCCAACTCCGGACTATGTGCACGACCATAGTCCGCTTGGACCTACACCGGCATACCTACTCAGTCGTCGTTTTGGTTGCTTACATGTCAGCCCAGTAATCGTGCCCCACCCTAGCCTAGTCCCTAGGGTCTTATGATACTATCAAGAGGGTTACTGCTGCAAAGGACCACACCACTAGGGTTTCTTAACGGGTTAAATGTGGTTAACCCGATCCAAACGTGGATTAAATTGGTTAAGTGTACCCAAGGTTCAAGACTTAACCCCGATTAACCCATCAAGCCCAAATTGGTTAAGTATTAAGTGGACCATGACTTAACCCTTATCAGGAGGCATTAATTAACTTGATGTGCTTTAACCTCTCACATTAGACCTTGTTGTGGTTACTAGTTAAGCCGGGCGGGTCCGGGTAGCTTTACACCACAACTTGGTCTAACCTCGGGTTCGAGCACAACATGACCAACTTCTCACATTGGGTCCTATTGTTTGTAGCCACTAGTTAAGCCGGGCGGGTCCGGGTAGATTTATGCTACAAACTCAACCTAACCTCGAGTTGGCCACACTCATATTTTCTACGTGTCATGTCCATTATGTTTCCAAAACATATCACGTCATGTTATAAAAATCATGTCCATGTCATAATGTTACCCAACCCCAACGTAATCCCATCGATTACATAATCGCAACAACGCATAAAGGATAAAATAGGGAACTTGGCATAATCATGACAAAAAGGTGTTGAAGCCACAAGTTTAACATGGTGGCATATGAAATGTACATATGTTCATATACTTGCATATTGCATTATTAGGCTTCAAAAGTATGCATAAACCCAAACTTAGCATATAAGTGATACATGGTGATAAATGACATGTAGAAGTTGCTAGAAGTTCGCATTTAGCCTCACATGCAAGTTATCATAAGGGATATGATAACTTCCATGTTGCCAAAATGCAACTTTTAACATAAAGCTTGAAGCTTTAAGCTCACAAACTCAAGTTTAACTTGCATAACATGATAACATGATCATCCCAAACTTGCATAACATAGCAACATGTGTCATACATAATGATTGAACCAACCTGCATAATGATCAACCAAACTTGCATATCATAATGATCAACCAAACTTGCATATCATAATGATCAACCAAACTTGCATATCATAATGATCAACCAAACTTGCATATCATAATGATCAACCAAACTTGCATATCATAATGATCAACCCCAAACTTGCATCATTCATTTAACTTTAGAGTTCAAAAAATGAAAGTAGAAAAGGGCTTACAATGCTATGAAGACACAAATGAATATTTATTATAAAGATTGAGACGAAGCCCTTATGCAATCACCAAAAAGACCCAAATATGAAAGCTCCAAATTAAACCCTTGAGCTAAATCGATAAAAACCCTTGCTTTATAATAGAAATGTTGCAACTTGACTTGAATGCAAACTAAGAACACTCATGCAAGCTTGAAAACACTTGTATGAACTATAAATCTCTCATATAAATAGACTTAGAAATTTTAGCATGAGAGTGGAGGCCATGAGAGGAACAAATTTGACATAGTTTAGTTGTAGTATTGAATAATGGTGATTTAGGCTAGGTTTAAGGGTCTTTTTATAGAATATTAGGATAGTATTAGCCATAGGATTAACCCTAGATTCAATCCAAGCCATCAAATCCCGTCACAAGCCTCCAAAACAGGTCCAAACAGCCAAAACAGGTGCACCAGGCCGACCTGGCCGACCAGGGAGGTCGACCCCCAGGTCGACCCTAGGGTCGACTCCCCAGTCGACCTGGGGGGAACGTCGACTTCCCAGTCGACCCCCAGGTCGACCCCGTGGGTCTGGCGGGAATTTTCTCGCCACTTCTGATTTTCTGAAATTTGAATCTGTTTTGAATTTGAATTTTTCGTGAAACTTCGCGAGGCCATATCTTGGTCATACGGACTCCGATTTTCGAAAACTCGGACTCTATTTCGCGTATTTTTCCGAGATGAACGCAATGGAACAGCCCGTTTCCCTTGATTCAGATTTTACAGTTTAATTCTGCCTTGATTTGTGTTATAACATGTTATTCAAAAATACGGGTTGTTACATTATCATTATAACTACAAGTTTGGGTTAATTGGCATATAAACCAAGTTTTGGGCGTAAACTGTAAACTGGAATATTAAATCTAGATTGGGCATAACTATTGGTTGGGACGCCAAGCATAATGTATATTGTGATTTTGGAGCATGGATATTATTGTAAATTTGGGAAGATTGGGTGTAGCCTATTTTGATTAATAACTTGTAATTGAATTTGTTCGGCATAACTTGAGAATTGAAACATGACTAGTTTTGTGAAATTGGGATAACTAGCATATAAAATCTAGACTTGGACATGAATGGTAATATGTAAATTGGCTAAAAGATCAACATATCTAACCTGACGTTAGATTGAGTTGCGGTGTAAAACTGCCCGGAACCCCCCGGCTCATCCAGTAACCGCAACAACACAGATCTAATGTGAGAGGTTAGCACATTTAGCCCAAAACCCAAGGTTAGAATGAGTTTGTGGTAGAAGTCTGCCCGGAACCGCCCGGCACATCCAGCAACCACAAACAACAGTTCTAGTGTGAGAGGTTAAGGCATTATAAATGAATTAATTCTAATAAACAAGACATGCTAAGAATGGTAAGGTTAAGTAACATATGAATAGGCAACACTTAACCAATACAACATGATGAATGAGTAGGGTTAAGTTAATAAGCGACACTTAACCAATACAACATGATGAATGAGTTGGGTTAAGTTAATAAGAAACACTTAACCAATATAACATGATGAATGAGTGGGGTTAAGTTAATAAGAAACACTTAACCAATATGACATGATGAACGAGTGGGGTTAAGTTAATAAGAAACACTTAACCAATATAACATGATGAATGAGTGGGGTTAAGTTAATAGCAAACACTTAACCAATATAACATGATGAACGAGTGGGGTTAAGTTAATAAGAAACACTTAACCAATATAAATGATGAAGGAGTGAGGTTAAGTCAATGGGAAACACTTAACCAATATAACATGACGAATGAACATGATTAAGTTAATAGGAAACACTTAACCAATACAACATGATGTGTGGGTGGGTTAAGTTAACAAAAATGGACAACACTTAACCAAAATTACATGGGCAAAGTGGATAGGGTTAAGGCAAGTTTAACCAATAATACATATTGACTTGATAAGTGGGAGGGTTAAGTAAACCTTGGGAAGGTGGGTAATATTAGTATATATAGACCCACAAACTTAACCGTTAAATAAACATGTTTGAATTAGTGGGTGGGCTAAGTACATCTCGTGTAGGTGGGTAATATTTGTATATATAGGCCCACAAACTTAACTATTAGGAAACCCTAGTAACGGGGACCCATTTCAGCAGTAACCTACATAGATGTATCATGGTACCCTGAACTAGGCAGGGTAGGGCACGATTACGGGGCTGATTATAAGCGGTCAAAATAGCGGCAAGGGTACGTCAGTGTAGGTTTCGACGGATTACAGGCATGCACGTACTCCGGAGTGGAAAAAGCAGGCACTGGGTACTAGTAATTATACACTGTGCATCTTGAATCGTGTCGAGTTGCTATCATAAGGATTGATACACCTTATGGTGGGACCAGCACAGGATATCTACACGCAAGAGAGGGCCGATTGACACAAACACAAGGAAAATTAATATAAGTAGGGAGTCGATCGATAGGTTAATAAGGGTACATCTAACATATCCATGGCAATTAGGCAGATTGAGGTGGGATCCTCATAATAGATGTACACCTGAAGGCTACCACAATTGCGGGGATTGGGATCACGTTATCATATTATCATTTTATACATATTACTAGTTGGGACACTAGTTAGGTGGTGCAGAGATATAGAAATCAGAATAACAGGGTAGTAGCGAAGCAGAGAAAGAGTATAAGAGCATTCATTTTATCTTGCCTTATCATATCTTATGCTAATCTTATGTTATCTTGTTATCCTTGTTATCACAGTATTGTCTTATATTCAATTTATTCATGTCATGTTACTTTTACCTGTTTACATAATGAAAGTCACTAGACTTACCAGACTTATGTCTGACCTAGTTTGTTTCGCCTCTTTTCTTCCGTTTCCCCCCTCCCCCAAGGTAGTCAGGGAGGTAATAGCTCAGTTTAGTTTGGACCGTTTCTCTCTCCAAGCTTGAAGATCAGTCGATGTATTGCTTTAAACTCTCTTTTCCACTGCTATGTCTGGCTCATGCTTTGTTGGGGAATATCATTGTCAGTTTATGCTTCTCTATTTTGTTCAACAAGACAGATGCTTTGTTGTAATGGATATTGGTGTTTTCGTATTGAAAAACAATCTTTGTACAAGCTGTTTTACCAAGCTGCTATTTTATCAATAAAGTAAAGTTTTATTTATTTTCCCACTACTTCATTTATCTACATCTTTTACCTATAACGCTTCATTGAAGTTAATGCATTCCCTTTGTGGGTGATATTAATGAACATGGGGTGTTTCATTTGGTATCAGAGCTGAAGGTTACCGGATCAGATAAAAGATTTGAAAAATTATTTTCAAAACGGATTTAAAAGTAGAATTTTCAAAAGAAAAGTTTTTTTTTAAAGGAATATTCCCCAAAGCCATATGCATTATCTTTTGATCCTCTGCTTGAATTCTTGTTCCTTCTTTCCTAAGTCCCCGGGGCTCCTGGCTTTCGAGGAGGTAACCTCATCGCGGCATGGTTCCATAGGCTTGTTGAGACCACGACACCTGTCAAAGGGCGAAAAAGTGCCCAACTTCCATCTATAGCCCCAGTAGTTTCACATGTGGCTAATTTTCTTACAAGCTTTGTAGAGTTTTCCGTGTGATGGAGGTAGCTTTCGACAGACTTGCCAACATGTTACACAAGGATGGTAAAAATGAGGATGAGGAAGTTTGGCTATGGAGCACAACCCAAGGATGAGAAACTCATGGATATGGACTTGGTTCACAAAGGAGATAAAAAGAAAGAGGTGTAAGTGGAAGAATCACAGGACAAGAAGGGAGGAAAGAATAGTAAAAGATGCGACAAGAGGAAGTGTCTTTATTATGGTATAACGGTCATATAATTAAGGACAAGGGCAAGAACAAAGTACATGATTTTCAGGAGGGCAAGTGCATGCTCTCACCGCCAGCGTACCTAAGAGAGAGGTAGTAAAGTTTCTATTGAAAATGTTTGGTTTTTCTTTTTGATCATCCTTTTAGTACTCTTTTTGATTTTAGCGCTTCACATTCGTTTATATCTGCTTCCATAGTTGAGTTTCTACACCTTAGTACTTGTATAGTAGAAGATCCCATTATTGTCTAAAATCCAATTGGTGGTTCGACTCATTTATCTTTGCTTTGTAAGGATTTGAAAATAGTTATATTAAGTATTGAGTTTAAGTGTAATGCTTATGTTTTTTGTTTCATGCGCTATGGGTTGATTCTAGGCATGGATTGGTTAGCTAGTAATTGTGAAAGGAGGGTAGTTAGACTTTTGACTTGCCTCGGGAATACCGTCGAGATTTCGTACGATCCTAAGGGATCAGTTTGGCTTAGCTACCTAGAATCACTAGATGCATCTATCGACGATTTGCGATCCGTTAGAGTAGTCCATGAATACACAGATGTTTTGGTTAGGTTAGGGGTTTGTCCCCTAAAACGTGAGATAGACTTCTGCATATATCTATTTGACAATGCAAAGCCAGTTGCATTACCTGTACGACACATGACTCCAAGGGAAAGGAAGGACTCAGTAAATAAGTAAAACAGTTACTTGAGAAAGGGTTCATAAGTTGAAGTACTTCTAAATGGGGTGCTCCAGTTTTTTCCGCTACAAAGGCAGATGGTTCGCTTCGCTTGTGCATAAACGATATTTTGGTTTTCTCTAAGAGTGAGGAAGGACATGCTTTGCATCTAAGGGAAGTCTCGGGTACCCTCCAAGCGCATCAGCTTAAGGCTAGGAAGGACATGCTTCTATATAATCACCTCATAACCTAAACCTTAATTCATAACAATTCCTTATGACGTCTCTATGCTGCTGAACTCTCAAATCTCTTAGCCGCCGCCTCTAAAATCCTTAATCATATTAGAAGTTCTTCATCAACAATCAACTTTGAAGATAAATCAACATCAAATTAGAGTTTCTGCAACAACAACGATTCGATTATCTTTTCTTAATCCTAGCAAGGTAAGTTCATGTTATTTTCAGATTTGAACCACTGATTGTAATCTTGACATGTAATAAAATGAATCAAAGTCTATGCCTGATTGTATGATAATCTTTTCAGATTTATCCCTATCCTTCTATTGAATCTATGTCTTTACATGCCTTAGAGGTTATTTTCATTGATTAAATCAGGCCTATCTTTGTTGTACATCAGGCATATAATCCTTTTTGGTTCATGATGTTATTCTTATGCCTGCGATAATGATTGTATCAGTTTATTCAAGAATCTATCTTTGTTGGATCTAAATTTCCTGTATTAGGTCTAATGTTACATGCCTATTTTTATGCCTATTCTTATTTTATGCTCTTTCTCTCTCTTCCCCTATTTCCTTTTTCTTTTATGAACCTAGGTTACCTTCGAACCTAGGCTGAAAACGCGAAATACGAAGGATTGGAATACGGGGAATATTTGGGTATAACCTATTTTGGGTAAATATTGGGCATAATGTACTTGGTGAAATAATTGTGCATAACGTGTTCGGTGAAATTGTTGGGCATAACTTGTAATTGATATTGGGGCATTATTATCATTATAACTGCAAGTTTGGGTTAATTGGCATGTAAACCAAGTTGTGGGTGTAAACTGTAAACTAAAATATTAAATCTAGATTGGGCATAACTATTGGTTGGGACGCCAAGCATAATGTATATGTAGTGAAGCAGTTGAAGTCATCAAAGCATGAATTCTACTTGATAATTCAACAATAAATGAATGCAGACATCATTAGTCATTGCGATTTCATACTTAAGTAGGTTAGGTAGAAGAGAATAAAAAGAAGTTAGCGATGCCTTCAACCATTTAGAACGACTGGATAATCATATTTAACATAGCGCACACTCTGCCATAATATTTAGCTAGATTTAAGATGCATTTAGAATAACATTTCAGGAATAAACTCAGTATAAGATTCCAATAATTGTTAACAGAGGTCTTCTAATCTATATTTACTTGGTTCATACAGTGCAATGAGATAGAAAACACTACAAGCCTAATCCCAGGAGGAAATGAAACTGCAGGCAATTGATAAAGTACAGTAGCTTGATTTTTAAAATAGAAGAGTGTTTTTAACTATAGAAAGCTACAACAAAGAGCAAAGAAGGCACAGGCCATAGGCAGTAGCAATTTTTAATTAAAAATCTGAATATGGTAGTATTATTTTTAACTAAAAGAGTGAGGAATGCCTCTACATGGAATCAGGTTACAATACCTGAAATTACCAGCAGTGCCAAATATTTGTGTTTGCTGCAGCATGTCTCAATTATGACCATCTTATATATCTGTTGTTGTATTTTATGAGAATCAATAATTTTATGAATATGGCCAAAAATTTACGAATACGATATTAGTTTATGTAGTATTTGTGTCATACTACTGATACAGACATTATTTCACATATTAAGATAAATTCCAAATATAATAATTTGAGAATCCTAGTAAACAGGGTAAACCTTCATATTCTGTTAAAAGAATTAATTCAAAGTCAGAGAGTAGAAATCATAGAGTAGGAGCCAATTTCTAGGGAAGTAAGCTCAATAATAGCATATATCACTTATTATCAGGTATAAGGGAGAAAACATCGAGCTTTGCGAGTAAGATAGGCAAATCTCCAAGGATGCTTTCAAAGAAAAAAGCTTTAGTCAATGCAACTTCAAAGAGATTAGTACGAAGGAAAATAAGAGTAGGCCTAAGATCCAGAAGGCTTCTTGAAGTCAAATCGCCTAAATTCAAGTTAATTTAGGAGAAAATTATTTGCGCACATATTTGAGCCACATGCACCCACACCCATTAATAATACAGTAGAAAAATAAATTAAAATTTAAGTTAAAATTATTGGAAAAAAAATGCACATTTCTTATTGTTCAGTTATGCAAGCTCAAATTTTTTTGCAGACTGTCACCACATAATCCAACCAAATCACCCAAAACACTGTCACAATACTATACCCCTCAATACTGCCAAAGCATCCCATCCCAAACTATAATTTTTTCACCCTTACAACTATCTGAAAACTTCACCTGAAACAATACAAAAGGCATACCAAACTGCCATAACCTTCAATAACAAATTCAACACCAAAATTCCCACTACCTGAATGTATTCAACACTGTCATCCTCTGCTATGTTTTTTTCTCCTTTTTATGACATTGATTGAAGAGATTACGTACATATACTTGCTGTTAAATTGCATCAAGTGAAGCGTTAACTATGAATCCAGGAATTCTATGATCATAATCCTAATGTGTGATGCACCTCTTAGCAAATATTTCAACAAATAAGGTAGGCAGATAATTTCATTAGCGGTTTGTATAAATATTTTGAGAATGCTTATATTGCTACATAGGAAAAATGACTGAATCCTAAAAATCAGGAGAAAATAATGTAAAGCATTTGAAAGCAGCATACCTCAATCATGAGAGGCCAGTTTGATCCGTTCGAAGGAACTATATACCTACAACAAAAATTACAAAAGCATCAGTTTGTCAATCAAAATCATTAAATCAGCAAACAATATTGTGAATAAACTAATCAACCATGTAAATATGAAAACAAAAAAGTCAAGAAAAAGCTAATTACTAAGAAAAAGGATAAAAATCATACAAACAGCAACAGTTAGGCCAAGCATAGTCTTTCAGAAGTCTTTTAAGAGATTCCAGAAATTCAAGGCAAGGTGAGCATCATAAATTAGTACAATCAAAGAATTTGTAGGTAAAGTCCAAAAATCAATCATGGACAGCCTTATTTGGAATTGTGAGCAATGTCAGGAATAATATTGAGTGGAACAACATATTCAGAAGAAGACAAATCATGTCTTCACCAAATTCGCAATATGATGTGGGAAGTCAAAAGGAACTTGATTGAATCTCCGAATAAAATTTATCACACTTTTTTTAATTCGAACACTGTATATTTAAGGTAAGGACTTAGGAACTTATAATGGAATATAATAAATATATTAAACATAAAGTAAAGAAGTATGAAAGCTGTAGGAAAAACATATGAGCTAGAATGAAGTAAAGAACTGACACGAATAAGAGATACGGCAGCAACATCACCAATAGGTACACCACCAACCTCATACGGTACTGGAACCATTCCAGTTAGAGTAACCAGCCCTCCAGTCACATGAAAAATAGCCATAGGAAAAATTCGTTATGTTGGTTCTAGAAAGACAATAATAATCAAAGTCTAAGTAGTATATTTTATTTTTGTGCACGTGTTCCCACTACAAACTGACAAATGAAAATTTAGGTTCATAACATTAATTCTTTCAGCTTTAATATAATTATACATCCAATCTTTAAACTCCAATGACATGGTATATGAAAATCAAACCCACAGAAGAAATAGCATATACAGAAAATATCATACGTTTGCACTGTCTAGCAAAAAAATATAAACATAAACGAATAGTTGGATGTCACAAAATAACTATGCATCTTCAAAAGCTGCAGCAGCAGGCATCTAAAAAATAATAGGAGAGTTTATTTGCCTAAAACCTAACTACCCGGTCTAAGTTGTCTAAGAAAAACATTTTGACCATTACAAGCATACAGTAACAAAGCCGATAATATAAATGTTACTATGGGAAAATGCTCCCATTTTAGAATCCGTGCACTCCAACTCCAAAATCAACTAATTATTTCCTCTCGTGGGAAGACAATCCCCATTTTTCATAACATTATTCGAAGTAAAGCAAAATAATAATTCTATTTGGGTTGACAATGTTGAGTTTGGACATTTTCAACACTTGAGCTCAGCTCACTATATCAAAATAATAATCATTATATATTTTGTACATCATACATGCTTAATTATTATATATGCTTATTTAGCAAAAGGAGAAAATGAGTTGACTTAATCTAATATTTGAATGACCACCTTATATGGACAGTGAAAACTTCAAGCTTAGCATCCTAATGGTGGGTTATTTTAAGCATTTTTTATGCCTGCTGATTGAAAATGTTCTTGCAGCACAAACGATATGAAAGGGAGGGTAAGATTGTGAATGGAAAGTTTTCCAGATAACTAAGTTATTTTGGATCATACTGAAAAAAATAAAAATAAAGGTAACAATTTGAAGCTCAGAGTCAACTATGTTACAAAGCAACATGTTTGAATTGATATTGTGGTGGCATCTGGGTAAACGATTACATGGCCATAATCAGTCTTACTGTCAGGTTAAAAGAATGAAATAATTTGTAGGTAAAAAATGAATAGTTCATGGCATATAATAATTTGTTCGACAAAATCAAATTTCATGTATGTTTCAAAAAAATTAGGTATTTCGATTAAGCAAATATATATTCTCCAAACTACATATGGAAACATAGAAAAAATATTTTTCTAATGAATGAAACATAGGAAAACCAAAATGGCTCTCTTCTGTGTAATCTATGGAAGTACGATATCCAAATCATAAAAATTTATATGTCGAACTGGACAAAAAAAGGAATTTAACACTGAACTTGCAAAGCATGCATTTACTTTTTCTGGTTTGAATGGGAGCCTGGATACTCAATAAGGTAAAGAGAGTTAATTAACAATGCTAATTGAAGGCTTAAAATTGTTACTAAGTATTTTTTTTCAGAAGTTGACAGTGACGATAAAAGGAATTTTGTTAACAAATTGTTCCAAATTTATGTTTCCTTACCAGTTAACACTGATTAAAACTAAATTCATTAGTTGTCAAAAGTAAAAAAAAAAAAAAACAGTTCCTGTTTTGTTGTTTCAAATATTATGTTTCCTAATTTGTATACACTGATTACAACTGAATTCATAGTTCATTGAAAGTAAAAATCAATTCTAATTTTTTCATAAAAGTAATATATTAACAGTAATTCCTTAAATAAGCGGATGTAATAATTACTGTATGAAAATAATCATCGTTAGGGCTACAGATAACAATGGTTTGTGGGCTTAAGGGGAGGGAAGGCTAAATTAATATAAGTTGGAAAATATAAATGAGAATATGAGTTAGGTGGATAAGAACAATTGTTGGAGAAAAAAATATTACCTTGTCGGCAAAACAGAAAACCAATGTGGATAAACTTCGCTTGTTAAATGGACGTATATTGATGATGTAGGTCACTTGAATAATAAGATCTTAACTCATCTGCGATAATAGTATGGTCACGAAAAAATTAAAATGGAAGATGATAAATTTGGTAGGCAACACTAATTTTTTGAGGGAGAGAGACAAATAAAAGATCTATAAATTGTGTCTTTCTTCTAGAAATACAAATAGTAAATTATATTATAGCAATAAATCATATACAGTAGATACTTCTCTCAACTTCATAATTTGGCATAGCAAATTTTATTAATAGATCCTTTGGCGAAAGAACTAATATTTGGCAATAAACTATGTCGTTTATACTAATAAAAATAGCGAGTAACAGATGTATATAAATTTGTAAGCATGTATTATAAATTTCATAATATGAACTTCTACCAGAGCATTGCATGTAATTACCCAATATATATTAACATTATATTTCCTTTTGGACTGGAAATTGTGGGTAAATCTGTGATCAGACTATGTACATACACAGTTTTATTGCAACAACATATTAAAATGAGACTGATATAAGAGGTAATCCACAAGGAGCGACTGATTGTGGCTGCTGTGTCTAAAAATAATGGTTAAAAAGAACATGAATGTGGGTAAAAAATAACCTAAATAGCCAATACTTCCCGTTGCATGTTGCAATAGGTATATGAGTAAGTTAAGGTCTGTACCCCGAAAATTTAATATCTGAAATTCACTCACTAATAGTCATTTGAAATAACAATCTGTATAAATCAATCAATGATTTCATAGGGTAGATATGATGCTATTTTCCGACCAAACATAATATTATTTATTAATTGTAAAATAAAATTGTTAGAAAGTAGAAAATAGTTGCCTACTCCTGTAGGCAATCGTTGCCACCAATATGGTAGTAAGATGTAAATGGGTAGACCACCGGACTAAGGAGTCAACGCCCAAATCATTTTTGTTTCATAGCGGCAGGGACTGATTCATTCCTATTGCCAACATGAGAATAAAGCTCAGGAAATGAAAATGCACAGCATAACAATGAAACCAAATTGAGTAGTAGTCAAATGAAAATTTATGTAATTAACCCAATGGTACATAGGAAGATTTTCTTGCTTATACCATGAAAAAACACAGACAAATCTTACACGTTTAGCATAATTTTCATTGAACAAGTCATTGCTGAGAAAAAAATAAAAAAAATCTGCTTGGTTATCAGAAAAAAAAGATCCATTTCAACAGTCAGTATATGAGTAAAAACGCCATAGCGATAGCTAATAGCATCAAAACACACAGATTAACACAACTAATTGCGCAGACGCACACCTTCAAATCTTATATTACCTTCACAGTTATGGGTTCACTTAAGATAATTAATCGTATGAAATTTAAATTTTTTGAAGACAAAGTAAAGATCTAAAATTTAATTAATTTTTTTAGAAATACAAATAGTAAGTTATATTTTAGCAATAAATCGTATACAGTAGATACTTCTCTCAACTTCATAATTTGGCTTAGCAAATTTTATTAATAGATCCTTTGGCGAAAGAACTAATATTTGGTAATAAGCTATGTCGTTTATTAATAAAAATAGCGAGAAACAGCTGTATATCATGTATTATAAATTTCATAATGTGAACTTCTACCAGAGCATTGCATGTAATTAGCCAATATATATCAACATTATATTTCCTTTTGGGCTGGAAATGATGGGTAAATCTGTGATCAGACAACGAACATACACAGTTTTGTTGCAACAACATATTAAAGATGAGACTGATATAAGAGGTAATCCACAAGGAGCGATTGATTATGGCTGCTGTGTCCAAAAATAATGGTTAATAAGCGACTTTTATTTATAGAGTACTTAACTACATATTAAAATAAAGGACACAAACAAAAGGAGAAACGAAAACTGTAGTCAGTGGTGTAGAAATAACAATTAGTTCAAGTAATTGTACCAGATTTCAGATGTTACAATTAATCGATGGTTAAAAAGAACAGGAATGTGGGTAACAAATAAGCTAAATAGTCAATACTTCCTGTTACGTGTTGCAATAGGTAAATGAGTAAGTTAAGGTTTATATCAAGAAAATTTCATACCTGAAATTCACTCAGTAATAGTTGAAGTAACAAACTGTATAAATCAATCACTGTATTCATATGGAAGATATGGCGGTATTTTTCCAATCAAACATAGGTTTTAGTAATTCTAAACTAAAATTGTCAGAAAGTAGAAAATAGTTGCTTACATCTGTACGTACTTGCTGCCTCCAAGTTGGCAGTAAGATGTAAATTAGTAGATCATCGGACTAAGGAATCAATGGCCAAATCAATTTTGTTTCTTAACGGCAGGGACATATTCATACTTATTGAAAACAGGAGAACAAAGTTCAATAAATGAAAATGCACGGCATAACTGTGAATATAAATAAAAACACCAAACTGATAGTTAATAGCATCAGAACTCACGTACAAACACAACTAATTGTTGAAGGACGTACACATTGTTACCGTTTTAATAATAACAGGTGTTGTATATAGGAAATCGAAGTACAACAGTAGAATAAATTAATCGGAATTTTGAAGGCATAAATTTGCCGATCGTAGGGAGGTACAGAGCAGAAACTGTGAGGGGAAAAAAAGGAAAAAAAACCTAGGCACAAAATTTTTAGAAATCGAAATTCTTCAGATCGAAACATTGAAATTGGAAGTTTACAAAATCAAATAGAAAATACCTGTGCGCGTAGCTAACCAGATATAGAACTACAGGGGGCGTAGTCCGCGACCAAAATTCGAATTCCCAGCCGAAATAATCTGATGTTAATTAACGAACCCACGGTGGCACGGGTGAACGACTCGTCCACGTCAGGGAGAGTTTGGAAAAATTGACGGCCGGTGGTTCGTTTACGATGAACGCCCAGTGCAGCAGAAGGGGAAACCGGGAATTACCGGGGAGAAGAAGGAGCGGCGGTTATAATTTGTTTTTCACGAGATCGTGTTTTCCTTTTAGTTTTATCAGTAAATAGAATATTTTAAAATCAGTGGGCAGTGGAAATTATTGTATTTTGTTCGAGAAGGGAAGCGGCTGCTATGAACGCCACGTCGGATTTATGAAATAAAGAGACCATCCAACTCAGCTTTTTGGTTATTTTATTTTCTATTATAGGTAATAGATAGATAGATAAGGTATTCAACTAAACATTTAAAAATTCTTAATTACAAAAATGCAATTTTGTAATCAAAAGTTCAGTTTTATCATTAACTGACGCAGCATCAGGATCTGAACTCCTCACGAATGGACGGATTTGTGGAAACAAGATTAGGGACGGGGTAAATGCTCAACCCCGTTGATCTTTCGATGTCGAAATCTCGCTATCTACAACACGTTGATCTCGAAAGATACCATGTTGTCGATCTATGGTTCTTTGAACGTTGATCACTCGCAAGTGATACCGTGAATCGGCTTCAAATTCGTTGACTCGAGCGCACTCGAATATCCGAAAATGGAGAAAGGAGATTAAACTCAACTTCCAATTTAAATGGTGGCACAAAGCTCACACAAGGGATTTTTTGATCATAAATTTAACAACCTTTACAACTCACACCATACCCCAATTTATAGGTTTTACAACATGTCTTGTACAAACAGACGATCCAAGTACAAGAGAATGACCCAATAGAAACGACCAACCTATTACGAGACGCGACCCTTTAATATGGTACAAATAATAAATCGAACGACTCAACTATGAAAATAGACAACAACGGAACCAGCGACCTCTATATGATCTTATCTTTTAGCAGCTCTTATTGTCTTCAGCCCGTAGCGGCCCAAGGGTGATCGACTCGATAACCAATGATGGTAAAATGAACGACTTAGGTGCGGCCAATATAGAAACGTGCGAGCCATTAGCGAACAATCCAATATTGCTCGATTCTGGAACGAGTGACTCAAAAGAAAACGAGGTAATCCTCGCATGATCCAACAATGCTTCCTTAATCCTGTTCTTTCTCTTCAAGCTGGGGAACGAGCCTGTTGGTTCGTTGGGCGACCGGTTCTCCACTTCTTCAAGCTTCAATTTTACAGACGATCTTCTCTTCCTGTCGTTTCGTTCTAGGTCATTGAAAGACCGGTAGCTCGCATAGAAGCATCTTCCATTGTGCGCTGCATCATCCTCCCCTGGTTGACAAGAATTCGTCCTTGAATTCACGCATTCTTCTTTGCTGATAAGCTCATCTTCATAGTATGGAATTAGGTGTTTGACATTGAACACATCCTAAGTATTCACACCTTCTGGCAGCTTCAACTGATAAGTATTTTCATTGAATTTCTTCACAATTTTTATGGGACCAATCTTTCGAGCCTTTAATTTGTTTTAAGTTCCAACAGAGAAACGATCTTTCGTTAATACCGCGTAAACGAAATCTTCCTCTTCGAAGTTAACATTTCGTTGATTCAAATCTGCAAATTGTTTATATTTCATATTTGACTTGAGCAATCTTTCTTGCACAACTTTGTGACATTCCTGCAATTCATTAACAAAATCATTGACTCGTTTAACAATCCCTTTCTATGGTGGAACTGTTGACAAATCTATGGGTCCTCTTGGTACGATTGAATAAACAATCTGAAATGGACTGAACCCAGTACTTCGATTGACAGCATGATTGTGTGCAAACTCAGCTTGACACAATTTCGCATCTCAACTTTTCAAATTATCTTTCGCAAGGCATCTTAACAAATTTCCCAAAGATCTGTTCACTACTTCTGTTTGTCCATATGTTTGCGGATGATGAGCACTGCTAAATTTCAGCTTCATTCCAATCTTTTTCCACAAACTGATCTAGAAATGACTTAGAAAACGTGTATCTCTGTTTGAGACGATGGATTCAGGTAATCCATGAAGTCGATCGATAGACCTCTTTGAAGAATAACTGAGCAGCATTCACAGCGTCTACCATCTTTTGCAAGCAATAAAATGAACCATTTTCGAAAAACGATCTACTACTACGTAGATAGAATCATTGCCTCGTTACATCCTCGGCAATCCCAAGACAAAATCCATACTACTGTCTATCCTAGCTTAGTAGGTACAGGTAACGGCATGTATAACCCAGCATTAGTAGCAGTTCCTTTAGATACTTGGCAAACGTGGCATCTTTGCACAAACTTCTCGACTTCTTTCCTCATAGATGGCCAAAAGTAAAGAATCAGCGATCAGTTTTAAAGTACGATCACGACCCACATGTCCTTCCTTATGTAGTCCTTTGAAAATTTTCATTCTTAAACTGCAATCTGGAATACATAATTGATTTCCTTTAAATAGGAAACCATTGATTCGCACATAACCTTCCATATTTCCTTCCTTGACTTTGGCTATGACCTGCAAGAAATACGAATCGATTGTTAGCAGTTCTGGAAGTATATCAAAACCGGCTACTTCATTTCGCATAGTCGTAAGTAAATGATTCCTTCAACTCAGAGCATCAGCTACGTGATTAGTTACTCCAGATTTGTGTTTTACAACAAATGCGAATTATTGCAAATAAGCAATCCACGATGCGTGCCTAGAAGCAATCTTATCTTGACTTTGTAAATGTTTAAAGCTTCATAGTCAGTATATAGCACAAACTCCTTATGAAACATATAATGTTTCCAATGCTTGACGACTTGTACAATAGCATAAAATCCCATGTTATATGTATTGTATCTCATCTTTGCTCCAGATAGGTTCTCACTGAAATATGCAATAGGACGACCCTTCTGGCTCAACACCCATCCTATTCCAACCTTCGATGCATCTGAATGCAATTCAAATACTAGCTGGAAATCTGGCAGCACAAGGATTGGCGCGGTCGTCAAAAGTTCCTTAATATTCTCAAAAGAAAAGTGAGCTTCCTTCGTCCATGTAAATTGTTTCATCTTCATGCAATCAGTAACAGGAGCCATCACACTACTAAAGTGTGGAATAAATCTTCGATAGAATGATGCCAATCCATGAAAGCTTCTAACTTCCGTTATGGTTTTTGGTCGAGGCCAATCAGTGATTGCAGCGACTTTCTTCGGATCCTCTTGTATCCCTTCCTTGGATAAAATGTATCCTAAGAACAAAACACTTTGCGTCATGAACAAGCACTTCTTTGTTGCAGCATAAAATTATTTTTGACGAAGAATCATCAACACTTCTTTCAAGTGTTGTATATGCTCTTCCATACTTACACTATAGATCAGAATATCATCAAAATATACCACAACAAATTTTCCAATGTATGGTATGAAAATCTGATTCATGACTCTCATAAAAGTACTTGGTGCATTCGATAGACCAAACGGCATAACCAACCATTCATACAATCCCTCACGAGTCTTGAAGGCGGTCTTCCATTCATCTCCTGGTCTAATTCGAATCTGATGATAACCACTCTTCAAATCAATCTTTGAGAAGATAACAGATCCAATAATTTGATCCAATAAATCATCTAGTCTCGGCATAGGAAATCGGTATCGAACAGAGATCTTATTGAGAGCTCTACTATCCGTACACATTCTCCATGAACCATCCTTCTTCGGAACTAACAAGGTAGGCATGGCACAAGGACTAAGGTTTTCTCGTATTCGCCCTTGTTCAAGAAGCTCTTCAACTTGTCTCCTTAACTCTTCATGTTCCTTCGGATTCATTCGGTAATGCGGTCTATGTGGCAACACTGCACCCGGCACCAAATAATTTGATGTTGTATGTCCCTGAGTGGCGGTAATTCCTTCGGCAACTCTTCAGGAAACACATCTTCAAACTCTTTCAGCACAAGCTCAGCTTCAGCAAGAATATCAGACTGTTCATGAGATTCAAATCCAATCAACATAAACACTTCATGACTCTTTTCCACTTCTTCAACAAATTCCTTCAAAGATAAAAGACTAGTCGAGTTCATCTTCTTCTCTTCTTTGACTTCATTTTGCTCACACTTCTTAGGAACTAACGTGATTTTAGTGCCTTCAAACATGAAACTATAGTTGTTGGTCCAACCGTCGTGATGAACTAATCGATCATACTGCCATGGTCTTCCCAAGAGCAAATGGCATACGTCCGTATGAATTATGTCGCACCAAATCTTATCTTTGTATTTCAACCCAATGGAAAATGATACAGAGGTTCTTTTTCCAACTGTGACTTCTCCTTAGCCAAGCAAGCTCGTAAGGTCTAGGATGATTCTCTGTCTTCAATCCCAGTTTCTTAACAGCTTCTTCAGAAATCATGTTGTCACAACTCCCAGCATCAATAACAAATCGACAAGTCTTTCCCAGAATAGTGCAAGTAGACTGGAAAATATTGTTTCGCAACCAACTAGAATCATCAACGTGCTTTGGAGTTATACACGATCTTCTCATCATTAAACTATTTCCCTCATCTCCTGACTCTACTTCTTCTATATTATTTTCAACATCCTCGTCAAATTTCGGTGGTAGAGAATAATCTACATCAGCTTCTACATCTTCAGCTATCATTGTTCTCTTTTTCAATTTTGGACATCCATTGCTTTTATGTCCAACTTCTTGACAATTGAAGCACTTAACAATCGGGGTGACCTTTGGCTTTGTAGCATCATTGACAACAGGCTTTGAAATCGGCTTAGTAACATTAGTATTGCTACCAATTCCTTTGCTTTGACTGTTAGCAGTTGTGAACACTCCTCCTCGTCTTCCCTGCTTCTCCCAAGCGAGAGATTTCTGATGAGCTTCCGCAGCAGTCATTGGATAGAAATATTCACCATATCTTGAATCTGATTCCTCAATCCTCCAACATATCTAGTAGTCAATTGTTCCTCGGTTTCCATGATGTCATTACAAGCGATCAATTGACAGAACTCATCGGTATAATCACTCACGGATTTTGATCCTTATCTCAAGTTCTGTAAACGTTGATACATAAGGGATTGATAATTGTGAGCTAAGAAGGTAGCTCTCATCATCCTTTTCATCTTTTCTCAAGTGACAACCTTCGGCTTTCCCATTCTTTCACGAGTTAGCTTAGTTTGTTGCCACCAGGCAATAGCTCTTGCCCTCAAACGAGTAGCTACTAATTTCACTCTTCTATTTTCTGGCACATTCTTGAATTTCATAATTTCCTCGACATTCGACAACCAATCTAGGAACTCTTCTGCAGGCATTCCTCCCTTGAATTCTGAAATTTCTGTCTTCATCCCTGATTTCCAATTATAATTACCATCCGGTTGACGGAACGGATCTCGATCTCGTCCTGGAGAATGAAAACGAATGCAACTTCTTTAATCTTCACAAACTGAATGATGACGATATCGATCCTGGACATCTTTATGTCTTTCACTTCAACGTGACGGTTCACGAGAATAATCATCGCGATTCCTTCTTTCTCGGTCCACTGGTGGTGATCTTCTATGTCTTTTCGAATTTGATAGCGAAATTCGGTGTCCTCCATGATTTGAATCGGGTGATATTCTTCTTCTAGTTTGATTCATATCTATCATCAGCTTTTCTAATCTTCCAATTCCTTCATCAAATTTATCATTAATTCTTTTCTCCATTTGTTCAGCTTTGTATCTCTGTTATATTTCTTCCAAATTTTGATGACGATTAACACGTCTTGGCGGCATAATCAATTCTCAAACAAAATGAAATGAACTTCAAATCTGAACAAAACTTCAAAACACTTGTACTATCCAAATTGCTGAAACGATCCGAACTCAGACGATGACGGTTTAACTGATATGGTGTTTAAATGGAAATGGTGTAGATCTAGCGGTCTACGGAATGAAAATCGCGACTGAATTATATCTGATGATCTAACTAGTTTCGGAGACTGTGGACAAGTGACATCGACTGATTAATAGATGCAAATGAACGAGATTTGACGATCTGATCAGCTCTGGCAATCTAAATCAGCGATAGTCAGTACAGAATGGCGTTTTGGTGAATGGCGGCGGTTTAAAATGGTAGCGGAAATAGAATGGACGATGTCGGCGGCGATGATGATAAACCTGAATGGTTTTTGGCGATCCGACCAAGTGATGGAATTCTTGCTCTGATACCAAACTGACGTAGCGTCAGGATCTGAACTCCTCACGAATGGATGGATTCGTGGAAACATGATTAGGAATGGGGAAAATGCTCAACTCTGTTGATCTTTCGATACCGGAATCTCGCTATCTTCAACACGTTGATCTCGCAAGATACCGTGTTGTCGATCTACGATTCTTTAAACATTGATCACTCGCAAGTGATACCGTGAATTGGCTTCAAATTCATTGATTCGAGCGCACTCGAATACCCGAAAATGGAGAAAGGAGATTAAACTCCATTTCCAATTTTAATGGTGGCATAAAGCTCACACAAGGGATTTTTTTATCAGAAATTTAACAACCTTTACAACTCACACCATACCCCTACTTATAGGTTTTACAACACGCCTTGTCCAAACAGACAATCCCAGTACAAGAGAACGACCCAATAGAAAAGGCCACCCAATTACGAGACATGGCCCTTTAATATGTACAAATAATACATCGAACGACTCAATTAAGAAAATACACAACAATGGAACGAGCAACCTCTATATGATCTTATCTTTTGATAGCTCTTATTGTCTTCAGCCCGTAGCGGCTCAAGGGTGATCGACTCGATAACCAATGATGGTAAAATGAACGACTTAGGTGCGTCCAATATATAAATGAGCGAGCCATTAGCAAACGATCCAATATTGCTCGATTCTGGAACGTGTAACGACCCGCATTCTACGCATCATAGGATCGTAGAATATTTATTTCTTTCACATACGAAGTCGTATGGTCATGTAACTTTGGGAGACGACTATTGTGGTCATTTCCCATGTTCATGATTTTTCCGGATTTTTAAATGACCATTTTACCCCTAGTTGGCACTGTTTTGGCCATAACTTTTGACCGGAAAGGAATTTTGACCTGAAACCACTTCCATTGGCTCCGGATGATGGTTTCTCTTTCCATAGATTGGTCACATTAGCCAAACGGACTCACCGTTTTGGAGATATGGCTGAAACAAGTTTCAGATGGTGAAAATAGCTTAATTGGGCTTAACCGGGTGATTAACAGCTAGGCCCAAAGGAGAATTTCGGGATTAGGAGTTTAAGAGGGCTGTTAGGGTTTGGAGAATACCTTTTTCTCATTTTTCAGTTGTCACTATTCATTCCTCTTAACCTAGCCATGGCCTCCACCCTCTAAACCTCTTCAAAACACCTCTTAATCACTTTCTAATTGAAGATTAGGCTTAGCAAACATCAAATCAATGAGTATTAGCACGAGAACCGAGGTAGAGCTGCTGTGTAAGATTGGGAACAGCGCCAAATCAGAGAATATTTCAGTTTTCGGGTTTTAGTTGTGGCAAAGGTGAGTGATAGCATCATTTTGACACTAATTACAGTTAATTAAGGGTAATTAGTGAAGATTAGCGAATTTACACACTAATAAATTCTGGAAAGATGTTTAGAAATTCTTAAATAATATTTCATGCCACTGTTAGAAATTTGGTTTGATTTAGTTAAGTTTTATTAATTCTATGATTAGTCTTATTTAATCATGCTTAAGGGAAAAATAGGATTTTGGGCATCTTTGATCCATTTTGACATGTAAATTCATGGTTTTGGTGTTTGTAGTTGCGCTTACTTGTTGCTATGACTCTATGGCGTGTTTTATGATTGATTAGAAGTGTTCAATTTGTCGAAAACGCCGTCGAATGGCGTAGAAAGCTCGCTGGAAAGTTGCAGAAGTGTGCAGGTTCCGAACCAGATCGGATCGGAGTAGGGGTCGGATCGGATTTGTGAACTGACCAAGGGAATCTGAACTGGAGTGGAACCTGTCACTGGAGGAGGATCGGCGAGAAGGAAGGCCGTTTACTTAGAGTTGGAGTGGACAAGGGGATCGGATCGGAACTCTGGAGCGGATCGGATCGGAGCTGTGGAGCGGATCGGATTGGAGCGGATCGGATCGGAGAAAGCTAAAGGGGGCGGAGCGGATCGGCAAATGGAGAAGGACAGGATCGGATTTGGGAACTTAGAAGGGAGCAACCACCAAACCAAGCAGAGAATAGCCACTACACTTCCGAAACGAACCAAGTGGAGAACCCGAACCAAAGGAGCACCGAACCGAATGGAAAGATGACTACCAAACCGAACCGGCGAAGGTGATGACTACCGAACCGAACCGAATTCTAGGACTGTTACTGCGCGACAACTTTTCTGAAGACCCACTCCAATTCAACCAAACCCGAGATGTAAAGGAAGTCTAAATGAGAAGTTAGAGCTTAGGATTCAGATGGGAATCAACGAGCTCGCTTCATGGGGGGGCTTTGCTGCGGGACGCATGCCAAGGGGTTATCGACGTCTATAGCTTTGGACCACTATGGTAGGAGGTACGAAGGCGGATTCAGGGCCATTATGGCATTGGTAGAACCAAGGGCTACGACCAATGAAGTGGGTCATTGAAATGTTTGGTCATGACTCCAAGTGTTTGGCTTGGTCACAGCAGGGTTTCTACAAATCGGGATTCGTCGTTACCTCAATTTGTCTAGTGTTCCAAAGGGGTAGATAACGTATGCTTTACGCACTGAGTGAGAGATGTGAGGATGGTTGCTATGGATGAATTGTTTGCTATCATTATGACATACACACCCCACCCCCGTATTCTTTACACTATTCATTATGGCACCTTAGAGAATTGTACGGTATGTGGTACTAACTCTTTGGTTGCAGGTCCAGGTTCAGTTATGGTTTAGTATACCTGTTATTATTTTGTTTAGATGCTTATCGCTCATACCAGGCTTTATGTCTGACCCAAAGTTTTATGTCTCCTCTTATTACTCTGGGTGCTCACACGAGCAGACTAGAGACAGGTTAGTTGGTGATGCGCGGGTAGATGATCCGGAGACGAGCAGGAGGCTTCCACGTAATATATATAGTATTCTCCCTATGTTTTTGAAGATCACTGCTTGGGCATTGGTGGTGCATCTTCTATTTTAGCTTTCTTTTGTTTAAGACAGTAAATTTGGAAAATTGTAATAAGCTGTATTTGGATTTCCGCTGCTTTGATATTGATGTTGGTTTTAGTTATCAGCTTATGCACTGTCTCGCCTGTTTTATGTCAAGTACATTATTATTATTATATTTTATCCCATGCGCTGTGAGACATTCTACAGGTCCCTTGATTAGTTCATTCTCTTCTTTCCTTTCTTCTGACGACCGTCCCGTGCTAGTCGGGCACGTGTACAGCGCACTTTTGGAGGAAATGCAGGCTGGTGCGGGGCGGGCCGTCACACTTGGTATCAGAGCTCTAGGTTGCGTAGTTAACCTAGGGAAGTTGTCAGGGAGAGATAATATACGTATACGAGAGAGCGTAATTGTGATTACTTTGGTTTTTAAAAGCTATATATATATATATATATATATATAAATACTATTAGTAGTATAAGAATGAAGTCGTGCTGCACTAGCACCACTATGGGATCGTTAATCGTTTCCTTTTTCAGATTGACGATGAGCCGATATACTAGAGGTACTGGTAGGGGAGCCAATAATGGGAATGCTGCTGACATGAGGACGATGTTTACTGACCTCATGAGAGAGATGCTTAGAGATGTACAGAGGGCAGCTCCCAATGGTGGAAATGGTGGTGGTCCAATTGTGCAGGCGCCGAGGGTCGATTTCGCCAAGCTGAATAAGGATTATACTAGCCTTGGTGGGAAGCCGTTTCACGGAACGGAGTCGGCCACGGATGTTCAAGATTGGTTGGATAGTTGCGAACGTATCTTCGAGGATTTGGGTATCGAGGATGCGATGAAGAGAAAGCTAGCGTCCCGTCAGCTGCAAGGGCGGGCAATGAATTGGTGGAATGCTATAAAAGCAGCTACTCCCGAAGATCAGATTACTTGGGAGCAGTTTAAAGTTCGCTTTAGCGAGAAGTTCATTCCGGCTGCTCAGAAGTCAGTGCTGTTTAAGAAATTCTTGGAGCTCAAGCAGAATGGCAGAGCTGTCTCGGAGTACATTGCTGAATTCGACACTTTGTCAAAGTATGGGCTATCTCTTATTGATACTGCCGAAAAGAAGAATGAGAAATTCATAACTGGGTGAAAGGCTTATCAACCACATCGATGAGACGTTTGAGTCGATTGTGGGGAAAGCATTAAGATCAGAGAGTCTCTACCCTAAGCCAAAGACTGAGGTTGCATCCGCAGATGAGCCAAAGCCACAAGCAAGTGGTGGAGGCAAAGGTGGTTCCCAGAATAAGAGAAAACAGAATCAGACTAAGGATGGCCATAAGAAAAAGAATAAGCAAGATGTTGAGTGCTTCAGTTGTGGTAAGAAGGGCCATTATGCTAGTAATTGTCGGGCCAAGCCAGCGGATAGGAAGTGCTTCAATTGTGGCCAAATGGGACATCACAAGGACAAGTGTCCGCAACCCCCTAAAGAAAAGCAAATGGTGAAAGCATACGCCGTTAATGCTATTCCTTCTTCGTCGAATGCCCCAACTGCGGCGGAGAAGGGAAAGAATGTCGTCATTCAAGGTATGCTTTCTGTTTATGATGTTCCTGTTAGAGTTTTGTTTGATACCGGAGCTTCCAGTTCTATCATATCTAGTGACCTGGTAGATAGGTTGGTATTGGAGCCCGAGATTGTCGATAGACCTTTAGTAGTGACGAACCCGATTGGTGGTTCTACTAGCCTTAGCAGGATTTGTCGTAATGTGGTCTTATCAAGTCATGGATGCATGTTTGTTTGTGATTGCTTTGTTTTGGGTTTTACTGGGTTTGGCATTATTTTGGGAGTAGATTGGCTCCGAAGATATGGGGTGGTGGTAGACTGTGAGGGCTTTTTGGTGACAGCTAGAGCGGATGATGGGCGGAGGATAGTGTTTGGTGGTCTACCCAGTAAGGGGGTATTGGCTAGTTTTCTAAGCTCCCTTGACATTCCGTATAGTGAGTTGTCAGGTTTGCCCGTGGTTGGCCAGTATCCGGATGTTTTCGAAGAAGTGACCGGACTTCCACCACACCGAGAGATTGAGTTCCGTATTGATTTAGTAAAAGATGCCAGACCTATAGTGATGCCACTTCGTCGTATGGCACCAAGGGAGCAGCGAGAGCTCGAGGTGCAAGTCAGCGATCTTTTGAAGAAGGGATTTATCAGAAGGAGTGTTTCTGAATGGGGAGCACCAGTTGTGTTTGCCACCAAGGCGGATGGTTCCCTTCGTTTGTGTGTAGACTACCGCGAGTTGAATAAAGTGACGAGGAAGAATAAGTACCCTCTGCCGCGGATAGATGATTTGTTCGATCAGTTGAGTGGCGCGAGAGTATTTTCTCAGTTGGATCTCACGACAGGTTTTCATCAGCTTAGAGTGGAAGCTAAGAGTATAGCTAAAACGGGATTTCGGACGCCGTCTGGGTTTTATGAGTGGTTGGTCATGCCATTCGGGCTGACCAATGCCCTAGCATATTTTGTGGATCTTATGAATAGGGTATTCAGAGATCAATTGGATAAGTTTGTCCTTGTGTTCGTTGATGATATTTTGGTCTACTCGAGGACAGAGGAAGAACACAAGGGACATTTAAGAATAGTGATGGAGGTGTTGAGAAAACACCAATTGAAAGCAAAGTTTTCTAAGTGTCACTTCTGGAAGAGGGAAGTGAGATTCTTGGGCCATGTTGTATCAGAGAATGGGATTGCCGTGGACTCGGCAAAGGTGGCTACGGTACAGGATTGGCCTACGCCCAAGAACGCAACAGACGTAAGAAGTTTCTTGGGATTAGCTGGATATTATCGTAAGTTTATCCAAGGTTTCTCCCAGATAGCAGCACCATTGACCCAGTTGACCAAGAAGAATCAAGCTTTTGTCTGGGATGAAAGGTGCGAGAATGCATTTAAGAGTCTAAAGGATAAGTTGACAGGCGCACCAGTGTTAGTCATTCCTAAGGGGAATGAAGAGATGACGGTATACACGGATGCCTGTGGTACCGGACTGGGTGCTGTATTGATGCAAAGCGGTAGGGTTGTAGCTTATGCAAGTCGGCAGTTGAAACCGCACGAGAGAAAATACCCTACCCATGATTTAGAATTGGCAGCGATCGTGTTCGCATTAAAGATGTGGAGACACTATCTCTTGGGAGAAAGATTTGAGCTGTTTACAGATCATAAGTCGTTGAAGTATCTCTTCTCCCAGAAGGATTTAAATCTCCGTCAGTAGAGATGGTTAGAATTCTTGGCTTCCTATGACTTTGACATCGCATGTACACCGGGAAAAGGCAATGCGGCGGCTGATGCATTGAGTATAAGACATGCCAATTTAGGGGCTATGTTCCTTGAATGGAAGCAACTGGAGTATATCGCGGGTTTTGATTTCAGACCAAAGTGCAAATTGGATCCAGAAATGTTAGCAAGTTTGACGATCAGACCCGCTTTAATTGAGCGGATCGGCTCTAGTCAGAGGGACGATCCTAACTTATTGGAAATCATCTCCAAGTTAAGGATGGATATCGATGAGGAGATGAACAAGTATGGGCTTGATCGAGATGGATGGCTTAGAAAGAATGGAAAGCTTGTTGTACCTAATGTCAATGGATTGAGAGATGAAGTACTTAGAGAATGTCATCACTCAAAGCTGACTATACACCCCGGTGGTAACAAGATGTACCGAGACATGAAGCAGACCTACTACTGGGAAGGGATGAAAAGAGACATTGGGAAGTTTATATCCAAGTGCATGAATTGCCAGCTAGTTAAAGCCGAGCAAAAGAAGCCTAGTGGGTTGTTACAGCCCTTAGAAATTCCCGAATGGAAATGGGAGCAAGTCTCGATGGATTTCATCGATGGTTTATCAAGGACTAGATCGAGACATGATAGCATTTGGGTGATTGTGGACCGATTGACTAAAAGTGCAAAATTTATACCAGTCAAATCGACCAGAACGGCAGCTAAATTAGCAGAATTGTATATGAAATGGGTAGTGAGATTCCATGGAGTACCTAAAAGCATTGTGAGCGACCGAGACCCGTTGTTCACTAGTGGGTTTTGGAAGACCTTACAAGAGGCTTTGGGGTCAGAGTTACATCTCAGTACCGCATATCATCCTCAGACCGACTGTCAAACGGAGAGGGTGAATCGTATATTGGAAGATCTCTTGAGAGCTTGTATATTGGATTTTGGTGGATCATGGGATGACCATTTGCATCTAGTAGAGTTTGCATATAATAATAGCTACCAATCCAGTATTGGTATGGCTCCATATGAAGCTTTGTACGGAAGACCGTGGAACTCACCATCATGTTGGATAGAGACTGGCGAGAAGTTTGTGCTTGGACCAGATGTGGTGAGGGAAACTTCAGATAAGATTAAGGTCATTCAACAACGAATGAAAGCTGCTCAGGATAGGCAGAAGAGTTATGCTGATAAGAGGAGAAGAGACTTGAAATTCTCCGTGGGTGACTTGGTGTTCGTCAAGATCTCTCCATTGAACAGCGTGATTCGATTTGGCAGGAGAGGCAAGTTGGCACCAAGATTTGTTGGGCCATTCCCTGTTCTTGAATTAGTCGGGAATTTGGCATATAGAATTGACTTACCAGAGAAGATGGCAGGAGTTCACAACGTATTTCATGTTTCCCAACTAAGGAAGTTCGTTCATGACTCAGATATGACTATTTCACCTGATCAGTTAGAGGACTTCGAAGTAGAACCCGAGGATGTTGGGAACCGCAAGCCGGCCCGTATTGTCGAGTACGACATGAAGCAACTTCGAAGGAAGGCGGTGAGACTAGTCAAGGTTCAGTGGGGCGAGGACGAGAATGATTGTACTTGGGAGACAGAGGAGAACATTAGGAAGATACACCCAGAACTCTTTCCCAGGTAAGATTTTGACTTCGATTTAGTTTTCCGCATGCTAGGGTAGGCTTGTTTGTTTGTTTTGCATGTTTGATTGTTGTATATGGCTGTTAGGCATGCAGGGTCTTTTGTTTGTTTGGGTTAAGGAATTTCGGAGACGAAATTTCTTAAGGGGGGGAGAGTGTAACGACCCGCATTCTACGCATCATAGGATCGTAGAATATTTATTTCTTTCACATACGAAGTCGTATGGTCATGTAACTTTGGGAGACGACTATTGTGGTCATTTCTCATGTTCATGATTTTTACGGATTTTTAAATGACCATTTTACCCCCTAGTTTGCACTGTTTTGGCCATAACTTTTGACCGGAAAGGAATTTTGACCTGAAACCACTTCCATTGGCTCCGGATGATGGTTTCTCTTTCCGTAGAGTGGTCACATTAGCCAAACGGACTCACCGTTTGGGAGATATGGCTGAAACAAGTTTCAGATGGTGAAAAACAGCTTAATTGGGCTTAACCTGGTGATTAACAGCTAGGCCCAAAGGAGAATTTCGGGATTAGGAGTTTAAGAGGGCTGTTAGGGTTTGGAGAATACCTTTTTCTCATTTTTCAGCCGTCACTATTCATTCCTCTTAACCTAGCCATGGCCTCCACCCTCTAAACCTCTTCAAAACACTTCTTAATCACTTTCTAATTGAAGATTAGGCTTAGCAAACATCAAATCAAGGAGTGTTAGCACGAGAACCGAGGTAGAGCTGCTGTGTAAGATTGGGAACAGCGCCAAATCAGAGAATATTTCAGTTTTGGGGTTTTAGTTGTGGCAAAGGTGAGTGATAGCATCATTTTGACACTAATTACAGTTAATTAAGGGTAATTAGTGAAGATTAGCGAATTTACACACTAATAAATTCAGGAAAGATGTTTAGAAATTCTTAAATAATATTTCATGCCACTGTTAGAAATTTGGTTTGATTTAGTTAAGTTTTATTAATTCTATGATTAGTCTTATTTAATCATGCTTAAGGGAAAAATAGGATTTTGGGCATCTTTGATCCATTTTGACATGTAAATTCATGGTTTTGGTGTTTGTGGTTGCGCTTACTTGTTGCTATGACTCTATGGTGTGTTTTGTGATTGATTAGAAGTGTTAAATTTGTCGAAAACGCCGTCGAATGGCGTAGAAAGCTCGCTGGAAAGTTGCAGAAGTGTGCAGGTTCCGAACCGGATCGGATCGGAGTAGGGGTCGGATCGGATTTGTGAACTGACCAAGGGAATCTGAACTGGAGTGGAACTTGTCACTGGAGGAGGATCGGCGAGAAGGAAGGCCGTTTACTTAGAGTTGGAGTGGACAAGGGGATCGGATCGGAACTCTGGAGCGGATCGGATCGGAGCTGTGGAGCGGATCGGATTGGAGCGGATCGGATCGGAGAAAGCTAAAGGGGGCGGAGCGGATCGGCAAATGGAGAAGGACAGGATCGGATCTGGGAACTTAGAAGGGAGCAACCACCGAACCAAGCAGAGAATAGCCACTACACTTCCGAACCGAACCAAGTGGAGAACCCGAACCAAAGGAGCACTGAACCGAATGGAAAGATGACTACCGAACTGAACCGGCGAAGGTGATGACTACCGAACCGAACCGAATTCTAGGACTGTTACTGCGCGACAACTTTTCTGAAGACCCACTCCAATTCGACCAAACCCGAGATGTAAAGGAAGTCCAAATGAGAAGTTAGAGCTCAGGATTCAGATGGGAATCAACGAGCTCGCTTCATGGGGGGGCTTTGCTGCGGGACGCGTGCCAAGGGGTTATCGACATCCATAGCTTTGGACCACTATGGTAGGAGGTACGAAGGCGGATTCAGGGCCATTATGGCATTGGTAGAACCAAGGGCTACGACCAATGAAGTGGGTCATTGAAATGTTTGGTCATGACTCCAAGTGTTTGGCTTGGTCACAGCAGGGTTTCTACAAGTCGGGATTCGTCGTTACCTCAATTTGTCTAGTGTTCCAAAGTGGTAGATATCGTATGCTTTACGCACTGAGTGAGAGATGTGAGGATGGTTGCTATGGATGAATTGTTTGCTATCATTATGACATACACACCCCACCCCCGTATTCTTTACACTATTCATTATGGCACCTTAGAGAATTGTACGGTATGTGGTACTAACTCTTTGGTTGTAGGTCCAGGTTCAGGTATGGTTTAGTATACCTGTTATTATTCTGTTTAGATGCTTATCGCTCATACCAGGCTTTATGTCTGACCCAGATTTTTATGTCTCCTCTTATTACTCTGGGTGCTCACACGAGCAGACTAGAGACAGGTTAGCTGGTGATGCGCGGGTAGATGATCCGGAGACGAGCAGGAGGCTTCCACGTAATATATATATAGTATTCTCCCTGTGTTGTTGAAGATCACTGCTTGGGCATTGGTGGTGCATCTTCTATTTTAGCTTTCTTTTGTTTGAGACAGTAAATTTGGGAAATTGTAATAAGCTGTATTTGGATTTCCGCTGCTTTGATATTGATGTTGGTTTTAGTTATCAGCTTATGCACTGTCTCGCCTGTTTTATGTCAAGTACATTATTATTATTATATTTTATCCCATGCGCTGTGAGACATTCTATAGGTCCCTTGATTAGTTCATTCTCTTCTTTCCTTTCTCCTGACGACCGTCCCGTGCTAGTCGGGCACGTGTACAGCGCACTTTTGGAGGAAATGCAGGCTGGTGCGGGGCGGGCCGTCACAGAACGAGTGACTCAAAAGCAAACGAGGTAATCCTCGCACAATCCAACAATTCTTCCTTAATCCTGTTCTTTCTCTTCAAGCTGGGGAATGAGCCTGTCTGTTCGTTGGGAGATCGGTTCTCCACTTCTTCAAGCTTCAACTTTACAGACGATCTGCTCTTACTACCATTTCGTTCTAGGTCACTGAACGACCGGTAGCTCGCATACGAGCATCTTCCATTGTGCGCTGCATCATTAACATTGCATATTTGCAACTTGCAGTTAACACAAGATAAATATATATTTAATTATCTTCTTTAATCTGAAGTTCAGTTTTGAAAAGATTAAAGCAACTATCTTTTTTAAATCTAAAATAAGATAATATATATTAGTAAACATTTAAAAATTGCTAATTATAAAGATGCAATTTTGTAATCAAAAGATTAGTTTTATAATTAATATTGCATATTTGCAACTAACAATTGACACATGACATATATTGTAACAACCCGTATTTTCCATAACCTGTTATAACATAAATCGAGGCAGAATTTAATTTATAAATCTGAATCAAGGGAAACGGGCTATGCCATTGCGTTCGTCTCGGAAAAATACGCGAAATAGAGTCCGAGTTTTCGAAAATCGGAGTCCTTATGACCCGATTAAGGCCCAATGAAGTTTTCAGAAAAATTCAAAGTAAAAACAGATTTCAAATTCAAATTTGAAACTTGGAAAATAGGTCAGATTGGGCCAGGCGGGAGAATTCCCGCCAGAACACCCAAGTTGACAGCCCTGTCGACTTGGGAGTCGACTTGGCTGGAACAAGTCGACAGCCCTGTCGACTTGGCTGTCGACTTGGCTCAGCCGGGCTGTTTAGCCTGGTGCACCATTTGGAGATTGTGTTGAGTTTGGGGGCCAGATTCGGTTTTGAGGGCTGAGATTGGAACTAGGGTTTAATCCTATGGCCTAAAGCACTTGCCCAATCTATAAATAAGACCCTAACCTACCCTAAATCATCATTATTCATTCTAGCAACTAAACTATGGCAAAATCAATCCTCTCATGGCCTCCACTCTCTTCATAAATTCCTAAACAAATTTTTATGAGATTTTCCATGCATACAAGTGTTTTTAGACTTGTATGATCATCATTAGCTTGCATTCAAGTCAAGTTTCTATATTAGCATCATAAAGAAGGAGTTTTGATCATTTTGGCTCAAGGGTTTTGCTTGCATTTTGGGTTTTTTGATTGCATAAGGGCTTTCTTATATTTGCTATACTCATTTGAGTCCGCATAAGCATTGTAAGCCCTATTCCTTTCATACTTAAACTCTAAAGTTAAATGTATGATATGCAAGTTTGCCATGATATGCAAGTTCACTATGGTGTGTTATGCAAGTTTACTATGATGTGTTATGCAAGTTTACTATGATGTGATATGCAAGTTCATCAAGTTATGTTATGCAAGTTTGATATGCAAGTTATGTTATGCAAGTTTGGGTTGATCATTTGGCTCATGTTATCATGTTATGCAAGCTTATCTTGAGTATGTGAACGTAAAGCTTCAAGCTTTATGCTAAAGGTTGCATTTTGGCAACATGTAAGTTATCATATCCCTTATGATAACTTGCATGTGAGGCTAAATGCGAACTTATGGCCATTTCTACATGTCATTCATCACCATGTATCACCAATATGATAAGTTTGGTTTTATGCATGCTTTTGAGGCCTAATGCAAGTATATGAACATATGTACATTTCATATGCCACCATTTTGAACTTGTGGCTTCAACACTTTTATGTCATGATTATGCCAAGTTCCCTCTTTCTATCCTTTATGCGCTATTGCGATATGTAAGCGATGGGATTGCGTTTGGGGTTGGGTAAACTTAAAAGACATAAAAACATAAGCTTGGGAATTTACCTATTAAGTTAGGTCTACCCATTGGGAATTTACCTATTAAGTTAGGTCTACCCATTTGCTAGAAAACTCGTAATGTGTTTTGGAAACACGATGGACATGACACTTAGAAAATATAAGTGTGGCCAACTCGAGGTTGGGTTGAGTTTGTAGCGTAAACCTACCCGTAACCGACCGGCTTAACTAGTTGCTACAAACAATAGGACCCAATGTGAGAAGTTGGTCATGTGGTACCTTGGACCCGAGGTTAGACCAAGTTGTGGTGTAAAGCTACCCGGAACCGACCGGCTTAACTAGTAACCGCAACAAAGTCTAATGTGAGAGGTTAAGGCGCATTAATTAATTAATGCCTCATGATTAGGGTTAAGTCATGGTCCATTTAATACTTAACCAATCTGGGCTTGGTAGATTAATCGGGGTTAAGTCGTGAACTCATCGTTACACTTAACCAAGTTAATCCACGATTAGTAAAAGGGGTTAAACCGTACTTAACCCACTAGAAAAATCCTAGCAATGGGGGGTCCACTCCAGCAGTAATCCCTAGTTTGTATCATCATGACCCTAGGGACTAGGCTAGGGGGGCACGATTACTGGGTTGGAGGTAAGCGACCAATAAACGACGGCAGGGTGGTACGCCGGTGTAGTTCCGGGCGGACTCTGGTCGTGCACATAGTCCGTAGCCGGAGAAAACATGCACGGGTACCAGTAGATCGAGACAGTGCACTCATGTTCATGGTGTCCAGGGGTTGACACCCTAAGGCTTGATACACCCGAAGGGTGGACCCGGCACAGTTCGACTACAATCATATTACTGGGCCGTATTGACACCAACACGTGACGAGTTAGGCTTAGGGAGCCGATCGACTAGACCGTTGGGTTGGACCTTGTGTTAGGGTCACTTCATGTTATTGGACCTCGTATGAGGGTCACTACATGTTATTGGACCTCGTATGGGGGTCACTTCGTGTTATTTGGCCAAAGCTTGGGGCCAAGGGATCAATACTTGTTTACTCCAGTCATGTAAGTTTGCTAGTACACCAGTGGTGCAAAACCTTAATCCTGATTATGCGATGACACCTTTTAGTTAATCATCATGCTAGTATGTTGTTATCCTTATGATCATCCCTGTTGCTCATGACAGTTAGCTTTATGAGTTTACATTGATTGTAGTAGGGCTTACTCAGTCTTTTTGACTGACCTGTTTTCTTTCGCCTCTTTTCTTCCGTTCCCCCCCCCCCCAGGTTCTCAGGGAGGGAATACTGGAGCTTAGCTTGGATATCTGACAGCTTGCTTGTGGGATTTCATCTCATGTACGGTTTCGACATGAAGCTAGCTATGGTTATCACTTTGTTTTTTTGGGGATAGTACTTATGTATTCAGTTTTTCAGTTGATGTTGTTTTTATCTAGACTTGTTTATTTGGAAAGCTATGTTGTACCAGACTTGTTTTGAAATGGTTTGAAAATCTTCCGCTGTTTTATCTATGTTATTTACTCTGTTTACATATATACATATGTTCTTGTTCTGCCTTGATATATCATTATGCATGTTTACCTGATTCAAACGCCCCTCCAAAGTCAGAGTGCTTGCAAGAGTCACCCTGGCGGAGGTGGGGTGTTACATTTGGTATCATAGCATATGGTTTACGAGAAGGAACAAAAAGAATTTTAGAGAACTCTTGGAAAACTATTTTCAAAACTAAGTATAAAGTATTTTCCAAAGAAAAGTCTAGTTTATTTTAAAAGGCTATTCCCCGAAAAGCCATTAGCAAAATCCCTGCGTTTTTCTCTATTATGAATCTGTCTTTTTCTTCATTTTCAGTATGGCCGATAACTTTGCTATTCCGGAGGGAGTACACGTACCTGTTTGGTATAGGAGACTTTTGGAGGCTAGGGCGACCGAAGCCGGCCCCGCAGATGTTCCTCCTCCTCCTCCTGTCATTAATATTCCTCCTCCTCCTGTCGCTAATGTTCCTTCTCCTCCTTTCGCTGAGGTTCCTCTTCCTCCTCCCCCTCAGCATCCTCAAGCTGACTTCGCAAAGACTTGCAAGGATTTCAAAGCAATGGGTGGCAAGAACTTTCAAGGCACTGAGACTTTTGTAGAGGCCAGAAATTGGTTAAAAGAGACCGAGGATTTATTTGTTATCTTTGGGTTAGACGACCAGAGGAAGACCTTGTTGGCGGTTTGGCTTATGAAGGATGAAGCCGCTTATTGGTGGGAAGTCACCAATGGTACTAGGCCTGTTGAGACTTGGGCCGATTTCAGGGCAAGGTTCATGCTTAAGTTTCTATCTTCTGCTGAGGAGAATCTGCAAATGGAGAGGTTCATAACTTTGAAGCAAGGAGATATGTCTGTCAAAGAATATGTGAACAAGTTCAATCAGTTAGCTCGTTTTGGCTTGGATATGGTGAATACTCCTCAGAAGAAGGCTCTTCGTTTTGCTAGAGGATTAAATGAGCCGTTGCAGGGATTGGCTATGTCACATATTCCCCATGGGGCCACGTTTGAGAGTTTGGTTGATATGGCGTTACTTCAGGGAGATGTCAAGAAAGAGACCAAGGTGAATGATACTCAAGCCAAGAAGACTGATTCCCAGGGAAAAGGAAATCAGGGTAATCCAAGTGGACAAAGCAGTCAAGGCAATCAGAACAAGAACAAGAATCAAGGCAACAAGGGAAACAACAACAAGGGCAAGAACGTCAAGGGGAAGTGCCATTATTGCGGTTCAGTTGGGCATCTTATTAAGGATTGTAAGAAGAGGAAAAGGAAGAATGGTGAATGCTTTTTCTGCGGTGAGACTCGACATTTCAGTAAGGATTTCCCGAAGAAGCGATGGCAAGGCCAGGGTCAGACTCAGCGTGCTGGACCTTCAGGAGGGCAAGTTCATGCTCTCAATACCGCTCCAGCTCCCAATCGAGGTAGTATTTCTGTTGAGAGCCTTGTATATATTTCTGATTTTCCAGTTCGTACCTTGTTTGATTCTGGTGCATCGCATAGCTTTATCTCATTTGATCTTGTTGATAGTTTGCACCTTAGTACTAGCTTGGTAGATGATCCCGTCTGTGTCTCAAATCCTATTGGGGGTTCCGCCCATTTGTCTATGATATGTGGGGATTTGAGGATCTCTATACTGAGTGTAGAGTTCTTGTGCAGTGCTTATGTTCTTGGTTTTAGGGGATACGGATAGATATTGGGCATGGATTGGCTGTCCAGATATGGAGCCATTCTTGATTGTGAGCATAGGGTTGTGAGGCTCGTGACTCGCCTCGGAAACACCCTAGAAATTCCTTGTGATCCGAGAGGTCCCGTCATGTTGTGCTACCTGGAATCACTCGACTCGTCAATGGAAACTCTTCAGTCTGTGAGAGTGGTTCGAGAGTATCCGGATGTTTTTGATGAAGTTAGGGGGTTGCCCCCTAAGCGAGATATTGATTTCCGCATTTATCTGGTGGATAATGCAAAGCCGGTTTCTTTGCCCGTTCGGCACATGGCTCCGCGTGAAAGGCGGGAGCTAAGTAAGCAAGTGAAAGAGTTGCTTGAGAAGAACTTCATTAGACGAAGTATATCTGAATGGGGAGCGCCTGTGGTATTTGCTACCAAGGCAGATGGTTCTCTCCGACTTTGTGTTGACTATCGAGAGTTGAATAAGCTGACCAAGAAGAACAAACACCCGTTACCGAGGATTGATGATCTCTTTGACCAGCTTGTCGGTGCTTCTGTTTTCTCTCAGCTTGATCTTGCTACTGGATTCCATCAGCTCAGGGTAGCTGAAGACAGTATAGACAAGACTGCGTTCAGGACTCCAGATGGATTCTTCGAATGGCTTGTCATGCCGTTCGGCTTGACTAATGCACCCGCATATTTCGTGGACTTGATGAGTAGGGTGTTCAGGGAGTTCTTGAACAAGTTTGTCGTGGTCTTCGTAGATGATATTCTGATCTTCTCTAAAGATGAGGAAGAGCACGCAAGGCATCTCGTGGAGGTGATGGATACGCTTAGAGCGCATCAGTTGAAGGCCAAGTTCTCCAAGTGTCACTTTTGGAGAAGGGAAGTTAGATTCCTTGGGCATATAGTATCTAAGCAAGGCTTAGCGGTGGATCCCGCTAAGGTAGTTGCAGTTCAGGATTGGAAGACTCCAAGGAATGCAACCGAAGTGAGAAGTTTTCTAGGTCTGGCGGGTTTTTACCGGAAGTTCATCAAGGACTTCGCGAAGATTTCCGCTCCTCTCACTAAATTGACGAAGAAGAATTTAGTTTTTTCTTGGAGCATAGAATGCGAGCTTGCTTTTCAGAAGCTCAAGAGAGCTCTCACATCAGCACCTGCTCTAGCTTCGCCCGATGGAGGGAAGTTATTTACAGTATACACCGATGCATGTGGCATGGGGTTAGGAGCTGTTCTGATGCAAGAAGGAAGGGTGATATGCTTTGGCGGTAGACAACTCAAAGTGCATGAGAAGAATTATCCCATTCATGACTTAGAGTTGGCAGCAATAGTATATGAACTCAAGGCTTGGCGCCATTATCTTCTGGGAGAAAGATTTGAGCTTTATACCGATCACAAGTCATTGAAGTATCTCTTTTCTCAGAAGGATCTGAATCTGAGGCAACAAAGATGGATGGAATTCTTGGCGTCCTACGATTTTGAGATAGCTTATACCGTTGGCAAGGGGAATGTGGTAGCTGATGCATTGAGTAGAAGAAGGTTGACCCTAAGTCCTCTATTCGTTGAGATGAAGAATTTAGAGTATGTGGCAACCTTTGATTTCTCTTTGGCGGTTGAGTCGATGACCGGTTCCTTAGCATCTCTGGAGTTCAGACCTACCCTTCTTGATCAAGTTGGGGCTTCGCAGAGAGAAGACCCTCAGATAGTTGAGATTATGGATAAGCTGATTCGAGGAGAGGCGTCTAGTCATCTCGCTCGATATTCTATTGATGACAAGGGTTGGCTGAGGAGAGACGGAAGGTTATGTGTTCCAATGGTAGAAGATTTAGTAAGAAAAGTTCTTGAGGAAGCGCATCGCTCTAAGTTGACTATACATCCAAGCGGAGATAAGATGTATAAGGATATGAAGCGCATTTTCTTTTGGCCTGGGATGAAGAAGGATGTGGCAGAGTTTGTCTCTAGATGTATCATTTTCCAGCAAGTTAAGGCCGAGTCAAAGAAGCCCGGTGGGCTATTGCATCCTCTAGACGTTCCACTATGGAAGTGGGAGAGTATCTCCATGGATTTTATCGATGGGCTACCAAGGTCAAGGAAAGGGAATACGAGCATTTGGGTTATTGTGGATAGACTTACGAAGAGTGCTCATTTCATTCCGGTAAAGAGCAAGAGGACCGCATCTTGGCTAGCGTCGGTATATCTTCGTGAGATTGTGAGGCTTCATGGAGTCCCTTCTAGTATTGTCAGTGACCGTGACCCAATCTTTACAAGTCAGTTCTGGAATAGTTTGCAAGAAGCCATGGGCACAAGGTTGAATCTAAGTACTACTTATCACCCACAGACGGATGGTCAAACCGAAAGGGTGAATAGGGTACTCGAGGATCTGTTGAGGCTTTGAATTCTGGATTTTGGTGGTACTTGGGAAGACCATCTTCCTCTTGTTGAGTTTGCATATAATAGCAGTTATCAGGCAAGCATAGGGATGGCACCATTCGAGGCTTTATATGGGAGGCCGTGCAAGTCGCCTACATGTTGGTGGGAGACTACAGATAAGCTTATACTTGAGCCTGATCTGATCAGAGATACATCCGAGAAGATCGAGTTGATTCGGAGACGGATGAAAACGGCCCAAGACCGACAGAAATCCTATGCTGATAAGCGAAAAACTGATTTGGAGTTTGATGTTGGGGATATGGTTTTCGTGAAGGTTTCTCCTTTGCGGAATGTGGTCCGATTTGGAGCCGTTGGGAAGTTAGCACCGAGGTTTGTTGGACCATTCCCTATTATAGAGAGGATCGGGCAGATGCTTATAGAGTGAAGTTGCCCGAGAAGCTTGCCAGAGTACACGATGTTTTTCATGTCTCGCATCTCCGGAAGTGTTTGCATGAATCAGCAGAGGTTGTTGAGCCAAGTGTTCTGAAAGATGTGGAAGTAGAGAAAGAAGCTACCTTAAGGAGAGCTCCGATTCGTATCTTGGGGACGGAGACCAAGAAACTAAGGAATCGAGAGGTCAAGTTGGTGAAGGTTCAATGGGGTGAAGCCGAAGAAGACGCAACTTGGGAAACCGAGGAGAAGATGCGTGGGCTTTATCCATTCCTTTTTGAGGGTACACTCTCAATCTCTTTTCTTTGTTAGCATATCTTTCTCTTTGCTATCCATGTTTATCTAGTTTATCGTGTTAATCTTGTCATGAGAACCTTAGGTAGAAACCCTTTGGATGAAACATGTGTTTGAAACATGTTATGCTTGATGGTTGCAAGTGGTTGCAAGTGGTTACTCGTGGATGCATTATACACATTAGGCACTAGATCGGCTCACACACTCCTCATATTGCATATGCATGAGTGTTTATGCTTAATCATGGATGGAAATTTTTGTGTTATCACATGGATGTTGCATATGAATGTATGTTATGTGCACACATATAGATGTTATACATTATGTTAGGAATTGCATACATATGGATTCATTTCACTAACATAATTTGCATTGATGATATTTGCATTAGATAAGGACATATACACACACCTTTGCATATGTTCATACAACATTTAGAATCTTGTAAGGACAATGATTGCTCGTGGATGATGTTTTGAGTAGATGGATGATTGGATGGTAGGATACGTTCTTCCTAACTTGAAGATTTCGGGGACGAAATCCTTTAAGGAGGGGAGAATGTAACAACCCGTATTTTCCATAACCTGTTATAACATAAATCGAGGCAGAATTTAATTTATTAATCTGAATCAAGGGAAACGGGCTATGCTATTGCGTTCGTCTCGGAAAAATACGCGAAATAGAGTCCGAGTTTTCGAAAATCGGAGTCCGTATGAAACGATTGAGGCCCAATGAAGTTTTCAGAAAAATTCAAAGTAAAAACAGATTTCAAATTCAAATTTGAAACTTGGAAAATAGGTCAGATTGGGCCAGGCGGGAGAATTCCCGCCAGAACACCCAAGTCGACAGCCCTGTCGACTTGGCTGTCGACTTGGCCCAGCCGGGCTGTTTAGCCTGGTGCACCATTTGGAGATTGTGTTGAGCTTGGGGGCCAGATTCGGTTTTGAGGGCTGATATTGGAACTAGGGTTTAATCCTATGGCCTAAAACACTTGCCTAATCTATAAATAAGACCCTAACCTACCCTAAATCATCATTATTCATTCTAGCAACTAAACTATGGCAAAATCAATCCTCTCATGGCCTCCACTCTCTTCATAAATTCCTAAACAAATTTTTATGAGATTTTCCATGCATACAAGTGTTTTTAGACTTGTATGATCATCATTAGCTTGCATTCAAGTCAAGTTTCTATATTAGCATCATAAAGAAGGAGTTTTGATCATTTTGGCTCAAGGGTTTTGCTTGCATTTTGGGTTTTTTGATTGCATAAGGGCTTTCTTATATTTGCTATACTCATTTGAGTCCGCATAAGCATTGTAAGCCCTATTCCTTTCATACTTAAACTCTAAAGTTAAATGTATGATATGCAAGTTTGCCATGATATGCAAGTTCACTATGGTGTGTTATGCAAGTTTACTATGATGTGTTATGCAAGTTTACTATGATGTGATATGCAAGTTCATCAAGTTATGTTATGCAAGTTTGATATGCAAGTTGCCATATGATATGCAAGTTATGTTATGCAAGTTTGGGTTGATCATTTGGCTCATGTTATCATGTTATGAAAGCTTATCTTGAGTATGTGAACATAAAGCTTCAATCTTTATGCTAAAGGTTGCATTTTGGCAACATGTAAGTTATCATATCCCTTATGATAACTTGCATGTGAGGCTAAATGCGAACTTATGGCCTTTTCTACATGTCATTCATCACCATGTATCACCAATATGATAAGTTTGGTTTTATGCATGCTTTTGAGGCCTAATGCAAGTATATGAACATATGTACATTTCATATGCCACCATGTTGAACTTGTGGCTTCAACACTTTTATGTCATGATTATGCCAAGTTCCCTCTTTCTATCCTTTATGCGCTATTGCGATATGTAAGCGATGGGATTGCGTTTGGGGTTGGGTAAACTTAAAAGACATAAAAGCATAAGCTTGGGAATTTACCTATTAAGTTAGGTCTACCCATTGGGAATTTACCTATTAAGTTAGGTCTACCCATTTGCTAGAAAACTCGTAATGTGTTTTAGAAACACGATGCATGACACTTAGAAAATATAAGTGTGGCCAACTCGAGGTTGGGTTGAGTTTGTAGCGTAAACCTACCCGGAACCGACCGGCTTAACTAGTTGCTACAAACAATAGGACCCAATGTGAGAAGTTGGTCATGTGGTACCTTGGACCCGAGGTTAGACCAAGTTGTGGTGTAAAGCTACCCGGAACCGACCGGCTTAACTAGTAACCGCAACAAAGTCTAATGTGAGAGGTTAAGGCGCATTAATTAATTAATGCCTCATGATTAGGGTTAAGTCATGGTCCATTTAATACTTAACCAATCTGGGCTTGGTAGATTAATCGGGGTTAAGTCGTGAACTCATCGTTACACTTAACCAAGTTAATCCATGATTAGTAGAAGGGGTTAAACCGTACTTAACCCACTAGAAAAATCCTAGCAATGGGGGGTCCACTCCAGCAGTAATCCCTAGTTTGTATCGTCATGACCCTAGGGACTAGGCTAGGGTGGGGGCACGATTACTGGGCTGGAGGTAAGCGACCAATAAACGACGGCTGGGTGGTGCGCCGGTGTAGTTCCGGGTGGACTCTGGTCGTGCACATAGTCCGTAGCCGGAGAAAACATGCACGGGTACCAGTAGATCGAGACTGTGCACTCATGTTCATGGTGTCCAGGGGTTGACACCCTAGGGCTTGATACACCCGAAGGGTGGACCCGGCACAGTTCGACTACAATCATGTTATTGGGCCGTATTGACACCAACACGTGACGAGTTAGGCTTAAGGAGCCGGTCGACTAGACCGTTGGGTTGGACCTTGTGTTAGGGTCACTTCATGTTATTGGACCTCGTATGAGGGTCACTTCATGTTATTGGACCTCGTATGGGGGTCACTTCATGTTATTGGGCCAAAGCTTGGGGCCAAGGGATCAATACTTGTTTACTCCAGTCATGTAAGTTTGCTAGTACACCTGTGGTGCAAAACCTTAATCCTGATTATGCGATGACACCTTTTAGTTAATCATCATGCTAGTATGTTGTTATCCTTATGATCATCCCTGCTGCTCATGACAGTTAACTTTATCAGTTTACATTGATTGTAGTAGGGCTTACTCAGTCTTTTTGACTGACCTGTTTTCTTACGCCTCTTTTCTTCCGTTCCCCCCCCCCCCCAGGTTCTCAGGGAGGGAATACTGGAGCTTAGCTTGGATATCTGACAGCTTGCTTGTGGGATTTCAGCTCATATACGGTTTCGACATGAAGCTAGCTATGGTTATCACTTTGTTTTTTTGGGGATAGTACTTATGTATTCAGTTTTTCAGTTGATGTTGTTTTTATCTAGACTTGTTTATTTGGTAAGCTATGTTGTACCAAACTTGTTTTGAAATGGTTTGATAATCTTCCGCTGTTTTATCTATGTTATTTACTCTGTTTACATATATACATATGTTCTTGTTCTGCCTTGATATATCATTATGCATGTTTACCTGATTCAAACGCCCCTCCAAAGTCAGAGTGCTTGCAAGAGTCACCCTGGCGGAGGTGGGGTGTTACATATATATTCAACTATCTTTTTTAAAGTGAAAATTAGTTAGGCATCCTTAAAAAGTTTCAAAATGTATAGTGCCTCCACGCCAAAATTTTGTTATAAACCTAGTCCCTGTTTTTAAGTGTTGCTCCCACTTTTTTTATCCCTTCCGCCTTCTGTTATGCCGTCTTCCACCTTTTTCCTTTTTCTACCAAAAAAAATGCGATCTCGGGTAAAAAAATTCAAAAAATAGGAAATATTCCCAAAAGCATTCGAAAAAAAAAGTTGCATATTTCTGTGCAATAATGTCTGAAAAGTAGTATACATACATGCATATATTCATATAGTGTTTTTATATTGAAAATCGGGACCAATATACGCACACATGTATGCAACTATTACCAATAGCTGCATACGTGTATGCATACAAAGTTGAACTGAGATTAACGTGTTATGAAAAGTTGCATACATGAATGCAACTATTCTGTATATATGCATGCATGTGTGCAACAAATTTAAAAGGGACGACGGCTTCTGAATATACGCATGAATGCATGCATATATTCTGTACAGGAGCATAAATGTGAGCAACAATGTCTGAAAACGGCGAAGCTTGAAAAAACAGGCCAAATTTGAATATATGTTTAAAAGGATGCGTATAATGTTGTTTAGTTGCATACATGTATGCATTTACACTACAATTTGGCGCAACACTGAAATATAAGCTTGAATGTATGCAACTATTTATGAAGGGGTGCATCTTTTGATGCGTAAACCTGTCGTTTCGCTGTTTTTGTGTTATTTTGGGTTTTGATATGGTTTTTGATTGTTTTAACGCATGAATTTTTTGGCTTATATTATTTCATAATGAATTTTCGTGATTTTTTATATATTTTTTTAAAAAAAATTTCCTGAATTTTCAAAAAATAAGGACCTAATTTACAATAAGTATAACACCGAATGTGAGCCTAATTTTGAAACTTAATATGGACCTGTGACAAACAGACCCCGTTTTAAATCTCATGTTTATTTTTGAAAAGACAGATGCAACTATCTTTTTTAAATCTGAAATTAAATAAGATATTGTACTGAACATTAAAAAATTGTTAATTATAAAAAATTTAGTTGTTCAGTTGAATAATTATTAGAAATTATTATTTAAAAAAATTAATAGTAATTAGAAATTATTATTTTTGGTAAAATATGAATTTAAGTTTTGAAAAGATAGATGCAACTATCTTTTTTAAATCTGAAATTAAATAAGATACTGTACTAAACATTTGAAAATTGTTGACTAATTCAGTTTTGTAATAAAAAGTTTTGTTTGATCATTAACATTGCATATTTGCAACTAAAAATTAACACATGACATATATATTCAATTATCTTTTTTAAATATGAAGTTCGGTATTAAAAAGATAGATGCAACTATTTTTTTTAAAATCTGAAATTAAATATGATATTCTACTAAACATTTAAAATTTAATAATTACAAAAATGCAATTTTGTAATCAAAATTTCAGTTTTATCATTAATATTGCATATTTGTAGCTAAAAATTAACACATGACATATATATTCAACTAAATTTTTTAAATGTCAAGTTCTGTTTTGAAAAGATAGATGCAACTATCTTTTTTAAATCTGAAACTAAATAATATATTCCACTATACATTTAAAAATTATTAATTACAAAAATGTAATTTTGCAATAAAAAGTTAAATTTTGTCATTAACATTTCATCTATTTTTCTTGTCTTTTTAATAAAAAATAATTTCTTTTATCTTTTCAAATATAATGAAAATGGAAATGAATTTATCCGGCCTTCAAAATAAAAAACTGCTAATAAATACACAACCTTAACAACAGTACTATATTCTTTCAAACTCAACATCATATCTCTTCAAATAATACATTGCAAAGTAATAAACATAAAACACTGCATTTATTTTTATATTTACATATAAGATAGTTGCATCCATCTTTTTTAAAAAATTAACTTTTGTGTTTGTCAAAATTATCTTTGGTGTTGTGAATTATATTACATTAGATGTAAAATTATTTAGTACACACTCCAGAACTCAATGTAATCATAAACAGTATTTTAATCTTTTGTGTAAAATTATAATTCTATTAAAAAAGATATACTTGTTTATCTTTTCAAACTACTTCAATTATAGCTTCAAAAATATCAACAGCATATTCTATGTAAAAAATAGATGCAATTATCTATTAGTAAAAGATAGTTTCAATTATATTTTAGTAAAAGATAGTGTTAATTCCGAAATTTGAATGAACATCAAAGATGCAAAAATTGCACTTCACCAATCGGTATGAAGAGAGGCCACAATCACAACAAAAGTAAAAAGACACAAATTTTATAGTGGTTCAACCTTAGGGAAGGTCTACATCCCCTTTAATAGCAATTTCCATTGTCAATTCAAAGGTTACAAGTTGAGGATCACACAAGAGTACATTCATATTGCTCATTACACAATAGCCTTACTCAATTCTACACGAATTAGTGGAGAAGTAGATGAATTCCACAATATGCAAGAAGAATGATGGAGAATCTTCAATTGCTAAAATGCTTGATCACTTGTGGTTGATTCCATGATGAACTTCATGTTAGATCTTCACTTGAATGTGCTAGTAGAGGTAGAAGTCACTTAGGAATGCTTAGGGAATAATTGGGCAGCCCTTCGGGATCATAAAATTCGGTACCCCTAAATGTAGGAATGAGGGGGGTATTTATAGGTAAGTTTCAGCCCAGGTGGAAAAGTTGTAATTATCTCATACCTCTTTCAGGCCGTCCGGGCGGCCTATAGGCTCCAGAATAGCATGACGCGACCTAACATCGTTTGGCTTGAGGCGGCACGAGCTAGGGTGAAGCGGAAGGAGCTAAAGGGAGGAGGCACGAGCTATCACTATAAGAAAAAGGCCTTTTTATAGCGTTTAAAAAAATGCTATAAAATGCTATGATGGCGTTTTTATAAACGCTATATATCAACATGTTGTCATATGTCGGAGGTCTACGATAGCAACCTAATAATCGCTATAAAAAACATGCTATAAATGATGTTACTCATAGCATTTCAGAATTGATATTAAATGGATGATTGTAACATACAAATTCCTGTCTACAGCGTTTATTGCTTGCTATAAAACTTTTACACAGAGTTATGGTTTATACCGCTGATATTTATGACGTCATTTAATTGCTATTTATAGCAAATATAAATGCTGTAGATAAGCATTGCTTGTTATTATAGCAACTACAAACGATGTAGAAACTTCATAGCCTAATTATTATAGCAACTACAAACGCTATAGAAAGTTTAATTTAGTATTTTATAGCATTATTCACTTGTCATAAAAGCTGTTTAATTGTTGCAAAATATTTTTATTACACTAGCATAATGCTATAATTTGTATAGCCATTATTAAAAGTATTTCATGCATAATATTAAGCATATAAACATTTGTGATCAAAAGTATATCATACAAAGTTCAAAGCATATAAATATTTGTGATCAAAAGTAACAATTCTTACAGTCATTGCAAACCAAAACAATACATATTAAAAAGTACAATCCATACAATCAGAGCTAACCAAAAGGATATATAGTAAAAGTAAAGATGTATGGACATTGACGCAAAATACATTTAAAGAAGAATGAATGCGACAACATATTTTTTCATGTCTTTCACCATAGTATAAACCAAGAACATCAGACATGGCCTGTCAAAAAAAAACGTCTATTAGTCGTAAAATCCGAACATGCAGGGTTTAATGCTTAATATAAGAAAGTACACTGTCCATCTAAAACTAGTACAGACTAATAAGAATGATTTGTCATGTGCTAATGGGATTCCCTGGAGTTTAACACAACTTGGCAGATGCATTTCCATGTCCCAATCATAGATGCTAACACAACAAATATGACATGTTCCCTGATTCAACAAATGATAATATCTGGCTTTCAAATCTAGTGAACAATGACAATCTATCATTTTGTATACATAAATTTTAAGTTGTAATTCTTGACGCATTCTCTCCGAAGTCAAAAGGAAAACAGAAAGATGAACAAAAACAAAAAATTGGTTATAGGAGATTATATTGTTTGCACATTAACATGTTGAGGCAAGAAACATGCATTTGTAAGTTTAGACTGATCTGAACCCATCCCTGCCACAATGTTGTGACTACAATTTATGTTTATATTTGAAGAATTAACTAATCTAAAGCTTCGAAGAACTATATTTGCATTATAATATAGTTTGCACGACCTATTTGTTCAACAAATGAACTCAAGGATGAGAAAGTAATTAATCAGTAATAACTCTCCATATTATTTGCACACTGACTATATTGACTAAGTTAATTTAGTTAAATATTTATATTACTTAGTTAATTTTTATAAACTTGTTTAATTTTTATAAATCGCAAAAAAAATTATAAAATTTAATTAACTTGGTTAATTTATTATTATAGTTTTATAATATTTAATTAATTTTTTATAAATTAGTTAGTTATTATTATTTATAATACTTAGATAATTTAGTTAATTTTTATAAAATTAGTTTTTTTTTATAAATTTAGTTAACTTGTTAATATTTTATAACTTAATATTATTATGTTTATTATAAACTTAGGTTATTATTATTATAAAATTGTTAATTTTTATAAAACTTGATTAACTTGGTTAACATTTCATAATTTATAGTTTCCATTATCATTCTAAGCTACGTTAATTAGCAATATTATAAATTCGTTATTTTTTTATAAAATTTAGCTAACTTAAGTAAATTATTATAAGCATGTTTAATTTTCATAAAGCTTAGTTAACCTAGTTAAATAATTATTACTATTATTGTTTCCACTATTATTTAAAAGCCATAGTTAATATTTACTACTATTATTATAAATTTAGTTAATTTGTAAAGAACTTAATTAATTTAGTTAATATTTATAGTAATTACCGTTATTATTATAAGCATATTTAATCATTATTATTATTATTATAAATTTAATAATTTTTATACAGATTAGTTAACTTTGTTAACATTTTATAATTTATTATTATAATAATCTTATTTAAGTATAATTATTATTATCATCATTATTATTAGTATAAATTTGCTAGTTTTTGTAAATATTAGTTAACTTAGTTAAATTTTACAATACTTAGCTAATTTTTATAAACTGATTTATTTTTTATGTATCAAAATATGAGTGTATTATGTAATCAAACATTGAATGGTCTAAAAAGATAGATTCAGAGACAATAGGTCCATGTGTAATCGACATATAGCTAACCTTTTCTAATGCATAATGCAGTCATACTCAAACAAACTAGAACCGTGTATTGAGTGCTTATGTACAATTTAATCAAATACAAAGGTAATTCAGTAGGAGTATATTATTTTGCAGGTATGACAGAGGTAAGTCAAATAAGGAAAGATTAACCAATGGAATTTCATACCTGAGGTTTGACTTCTACAATCAACAGGCCAGGTTTAACTATTGCTAATTCATTTGGAAAGAGTACTCTCTAAATGTTTGAGCATCTCTTTTGCTTGTGCAGAGCCAAATCCAGTGTCAGTATCTTTATGATGCCATGTGAATGCTCTTTCCCTTGTCTTGAATCTTCATGTATGATCCATCAGTAGATTCGGTATTGAGATGCATACCTGGTCCAGCCATATTCATCCAACTGGAGCTATTTTCCCCATTATTGAAAGTTTCCCACTAACTAGTGCTTCTCCATCTGCAAGTATTACACAATTCCCTGTATCAAAATAACCATAGATTACCATCCTCATAATGTTATGTTTTCCACAGTGAACAAAGTAGTGTCTAAAAGTTGTACTGTAATTATAGTTACTACAACAACTAAGTTCCAATTAGATGAATTATTTAACAGTGGGAAGCAATAAAGAAAAGATAAATACCTCATAAAGTAGCCATGTTCTGCAGCAATTCCTAAATACTCAATGCCTAACTTTCTACTACAGCGTAACAGAAAATGTACTCCATAATCAAATGTATGAAACCCAACAATTAAACAATTTTTTTTAAATCTCTAACCTAGCTGGAAGTGACCTATAAATTTCTGAACTAGGAAATGGGCTGTGCAATTATAATCCCATCCTCAACCTATTAAACATCCGTTTTAAAAATGTTAGCAATGCCATGAATTCAGAATTATATTTTTATAATTACTTGTAGACTACAAATTTGTGGCTGATCACGTACCTACAGCCATGAAAACTGGAACTATGCCAAACTAAGAATAAGTGAACGTGCAAGAATGCTAATCTAGCTGTAGCACTGATTACATGTGTCCCAACTCAGTTCGTCCATTTGTATGCAAGCAACTGAAGTTTTCGTAGATTATATATGAATAAAAAAGCTGCTTTTTAAAAAGACTTAATTATATTCTACATAGAACCTACACGAAGAAACATAACAAATACAACTCAAGACGCTCTTAGTCACCTCGGAAAAAAGCATCGTGGTGGTATATATAACATAAGGAGGAAGCATAAGTGCACTATAAGTTGTAAAAGCAGATGTTTTAAGTTTTAGGGAAACCCACCCATAATTAGCCATAAGTAAGTGGCGTATTATTTATCAGAACTTCGCCAATGTATTAGACATTTTGGAAGTATGTATAGATGAAGAGATAAATGGTTACTCACCTGGATTGCTGATTACTTTGCCTAAAGCACGCTTGCGTTGACTTGATGCTGGTTACTCGCTTGGATTGCTAGTTTACAACAAATTAGCATGTGCAATAATCCACATTTCAAATGATTGGTAAAATAGTTAAATAATATGTTAGGGACATCCCAATTTACCATCTCTAGACAGTTCATTTTTCTTCAACGAGAATTATTCTTGAGGTGCAACACTTTAACCTTTTAAAAGAATTAATCTTCCAATTACGAGATTACATAAGTGTGTTTAACAGTTCTCTAATGTGCAAAATATGGATCCTTACCAGAAACGTCCATAATAGTTTACTGTATGAAAAGGAGAAATGCACATAAAAATCATCTCATCTTTGGTCAGTTTAGAGATATAAAAGGATTTTCCAAGAAAAAATCATCACATCGATAACAGTATTTATAAGCTCGGACTGAACTAATTCATTTTTCTCTTCTGAATTACCTCTTTTTTGTACATCCTCGTTCTCTAGCCAAAAGGCAAAAAGTTAAGTATTTCTTTATATCTGACTCTATGTTAAATTTCAATACTTAATCTATTAACTTAACGTGATTCAGAGTAGTTTAACTAGTGTTGATGTATAAGAAAGTTTCTTAGTACTGACAAAGGCTCATCTTAAAAAAATATTTTTAATTTTATGATTCATTTGATTTCTGCTTCTGACAAGGCAGCAACAGCAAGCGGTGTGCTTCTATAAGAATTATTTTGTAGAAGCCATTAATAAATCAAACAAAAGACTAAATCAAAAGAATACTCTAATATATAAACTGTTATGTTACTCATCATCCTTTCGTATGTACAACTAGATATTCATTGATTCAAAGCTTGTCATTACTAAGTGATAGTTGTTCATATATGAATGTTGAAATTACCAACCAGAGTTTAGAAACTTCCTCTTAACAAAACTGAATCAAAACACCTTTTTTGTCGAAAAGGGAGAATAAACCCCATCAGGAACAAGCTAATATAATATCATAATGAAACTATCTTAACAATTTGCAAACGTGATGGTGAGTGTTAATATAACAAGAAGAAAAACAGTTCAAAGAGATCAAACTGGTAATGCTTAAATAAATAGCATAAGTACTACCATAGATAGAAAAGCCAACAACGATAAAATTTGAAGCTTCAGACTAGCAAAACAATTACCATCATTCTTCTTCTAAGCTACTAAGCCATTGATTTGTTGATTTGATTGTAAATAGGAGGTTGATTCTATATTCTCCCTTAAACTGAGGACCTCTCTGCAGATTTTGAGGTCAAGCAAGACTTTAACAATTTCAGTGCCTGCATATTATAGAACTCTCTAAATTTGTATGCCTGCATTCCCTAAACAGTAATGTTCAATGTATAACATGTGTTCCAACATAGCAACATTTAAAAGTATACAGTCATAATTGAACTGGAAGCACAACAAGAAATATTTGCAAAGACTAAAAACTAGTATCATTACTATATTCCAGGAAAATGATACCTGTAACTAATATAGAAGTTTACATATTCGCTTTGACAAATAAATGGTATAACAGTAAGCCACTCATTGAATTATTTAAACATAGTTTCAATTGAAGTATTTAGAAGTTTTACTGGCAATTATAAATTAGAAAAGAAAAAGGAAAAAAAAACAGGTAACTCAAATACTGGGCACATTGAAAATTCTAACCATTAATGTCGATTTTTTGTTGGAATGTCAGGGGCATGAATCCCCCTACCAGGAAATATGATATTTTAGACCATATTAATTCTTACAATATCTCATTATTTATATTAATCGAACATAAGCAATCTAATGAGGATATTAAATTATTTGTATATGGGTATAAACCTGGTTGGTTTTATTTTGCAAATGAATATCCAAATGAGAAGAGTCGAATGTTTGTTATGTGGAGCACTCGATATTGGCAGTTTGGTGTCATAGCAAGAAACCATCAGGCTATATCGGGTTCACTACAGAATATTGGCGACTTTAAATTAAAGTTGTCAGTTGTTTACGGTTATCACAATCATGGTCACAGAAAATAGCTATGGGACCATATCAAATATATTGGTACACTTGATAACTTACCACGGCTAGTTTCGTGAGATTTTAATTCGGTCTTGTACAATTCAGACAGAATTGGACCTTCTTCATATAATACAAAGGTGGATGAATGGTTTTTTGACACTATCCAAATAGCAGGTTTACAAGGTGCACTGATTAGGTAATAAGTTTACTTGGAGGGGTGGCCTTATGTTCTCTCATCATGGTAAGATTGATAGAGATTTTATCAACTCGAATTCTTATGTTCCTTCTCTACTTCCAATGCTCACACTTTAGATCACTCAACGAGTGATCATTGTCCAATTTTAGTCCGGGTATTTCAGCCTGATGATATGGGTTCTAGATTTTTTTAGACGTCATTGGGAACTTATTAAAGATGATTTACTAGCAGGGGTGTTTGCAACTGGTCGCATAATTAAAGAAATTAATCATACTTTTGTTACTTTGGTTCTGAAAAAGGAAAATCCTACATCGTTATAGCCCAATTTCCTGTTGCATTGTTATTTATAAAGTCATTGCTAATATCATTTTTAATAGGATAAAAATTTACCTGAATGAACTGGTGTCTCTTAATCAGAATGCCTTCATTCCTGGCAGAAATATAACAGAGAATTCTTTGTTAGCATATGAAATGTTGCGCACTTTCAATAGACAAGGTTCTAAGAGTGTGTGTATCAAGGTTGATCCACAAATCATCTGAGTTCTCATATGAAGAAAATCTTTGGTAGATAGTTTAGAGGGGAAACCAGAATTAGCATTTGAATGGACATATAAAAAAGATGAATTTAAGATTAAATCAGACGTGGTGTTCGACTATAGATATACCAGAACAAATCCAAATTTCGCAACACTACCTCGTTCAAGATGGTCAATGCAGTCTCTTGTTTGAGCTCTTTAACACGCATACCTTTGCTTACCCATGAACTGTATCCACCATAAACTATGTAAGAATTCTACAATCAAGAAATTTAGTGTAATTAAAAATTAAAAAAGAAATCCAACACATAGGAAAGAAAAATAATAGGTCATAATAAGTAGTTACTGTCCTAATCTTCCCCTTATGGTACATACAAATATTCATATATGGTAAAGGCATGGATAGAAGCACATGCTTTTATTTAAATAAATTTAATTTTTATGCTTTAAATTTAGATGCCACGACTAATGAATTATTTGCTAAATTGTGTGAAAAGACAGTGGATAAGATGGGATACTTGAAGTACCTAAGTGCAAATAATTATGTATTAACTATAATAGAAAAAAGTTGCTCACATTGATGGTATGATTATTCAATTCATAATAGTCAGTTGGCATCATCTTCGTTCCATCCTCATAGAAAGGCAGAAAAATTATGAAGAGACAGCCTGTGGACAATCAGTGTTTAGAACATCAAACATTTAACTTTTTCATACAAACAACATAGAGGATATTTCATAGCAGCCATCAAAATGGCTTCCTTTGTAAACAACAAATGTGAAATAGGATATGAAAAGATGCAATGAGTCACAGCTCAAGAAGGAATATTGTTTATTTGACAGCTGGAACAAAAGTCTATTGTACAACAACTAAATATATCTTTGCATATGTCAAATGGAAGTCTAAGCCTTCTCATCCATGAAACCAGTCCTCACAAGTGTAATAGATGGTAAAGAACCACACTGAAAAATAGAAAATGACACAAAAAGAACTCCAAATCGAGATACTAGGACTTTAAGGTAGTAGCAGGAGATCTAAAAAGATTATGTTATATATGCATAGCATAAATGTTCACAACAAATGAAAAATAATTACCAAATATTAACCTCAACCACTACTTTTATTTTAGTTCATCAACTCTGAGCTTATGCACTAAGATAAGTTCAGCCTATAAACAAAATATTTGGTTTTCTAGTTGAATTTAGAGAACATATAATTGTTGTTGAGACAAATCAATTTTTTTTTCTACCATGTTAGAAAGATAACAAGTTGATAGAATTAAATATGAAAATAAGAACAAAAATGGTGCAACTGAAATAATATTTGAAGCAATTTCAACTAATATTTTAAGAATTTTCAACTATATGAAGGAAAAACTTAGAGTAATTGAAATAGTGTTGGTGAATTTCTTTACAGCTAGAAAATGATTTTTTTATTTAAAAATAATAATAATTGCATATAGTTTGTTTATTTAAATGATCCAAGATGATTAAAAACTAATTCCTTAGCATTGCAAAGTGAAATGCCAGTATTTAAATCATAGAACATTTTTAATATTAATCATGGCTGCTTAAGAGAATTAGGATAGGTTTCAAATAATATAAAATGTTTTATTGGTTATCAACGGACTACAACATATGATATTTTGGACCAACATATAATATTTTGGACAAGCATATTTAATCTTATAAGATTACTTTAATATCAATAAAATGCCATCAAATTGCCTCCGACCATGAGTAAAATGCGCAACGGAACAATAAATATGGAGGCTAGATGGTAGTCGCTTGTAACTGGTCCTGAATACAGCAATATATGATGAAGTTTAATAGAAGTTTTTTGAAAATATAAAGTAAAAGCACTTACTAATATGCAAAAAAGAAAAAGAAAAAAACAGTCATGGAAAATGACCAGCCAGCTTAAAAGCTCACATTTATTTCAGATGTCCCTTGGATGCCAATCCAGTGCATGCATTAGTGATAATAGATAATATTTAAGCCATAAAATAAGTAGTATTTCTTAAAATAAGCAGTTTCATAATCATTTCTGCAGACATCCATACATGTTTTCTGAACTTGGATTGCTTTTTGGGAAGTAACTCAAGCATTGAACTTGCTTTCGCTTTGCTCTCCAAGAAAAGAAGAAGACTAAATCACTTTGAACATAATTTCAAATACCTGTAACTCTTTGTATAAGACGAGCGCCATCGAAATCTGCAGTAAAATCATACTGTAATGCATGAACATGTTAGTAATATGAAATGCACATTTCAGCTTCTGTAATCTGATTAAATACCTACCAATTAAGCAAATGCAGAAAACTGTACAGATATGGTTGCATACAAACCTATGATAGAAGAAATACCACAATCCGATCTTATATCATATCTGCAAGACAGAGACAGATTCAAGCCTTCCATCATGATCCAAGTCATCTTCAAAACACTTGACGAAGTCTGCAATGCAGCTTTCATCCACTACAACACGATATAAGAGCAGGAGTAAAAAAGCAATTCAAGTCTTTGAGTTAATAAAACCAATATACTGGAGCCTAAGCTTAAGATGGTGATAAAATTGAAATATAATTTGTTTAACCCAATATAATAGATTTTTGAAATAAGTCAACTAAAGTTCTTGGGAATAAAGTTTCCACATTAAAAGATTGATGTTCAAAATGTAGAGAACTTAGCAATGCACGCTACCAAGAAACCCAAATGCAACGAAAATTGATAAAACAATTAGAGATGTGGATAGGAATCCAGCTATGAAAAGAAGACTGTACACTGGAGTAAAGGTTGAAGATTGCCTTTGAATTGTGCGGGTCAGAATGAAAGTTGAATTTAATGCATTTGTCGAACCGATAGGAGCAAGATCGGTTGAGCTATCTTCTTTTTTAAGGTCAATTGTGCGGAAGCAATTTCCATTTACTCTTGAAGATTGAAGACAATTTAGTAATGAGTTAAAAGTCATTTGGTAGGAATTCTTTCAGGTATAGATTTTAAAATATTCAGAATTTCAGATTCTTACTAGTGCTAATAGGTGTTATGGACACGACATTCATAAAATATTTTGACTATCATTATTAGATTTTTGTGTTGCATGAAGGTGAAACATATGCTTTTATGTTGTAATCTTTTGGCACTGGCTTTTCCTAAAAATAGCTAACATAACTAAAAAAACATGATTGAAATTTCATAGGGCTCAATGCATAAATAAAATAAACCCAAAACACCACCCACTCAATATATTCCATGCACCAATCTCCTGTCGCTAAAAGGCATAAGCTTACTTAGGTTATTGCAGAGACCATCACCAACCTCCTATCACCAAAGTCATTACTGCTCCGATATCAGACCATCCACTCAATCTAGAAAATCACATCCATTAGCCTACCACTATCGCAACCCATATCGCCGTCCTCTGCCTCATCTACTACAAATCATCTGCGGCATCCGCAACCATCAATCATCCTCATCAAACCCCGGTTACTACGCCCAAAGCCAACATCTTCCCGAATTTCTTGCAAACACAATCAACAAATGAAACCTCAGCTCCAAAACTGCCGCACTGTACCAACATCCACCTACCACTGGAGATAAACCAACAGACTTCTCCTTTTAATCTCTAGTTCTGACCAAATAAACACACAATCATCACGTCACCTCCACCCAACCGGAACCTATCTACTATAACACATTCTTCTTCAAACATCCTAAACAAGCCTGATTAGCACAGAAATGTTTTATTTTTATGCTTATATCTTATCTTTATTGTATATAAATAAATGCTACTTTGGGTAATTTTGTGTGTTTTTTACAGGTCATTGATTAATTGTCTCCTTCATTAAATTAAAGACCACTGATAAGAAAAAGAAGCTACCTTCCCATCTCAACAAGTTTTCAATCACAAAGGAAGCTGTAGCACATTGGTTAAGGCATGGAAATCTGTACAGAAAGACCTGGGTTCGAGTCCCATCAAACTCTCTTTTTGCTGAAGAATGGAACGCGTTCACACTGCCTTCTTTGCTTTGAAGAATATATGGAATAGTGATGTGTTATATGTATATATTCTTATGTATGTATATAATGCATGCACTTAATAAGGATTTTTGAATTTTGGCATAATCCCCTCAAGAATTCAAATCCAATTAATCATATTGTCATGCAAAAAGAAGGGAATGTTTTAATCACACATCTTCTATTAAACACATCCTTATCTTCTCACTGACTGTGCAATGCATCAAACGGAAGGACATTAATCACAATTCTTCAATCAAGCAAGGAATATTCCTTCATTCTGGAAAGGATATTTTCATGTATTTATTCAGTGGCCTTATATTCAAATAAGAAGAGAAGGCTACATCCTGTATAAAAAGACCACTGTGTCTCATTTCTGTATTCCATTACTCTAATAAAAATTCTTCTTCCTCTTCTTTTATTTTCTAGTATTTTTATTTTTTTGCAACTAGTGCCATCTACACGATTAGATTCGGTAGAGTACTAGTTGTATTTTACATTTGTTCATTAGTGATTAGTCGTTTGATTAGTTTCAACGACAATCCTAATTTTATTTTTGTTGTTCTTCTTATTCTGCACTTTTATTTTCTGCAATTGTTGTTCTTGTTTTGCAATTTACTTTCTTTAGTGATTAATCGTTGATTAGATTAAACGATAATCCTAAGTTCGCAATTTCAATTTGTTTTATTTCAACCAAATCTCCAGGCTTCGTCTAACTCGCCCAATAGATTAGTGTAATGGCGCGATTTTCGATACCTTGAAAACTGTGTCATTATTGAAAGAATTAAGAGGATGAGATAAATAAGGTAGAACTAATAGAATAGAAGAAGAAGAACACTAAACAGAATCAGAGTAAACACGAAACACACAGCGGAATGAATAAAATATATTATATAACAAAATCTTGAAATACAAATCTGAATTGTATATACATACCATATATCAGATTATAACTCATATACATCACAGCGGAAATAATCTCTAAATAAATAATGGTGAAGCCTCCTGCTTTGAGCTTCTCCAAGTGAATCTGTAAAATTATGAAACACTTGACTGCCCGTACAAATTTGGGCACACAAGAGTTTAGGGAAACAAACAAAATAAACTCTGGGTCAGTCATGGGACTGGTGTAAGCAAATTCCAAACATACTGTTTAACTTTGAAATTCTTTTTGAAACAAAGGATAATAGTAAGACCAGCCACAACTAACATGGACGACCATACTATAACCCAAATAATTTGATATCAAAATCTAGTGATATTTTAATAATTTCTAAACAAATAAATAATCAAGTAGCTGAACGCTTGCAACTCACGTTCCACATATATATTACAAAATCATGAACTGTAGGGCGCTTATTGGAGATTTGATTCCAACAGACAAGGTATGGGAGCAGCTTTTTATCAGTGTACTCTAGAGGGGATACACTCAGGGTTCAACAAGAACGTCTTGCAACCCGGCCACACATGACCGCTCACTCATTTAGCTTGAGTGTCGCGAATATATTGCCACCACGGTTGTAGGCCATCCAACCGTCATCCGAAGATACAGAATCGAAAAAGAAGTATAAATATGAATTTTCTCTAGATCGGTGACAATACACCCTGCTTGGGGATGACCCAACTAGCCATGCTGCCTAGCCCAACTTTTGTTACTTCCTGGTTGTGAGGCTAGAGGCTACGTCTATCTTCAGAACATCTGATCACCATTCACTTTGAATGCCACATCGTCAAATCCGTAATCACATATTGATTACACAAATGCACACTGGGTGTAGAATAAAGAGAAGTTACCTTCTCCCCACCAACTTGGTGTATTTGTAAAAATCAACGGCGTGACCGTTGGAAATACTCTGTCAAACACTCGTCCATACACGTTGTCCTGGGACTGGACAAACAGAAAGCACCATTTCTGGAATTGGACGACCCTGGCATTTTACTCTGTCTTCAATTGTCTTCAGTATAATATAATTCGCAGCCTTTATGCCTTTACGGAGTGGTTTTCGGATAATATATCCAACCGGTCTCTCCATACTGACAACGATGGTTAAAACACTTCGATAGTCGGTTATTTAACTATCGAAGTAAAACAAACATTCATACAAATGAACAAATAAACGCACACAACCACGGGCACCTTTTATTTAACATTCGTTTTTATTATTCGAATTCTCATATCTTATCGGATATTTCTCTAATCCCGTTTTACCCTTTTCACATTCTTGGAAAACCCTCCCAGTTATTATCAACTCTTATTCTCCCATATTTCAGATTGTACGTTATTAATGTTTGAAACATTTCCATTCTTTTCTCGTTCTTTATTTTCTACACTTGGACAATATACACTATCTATATTGGAAAATTATTCCAATTTCCTTACAAACACTTTGCTATGTCCAACGTTCATTTATAAAACACTATTCACTTTAAAAGGTGAATATCATACTATTATAGAAATCTGAATACCTTTGTCAAATAACTCTTTATTTAGAAAATCAATACCATTATCTCGTTTACCGAAATCTCTTTCATACTTTATATTCCTAATCCACTTTATAAACTCTGTTCTCTAAGACAACTTCTTATCAAGTTATAATTAACAATGATTACATATCCTATTATAATTTATTGGTTTTAAGCTAAGTATTAACGATCCTATCAGATTATAATTCCTAAAATAATTTACTTTAAATACATTCGACTTCGTCGAATTATAGTTCCAACTCCTAATGGTTTAATTCTAATTACATTTCAAACATCGAAATGCTGTCCTCGTTTTCTGATACGATTCTCCAATTTCTCTTACTAAACTTATTCTTATATTTTCTTTGAAACAAACATCGTTATTTATTACTTCCGAATAAGTGGATTTCTAACCAATTGTTGCATTTCCTAGGAAGTGCTGCTATATATAAAAATCACGCTTAAATTTGGTTAACAGCGTTTAATTATCGCTACAGTTCAAAACTTGTCATACGCTGTAATATTCTCCTTTATAACTAATCTTTACATAACAGTCACGCTTAAGCCTAGTCAACAGCGTTTAATTTATCGCTATAGTTTTAAGATTGCAATACGCTGCCATATTCCCTTTATACTAATTTTGACATCTCTTTCCGTTACAAACTGATATCGTTCCTCGATAATAGTGAAGTCGTTCAAGTTGGGGTATTTTATTTACCTCTCAGACCTTGATCGACAACGTTCTTATCTTAGAACAGATATAAGTCCGCAACTCTAAACCCCTTATTACTAATAATATACATCAAATCGTATTTCCTTGTTTTATTTGAACTATGGTTTTATAATCCCATATCCTTATTTTGAAATTCGGTTGTTCATGCTATTTAAAACTTCGTTAATTAAAAAGGTCATTAAATCTGATTAATTTATTTCTAGCATTTCCATTAGATTAATTTGAAGACCAATTAATCTAATCGTCAATTTCCAATAAACGATTTATTTAATCAATTTCATACCATTAGTAAATTCGTTAATTGATTCTAATTACTTTACTTTATTAGATTAATATAATTAATCTAATAATATTTCCTAACCGTTTTCCTTAAAAATAATTATCCAAATTAATCACTCGCAGGATAATTATATCTTAACAATTCCTTTAAATATCAAATAATCATTTACATTTACTTTATAAAACGAACTCTAAAATACTGGTTTATAATACAACTTCTATTTTAAATTTGAATCTTCTCTTTAATCATAAAAATATAATTTTTATAATTAACTTCGTTGATTTGCCTAACGGCAAATCAACTCCTTAACAAAAAGACGGTTCTACGGTCGGTTGCTGCCATTTTCTTATCGATATCGTCTATTTGATTTAAATCAAAACAACTGTTGAATTTCCATTCAACATCAATATTCACACGGGGTTTTAAAGCCATTTGGGTTCAAACAGTGCATATACAAAACAAACAGTACATATAAATATCGAGGAATCCGGTCGGATTCCTCCAACCGGTTTCCCGCATCACAGATGTCAGTCAACACAATTTACACTAACTCTATACTAGGGAATATTCTAATCGATGGAATCAGTGTCCAACCGATGATGTGTACATATGTAACGATATAAAATGTTCAACCAAATTGATTGTAATCTACCTAATCGATCATCACACAGCATTCAAACAAATATTAAAATATAATTAAAATATTTTAAATAAATCAGAGTGAGTTAATTTACTCACATTTGCGCATTAACCGTTAGAACGATTTGCGTCGGTTGATTAAACCAGTGTTCAATTCTGCCATATCAGCATTTCTTTACGCGTTTCCTTTCTACCTGTTCCCTAAAAACCCCCTTTCCCCATCTTCTTTGAAAGTTAATTGCTTGCCACGTCAGCACTCAACACTTCCCTATTCACTCGTTTTTCTCCTTTGAAACAGCTTCTTCCCCAGTCCATTTCTTGCGAACTGTTTTCACATAACTATCGGCCAGAACCCAGTAGTCGAAGCTCGCACTTCCCCCTTTCATTTTCAACTTGCAGTCAACGATGTCGTTGCGATCCCCAGCAACTACAGTCCTCCTACTTCACCGGTCCTCGCGCATCTCCGCCTAGGTGCGCCGTCCCATTATTTCCAGCGTCAACCTCTCGCCTCCGTAGTTCACACACACACTCGCTTCTCTACTTCGGCTGCAGCCTTCCTCCATACTTTTACTCACGCCCTATTTCGGTTTCTTCCCCTATCGGTTTCAAACAAAACTTCTTCCAGGGACAAGAGCTCCACGTCAGCACTATTCCCCCACGTCACTTTAAATCACCAGTAAGTACTCACGTTCAAACTCCTTCATACGTTATTAAACCATTTTTGGCCTTCCGCTATCCCCATGTTACGTCTACAGCAGCTCCCCCACATGCCGATATCACAATGTCCATACGTGAATGCCAACTCCACTACACAGACCGTACCCCCTTCAGCGCTTCCTCTACGTCCATACGCAGACGGCATGCAGTCCAACCAAGGCTGCTCACGTTACCCACCATTTCATGCTTGTTTCCTCTTACATCAACTCAGGTCCCTATGTACACCAATACTCACCCTTAAGCCACGTGTTTTGCCATGATACCTTTTTCAATTACTTTTGCTCTTCTCATTTGCTGTATAAAAATCACAGTGACAAAAAGAGATCGAACCACTCATCAGTTCCAACATCTCTTGCCTTCACTCCTCACTTCCCTAAAACTGTTGTTCACCTCTACATGCTTATCACTTTGCTATACCGCCCTCCCCTCCAACTATCAGCGCATCCACACTTCACCAAGCATCAAGACCTCTCCGCTATCCGACCACATCCTTGTTTCCTTTGGTGCCCTGTGGACTGCACAGAAATCTAAACACTAAAGCCATCTGACCGTCGTCCATCCAATTCCGTCTCCGTCTTCTAGTTGTCCAACACCCCGTGGTATCGACGATGAACGTCGACCCTAGCTTTTGCTGCAAGGTTTCGGGCTCCAGGAAAATGTGTCGTGCAAGGAAAAATGCTCACATCGTTTACAGCAATTGATTTAAGGAATTTAGGACTTTTCCCGTATATGTATTCAATTCCCAAAGTTGCGAAATACTTGAAAAATAAAGCACAGTGGCTTCGTTTTGAGATGAGCAGAAGTAGAAATGAGTTGTGATTTTAATAGCCATCAAAAACTCACGGCTAATTTGTTTCCAGCCGAAGAGGATTGAGGTGAGCAGCACGTAATATATTGAAGGTAGAGGATAAGAACGCTGTCTTTCATAGCCATGTCCCTAATTTTAGGTAGCTTCAATTCTCAAACATATAGCATGTTTCTTTCATGTACGAAGCGTTATGGGGAAGCATGCACCTGCTTCATGTAGCTAGGATAAAAAAGAGTTTGCTTCAACAGAAAGCAACAGGAAGGAACACGCATTGTTATCCGAGATTTTACAATTATTATATCATGATTCGCTTAGATTTTTCTTTGCCGACATATCCCTCTCTCCAGATTACCAAATATTTGGCTATACATATAAATATGTATTTGTTTCTTATTTTATTTTTATTTAATTTGATTAATGCCGCAAGTCATAGGGTATGGGTTTGTATCTTCTTATCAATTTTATAGTAGGCCATGATATGAAGGTACTTAGCTGTGTGATTCTTCATAGGCTTTTCTTTTTCGTAAATGCTCAAGAAGCTTCAATGCAACATGCAGCAAGCATGGTGCGCAAAACTAAGTAGCATAGAATAGGTTTTGACTTTTTGTGCCACCATATATTTTTGTTCATAGATATTAAATTTTTAGGGTATCATGCCACTCAAAATTTTATTCTTTAGAGACCGCTATGGACAAAAATAAAAATACCGTCGTGTCCAGCGAGTTGTCACGATCCCAGAAATATAATAATATCGGTAGGTTAACTTATATTGTGAAACCCCAAAATATCGATACAGGGTGCGAAATACTCCAAATAAAAAGTTGCGTATTTAATTTATTAAAAATTACAATAAAATTCTAAAAATTAAATTATCGTTGCGCCTCAAAAGAACCTTGTCCCGATTTGCACCCGATATCAAGTTATATCGAATAAACCGTTACGGTCGATCGACGATTTCACAGCGACTATTTGAATATTTGATTTGGACATATCTTGCGATCCATACGACGAAATCTCCATTTTCCACTTCAATTAGAAAAATATAGATCAACAGATTTCAACGGTTCTTGTTTCGAAGAAATTCGACCAATAACGAGTCCTGTACACTCAGTTGAAGTTCAGAACGTTAAATTACGAACTGCAGCGTCGTTATGAGCTCGATTATATATATATATATATATATATATATATATATATATATACGTTCAACTTCGTTCTAATCAATATATAAATCCATTTATATTACGAATTCAATATTTAAACTGATTTAAATATTTAAATTCAAACCGACAAAAATGCGGGACGTTATAGTCCTTCCCCCTTAAAAGAATTTTGTCCCCGAAATTACTAAGGTAGGGAAAATGCTACAATCCATATTATAACCACGTTAATACCTTTTTGTTTTACTTCTCAGTTGCAGTTCAAATTGAACTAATTACTTGTTTTAATTAAAATATTAATTCTCTTTTTACTAACGAATATTTTCTATAACTCTGAAAATTTTCTAACAATTTATATTCTCGTGATATTCCACCAGCATCTACACTGCATGGCTCAATTGGTACTACTACACACTTCGCCCTCACTCGGCGTTCTCCAATTCATAAGAAAATAAAACTGCTAAGCGGCTTGCCAAATAGCCTCATCAAAACTCATACTCGTATAAAATATAAACATGACCCTTTTTGGTTGGCATTTAACTCTATATCTGCCATTTAACATATATCCAAGCATCGTTGGTTGATTTCCATCAATCTATTCTCAAACCCATCTTTTACTTTCTACTCAACCAAATTATATTTCAACTCCAATTTCATTTACTTATTTATTTCTCAAATCAGTTATCTTCATCTCCAAATCCAAAATTCGATTCTTATCTTTCAAGAATCAATTCATTTTTATAACTCGAATCTCCAATATTTCGGTTTTTCACTCTCCATTCTGAATTGTTCCAAATTCAATCCAGTTTTGTTTATCTTAGTTTAAGTTCCACCTTTTTCCATTTTAACTCCATAAGTTAAATTTTTATTTCAGAATTCAAATTCCTGGGATTTATTTCAAATCAGTTTGAAATCATGTACTATTCAAAACATTTGAATTTCAGACAACTTGTTTCTCAAAACAATACAAAACAAAATCTTTGGTAGTAATCCGTCACTTACCAGCTCGAAAATGAACACCAATAATGTCGCGATCATCATCGGAATTTATTTTCCAACCATCTAAGTGAGTTCAATAAGATATCACTTTCAAAATTCATTTCAAAGCACTTCTATTTTGAATTTTATTTCAAAATATCTTTCGCAACACTTGAAAAACTATTTTCAAATCTCCCAGGATTTTAAAATTCCCATATATTTAATCCAAACATTATTTCCAAATTTTCCCCAAGTTTCTAGAGTTTTATTTCAATTCTGGTTTTAAATTCAGATTTAGTTCATCTGATTTTACATATTATATTTACATAATATTTTGATTGGTTATTCATATAACCAACTCAATCATAGATCATAATAACGATCAACACTATGATAATCTCAAAATACATACTCCTTTTTAAATCAAAATATAATTTGGGTAAAATTATTTCATTTACCCTCTTTTCAAAACATACTGTGTCGAATTACTCTGTTCAAAGGTTTAGAAACACCTATCGACACAGTTTGCATTACTGTTTCGACCAGAATTCATAAACCGCTCAACTGACTAGTCAACACAATATAAAACAGCTTTTATATTAATTTACAAATACGCACTAATATATATACACTCATACTCAATCTAAGGTATTACTAACCTTATCTCTATTGAGTCACGCCACAGAGCCAAGGTAATCCATTAACCTTCAGCTCTGATACCAACTGTAATGGCGCGATTTTCGATACCTTGAAAACCGTGTCATTATTGAAAGAATTAAGAGGATGAGATAAATAAGGTAGAACTAATAGAATAGAAGAAGAAGAACACTGAAAAGAATCAGAGTAAACACGAAACTCACAGCGGAATGAATAAAATATATTATATAATAAAATCTTGAAATACAAATCTGAATTGTATATACATACCATATATCAGAGTATAACTCATATACATCACAGCGGAAATAATCTCTAAATAAATAATGGTGAGGCCTCCTGCTTTGAGCTTCTCCAAGTGAATCTGTAAAATCCTGAAACACTTGACTGCCCGTACAAATTTGGGCACCCAAGAGTTTAGGGAAACAAACAAAATAAACTCTGGGTCAGTCATGGGACTGGTGTGAGCAAATTCCAACCATACTGTTTAACTTTGAAATTCTTTTTGAAACAAAGGATAATAGTAAGACCAGCCACAACTAACATGGATGACCTTACTATAACCCAAATAATTTGATATCAAAATCTAGTGATATTGTAATAATGTCTAAACAAATAAATAATCAAGTAGCAGAACACTTGCATCTCACGTTCCACATATATAATATAAAATCATAAACCGCAGGGAGCTTATTGGAGATTTGATTCCAACAGACAAGGTATGGGAGCACCTTTTTATCAGTGTACTCTAGAGGGGATACACTCAGGGTTCAACAAGAACGTCTTGCAACCCGGCCACACATGACCGCTCACTCATTTAGCTTGAGTGTCGCGAATATATTGCCACCACGGTTGTAGGCCATCCAACCGTCATCCGAAGATACAGAATCGAAAAAGAAGTATAAATATGAATTTTCTCTAGATCGGTGACAATACACCCTACTTGGGGATCACCCAACTAGCCATGCTGCCTAGCCCAACTTTTGTTACTTCCTGGTTGTGAGGCTAGAGGCTACGTCTATCTTCAGAACATCTGATCACCATTCACTTTGAATGCCACATCGTCAAATCCGTAATCACATATTGATTACACAAATGCACACTGGGTGTAGAATAAAGAGAAGTTACCTTCTCCCCACCAACTTGGTGTATTTGTAAAAATCAACGGCGTGACCGTTGGAAATACTCTGTCAGACACTCGTCCATACACGTTGTCCTGGGACTGGACAAACAGAAAGCACCATTTCTGGAATTGGACGACCCTTGCATTTTACTCTGTCTTCAATTGTCTTCAGTATAATATAATTCGCAGCGTTTATGCCTTTACGGAGTGGTTTTCGGATAATATATCCAACCGGTCTCTCCATACTGACAACGATGGTCAAAACACTTCGATAGTCGGTTATTTAACTATCGAAGTAAAACAAACATTCATACAAATGAACAACTAAACGCACACAACCACGGGCACCTTTTATTTAACATTCGTTTTTATTATTCGAATTCTCATATCTTATCGGATATTTCTCTAATCCCGTTTTACCCTTTTCACATTCTTGGAAAACCCTCCCAGTTATTATCAACTCTTATTCTCCCATATTTCAGATTGTACGTTATTAATGTTTGAAACATTTCCATTCTTTTCTCGTTCTTTATTTTCTACACTTGGATAATATACACTATCTATATTGGAAAAATATTCCAATTTCCTTATAAACACTTTGCTATGTCCAACGTTCATTTTTAAAACACTATTCACTTTAAAAGGTGAATATCATACTATTATAGAAATCTGAATACCTTTATCAAATAACTCTTTATTTAGAAAATCAATACCATTATCTCGTTTACCGAAATCTCTTTCATACTTTATATTCCTAATCCACTTTATAAACTCTGTTCTCTAAGACAACTTCTTATCAAGTTATAATTAACAATGATTACATATCCTATTATAATTTATTGGTTTTAAGCTAAGTATTAACGATCCTATCAGATTATAATTCCTAAAATAATTTACTTTAAATACATTCGACTTCGTCGAATTATAGTTCCAACTCCTAATGGTTTAATTCTAATTACATTTCGAACATCGAAATGCTGTCCTCGTTTTCTGATACGATTCTCCAATTTCTCTTACTAAACTTATTCTTATATTTTCTTTGAAACAAACATCGTTATTTATTACTTCCGAATAAGTGGATTTCTAACCAATTGTTGCATTTCCTAGGAAGTGCTGCTATATATAAAAATCACGCTTAAATTTGGTTAACAGCGTTTAATTATCGCTACAGTTCAAAACTTGTCATACGCTGTAATATTCTCCTTTATAACTAATCTTTACATAACAGTCACGCTTAAGCCTAGTCAACAGCGTTTAATTTATCGCTATAGTTTTAAGATTGCAATACGCTGCCATATTCCCTTTATACTAATTTTGACATCTCTTTCCGTTACAAACTGATATCGTTCCTCGATAATAGTGAAGTCGTTCAAGTTGGGGTATTTTATTTACCTCTCAGACCTTGATCGACAACGTTCTTATCTTAGAACAGATATAAGTCCGCAACTCTAAACCCCTTATTACTAATAATATACATCAAATCGTATTTCCTTGTTTTATTTGAACTATGGTTTTATAATCCCATATCCTTATTTTGAAATTCGGTTGTTCATGCTATTTAAAACTTCGTTAATTAAAATGGTCATTAAATCTGATTAATTTATTTCTAGAATTTCCATTAGATTAATTTGAAGACCAATTAATCTAATCGTCAATTTCCAATAAACGATTTATTTAATCAATTTCATACCATCAGTAAATTCGTTAATTGATTCTAATTACTTTAATTTATTAGATTAATATAATTAATCTAATAATATTTCCTAACCGTTTGCCTTAAAAATAATTATCCAAATTAATCACTCGCAGGATAATTATATCTTAACAATTCCTTTAAATATCAAATAATCATTTACATTTACTTTATAAAACGAACTCTAAAATACTGGTTTATAATAGAACTTCTATTTTAAATTTGAATCTTCTCTTTAATCAGAAAAATATAATTTTTATAATTAACTTCGTTGATTTGCCTGACGGCAAATCAACTCCTTAACAAAAAGGCGGTTTTACGGTCGGTTGCTGCCATTTTCTTATCGATATCGTCTATTTGATTTAAATCAAAACAACTATTGAATTTCCATTCAACATCAATATTCACACGGGGTTTTAACGTCATTTGGGTTCAAACAGTGCATATACAAAACAAACAGTACATATAAATATCGAGGAATCCGGTCGGATTCCTCCAACCGGTTTCCCGCATCACAGATGTCAGTCAACACAATTTACACTAACTCTATACTAGGGAATATTCTAATCGATGGAATCAGTGTCCAACCGATGATGTGTACATATGTAACGATATAAAATGTTTAACCAAATTGATTGTAATCTACCTAATCGACCATCACACAGCATTCCAACAAATATTAAAATATAATTAAAATATTTTAAATAGATCAGAGTGAGTGAATTTACTCACCTTTGCGCGTTTACCCTTAAAACGGTTTGCGTCGGTTGATTAAACCAGTGTTCAATTCTGCCATTTCAGCATTTCTTTACGCGTTTCCTTTCTACATGTTCCCTGAAAACCCGCTTTCCCCATCTTCTTTGAACGTTAATTTCTTGCCACGTCAGCACTCAACACTTCCCTATTCACTCGTTTTTCTCTTTTGAAACAGCTTCTTCCCCAGTCCATTTCTTGCGAACTGTTTTCACATAAACTTCCATAACTATCGGCCAGAACCCAGTAGTCAAAGCTCGCACTTCTCCCTTTCATTTTCAACTTGCAGTCATCGATGTCGTTGCGATCCCCAGCAACTACAGTCATCCTACATCACCGGTTCTCGCGCATCTCCGCCTAAGTGCCCCGTCCTATTATTTCCAGCGTCAACCTCTCGCCTCCGTAGTTCACACACACACACTCGCTTCTCTACTTCGGCTGCAGCCTTCCTCCATACTTTTACTCACGCCCTATTTCAGTTTCTTCCCCTATCTGTTTCAAACAAAACTTCTTCCACGATCAAGAGCTCCACGTCAGCACTATTCCCCCACGTCACTTTAAATCACCAGTAAGTACTCACGTTCAAACTCCTTCATACTTTATTAAACCATCTTTTGGCCTTCCGCTATCCCCACGTTACGTCTACAGCAGCTCCCCCACATGCCGATATCACAATGTCCATACGTGAATGCCAACTCCACTACACAGACCGTACCCCCTTCAGCGCTTCCTCTACGTCCACACGCAGACGGCATGCAGTCCAACCAAGGCTGCTCACGTTACCCACCATTTCATGCTTGTTTCCTCTTACATCAACTCAGGTCCCTATGTACACCAATACTCACCCTTAAGCCACGTGTTTTGCCATGATTCCGTTTTCAGTTACTTTCGCTCTTCTCATTTGCTGTATAAAAATCACAGCGACAAAAAGAGATCGAACCACTCATCAGTTCCAACATCTCTTGCCTTCACTCCTCACTTCCCTAAAACTGCTGTTCACCTCTACATGCTTATCACTTTGCTATACCGCCCTCCCCTCCAACTATCAGCGCATCCACACTTCACCAGGCATCAAAACCTCTCCGCTATCCGACCACATCCTTGTTTCCTTCGGTGCCCTGTGGACTGCACAGAAATCTGAACACTAAAGCCATCTGACCGTCGTCCATCCAATTCCGTCTCTGTCTTCTAGTTATCCAACACCCCGTGGTATCGACGATGAACATCGACCCTAGCTTTTGCTGCAAGGTTTCGGGCTCCAGGAAAATGTGTCGTGCAAGGAAAAATGCTCACATCGTTTACAGCAATTGATTTAAGGAATTTAGGACTTTTCCCGTATATGTATTCAATTCCCAAAGTTGCGAAATACTTGAAAAATGAAGCACAGTGGCTTCGTTTTGAGATGAGCAGAAGTAGAAATGAGTTTTCATTTTAATAGCCATCAAAAACTCACGGCTAATTTGTTTCCAGCCGAAGAGGATTGAGGTGAGCAGCACGTAATATATAGAAGGAAGAGGATAAGAACGCTGTCTTTCATAGCCATGTCCCTAATTTTAGGTAGCTTCAATTCTCAAACATATAGCATGTTTCTTTCATGTACGAAGCATTATGGGGAAGCATGCACCTACTTCATGTAGCTAGGATAAAAAAAAGAGTTTGCTTCAACAGAAAGCAACAGGAAGGAACACGCATTGTTATCCGAGATTTTACAATTATTATATCATGATTCGCTTAGATTTTTCTTTGCCGACATATCCCTCTCTCCAGATTACCAAATATTTGGCTATACATATAAATATGTATTTGTTTCTTATTTTATTTTTATTTAATTTGATTAATGCCGCAAGTCATAGGGTATGGGTTTGTATCTTTTTATCAGTTTTAGAGTAGGCCATGATATGAAGGTACTTAGCTGCGTGATTCTTCATAGGCTTTTCTTTTTCGTAAATGCTCAGGAAGCTTCAATGCAACATGCAGCAAGCATGGTGCGCAAAACTAAGTAGCATAGAATAGGTTTTGACTTTTTGTGCCACCATATATTTTTGTTCATAGATATTAAATTTTTAGGGTATCATGCCACTCAAAATTTTATTCTTTAGAGACCGCTATGGACAAAAATAAAAATACCGTCGTGTCCAGCGAGTTGTCACGATCCCAGAAATATAATAATATCGGTAGGTTAACTTATATTGTGAAACCCCAAAATATCGATACATGGTGCGAAATACTCCAAATAAAAAGTTGCGTATTTAATTTATTAAAAATTACAATAAAATTCTAAAAATTAAATTATCGTTGCGCCTCAAAAGAACCTTGTCCCGATTTGCACCCGATATCAAGCTATATCGAATAAACCGTTACGGTCGATAGACGATTTCACAACGACTATTTGAATATTTGATTTGGACATATCTTGCGATCCATACGATGAAATCTCCATTTTCCACTTCCATTAGAAAAATATAGATCAACAGATTTCAACGGTTCTTGTTTCGAAGAAATGCGACCAATAACGAGTCCTGTACACTCAGTTGAAGTTCAGAACGTTAAATTACGAACTGCAGCGTCGTTATGAGCTCGATTATATTATATATATATATATATTTTTATACGTTCAACTTCGTTCTAATCAATATATAAATCCATTTATATTACGAATTCAATATTTAAACTGATTTAAATATTTAAATTCAAACCGGCAAAAATGCGGGACGTTACAATTAGATAAATAATTTGATTTTAATTACACCTCCCTGTGTTCGACCTGTATGCTACAACACCTGTATGCTTGCAGTATTTAATTTAAATATCGCGCTTTTCTAGCGTCGATCAAGTTTTTGGCCCCGTTGTCGGGGAGGTAACGATTAAATTTTATTATCTATTTAATTTCTGATTCGTGTTAGTTTTTATTTTTATCTTTTTCCTTTTGTTTCTTGTATATATATAATAATAAATAAATAAATCTTGATTGGATAGATTTTTTATTGTTCAATGATACCATAATCTACCAAATAAGAGAAAAAAAATCTTGCCATATTTTCTTTTAATCTCTTGCTCATTTTCTGATTTCTTTCCTTATAATTCTTTCCAGTTATCAGTACATAGCCTTTCTTTATCTACAAGTCTTGAAAAAAAAAGAAAAAAAATCTTTTAATTTTCCTTTATTTCTTTCCTTCTTTCCACTATCAAAATTTTCCAATTTCATTTCTTTCTCTGTATATAATTCCTTTCCATTTTTTTTGAAAAAAAAAATTAATATATACAAATTTCCTGCTTGCTATTTTTTTCTCTGCACTAGCCATCTTTCACACCATATTCACGTCCATACAAACACCCTCATTCACCGCCTTACGCCCCACCTATAATTGTCAACAACGTCCATACCCTAGTCATCAGCCTCCACCTGTTCAGCCCCTCTACATCACCACAGCACTAACCCCTTACCAGACCGTTCACAAACAATTTCTCCTTCATCATACTCCACGCACCAGTCACCTACCCTCGCTGTCCACATCTTCTTCACATCTTAAGCAACTCCCCATCTCCAGTCACAAACGCCAACATCCATACAGAACTCCATAAACAAGCCTCTCCGAAACCAAAAATCCAGTCAATACCATTGCTCACGTCATCCAAAACCCATGCAGTTCATCCAAAAATCAACCGATCTGAAACCGCACCCTTCGCGGATCTGAACCCACCAAGTCATCTCGACTCACAACAGATCTGCCATCAATTTCAGAACCACATCCATTCCCCTATCCAAAATCACACCCAGAAATCGAACAAACAGTTCGAAATTCCCTCACCGAACCATCAGCGAAAACCTGAAACCGCTAATCGAACACTTCGAACCAATTCTGTTTTTCGAAAGAAAAAAAAAGACGGCAGTTTTTATTTGTTTTAGGAGATCTCGTTTTATTCTGAAAAGGAGGCTAAAGATTATTTGCCCCACGTTCGTTTTCTGCTAGGATATATATTAATTGGATACTTTGTGAACCATATCAAAGGTGATGCGTTTATTTTGTCATGTGAAAACAGGCGGTGTTTATATTTGTTTTGAGTGGGACTATGGTTTGATCTTTCTAGGCTAACTTAGTTTTGTTTTTGAGTGATTGTGTTATTTTGTTTGACCTTCTGAACGGTTGTAATTTTAGTACTCTAGGCTAACTTAGTTTCGCTTTTGAGTACGAGTGCGTGAGTTTGACATGATTTGAGCTAGTTTATTTTTTTTCCATTCGAAAAACAGAATTGGTTCGAAGTGTTCGATTAGCGGTTTCAGGTCTTCGCTGATGGTTCGGTGAGGGAATTTCGAACTGTTTGTTCGATTTCTAGGTGTGATTTTGGATAGGGGAATGGGCGTGGTTCTGAAATTGATGGAAGGTCTGTTGTGAGTCGAGATGACTTGGTGGGTTCAGATCCGCGAAGGGTGCGGTTTCAGATCGGTTGATTTTTGGATGAACTGCATGGGTTTTGGATGATGTGAGCAATGGTATTGACTGGATTTTTTGTTTCAGAGGGGCTTGGTTATGGAGTTCTGTATGGATGTTGGCGTTTGTGACTGGAGATGGGGAGTTGCTTAAGATGTGAAGAAGATGGGGACAGCAAGGGTAGGTGACTGGTGCGTGGAGTATGATGAAGGAGAAATTGTTTGTAAACGGTCTGGTAGGGGGTTAGTGTTGTGGTGATGTAGAGGGGCTGAACAGGTGGAGGCTGATGACTAGGGTATGGACGTTGTTGGCAATTATAGGTGGGGCGTAAGGCGGTGAATGAGGGTGTTTGTATGGACGTGAATATGGTGTGAAAGATGGCTGGTGCAGAGAAAAAAATAGCAAGAAGGAAATTGCATGGTGACCCCCTACATCACCACAACACTAACCCCCTACCAGACCGTTCACAAACAATTTCTCCTTCATCATACTCCACGCACTAGTCACCTACCCTCGCTGTCCCCATCTTCTTCACATCTTAAGCAACTCCCCATCTCCAGTCACAAACGCCAACATCCATACAGAACTCCATAACCAAGCCTATCCGAAACCAAAAATCCAGTCAATACCATTGCTCACATCATCCAAAACCCATGCAGTTCATCAAAAAATCAACCGATCTAAAACTGCACCCTTCGCGGATCTGAACCCACTAAGTCATCTCGACTCACAACAGATCTGCCATCAATTTCAGAACCACGTCCATTCCCCTATCCAAAATCACACCCAGAAATCGAACAAACGGTTCGAAATTCCCTCACCGAAACATCAGCGAGATCTAAAACCGCTAATCGAACACTTCGAACCAATTCTGTTTTTCGAAAGGAAAAAAAACGGCAGTTTTTATTTGTTTTGGGAGATCTCGATTTATTCTGAAAAGGAGGCTAAAGATTATTTGCCCCACGTTCGTTTTCTGGTAGGATATATATTAATTGGATACTTTGTGAACCATATCAAAGGTGATGTGTTTATTTTGTCATGTGAAAACAGGCGGTGTTTATATTTGTTTTGAGTGGTACTGTGGTTTGATCTTTCTAGGCTAACTTAGTTTTGTTTTTGAGTGATTGTGTTATTTTGTTTGACCTTCTGAACGGTTGTAATTTTAGTACTCTAGGCTAACTTAGTTTTGCTTTTGAGTACGAGTGCGTGAGTTTGACATGATGTGAGCTAGTTTATTTTTTTTTTATTTTTTTGTTGAGTTTTTATTGTGTTGAGCGAGTCTACTCAGTTTCTAGCTTAGCTTTTGTTTTACTTCCCTAAAAAAAAAGAAAGGGTAAAACCGAATTCAAAGTAAAGCAAGAGATTGTGTCAAGCAAAGAAACAGAAACTTCAGTTAAGTAAAGCAAACAACAGAAGTTGAATTGTTGGAGCGGTTGCACACCAAGTGGGGTTTGAACGCTCTAGCGCTTCCCAAATTCACTGGACGGACTGCCGATCAAGGTGAGAATTTTTAAAACTCTACAGGTGCTCTGCTGCAAAAAGAAAAAAATATAGACAATTGTTGTAAAAAAATTCTGCAGGGGCAGCGGCTTGAATGTACAATTTTTAATTTCTGCAATTATTCTGTCTGACTGTTGTGAGTTGAAATTTCCATAACTATTGTCATTACTCTCATTGTTTTCAACAATAAAAAAATAGACGCTGCAAAATAATATAATTGAAAAGTGATGCTTTGTGAACTTGACTGTCTCGTATAATTGGATCGCGGATATATATTAGTTCAGTTTATTGGACTATTAGCAAAAGAGGTTGCATACTACCCGTAAAACATTGGTCGTATCCCTTAGTATTTATACTATACGTGAACGGCCATAAGACCCTCTTCCCCTTTCTAATTGAGTCGGTTAATTAATAGAGCGCAGCTTAGTATTTTATATTATTTTGAAGTGAGAATAATTTCTGTCTTGTCGTAACTTCTTTGAAATGTCTGATTCAAAAAAATCCTTGAGAGAATTGTGGGATAATAATCGTAGTAGACGTCCGCTTGAAGAGTATGAGTATGAATTACAACACATGAGGCAAGATTTTCCAAACTTTCGTGGGCCCAATATCAACAATTTTCAAAATTTTCCAAATGACCAATATAGCTTTGATTATGAGCCACATCCTCATCAAAACAGTTTTGAATCCCAATATAACTTTGATCAACATCAATATGGGGTTGTAAACCAAAATTTTCAAAGTTATAGCCCATATCAACATCTTGAAAATAACCAAAATTGCAATTTTCCCTCGAATTTCAACAGTTTTAGTTACGAACATAATTTTTATGATCAAAACGAATTCCAATGTCATTGCCAATTTTCTGAAAATTCAGACAACCACCACATTGGAAATAATTTTGATTGTGAAATTGATGTGGACTATAATTATGAGAATCAAGAAATCCAAAATGAGAGCTCTCAAATCAACGATTCTGAAGAATGTCATTTGGATGAGAGGGTAGAAAGGCTAGATAGACAGCATGATGAAAAAGATAGAAAGATGGATGAACTTCTTTGTTTAATGACAACTTTGAAAGAACAACGAGAGCAACAAAATCGAATTCAAACAAGTGATGAATCAAAAAATAATTCAATTCTTACTGACGGTGAAAATTTTCAAATAACAACTTTGGAAATTGAAAATGACGATCTAAATGAAATTGTTCAAAATTCAACAAATGATTTGGACTTCGATTCTTTTTAGGAAAAAGATTTAAGCTTAGATTTTGATCTTCCTCTTTCGGGGTGCGAGAAACTGGAAATTTTAGAAACTGAACAAAATAAAAATGTTGAATTTTTCAATTCAAATTTGGAGAAGGATTTTAATGAACATGAATTTTTCGGATTGCACGAGGATGATTTGCCAAATGAGGAAGAAGTAGATTCAAGTCACGAGTTTGAAAATTTTAACTTTGAGAAAATTTCAAACGAATATGAAATTGTCAGTGTCGAAAATACCTTGTCAATTGAGAAAGGTGATCATATACTCTTAAACAACAATCAAAATTCAAATTTCACTGAATTTATACTGTCACAAATTCTTGAAAAATTACACTGATAAATTTGTTGGACACATGAACTATTTTTGGAATGTTAGCTTTGTTGAAAACTTCGTGTTAGGATGACCCTGGACATTTATCTGCTGGACTATAAATCTAGGTATAAAGATGAGATGGTTTTCAAAAACCTTTGCTTACTAGAAAACATGCCTAGACATAGTGCGAATGGGATTCATTGGGCTAGAACCAAGTGTGGGGGGAGAAGATGGTGGCATTATTTGCATCGCATCATCGTAAACATATATATCATTGTAAATATGATCCATTCTTACATATAGTTAAACTGCATTTCATTTTACAAATAATTTTGCAACTCATTCACTTTTGGGTACGATCTTTCAAATTTAGAAAACGTGCTCACAGTGTGGACACTGTTTAGTTCTAGTGTGGGGGGAGTCTGCATTACATCTTTTATTTTTCTTTAATTTTTTTCTTTCTTTTCATGTAGGACCATCATGCAATTTAGATCGTAGTAACATGCCTATTTTTTTTTTTTGAAACTACGACCCATTTTAGAATTGATACAGCAAAATAAGTTAAGGATTATTAATCAGTTGATAGTATTTTTTTCTCTCAACTAAGTTCAAATTTGAAATATAATGAAAAGTTTAATTTTGAGGGATAATAGTGTAACCAGTACATAGGGAGATTCTTAGGTGATGGCCATGAAATCTATTCTATATTGTAGACTTTGTTTAAATAAGTGGAGGACTTATAATACTTATATTAGCTGTTCAATCTTTAAAACTAAGTTGTGTTAAGTTGAATTTGCGTAGTTCTCTCTTATGCTAATATTTTCAATAATAATAAATAATAATCCAAGGGTATCCAACATTTATTGTATATCAAGCGTTGGTGTGCAAACCCGCCAAGCTCTATCTGACATGTTATTGACAAAGTCAGCGTTGGAATATCTTGGTCTCATTTTATGAGATTGGACACCTAAGGATTACCGGCATGTTGTTGACAAATTCAGCATCGGTCTGCACAATCCGCCAAGCTTTGTCCCAACTCTCCGTCAGTCCGCAAGGCAGTGTATGGGTGGTATACCTTGGTCTTTAAGTTAGGTGTATGTACTTAATCATAAATTTTAATTTTTATAGAAATAGAGAATAAGCGATGATGCCCAAACACTTCTTGACCTTATTGGTTTGATTAGCCATACACAAGGAAATTATAATACCACTTTACAAACTGTGCCAAGCAAACTAAGAATTTATTTCATGGCTGCACTATGATATCGACCGAACCAACTGGCCAAACTAGAGTTTAACATTGAAAACTTAATTTATGTTGAAAATTTGTGACAAGTTGAGGTATCTAAAGTACAATCAACTGATTAGAAATTGTTAACTTAAATTGTTGTACAACTTTCCTGAAACAAGTCATGTTTTCATTTTTTGTTTCAATTGCAAAAGTCCTATGCACTCATGTAGTTTCATTAGGGCCATAGCATACTGCATTTGGATTTTGTGGGTAGTATCCACTGAAAACCCTCACGAGACACCACTCGTCCTACTAGGGACACCTAGAGGTTTAACGGCTTGTTGCATACTCTCAATGCAATCGTGTTTCCTACGAAAGTGTGACCTATCTACTTTAGTTTTTCATTTCTTGTTTTACTCGAGGACGAGTAAAAGATAAGTGTGGGGGTATTTGATTAGCACAGAAATGTGTTTATTTTTATGCTTATATCTTATCTTTATTGTATATAAATAAATGCTACTTTGGGTATTTTGTGTGTTTTTTACAGGTCATTGATTAATTGTCTCCTTCATTAAATTAAAGACCACTGATAAGAAAAAGAAGCTACCTTCCCATCTCAACAAGTTTTCAATCACAAAGGAAGCTATAGCACATTGGTTAAGGCATGGAATTCTGTACAGAAAGACCTGGGTTCGAGTCCCATCAAACTCTCTTTTTGCTGAAGAATGGAACGCGTTCACACTGCCTTCTTTGCTTTGAAGAATATATGGAATAGTGATGTGTTATATGTATATATTCTTATGTATGTATATAATGCATGCACTTAATAAGGATTTTTGAATTTTGGCATAATCCCCTCAAGAATTCAAATCCAATTATATTGTCATGCAAAAAGAAGGGAATGTTTTAATCACACATCTTCTATTAAACACATCCTTATCTTCTCACTGACTGTGCAATGCATCAAACGGAAGGACATTAATCACAATTCTTCAATCAAGCAAGGAATATTCCTTCATTCTGGAAAGGATATTTTCATGTATTTATTCTGTGGGCCTTATATTCAAATAAGAAGAGAAGGCTACATCCTGTATAAAAAGACCACTGTATCTCATTTCTGTATTCCATTACTCTAATAAAAATTCTTCTTCTCCTTCTTTTATTTTCTAGTATTTTTATTTCTTTGCAACTAGTGCCATCTACACGATTAGATTCGGTAGAGTACTAGTTGTATTTTACATTTGTTCATTAGTGATTAGTCGTTTGATTAGTTTCAACGACAATCCTAATTTTATTTTTGTTGTTCTTCTTATTCTGCACTTTTATTTTCTGCAATTGTTGTTCTTTTTTTGCAATTTACTTTCTTTAGTGATTAATCGTTGATTAGATTCAACGATAATCCTAAGTTCGCAATTTCAATATGTTTTATTTCAACAAAATCTCCAGGCTTCGTCTAACTCGCCCAAGAGATTAGATAAATAATTTGATTTTAATTACACCTCCCTGTGTTCGACCTGTATGCTACAACACTTGTATGCTTGCAGCATTTAATTTAAATATCGCGCTTTTCTAGCGTCGATCAAAGCCCTAACCTGATTCGAAATTGTCCTCCACTTTCTAATATCTCAACCCATAAGCAATCGAAACCCGCACCTTCATTGGTCTACGGCAACCGCCATCAGATATCGAAACCCCAAAGAAAGAATAAAAATTGTAACTTGTTAATCAAATATAATGGGAAGAACTGAGCTTGAGGAATTGAGCCTAAATAATATCTTGAGGAAGAAAGCGGCGAAAGAGACAGATTAAATTATCAAAAAGATTGAAGGGGGTGAAGATGAGAAGCCTGAGAGGGGAAAGAGAAAATGAAAATGAATTTTTGGCAGCCTAAAAATAAGTTGGGAGGGAAATAAAAATGGAACGCTAATTCGGCCTGTACTACGTTAATATAATTGCGGACGTTTTAATATAATTGCACTTGAACTTGTTGACTTTTTAAGTTAAATAAAGAATAACCATTTAACAATAGCAAGCCAAATTTTCGTGCAATCCATGTTGCTATTAATATAATATTTTCTTGTAGTGTAGAGCTTTGCGGAGTGGGATGAATGGGCCAAAACAGCGAGGCATGACTTAGGGCATTCTTGAACTATGGCAGAACGACCTAGCTTCGATAAAGAGGACCGATCTAAGAAAGCCCAGTGAGCCAATGATCTTATGCGGGCTAAAGAACTGGAACGTTTAAACCATTGTAAAGCTCTGGATACTCGGTGACCTAAAGGGCTTGGCGGGCTAAGGCCTTTTTTCGGGTTAAGGAGTCGTTCAGTCTAAAGATCTGAACGACCAAAAGCCTGCGAACGACCTGGAGAGCCAGAACGACCTAAAGGCTACGAAGCTCCAAACTGAACCAAAGTACAAATAGGCCTAAAGCTCTTCCACTTTCACAATTTAAAGACTTGCGACCTACCATTGTGTTTTCAAAAACGACCTAAACATGCTTATTATTTTAGATCCATATTTTATGGATTAACACTAGCTCCTCGGAGTCTGCATTTACTGAAAGTAATACAAGCTTCGACTTAAAAAAAATTGACACACATTATGTCGAGATTACAACATTAGGTCGCACTAAGACTTGCTAAACACTAGATCGTTGGGAACTTTGGGTCGTTTGAACCTTTAAGTCGTTGTTGGGTTTGAGATCGTTAGTGGGCTTTAGACATAAACATGGCCCGTTAAAGTTATGTCCTTTTATACCCTTATACTAGGTTGCTATCTTCTATTCCCTTTTCTTCCAGCTTAAAGCTTGTTAATGGCGACCTACTGAAATCAACCCGAACTTCAACCAACGCCTTGAACATTGGTCAAATCCTTCCCCCTTTTCGTAATTTTGATTCTGACAAACCGATTTATAGCTCAGTTGAAGGCGATTAATTTTTCTTCGAGGTCCATCCGTTTGAACAAGAAAACTTTTAGAAGACATCGGGAACAACTTCTACCCGAAGTCAAGTTTGATTTCTCCTTGTTTTCCTCGATTTTAGGACTTATTTGAGTCTGTTTTGAAGATGTCGGCTTATCCGAAATTGTTTTAGATTGAATTCATGTTGAAACTCATGGAGTTGTGAATCTATGTAATTTGTTCATGTACTTGAGTTGTTGGTGACTGATGACTATGCTGGGTTCTTTGTCTTTGTAATCTTGATAGCTCGCATATAACTTTGTTTTGTAAACTCATACCGTAGGTTGAAATTCCACAAATTTAATTCCACTAAGTTGAATGTTCTTGGATGAATGCTTCAAACTTTTGGTTGTTATTACGGGCTAACGCTCAAGTTACTAGAGCGATCTAAGTGTTAAGTCGTTATCGCGACCTAATGCTTTAAACAATCTAATATTTTGAAATAGTTGAAGTAGCTTAAGATTCCAACCAATCTCCCAGGTCGTAGAAGCTTCGATAAGTCCTAGGTCGTTGTCGTAAGCTTGGACCTTAGGTCTTTAAACAACCGGAAACCTTGGATCACCACTACGACCTTAAATCTCAGGCCATGAAAAAGAGTTTAGGGCTTTTAGGTTGTCATAACATTTGGAGACTCTGGTTCGTTATCTTGAGTTCAAGCCTTAGGTCGTTGACATGTCCTATGGTTTTAGCTCATTTTTGCATTCCATGTCTCTTAGGCTGTGAATGTGGGCTTAGACTTTAAGTTATTAGTTACTTAAGGCCTAAGTTCATTAATCACGATCCTAGTTCCTTCGAATGAAAGTTTTGTGGTTTTAAGATGTCAATATGACTTTAGTCGTTAGACCGTCAAGGCGACCTAAATCACTTGAACTCCGGAGCAACCCAAGCCTCTGAAATTTTGAACGACCTAAGCTTTTGAGCTATGAAACGACCGAAGTCCTTAATGCACCACAATGATCTACATTCCCAGCGTTTGAACTCCAGCTTCTGGTCCTTGTACTCTTCAAAGTCTTTAGGATGCATGACATCTTTTTACTTCCAGAAATTTATTCATGAACAAGATCGTTTTTGTAGAATGAGCACTAGGCAAAAAAACACGTGCTCATACTGAGGGGACATCGTCTGCTCCAGTTGATACTTCTACAATAATCGCAGCCCTTTGACCTTTTCCAAACCCTGTTCCTCTTAGTAGCCCGCCGACAGAAAAACATTCTACCACGCTTGACAAGGAACATTTTGAATAACTATGTAGTCAATTTGGGATTCCTATCACAGATGCACTCTTGCCAGATAAGGGCGTATTCGCAGATCAACCTCCGGTAGGGTATGTAACTATGAATCGCTATATGCTAGCAGGCGGTGGTGTTCCTCCTTTCAACCCTTTCATAGAAACAATTCTGAACCATCTAGCTATTGCCCTTTTCCAACTTCAACTGAATGGCTATACCATCTTAGTAGGACTTTATATACTTTTTATGAAAATTAAGGAATGTGAACCGACTTTTCCAGAGATTTGCTATCTTTGCTCATTTGGGAAAAGGAAAGACACCTCATATATCGTGCAAGTTGAGGGTGCAAGGAATCACAGGCTTATAACCTTTCTACCAGAAAGTGTTTCGGGGTATTTAACTCATTTTTTCTTCATCCGTTGTCCTGGAACCTTTCGCGGGAATTGGACAGAAGGAGGTAAACACATTCTATAGGCATTTTTAATTCTCTTTACTTAAATAACAGTCCCTTTTAACTTTTCCCTTTAACTCTAGTTGTCCCAGCTCCAATTAAGGATAACAAAGCATCTGCCCTACTCAAGGCCGTTTTTGAAACCTTGAAAGCAATCGACGAGGCTAGGAAATGTAGGAAAGTTTTAATTACCGAAGCAACTCTCCATCAATATGAATTACTTCATCCTTTGAGGAAGTTTCCCTCCAAAGGATGGCTTTCAACTCCTAAATCTAACCCCGTCGGCACGGACATGGGTGCTTCTGGTGATGGTAATGAGACTCCAGACCAAATTACTGACCAGAACCCAACTATTGACCCTGCTTTGAAAAAGTGCTCAGAGCCTGTTGGTGGTAGAATATTGCCATCGTCAATGACTTCGAATAAGGATGAAACATGTACCCAACGTGAGGGCAAGGGTCTTCTGATACCAACTGAATCGGTCGAGAAAGAAGATGATTTCCCAAATTCTGTATTTGAAACGGAGTCTGATCAGATTGAGAGAGACAACAGAGAGGACAACATTTTAGATTTTGCATAGGAGACAAAAAATGTTGGGGAAGCTGAAACCACATTAGAGACCGATTTAAATGCTGAGATGGTGACTGAGGATCCTCTTATTGAAAATGTAATAGAGGGAGGTTCCACGGGTACCTTTGACAATCTGGGTGACCTTAACTCAGCAAAATACCTCAGTCAAGACGACATTGCTACCCAGTCTCTGATTCTTTAAACACGGTTACAACAACTAGCATAATGGAAAATCATGTTTGTAAGCCAGGAGAGTTGCTGAAATCTATTGGAATTTCCTAAGAATCAACTACAAAAGCTGGTTCGTCAATAGTAGTGCCTTAGAAAACACATCTAGCATGCACACACTTTTTCGAAATTCTTTTACAGCTCTTACAAACATGAACGGGAAACGTTCATCGAGTTTGAGGTCAGATTTCAGGAGGAAAAGCAAAGCATTCAATCTAAAGCATCTACTACAATCTAATCCTCCGCGACCATCGCATTACTCCAAACAGCCTTACCTTCCACCTCCTCCAAAATCTTCTTACAAACCTTCACATGTATCTGAATAGGACTTGACTGATGAACAGAGGCAGAAGATACGTAAGGAAGAAGATTAGGAAAGGAGAAGGCATACTTAGCTTAGGGAAGATTCTCCTGATGAAGAGGGCCGTGGGAAGAAGCGAGGAAGAGGTGAACAAAGGAAAGGTGGCTCACACTAACATCCCCGATTGGAAATACTTCCTATCAGACCTCGATCGGTAGCATCTTCTGGTCCCCCTGGTCCTTCTGCTGAAATCCATTCGATCATTCATAAGCCCCGCTATGAACCTGAACCAGCAATTGTACCTTATTCTGAACGTTTCCCTGGCTGGAATTTGAAAGGGTTACTTTTTGATCGTGGAATAAACCCATCTGATGCTGATGACATTGCTGACGAGGTAGATGTCGTAATAAGACAAACACATACCCAGATTGATAATGCTAAGAGTCAGCTCGAAACGAAGCTAAAAAATGTCAAGAATAGTGCTAAGAAAAAGCTGTGGGGATGGAACAATTCTGTGTTGACCTCCAAAAGCGCCATGATGTTGATCTTGCCAAGATTGCAGCTTTGGAGGACGATAAGGCCAAATGGGAGGAAGTCTTAGACTCTCGTGATGTTACCATCGCCTTAATTAATAAAAGAATTTTAGAACTGGAAGGATTAGATACCGAGAATAAGAGACTTAGAGAAGATCTTGAAGCTGCCAAACAGAAAGAAACGGAATCTCTTACCACTAAAAGCAATGCTGAGGCTACATTATCTATGGAAAAGGATTTCTCCACACAATATTGGAACGAGGCTACTCAACTTAGAGAAACTATTGATTCCTTGAGAGCCTCTTTTTGCACTTTATTAGCCAAGGTTGAATCTCTTGTGGCAGACAAGAAAATAGTTGAAGAAGCTCATTAAAAGGCTATGGACGAGGCTAACGCCGACATATTCCAGTTTAAGTTTACAGTGTCATGAGTCGCGGGAGTTTGCACTACTTGGGAGACACCTTTTCAACCACTTTAGCACTTGTTTGGGAACAAGTACTTGAGATCACTGGTAACGATCGCAGCGAGGACGATCTTTTTAATGAACTTTTAGATGATAGGTCCAAGAAGGCTCTGGTTGAGGGAAAAGCTCAGTTGGCGAGTAATAGAGCTGGTACTTCTACAGATAAGGTTCAAGGTCAAACCAACATAAAGCCTCCTGTCAATCCCGTAACTATTGAAGCTTCTAGTTCACAGGTTCATGCGAGTACTCCCGTTGCTTTAACAGAGAAAGAAATGGACATTGGAGGGCACATTGTTACAGAGAATATCATAGAGGGACATGATAGGGATGGTGAAGGTGATGACGAAAACGTAGACAACTGGACGATTGAGTAGAGAGATGTCCAAGAAACCCTCCTAGATGCAGGTAAATCGAAATTGACTATACCGTGTTATACTTAAGCCCATTTTTGACTCTCCCGGGTCTCATGCCTCTTATGTCCTCCATAATCTAAGTTTAACTTCACCCCTATCTTCTCCTGTTGTAGGGAAAACAACTGATTCGCGTCTGATGACACTTCCCCTTACCTCCATTATTATTCCCCCTCCTCCTAGCAGCACATCCTTACTTGTCATTTCAGCTCCCAGATCATAAGATGCTAAAATTGGTGCGCTCTCTGATTTAGAATATGCCGATTACATTCTTAGTGATGACCCTGAAGCCATGGGAACAGATGAAAGCTCGAAGGAAGTTACTAAGAGTAAAGGAAAGAAAGCTGTCAAGTCCTCATCATCTAAGAAGCACAAGAAGAAGAACACGGAAGCTATCACTTTATCTTCTCAAGAGAATCCTAGTGATGTGGCAGAGACCCCTCCTCCTTCTCTTAACAAACTAGTTCTAAGGTTTGGAGGCAGGAAGAAGTAGTAATGCTCGATACCAGTTTATTTTGCTTCTTGGCTATTCTCTTTTGTATGTTGTGTCCACACCGGTTGTATATGCGGGCGCCGGTACCCGCTTACTGCTTTATGTTACTATATGTCTGAAACTCGTGTACTAGGTTCGTGATTCTGTGACTTGACTTGTGATTCTGCAGTCTGGTCTCGTGTTACTATGATGAAAGTGTGTTATGCTTGTTGTACTTTAAGCTTTTACTTTAGTTTTGTCGTAATCTACTGTTTTGCATTTCACACCTGCTTCTTTTTTGTTGTCGTAACTTGGTTTTAGTGCTAGTTATGAGTCATTACTGATTGGGTTATCTTGACCAACTTTGTTAAATTTCCTTAGAGTTTTGACTGGTACAATACCTGAGACTTCTTTCTTGCGGATAACCACTTTTGTGCTTATCGCATCATCGAAGCTTCAAAGTTTTCCTTAGCCATTTCAAGATTCAACTCTATTGGTCAAAATAGCCCTTGTAGGTACCAAATCTTCAATGAGAAGTTATGATGAGTTTGTGGTATGTCTAAGTAAGCATTATTGATTTTCCTTTAATGTGGTGGTAATGTCCCCATACCAAAATTCATCATGAACTTTTAAAGGTTAAGCATGATACTTGTGTAGCACCCCACCTCCGCTAGGGTCATTCACATAGGGAATGCACTAGGTTTGGTGAAGCATTATCGAGGTAAACATGCACAAAAATATTACAAGACAGAACATATAAAACAGCGGAAGTAAAACAAATTTCATTACCTTATAAAATAGTAAGGTCTAAAGCCTTTTACATCAGAATACATCAAAACCTGTCTTGCAATAGTAAAGAAGCATAAACCATTTCATAAATTATTCCCCAATTAAAACAGTAAAGTAGCCATAGCTAAGAAAAGTCCAAGCCATGCATGATGACCTTCAAGTAGAAGAAGTCCGAAATAAATAACAGTGTTTCCTCCCTGAAAACCTTGGGGGGGGGGAACGGAAGACAAAGAGGCGAAACAAAACGGGGTTAGTCATAAAGACTGGTTAGTCCTATCTACTTCCAGTATAAAAACAGGTAAAGGTAACATGACATGCATAAACTGAAAGTAAACATAAGGATGACTACAAGATAGATAAGCTAAACCAAGATAACAGGTTGAACTACTGTATCAAGATAAACTAAGGTATCATGATAAACTACAGTGTCAAGATAAGTCAAGGTATCACATCGTCAGGTTTCTATCAAGTATACTATCCTAAGGTATCTATCATGTATAACATCCCACGGTATCTATCATGTATAACGTCCAACAGTATTTATCATGTATAATTGCTCTGCACCTCTCGTACTAGTATCCCAACCCGTGTCATGTGTTAACCATAAAAATGTTCCTTGCCCAAGTCATGAAATGGTCCGTGTCAACCTAATATATCGCATACATAGGTTTTCCTAACTCGTATGTTTCTTTCCATGTATAAGTTCAGTCCTTTGCCGTAGGCCTTACGGGCTTTCCCATGTAAATCTATACCACCTCAACGTAGTACCATTTTATCCTTGATGTTGTTTTGGATTGCTACCCTTGATCTGGTTATGTTTTCTTACCATGAACTATCGCATGTTCACTTAGGATTTATGCCACCTAGGACCACTAGGGATTATGCTACCTAATGAACGTTTCCGTAACTTGGTTTGGGTTTTAGCCACCTAGGACCACTAGGGATTATGCCACTCGTCAACCACGCCCTTTATCCCACGTATGAATCGTGAATCGTTTTCCATGTCTAGACGCACATGTATCTCAATGTGCCATCCGAGTTTCGTGCCAGGGCAAATCAAGAAATACGGAACTCGGTCGGGAGCTTTAAGTCATTGCTGATGCAGATATCTAGGTCTATTTTTGTACCAGTGGTTATGGTCCCACGTGACCCCTCACTCAACCACTGAAAGGCAATCCAAGAAAAATCATGCACGAGAACTATATTCCGGCCCCCTATGCCCCACTTACCTATTGGCCAACCTCACCCATAACTCGATAGCAAGTATATGGTCTGTTGGGAGTTCTCTGCCTTTCCGTACGTACATGATTGACTAAAGATGGTAGGTAGTCGACGACGCGCTATCCAGGGCAAAAATCAAGAATCGTCGACTCCACGCTAATCCATCCCAGTCTTTAGGTCGCTCGCATAGCAACCAAGGCATACTCTTGGTTCTTCTACCGTAGACCTTAACCTCTTGTGAGCCCAGGCCGATCATCTGCAACCTCACAGAGGGATACCAAGAGTATCCTCACGTCCCCTGAAGCTTTCACTTCGTTACCCAGTTCGTTGGAGCCTTTATCTAAGTCAGATATTGCTCCGCCTCGTGTATTTGTTTAAGCGATGACCTACCGTATCAGGTTACTCATCCGTTCATGAACTGGTCTAATTCCTTTGACTAAGGATTATTACTTAGTTATCCTAAACTAAGGCTATCACTTAGTTTCCTTTCCCATTATCCTTGTTGACTACGATTTTCCACCTAGTCCCCTGAACTAGGGTTTTGTCTAATGGGTTAAGTGTTGTCACTCCAGTTCATAACTTAACCCGCCTATGAACATGTCAAGATTTGGCTAAGTATTTAAGTTCAAGACCTAGCCCTACAATTTGGTTAAGTATACCAAGAAGCTCATGACTTAACCCTATTCAATCATCAAGTCAAATTGGTTAAGTATTTGTTTGTCTTAACCCTATCAGATTATCATGTTAGATTGGTTAAGTAGATTATCTTAACCCCATCGGATTATCGAGTCGGACTGGTTAAGTATAGATTAGCTTAACCCCATCCACTAATCGTATTATAATGGTTAAGTATATTTTAACGGTCTTGTGACTTAACCCTATCAAGTTCTCATATTAGATTGGTTAATATAGGTTACTTAACCTCATCAAATCATCATGTATAATTGGTTAAGTATAAGTTACTTAACCCCATTAAATTATCATGTTAAGTAGGTTAATTATTGGTTACTTAACCTCATTGAATTATCAAGTTTAGATTGGTTAAGTGTTTAACTTAACCCTATCGAATTATCGTGTTTAGATTAGTTAAGTCTAGGTTAACTTAACTTCATCAAATTACCGTGTTTAGATTAGTTAAGTCTAAGTTACTTTACCCCATCTAATTACCGTGTTTAGATTAGTTAAGTCTAAGCTACTTAACCCCATCTAATTACCAAGTCGGATTAGTTAAGTATGGATTAGCTTAACCCCATCCCCTAACTGTATTTTACGGTTAAGTGTCATTAAGAAATCAAGTCTGGTTTCACTTAACCTACCCATTCATGTCATATCGGTTAAGTGTCATTAGTCAAATTTACTTAACCTTATCATGTGGCATTAATTGAATTAATGCACTCTCAACCTCTCACATTAGACGTTGTTGTGGTTATTGGTTACGCCGGGCGGGTCCGGGCAGATCTACACCACAACCTAGTCTAACCTCGGGTTTCAAGCGCGATATGACCAACTACCCACATTGGGTCTTATTATTTGTAGCCACTGGATTTGCCGGGCGGGTCCGGGCAGATTTATGCTACAAACTCAACCCAACCTCGAGTTGGCCACTTCCATGTTTTTCTACGTGTCATATTCATGTCAAGTTAATGGCCAATTTTCAAGTTTGCCTAAACTACCCAAAACGTGTTCCCAACGCACATGAAAGCGAATCAACATATTTGGAATAATATGACAAAGATGGATACAAGATGGCAAAGATGAATCACAAGTTAAACATGGTGAAAATTGAGGCAAAGGTGTTCACATAAGTAGCATATTGCATATTGGCCTCAAAACATGCACGATGTCAAAAAGGGATTGGCCACAACGTGAATAATATCATAGAGGGTTTGGCCTCAAGCATGCAAAGTATCATAAGGGGTTTTGGTCTCAAACATGCATAATATCATAAGGGGTTTGGGTTCATTTATAAGCATAAGCCCCAAGTCATGTTCATGCACATATTTCATAAGTCAAAGTGGTTCCAAGTGTTCATGCCAACATCCCACAAGTAAAGGTTCAATCTTGCATGGCAAACTGAGTCCAATGCAACATGAGTAACTTGATTTAGTCACTAAGCATAGCCTAAAGTCATAGGTTCAAGCAAAAGAGGCATGATAAGGTTCATATAGGCTAGCATACTTAGTTTAATCTCGTTTTATTCCATGCCATCATTAAAACTAACGTCTAGATCTAGAAGTAGCTAGAACTTACATAGCGTGGCTAAGGGATTATGAGCATGAATCGTCTCGTCCTAGGATCGTCATGAAATTTGCGTAGCAACGTTGATCTCTCATCGATTTGGTGTAGAAAGCTTGCACCTTTTGATTCGGATCTAGTTTGAATGCATAGGCTCTTGGAGTTGGAGATGGAGGCCATGGTCAAGAGAAAATTGGGCAGCACTTCGTTGTAGGGATGAATATTAGTGAATTGGCTAGGTCTAGGGGTCTTTTTATAGAGATTAGGAGTAGTTTAGGACGTAGGATAAACCCTAGGATAGATCTGAGCCCTCAAAAATCGTCACAAGCCAACAAAGCCGAGCCCAAAACAGCAGCAGGTGCACCAGGTTGCCTGGGGTTCGACCAGGCAGGTCGACCCCCGGGTCGACTCTAGAGTCGACCTGGTCCCCACCAGGTCGACCCCCAAGTCGACTTGGTCTGGGCGGGATTTTTCCCGCCTACCCCGATTTCTGAAATTTTGAAATCTGTTTTGAATTTGAATTTTTCGTGAAACTTCGCAAGGTCATATCTCGGCCATACGGACTCCGATTTACGAAATTTCGGGCTTATTTCGCGTATTTTTCCGAGACGAACGCAATGGCACAGCCCGTTTCTCCTGATTCAGATTTTAATATTTAATTCTGCCTTGATTCTTGTTTTAAAACGTTGTTAAAATTCAGGTTGTTACATTCTCCCCTCCTTTAAGGATTTCGTCCCCGAAATCTCCAAGTTAGGAAGAACGTATCCTACCATCCATCATCCATCTACTCAAAATATCATCCACATGCAACCATTGTCCTTAGACGATTTCTAATGCCATATGAACATATGCAAAACATGTGTGTATATGCTCCTTAGCTAATGCTAATGATCAGGCCTGAGTGATCTTCTAAATGCAAAAATATGTTTAGTGCCATGAATCCAACATGTATGCAAATAGTCCTAGTCATATAAGTACTATATGTGTGCACAAACATTCATCCACATGCAATATCCACATGATAACAGATCAAATTTCATCCATAAACAAGTAAAATACTCGTGAATATGCAATATGTAATGTGACTTAGTCGATCTAGTGTCTAATGTGTATTTGCGCATCCACAAGCAACCATTTGCAACCATATCAATCATAACATGTTTCAAATACATGTTTACATCCATAGAGTTCTACCTAAGGTTCCCAAGATAGGATCGAGAAGATAAATGAGACAAACTCCTTACGGGGTTTGCAACAGAAACAGGACCGAGAGGATATCCACCAAGCGATAGCATGCAAGTAAGCTCTACGGGTGAACCAAGGATCGAAGATATACTCTTAAAAAGAGACATGATGCGCATGTCTAAGCCGCATTTCCATGAGCTTAATTCCATTGTGCCTTGACCGCCTTTGATTTCATGATTTCGTAGCTCCTTGATTCCTATTTCCTAGGTATGAGTTGGAACTCATTTCACTATCGCCTCTCGTTCCACTTTCACTTATTCTTGCCCTAGTATGCTCGGCTCAAACATATCTGTGTACTCGTGCAATCTCTCCAAAATTCACTAGTGAATTCTGGATCTCGTTTACCGATGCCAATCCATGTTACCACGTGCACTTACTAGGGTGATTCCTATAAACCATGCTTAAGCGGAATGAACCATCCGTCTTATTGGCGAACGTTACTCGACCGGATCAGAGATTTCCGATAAATGCATCAAGAGATTCTAGGTAACTAACCATGACAGAACCCAAAAGGTTACATTAGACTTCGAGGGTATTACCAAGGCAAGTTAAGAGTATGACTACCCTCCTTTCAAAACTGAGAATGGCATCCCTTCCTGGATAACCACTTCATCCCTAGAATCCATCCATAGCTCAATAATAGAAGCATTGCTTCTAATCTCAACACTTGGCATTTACACTCTCAATTCCAAACAAGTCATGAATAAATGGACTGACTCTCCAGCCATATTTTGGGACAAACGTGGGATCTTCTACCATGATAGTACTAAGGTGCAGATACTTAACTATCGAAGCATACTTAAATGATGCGATGATCAAAACAAAGTCTGGACGGGATGATAGAAAAGAAAGGCTAAACTTTCAACAGAAGCGCTACCATCCCTCTCAGGTATGCTAGGAATGAGAGCATACAATTGCCCCCTCGACGACCTTGTCTTCTTTTTAGGGACTAAGCCATACCAACAAGTTGCTTATCCTTAAGCTCATGTCCTTTACCCTTGCTCTTATTATCCCTTCTTATAACTTCGGTAACAGGTCTCTCGAAAACTTCCTCAATCGCACGGGAAAACACTTATGTAGCTAGACAAGGATTAGTCGCAGTTAAAACTACTGTGACTATAGATGGAGGAAAGAAAGGAAAAGAGGTTCAATCAAGGAAACAAAGGATAGTGCTAATGGCTTTTGGGGAATAGCCTTTAAAAACTTTCCTTGAAAAATGCTTCTTTGTAAATGGTTTTTCAAATAGTTTTCAGAAGGTTTTAAAAACTTTTGCCCAGTCTGGTAACCTTCTGCTCTGATACCAAATGTAGCACCCCACCTCCGCTAGGGTCATTCACATAGGGAATGCACTAGGTTTGGTGAAGCATTATCGAGGTAAACATGCACAAAAATATTAGAAGACAGAACATATAAAACAGCGGAAGTAAAAAAAAATTATTACCTTATAAAATAGTAAGGTCTAAAGCCTTTTACATCAAAATACATCAAAACATGTCTTGCAATAGTAAAGAAGCATAAACCATTTCATAAATTATTCCCCAAGTAAAACAGTAAAGTAGCCATAGCCAAGAAAAGTCCAAGCCATGCATGATGACCTTCAAGCAGAAGAAGTCCGAACTAAATAACAGTGTTTCCTCCCTGAAAACCTGGGGGGGGGAACGGAAGACAAAGAGGCGAAACAAAACGGGGTTAGTCATAAAGACTGGTAAGTCCTATCTACGTCTAGTATAAAAACGGGTAAAGGTAACATGACATGCATAAACTGAAAGTAAACATAAGGATGACTACAAGATAGATAAGCTAAACCAAGATAACAGGCTGAACTACTGTATCAAGATAAACTAAGGTATCATGATAAACTACGGTGTCAAGATAAGTCAAGGTATCACATCGTCAGGTTTCTATCAAGTATACTATCCCAAGGTATCTATCATGTATAACATCCCACGGTATCTATCATGTATAACGTCCCACGGTATTTATCATGTATAATTGCTCTGCACCTCTCGTACTAGTATCCCAGCCCGTGTCATGTGTTAACCATAAAAATGTCCCTTGCCCAAGTCATGAAATGGTCCATGTCAACCTAATATATCGCATACATAGATTTTCCTAACACGTATGTTTCTTTCCATGTATAAGTTCAGTCCTTTGCCGTAGGCCGTACGGGCTTTCCCATGTAAATCTATACCACCTCAACGTAGTACCATTTTATCCTTGATGTTGTTTTGGACTGCTACCCTTGATCTGGTTATGTTTTCTTACCATGAACTATCGCGTGTTCACTTAGGATTTATGCCACCTAGGACCACTAGGGATTATGCTACCTAATGAACGTTTCTGTAACTTGGTTTGGGTTTTAGACACCTAGGACCACTAGGGATTATGCCACCCGTCAACCACGCCCTTTATCCCACGTATGAATCGTGAATCGTTTTCCATGTCTAGACGCACATGTATCTCAATGTGCCATCAGAGTTCCGTGCCAGGGCAAATCCAGAAATGCGGAACTCGGTCGGGAGCTTTAAGTCATCTACTGATGCAGATATCTAGGTCTGTTTTTGTACCGGTGGTTATGGTCCCACGTGACCCCTCCCTCAACTACTGAAAGGCAATCCAAGAAAAATCATGCATGAGAACTATACTCCGTCCCCCTATGCACCACTTACCTATTGGCCAACCTCACCCATAACTCGATAGCAAGTATATGGTCTGTTGGGAGTTCTCTGCCTTTCCGTACGTACACGATTGACTAAAGATGGTAGGTAGTCGACGACGCGCTATCCAGGGCAAAAATCAAGAATCGTCGACTCCACGCTAATCCATCCCAGTCTTTAGGTCGCTCGCATAGCAACCAAGGCATACTCTTGGTTCTTCTACCGCAGACCTTAACCTCTTGTGAGCCCAGGCGGATCATCTGCAACCTCACAGAGGGATACCAAGAGTATCCTCATGTCCCCCGAAGCTTTTGCTTCGTTACCCAGTTCGTCGGAGCCTTTATGTAAGTCAGATATTGCTCCGCCTCGTGTATTTGTTTAAGCGATGACCTACCGTATCAGGTTACTCATCCGTTCGTGAACTAGTCTAATTCCCTTGACTAAGGATTATTACTTAGTTATCCTAAACTATGGTTTATCACTTAGTTTCCTTTCCCGTTATCCTTGTAAACTACGATTTTCCACCTAGTCCCCTGAACTAGGGTTTTGTCTAATGGGTTAAGTGTTGTCATTTCAGTTCATGACTTAACCCGCCTACGAATCATGTCAAGATTTGGCTAAGTATTTAAGTTCAAGACCTAGCCCTACAAGTTGGTTAAGTATACCAAGAAGCTCATGACTTAACCCTATTCAATCATCAAGTCAAATTGGTTAAGTATTTCTTTGTCTTAACCCTATCAGATTATCGTGTTAGATTGGTTAAGCATAGATTATCTTAACCCCATCAGATTATCGAGTTGGATTAGTTAAGTATAGATTAGCTTAACCCCATCCACTAATCGTATTATAATGGTTAAGTATATTTAAACGGTCTTGTGACTTAACCCTATCAAGTTCTCATATTAGATTGGTTAAGTATAGGTTACTTAACCTCATCAAATCATCATGTATAATTGGTTAATATAAGTTACTTAACCCCATTAAATTATCATGTTAAGTTGGTTAAGTATTGGTTACTTAACCTCATCGAATTATCAAGTTTAGATTGGTTAAGTGTTTAACTTAACCCCATCGAATTATCGTGTTTAGATTAGTTAAGTCTAGGTTAACTTAACTTCATCAAATTACCGTGTTTAGATTAGTTAAGTCTAAGTTACTTAACCCCATCTAATTACCGCGTTTACATTAGTTAAGTCTAAGCTACTTAACCCCATCTAATTACCAAGTCGGATTAGTTAAGTATGGATTATCATGTTAAGACGGTTAAGTGTCATTAAGAAATCAAGTCCGGTTTCACTTAACCTACCCATTCATGTCATATCGGTTAAGTGTCATTAGTCAGACTTACTTAACCTTATCATGTGGCCTTAATTGAATTAATGCACTCTCAACCTCTCACATTAGACGTTGTTGTGGTTACTGGTTACGCCGGGCAGGTTACGCCGGGCGGGTCCGGGCAGATCTACACCACAACCTAGTCTAACCTCGGGTTTCAAGCGCGATATGACCAACTACCCACATTGGGTCTTATTGTTTGTAGCTACTGGATTTGCCGGGCGGGTCCGGGCAGATTTATGCTACAAATTCAACCCAACCTCGAGTTGGCCACTTCCATGTTTTTCTACGTGTCATGTTCATGTCAAGTTAATGGACAATTTTCAAGTTTTCCTAAACTACCCAAAATGTGTTCCCAACGCACATGAAAGCGAATCAACATATTTGGAATAATATGACAAAGATGGGTACAAGATGGTAAAGATGAATCACAAGTTAAACATGGTGAAAATTGAGGAAAAGGTGTTCACATAACTAGCATATTGCATATTGGTCTCAAAACATGCACGATGTCATAAAGGGATTGGCCACAACGTGAATAATATCATAGAGGGTTTGGCCTCAAGCATGTAAAGTATCATAAGGGGTTTTGGTCTCAAACATACATAATATCATAAGGGGTTTGGGTTCATTTATATGCATAAGCCCCAAGTCATGTTCATGCACATATTTCACAAGTCAAAGTGGTTCCAAGTGTTCATGCCAACATCCCACAAGTAAAGGTTCATTCTTGCATGGCAAACTAAGTCCAATGCAACATGAGTAACTTGATTTAGTCACTAAGCATAGCCTAAAGTCATAGGTTCAAGCAAAAGAGGCATGACAAGGTTTATATAGGCTAGCATACTTAGTTCAATCTCGTTTTATTCCATGCCATCATTAAAACTACCGTTTAGATCTAGAAGTAGCAAGAACTTACATAGCGTGGCTAAGGGATTATGAGCATGAATCGTCTCGTCGTAGGATCGTCATGAAATTTGCGTAGCAACGTTGATCTCTCCTCGATTTGGTGTATAAAGCTTGCACCTTTTGATTCGGATCTAGTTTGAATGCATAGGCTCTTGGAGTTGGAGATGGAGGCCATGGTCAAGAGAAAATTGGGCAGCACTTCGTTGTAGGGATGAATATTAGTGAATTAGGCTAGGTCTAGGGGTCTTTTTATAGAGATTAGGAGTAGTTTAGGCCGTAGGATAAACCCTAGGATAGATCTGATCCCTCAAAAATCATCACACGCCAACAAAACCAAGCCCAAAACAGCAGCAGGTGCACCAGGCTGCCTGGGGTTCGACCAGGCAGGTCGACCCCCGGGTCGACTCTAGAGTCGACCTGGTCCCCACCAGGTCGACCCCCAGGTCGACTTGGTCTGGGCGGGATTTTTCCCGCCTACCCCGATTTCTGAAATTTTGAAATCTGTTTTGAATTTGAATTTTTCGTGAAACTTCGCAAGGTCATATCTCGGCCATACGGACTCCGATTTACGAAATTTCGGACTCTATTTCGCATATTTTTCCGAGACGAACGCAATGGCATAGCCCCTTTCTTCTGATTCAGATTTTAACATTTAATTCTGCCTTGATTCTTGTTTTAACACGTTGTTAAAATTCGGGTTGTTACAACTTGCAATCGATTTTGTTTGGAATCTTCTGACTTGCTTATGAGATAAAGGGTTTCCAGTTTAATTAAGCAAGCTCACGCTATTAGTGAGGAATATTCTTTGTCATTATGCCCCTGCCCGAGAGGTCTTGTATTTTTATTATATTCAATTACATTTCTCGCTAGCCCGACAGTCCAGGCCCTTTGGAGATTTGATTTGAAAATATGCCCCCGGAGAGGCCTTGGTTTTCGTTCCTCCGAAGAGGTGCTTTGTAAACCTGTTATTCGTTGTGGCTGAATGATTTAGCCACTTGTGGAATTTGTATGGCGCATTCGAAAAGGTCTTTGGGTCCGTCATTTACCGAATTTTGGCGGATTCGGCATATGGTCGGATGCCCCCGAGGGGGTATTTTAAATCTATCCCGAGGTTTGTCGTAATCGGGCCATGTATAAATGGTACTGACGATTAACCTGGTGACCCTCGGGGAGGTCTTTGATTTAATAGCCCAACGTTTGTATCGCAATCCGGCCATGCATCAATGGTGTCGACGATTAACTGGGTGCCCCTCAGGGAGGTCTTTGGTTTAGAGCGATGTCGCTTCACGGGTTTGGGCGCTGGTTCATTTATCGTTTTGACCACAATTTGATAGAACTAGGGCCTCGGACCTTGCAACAAAGAAGGTGCCCCTATGGCGAAACGTACAACTTTATTTATAATTTGAACGCTCCATCATTTGACCTTTCAAATCTTGGCTTCCCTTATGTGCAATGCAGTGCTTCACATCTTCATATTTGTTGCGAATGATGTTTTGAGCATTGGACAAGTAGCGTTTGAGCTATCCCGATCGGGATGTGCTATAATGGTTACGAGGCCTTATGCCCAGAGTGCAAGTGGAAGTTCGTCTACCCAACCACCTTTTGCTTTTTCAAGTCGCTTCTTAATGTTTGACTTCAAAATTTTATTGATTGCTTCTACTTGCCCGTTGGCCTATGGATGAGCAAAGGCTAAAAATCTTTTCTTAATCTTGTACTTAGCGCAGAATCAAAAAATTCACTGCACTCAAATTGAGTTCCATTATCGGTGATTATTTTCTGTAGCACCCCAAACCTGCAGAAGATGTTTTTTAAGATTATGTTGATCACCTTCTTTGAAGTAATAATAGCTAGTGGTTCAGCTTCAGCCCATTTAGCGAAATAGTCAACTGCTACTATTGCATACTTCATATTTGATTTATCTGTGGGTAATGCCCCAATCAAATATATTCCCCATACGACAAATGGCCAAGGGTTGACCATTTGAGTCAATTCAGTGGGAGGTGCTCTCGGAATTTATGCAAATCTTTGGCATTTATCACACTTCTTAACATAAGTCATTGCATCCAGGTTCACATCGGGACAAAAGTAACCGTATCGCAGAATTTTCTTGGCCACTGTTTGATTGCCTATGTGACCTCTACAATCTCCCTCATGTAATTCTGCCAAGATCTCTTTTGATTCCTCCTTGGTTACACATCGCAGCAGTGGCATGGAGAATCCTCGTCTATATAACCTTCCATCCTGAATAAGGTATAATGGAGCTTTACGTAGCATCTTCCTCCGCTTTTTCGGCTCGTTTGGGAGTGTTCTGTTGAGGATATATTCCTTGATCGGAGTCATCCAGGACACGGGCTCTTCAACTGTCTCCATGATCGAATCAACATCTGCTTCTGCAATGGCGGGAGTTGAAAGGACTTTGACGGGAACCAGGCCTAGCACCTGTGCATCTGAGGAACTCGCATATTTGGCGAGAGAATCTACCTTGGAATTTTCCTCCCTCGGAATGTGTGATATAGTATAGTGGTCGAGATCATCGAGAAGTTCCATGGATTTGGTAAGATAAGTAGGAAGGTTTTCGAGTTTAGTTTGGAATTCTTTGAGGACCTGACACACTACCGGTTGAGAGTCGCTAAAACTTTCCAAGGTCTTCAGGTTCAGGTCTTTTGCCAACTTTAGACCTGTGATTAACACTTCATATTTGGCCTAATTGTTAGTTGAAGGAAAATTCAATCTTAAAGCATAGCATAAGGAGTGACCTTCTGGAGTTTCTAGGACTATTCCGGCCCCTGAGTAGTAATCATTTCTAGATCCATCAGTGTATAGCTTCCAACTAGTCGCCGTCTCTGTTGGTTCTTCCGTTTCCTCCCCCCTATCCATGAATTCGGTGATGAAATCCGCTAAAGCCTACCCATTAATAGCTCTTCGAGGGTGATAAGTGATGTCATATTGACTGATCTCTATGTTCCACTTTAATAACCTTCCCAAAGTTTCTGGCCGGAAGAGAACTTGTCTTAGCTGTTGATCCATGAGAACCTTTATAGGATGGGATTGAAAATATGGCCTTAGCTTTTTCGAGGCGATGAGCAGACAATAGGCAAGTTTTTCCAGCTTTGTATAGTTTAATTCTGCCCCAATGAGCCTCTTACTAATGTAATAAACTGGCCATTGAACGCTGGCATCTTCTCGAACAAGCGCAGCGCTCAAGGCATGTGATGACACGGCTAAATATAATAACAAATCCTCTCTATCTCTGGGTTTAGAAAGCATTGGTGGTGATTCCATATGCTTAATCAACTCTTCGAAGGCTGCTTGGCATTCTGGAGTCCATTGGAACTCTTTCTTTCCTTTCTTCAAGGCATAGAAGAGTGGAATGCATCGGTCTGACGCCTTGGAGATGAATCGGTTAAGTGCTGCTATTTTCCCATTCAGGCTTTGGATCTCTTTCTTTTTCCTCAGAGCACGCATTTCTCGTAAGGCGGTGACTTGAGAGGGATTCGCCTCAATGCCCCTAGAATTGACCCTGAACCCGAATAATTTTCCGAACGAGACTCCAAATGAGCATTTAAGACGATTGAGCTTCATTCCATATTTCCTGAGGATATGAAACATTTCAGCCAGGTTTTCAAGATGGTTATTGGCTTTCTTTGATTTTATCAACATATCATCTACGTAAACCTCCATTGTGTTCGCGATTTGGGATTTGAACATGGAATTCACAAGGCGCTGGTACGTTGCTCCCGCATTTTTCAGTTCAAACAGCATAACTTTATAGCAATATAAGCCTCTATCAGTTATGAAACTTGTGTTCTCTTCATCTGGCTTATGCATCATGATCTGATTATACCCAGAGTATGCATCCATAATGGATAACAATTCATGCCCTACTGTCGCATCGACAAGTTGATCAATCCTGGGTAACGGAAAACTGTCTTTGGGACACGCCTTGTTAAGATCCGAGTCACCTCAATAGATACTGCATCGATGATAAGGGATGGGTGAGATGGGATGGAAGACTATGCGTCCCGCAAGCAAGGGATTTGGTGAAGAGAGTTCTCGAAGAGGCACACCATTCCAAGTTGACCATACACCCCGGTGGAGACAAAATGTACAAAGACATCAAAAGGGTTTTCTTTTGGAATGACATGAAGAGGGATGTAGCTGAATTCGTCTCCAAGTGCATGATATGCCAACAAGTCAAGGCGGAGCAGAAGAAGCCTGGAGGTTTGCTTCATCCTCTAGAGGTCCCACAATGGAAATGGGATAGCATTTCGATGGACTTTGTTGATAGGTTGCCTAGGTCAAGAAGGGGCAATACCAGTATCTCGGTAATCGTGGACAGGCTCACAAAAAGCGCTCACTTTATACCTGTCAAAAGTAGGAGGACTGCCTCATCTCTAGCATCCCTTTATCTTAAAGAGGTAGTTCGACTGCATGGGATACCTTCAAGCATAATAAGCGATCGAGACACTATCTTTACAAGCGAGTTCTGGAAAAGTTTGCAAGAGGCTGTAGGCACAGAGCTATGTTTAAGCACGGCCTATCACCTCCAAACCGATGGACAGACGGAAAGGGTGAACAGAGTTTTAGAAGACCTCTTGAGATTATGTGTTCTTGAACTTGGAGGGACATGGGAAGATCATCTTCCTTTGGTGGAGTTCGCCTACAATAATAGCTACCAAGCTACAATAGGCATGGCACCCTTCGAAGCCTTATATGGGAGACCGTGTCGATCACCAACCTGTTGGTGGGAATCCACAGATAAGCTCATACTTGGACCAGACATGATTAGAGAAACTTCAGAGAAAGTGGACTTGATACGAAGGAGAATGAAGACTGCCCAAGATAGATAGAAGTCCTACGCAGATAAAGAAGGACCGACCTTGAGTTTGAAGTTGGAGACAAGGTGTTTCTTAAAGTATCTCCTTTAAGGAACGTCGTTCGCTTTGGATCCGCAAGAAAGTTAGCACCAAGACTTGTAGGGCCATTCCCTATCATCGAGAAGATTGAGAAGATGGCTTATAGGGTACAGCTGCCCGAAAGATTGGTTGGAGTCCATAATGTTTTTCATATCTGTCACCTACGGAAGTGCTTACATGAGTCTGCAGAAGTAGTGGAACCAAGCATGCTAGAGGAAGTAGAAGTTGAACGAGAAGCGACTGTAAGGAGAGTTCCAACTCATATTTTGGGGACATAAGTCAAAAAGCTACGCAACCGTGAAGTCAAGCTTGTCAAGGTTCAATGGAGCGACGTCGAGGAAGACGCGACTTGGGAAATTGAGGACAGAATATGCGCAGCCTACCCTTTTATTTTTGAGTGTACATCCTTGATCTCTTTTCCTTAAGTTTATGCTAGTATCTATCTTTTTAGGTATATCTCCTCGATCTTATCCTTTATCCTTAGGTAGAAACCCATTTGGATGTAAACATGTAATTGACACATGTTATGATTGATGGTTGCAAGTGGTTGCTCGTGGATGCATATACACACACATTAGGTATTAGATCGGCTCAGTCACTTTCATATTGCATATGCATATGTGTATTTGTATATGGATTGAAACTTGATGTGTTATCATATGGACATTGCATTTGTATGAATGATTGTGCACCCATGTAGAAAATTTTGAGTAGGAAAAAATTGCATGCATAATGGACTCATGGCACTGACATAATTTGCATTAAGGAGGTCGACTGAATCAGTAGATTGCCTGATTTTGCATTAGATAAGGACATATACACTCATTATGCATATAATCATGCAGCATTAGAAATCTTTTAAGGAAAATGGATGCCTGTGATTGATGGTTGAGTAGATGGACGATTGGATGGTAGGATATACATTCTTCCGCACTTGGAGATTTCGGGGACGAAATCCTTTAAGGAGGGGAGAATGTAACACCCCGTATTTTTAGGAAATACGTTTAGTAACAAATTTAACAATACTTAATTTCAAATGTGAAAATTAAGGGAAATGGGTTACACCTTGCGTTCGCCTCGGAATTCTGCTTGAGATATAGTCCGAGTTTGCATAAATCGTACTTCGTATGAAGATGTTATGGCCTTCAGAAGTTTCGGAAATTCAAATAAATTCAAACAGCTCGAAATCAAGAAGTTCAAAATTCAAAGCAGAAGCAGAAGCGGGCTGGGAGGGAAAATTCCCGCGCAGGACCCAGGTCAACCAGGGGTCGACCCTAGTGTCGACCTCCCCCCTACAGGTCGACCTGCGGGTCGACCTAGGGGTCGACCTGGGGGTCGACCTGCCCCCTCGGCCAGATCTGAATTTCGATGACATTTGACTTATTGCTGAGTCACTAGGGTTTCTGGATAGTTCTGATCTGGTCTGAACGGTTGTGGTTATTTCTAGGTTCATCCGACGGCTCTAATTAAATTGAAATTCTATATAAGCAACCTAACACCTCACCACTAAATCGTATTAAAATTGAACCTAGAGTCGTCATGCTGCCATTAGACAACCTAAAGTAGCCGCCACTTGAAGCTAACATAGAGACGAACAAAACTAAATCAAAACTGAATCAAAACAACGATTGTCTACATCAAAGGCGAGCATTTCAACTCCAGAATTCAGATTCCAGAAATCAAGATCGTTGTTTGTTGTAAGTGCAGTTATCTTTTAGATGTAAATAAATTTAAGACGTGATTTGATATAAAGTGAAAAATGGAATTATACCATGTTGTATAATATTGACGATGCAAATTCATATCTGTTTATTACGATGATTTTATCATGAATCGTATTGGAATGTTTGTGGTTTATTTGACTTGGTGTTTGATCTATTAAGCATTGAGAATGAAACTATCAATATCATATGCAAGTTATATGTTTCATGTTAGGATCTACATATATATGTTTATATGATTAATGCAAGTTATATGTATTATGTTAGATCCAAGTCAAGATCTACATATATATATTCGTATGCTTTATGTTAGATCCATTATGCCTACATGATTAAACCCATATATATGTTTATATGTTCATATGCAAGTTACAAGTTTATGTTGGATCCATGCCAAGATCCATTCAGGTTCACATGATTAATGCAAGTTTCATGTTAGATCTAAAACTAGATCTATATTTATATGCATGTTTGTAAAGTGGATTTATGCAAGTTCGCATGGTTAGATCTAGTTCATACCTATATGTTAATGTCAAAATTATACATACTTTGGAAATAGACATGTCATGATTATGTCATATGCTAGTTTATAATTGAAGTTATGTTCACACATGCCTAGATCAACATATTAACATGTTTAGGCTTATGATTATTTAAGTCTAAATTATATGCAAGTTCATGTGACATATTAAATTATATAAATGATGTTTTATGCCAAATTACATGATATATGTTGATTGAACCTATGGTATGCATATTCCCTTCTTTATCTCTCGTTTATAAATTGGGCTAGTATGCGAGCCCAATGACTTTATGAGATTAATACGAACGAACAAACGGGGGTAACGTTGGGATAATTATTAAATCAAAACATGTAATTATGTAGGTGGGGCGAAAACCATGAAAATGGATAAGGCCATGAATGGTATAATTTATATACCATTAGTCTTGAATTAAAACATGTGACATGAAAACACGTGTAGAAATTTACATATATAAAATTGTAAATTAAGTAAAATACGAATATGCCTAACCAGAGGTTAGACTGAGTTGTGGTGTAAATCTGCCCGGAACCGACCGGCACATCTAGTGACCACAACAATACCTGTCTAATGTGAGAGGTTAGTGCATCGAGCCCAGAAAAACACGAGGTTAGACTGAGTTGTGGTGTAGAATTGCCCGAAACCGACCGGCATATCCAGTAACCACAACAATACCTGTCTAATGTGAGTGGTTGGTGCTTTAATTAATTAATTAATTAAAGTTCATGGACAATCAAGCTAGAAATGGTAAGTTTAAGTAATTAAGAAAACACTTAGCCAAATCAACATGTTAATGTTTACACCAAAATTTGGCAAAACAACCAAAGTATTGCTTAGCACGTCACCTAATTGGAGGCAAGATGCTTAGGAAGCACGTCACCTTCTCAAAGGCAAGGCGTAAGAATACCTTTTTTATTATGTGAGGCCATATCTAATGCATGAAAACATCAAAATATAGAAAGAAGACAAGAGTTTATAGTGGTTCGACCTTTACGGAGGTCTACGTCCACTCTTAAGAGAGAATTTTATTATCTACAAGTTGTTTACAAGGTATGATCTTCATACAATCAACCAAATTCCTCCATATACACATTCCTTGCTCCAAATTGCCAAAAAAGGTGGAGACAATGTCGTGGACAACGAGGAGATGTCTTTCTTCACATGCTTTTGCAATTGATCTTCAACCTTAAGCTCTTTCACACATCATTTATAGAAGCCATGATTGCATGCTCCATTGATCCTTGATGAATTATGAAGAATCGGTGTTTGAAATGCTTGAAGAAGTCTGAAAAGAAATTTTGCAGCACCTCCCCTTGTTGCCGGAAAAGTCCCCCTAAAATGATGGAGGTAGGGTCCTATTTATAGGCGAAGGAGTGGCTGAAATCTTGTATTCAGGGTTATGGTCGGTATTTTTGGGTATTTACGAGAATGCCACTGCTAGTTGTCTCCGGCTGTCAGGTCGTTTTTGGCATCTTGACCGATCAGGGGCCTTCGCTGGAGGGAAAGACGACCAGGAGGCTAAAGAACGATCAGGATCTCGCGAACGACCAGAAAACTGATGCTTTGAAGCGGACCGACAGATGATGAGGGAACAGGATGGCGCATCATTTTGGACATGCGGGCCGACCAGAGAGCTTTGGTGTAGGGCGGACCGACCAGTTTATGAACGTATCAGGATTGGCTTCTTCAAATATGGGGTCATCCTTGAGAGAAAAATGACCAGTTGACTTCCTCATTTGGAGCGACCAGGGGGTTTGTGTTTAGGGGAGAACGACCAGAACCTCATGATCAATGAATTCAACAAAGGCGATAAAAGGAACCGACCACTTTTTCTTAGGACCGACCCTTCTCGATGCTTTACAGAACCGACCCATCCTGTTGCAGAACCGACCCGTGCAAATTTGTCAAATAACCCATCGATCGACTTAAGTGGATAACAGTTAACTAGACAAGACTGATAGGGGTTAAGTCAAATAAAGGACACCTAACCAATTTAACATTGTTGACAAGAAAAACCCTAGTAACGGGGACTCGTTTCAGCAGTAACCCAGGTGAACGTATCAAGGTACTCTGAACTAGGCAGGGTGGGGCACGATTACTGGGCTGAATATAAGCGGTCAAAAGGGCGGCGGTTAGGTGCGTCAGTGTAGGTTCTGACGGAGTACGGGCGTGCACGGGCTCCGGAGTGGAAAAAGCAGGCATTGGGCACCAGGCGTACACTTATGCATCTTAGAATCATGTAAGGGGTTGCCATTATAGGACTTGATACACCCTATAATGGAACCAGCACAAGTACTTTATAATCACGTGGAGCCGAATGATACCGAGAATACATGAATGCGAGTAGGAGCCAATCAATACAAGAATGGGATCACTTTATTATGAACATACATTGCTAGTTAAACAAGTTCTTAGTGGGTGGAGAGAAGTAAGAGTGGGTGCGATAGCCAAATCTAGTTAAATCTTACCTTATCTCGTTTTAGGACTACCCTATCCTTGTGATATCCTTATGATACCGGGATTAGCAGGTCCTTCTAGCAAGAAGCATGTCTTTGGTGCTTCCTCTTCAGGTTCTGTTCCAGCGAAGAGGAAGGTTCGGAGGCCCAGGAAGCATCCGATTGTGTAGCGCTCTTTGTTTGATGATCTTTATCTTTTGAACTTTCAATTTAGACTGGTTTGTATTAAGCGAGTGCCAGCCCTCGCCTTTGACTTCTAGACTGTTTTTTGTTAGTACTATATGTATGTACTTATGACGCTTGTGGTTTCGCTTTGGTATGTGTATGTGATGTGCTTATGACGCTGGTGGTTTCGCTTTGGTACCTTTAACCTTTCTATTACGTTTTTTCCGTACGTTCTGGCTTGTACACCACGCTTGCACATCACACTTTACACATTTTGCTTGTTTATGGAATTTTCAACTATATATGGTTGTAGTGATCCTTTGGTACGGAAGGAATCAAACAGTCACTTTTGTGATATGATATGCCCCCGTACTAATAGAATATTTCGACCCTGATATATTGAAAACGGTCTTGAGAATTGGATGCTTTAAGTTGTAGTCAGAATTTTAAAAGCCGTCTGTCATTGCACTGTGACATTTGGAGCTTTTTACTCTTCATACGAACTTTGCATGTATTGTTTGGAATTCCCCGTTTTTTGCATTTCGGGGGACTAGATATTTGAGAAATAAATGGACACCTCTTGAAGAGGCTTTTTACCCAATTTGTGACGCTATCTAGTCAGATATTTATTGACCTCTGCAGTCGATTGGGTGCCCCTGGAGAGGTCTTGGGTTAAAGACTCAGTTTGGTGATAACGTGGTCCGATTTGTACTGACTTTAAGTTATTTGACTGAGCAACCCCGGAGAGGTTTTGGGTTAAAGACTCAGTTTGGTAATAACGTGGTCAGATTTGTACTGACTTTAAGTTATTTGACAGAGCACCCCCGGAGAGTTTTTGGGTTAAAGACTCAGTTTGGTAATAACGTGGTCAGATTTGTACTGACTTTAAGTTATTTAACTGAGCACCCCCGGAGAAGTTTTGGGTTAAAGACTCAGTTTGGTAATAACGTGGTCAGATTTGTACTGACTTTAAGTTAATTGACTGAGCACCCCCGGAGAGGTTTTGGGTTAAGAATCAGTTTGGTAATTACGTGGTCAGATTTGTACTGACTTTAAGTTATTTGACTGAGCACCCCCGGAGAGGTTTTGGGTTAAATTTGTGTCTGCCTAGTCCCTTAGAGTAGGTATTGATTTTATTGGACATTTGAGTTGATCAAGATGTCTTGGTAATAAAACCTTAGCCCCAGATCGGTCCTTTCGGACGATACTTTTTTGGTGGAACTTTAGTGAGTTTTCTTGACTTTTTTCCGTCGGTTCTTCCACTTGTTGGCCGTGGTGTTTTGTTCTTTTTATCTTATGGAGTCATTTCTCATTCCTGTATTTAGACGGGAGTGCTTCATGGATCCGTGTGCTTAATTTGTCCTCTCGGACTATGCTATGAACTAACACTAGGCTTTCATCGGGGAATGAACCAAGGAATTTTTTCTTTTAACTATGTCCTGTAATCAGAAATCATAGCTGAGCATCTTTGAATATGCAATCAAAGGTATGCGACGTACGATTTAGACAGGAGTCAATAGAACCTCTTTATTCATATTCATGTGATCTTATACAAAGTATCTATTATATTCATAGATGAAAACAAAGGAATATGAGTTAAAAAGTCATTTGAAATAACACCGGAGGTGATCACTGTTCTAGGCCCTTGGGAGTTCTTCTCCATCTATAGTCTTAAGCTTAAAGGTACCGTCAAGGAACTTTTGGCTGATGACAAATGGACCTTCCCAATTGGGGCCAAAGACTCCTGGTGCAGTCATGATCTTCTTTAACACTAAGTCTCCCTCTTCAAATGTCCTATGCCTGACCTTTTGATTGAAGTGCCGGGCAATTCTCCTTTGATGGGCGACTATTCTAAGTTCCGATTCAATCCTTTTTTCTTCGAGTAAATCATGAGCTTCAAGTTGCAGCTTTTCATTCTCCTCTTGGTTAAAGTGAATTCTGCAGTGAGTAGGAACCTCCAACTCCACAGGTATCATTGCTTCTGAACCATATGCCAAGGAGAATGGAGTGTGCCCGGTTGCGGTTTTATGAGTCGTACGGTAAACCCATAGCGCAAGTGGCAGTTCTTCAATCCAGTTACCTTTAGCTTTCTCGAGACGCTTCTTAATAGTAGATTTCAGGATTTTGTTGACTGCTTCGACTTGCCCGTTGGCCTGCGGGTGGGCAACTTCTGCAAAACTTTTCTGAATGTGATATTTGTCGCAAAAGTTTTTGAACTCGTCACTTTCAAATTGTGTGCCATTGTCAGTAATGATCATCTGCGGAATTCCAAATCTGCATACGATATTTTTCAAAACGAAACTGTTCACTTTTCTTGATGTGATGGTTGCTAGTGGCTCAGCTTCCGCCCATTTAGTAAAGTAGTCCACAACAACTATGGCATACTTGAAGCTGGATTTTGCAGTAGGCAATGCTACAGTCAAATCTATGCCCCAGACAGCAAGTGGCCAAGGACTCAACATTTGTGTTAATTCAGTCGATGGAGCTCACGGAATCTTTGCAAATTTCTGGCATCGGTCGCATTTTTTAGCGAAGATAATAGAATCAAAATTTAAATTTGGCTAGAAGTAGCCATATCGAAGAACTTTTTTGGCTAGAGTCTATCCACCTACATGCCCTCCACAATCTCCTTCATGTAATTCCGCCAGGATTGCTTTGGATTCTTCCTTCGTCGCACATCGCAGCAAAGGTGTTGAAAACCCTCTCCTATACAGGCGATTATCCTGAATGAGATATAAACGAGACTTTCGGAGCAACTTCTTACAACTCTTCAGATTTTCAGGAAGCGTTCCATGGAGTATATAATTGTTGATGGGGGTCATCCACGAGTCCGGCTCGTCGGTTGTTTCCATAACCCAATCTACACAAGATTCTTCAATACTGGGGCCAGATAAAACTTCAATAGGAACTAGACCGAAGATTTGAGGATCTCCGGTACTAGCCAGCTTTGATAAAGAATCAGCTTTCCAATTTTCTCCTCTAGGGATTTGAGAGATAGAATAGTACTCTAGATTGTCGAGAAACCCTTTGACTTTGCGTAGATAAGTCGGAAGATTTCCGCTCTTAGTCTCAAATTCACCTTTGATTTGGGAAACCATCAACTGTGAATCACTGAAGATTAACAAACTTTTTAGGCCCAATTCTTTTGCAACTCTCAATCCTCCAAGCAAAGCTTCATACTTGGCCTCGTTGTTTGTAACCGGGAATTCGAATCGTAGAGCACAACATATCTGTCGTCCTTCTGGAGTTTCGAACACTATTCCTGCCCCAGCACAGTATTCATTTCTAGCACCATCAACAAAAAGCTTCCATCTGGCGACCAATTCATTGGTTTCTTCCATTTCCTCTCCTCTATCAGTGAATTCGGCAATAAAATCAGCTAGGGCTTGCCCATTTAGTGCTTTCCTGGGGTGATAAGTGATATCATACTGATTGAGCTCAATATTCCACTTTAGTAATCTCCCCGAAGTTTCTGGTCGGAACAACACTTGTTTCAAAGGTTGATCCGTAAGGACCTTGATAGAGTGAGATTGGAAATAAGGCCTGAGTTTCTGTGATGCGACAAGCAAAGCATATGCAAGCTTTTCTATCTTCGGATAATTCATCTCCGCCCCGGTAAACCTTTTGCTGATGTAGTATACCAGCCATTGAACTTTGTCTTCTTCCCTGATGAGGGCTGCGCTTAGAGCATGGGATGATACTGCAAGGTATAGGAACAGGCTTTCTCCATCCTTTGGTTTTGACAGCATCGGAGGTGATTCTATATGCTTGATTAGATCCTCAAATGCTTGCTGGCATTCAGGAGTCCACTGGAAATTCTTTCTTTCCTTTTTCAATGCATCAAAGAGGGGAATACACCTGTCCGTTTCCTTTGAAATGAAATGGCTTAGAGCTGCTACCTTGCCATTCAAACTTTGGAGTTCCTTTTTAGTTCGCGGGGCTCGCATTTATCGCAAGGCAACCACTTGTGCAGGGTTTGCTTCGATGCCCCGAGCGTTGACCATGAAGCCAAGAAACTTCTCGTAAGCTACACCAAATGAACATTTGAGTGGGTTCAGCTTCATGCCATATCTCCTTAGGATTTGAAACATCTCGTCAAGGTCTTCCATATGACTTTTTGCTTCCTTGGATTTCACCAACATATCATCAACATAGACCTCCATGGTCTTTCCAATTTGCCCTTTGAACATTGAATTCACTAGACGTTGATATGTGGCACTTGCATTTTTCAAACCAAACGGCATTACCTTATAACAATACAAACCACGATCAGTTATGAAACTAGTACTATCCTTGTCCGGCTCGTGCATCATGATCTGATTGTAGCCTGAGTACGCGTCCATGAAAGACAAAAGTTCGTGTCCCGCTGTTGCATCGACAAGCTGATCAATTCGAGGTAGGGGGAAACTGTCTTTCGGACAGGCTTTGTTTAGATCAGAATAATCAACACATACTCGCCATTTGCTGTTTGAATTTTTCACAAGAACTGGGTTGGACACCCATTTAGGATAAGTGGACTCGCGAATGAAGTTGTTCTTTAATAGCCTATCCACTTCATCCTCCAAAGCCTCAGATCTCTCAGGGCCTTGCATCCGTCTTTTCTGTTTCACAGGATGTATGCTAGGATCAATGTTCAGCTTATGCACAATCACTTCCGGAGATATTCCGCACATGTCTGAGTGGTTCCAAGCGAAGACATCCAAATTCGTCTTTAGAAAAACAACCAATTCCTTTTGCAGCAAAGGATCCAACTGAGAGCCTACTTTCACCACCTTATCTGGATCGTTATCATGGACTTGTATAGAAATGGTAGCTTCAGCTAATGCTGCCCTTCCCTCCCCTGCGCTGGTTTTTCGCGGATCCATATCTTTTTGCATGTCATTGTATTCTCCAGCACAGGGGGAGGTCATTAATTGCTATAAGGGGGCTTCATGGATGCGGAGAGGATCCTCCACATCCTTCTTGATTTCATACTTGCGAGCTTCAATCAACTCTACCATGGAGCAATATCTCGACTCCTGAGGGTCCCCTTTGATTACTCTGTTTGCATTTGGGAACTTCATCGTCAAACACCATGGAGCGAGAGCAATTTTGAAAGCAGCTAGCGCTGGTCTTCCCAAAAATGCATTATACCCTGAAAGCGAGTCTATTATCACAAAAGACTGCATCATGGAAACTTGCTTCTTCCCCTCACCAAGCTCTACGAGGAGATTGACTACAAAAATAGGCTGAGTTGGTACACCAGTGAAACCGTGTATTTTATTTTTACTTGCTCGCACATTATCCATGGACAACCCCATCTTAGAGAAAGTATTGTAAAACAGGACATCTATAGATGCCCCCATTATCAATTAGTACCTTCTTCACTATTGTCGGACCCAAGCCAATAGTAATTACCATTGGATCAACGGTTGGAGTCAGCATTCTGTAACACCCCACATCCTTTAGTGTCACTCACAAAGGGAATGCACTAAGTTCTGTGGAGCATTTAGGGTAAAAGATGCAGATAAATTACGAGACAGACAAAATTAAAACAGTGAAAAATAAAACTTTCTTTATTGATAAAATAGTTTGTACAACAATTGCTTTCCAATATCAGAGTATCATCTGTCTTACAAAATAAAGAAGCATAAAACAACACTTATATTCCCCAATGTAGCAAGAGCCAGCCATAGCATCTGAAAGAGAATCCAAGCAAAACTTCGACAAATCTTCAAGCTATCTTCTGAAAGAGAATCCAAGCCACCTAACTAGTGTCCCTACTAGTAATGTTAACGTGATCCCAATCCCTGTAGTTTCCGTTGCCTTCCGGCATACATTTATTATTTATTACCTAGATCTAATCTTGGGTTTACGCTATCTTCTGAACGCTTCTCGGATTCAGGGTTTATGCCACCTAGATCCAACTAGGGATTATGCTACTTGTCGTATGACGCCCTCTATTCTAGGACACACTACCTAGAGTGGTATATGTTCCTAGACTTTCCCCACGTATGCATCACGAATCGTTATCGCTTGTCTAGATGCACATGTCCTGTAATGTGCGGCACGAGTCCTGTGGAAGGGCAAATCAAGAAACACAGAACTCGGTCGGGAGCTTTCAGATATCTACCGATGCAGATGCTAAGGTCTGTTTTCACTCCAGTGGCTATGGTCCCACTTGACCCCTCCCTCAACTAATGAAAGGCACACCTTGAAAATTGAGAACTATACGCAGGCCCCCTATGCCCCACTAACCTAAGGCAATCCTCACCCATAACTAGATAGCAAGTATATGGTCTTTTGGAGTTCTCCGCCTTTCCGCTTCACGTATCTCGATTGACTGAAGATGGATGGTAGACAACGAGTTGCTATCACAGGGTTACCGTTTTCTCGTCGAATCACGTTGGTCCATCCTAGTCTTTAGGTTGCAATATTTTGCAACCAAGGCATACCCTTGGTTCTTCTATCGCAGACCTTAACCTCTGTGAGCCCAGGAGGATCATCTGCAGCCTCACAGAGGGATACCAAGAGTACCCTCACGTCCCCTCGAAGCCTCGGGCTTAGTAACCCAGTTCGTTGGAGCCTTCTTTAAGATCAGATGGATGTTCGCTCCTTCTCGTGTTATACTAAGAATTACTACTTAGTTCTCTTCTCGTCAAGCTGGATCGGTTAAGTGTCATTAGTCAATTCAAGCTAACTTAACCCTCTTCACTTATCCTGTTAAACTGGTTAAGTGTTATCAGTAATTCATGTTGACTTAACCCCGCCACAAACCAAGTTATTTTGGTTAAGTGTTTCTTATTACTTAACCCAACCCATTCATCTTGTATTGGTTAAGTGTTCCTTTTTAACTTAACCTTGCCCATCTGTTTTAACTAACATGTTATTAATGGTTAAGTATTATCCCTTCATGTTTTAGACTTAACCCTATTCATTTATCACACTCTGATGGTTAAGTGTTCAAGTTTACTTAACCCTACGGTCTAATCCAGTTAACATATCAAATTGGCTAAGTGTATTAAACTTTACTTAACCCTAACCTCTAGTCTGGTTGACATGTTAAATTGGCTAAGTGTATTAACTTTACTTAACCCCACCTTCTAGTCTAGTTAACATGTTAATTTGGCTAAGTGTTTTCTTAGTTACTTAACCCCGTACAAATCTTGTCTTGTTACCATGTTAAGTTTGGTTAAGTGTTCCTATGGACTTAACCCTCCCAATCTAGTTTAACTGAGTTAAGTTGGTTAAGTGTTCATATGGACTTAACCCTCCCATTCTAGCTTAACTGTGTTAAGTGTCTGTATGAACCTAACCCCACCCATCAGTTTAGTTATCTTATTGAACTGGTTAAGTGTTTTATTTAACATAGACCTACCATTCTTGTTCTAGCTTTAATTAAATAAATTAAAGCCGCGACCACTCACATTAGACAGATATTGTTGCGATTACTGGATGTGCCGGTTGGTTCCGGGCAGGTTTACATCGCAACTCAGTCTAACCTCGGGTTAGGCATATTCGTGTTTTCTAAGTTCAAAGGGTTTTGATTAATTTCCAAATCAGGTTTTGAAAGTAACCATCCCGTCCGTCGGATCAGTTAGGGATAGCCAGGGAGAGCAGGAAACTTGTATTTTCCAAACCCAAGCCTAGACACTATCCTCTCTATCACCCTAGAACTTTCTGGTGTATGTGTTATTAAAAGAGATGTCATTAATAAACCTTTCTTTTGTTTATAAATAAATTGTTAACAAATTATCCTCGAAGCCCACTTTCCCTTTTTTAAATAAATTTGGCCTATACCATATTCGTTTTGTCTAAATTTATATTTCCCATTTAGGACAAATTCTATAAGTAAATTACTCCTAATTTACTTATTCCATTATTACTCTTTTAATGTACATAGTCAACATTATTATTATGGCCCATTTTCCCTATATATCATATTTATAGTTTTTGGTATGTAAATTATACTAAATTAAGTGTCACTAACCATGATTATTCTAAACATGACAATTACTCACAATTATGACTAAATTCAAAATTGTGCTAATATACTTATTATGCCAAATTAACTTTAATTAACCCAATTTTGATTTAGCATCCTAATTTATAGTTCATGGCAAAACTAGAATTATTATTCTAGTTTACAGTTTGTGTAAATACTAGATTTACGAGCCAATACTGGATTCAAATTACACATCCTATAATTCATGTCAAATTTACCCAATTTGCATTTTAATAGACATGCCATAATAAATGTTTCCAATTTATGCAAATTTCCAAGTTTATAACTACGTTTTAGTAAATTTCATATTTTGCCCAAATCGTATTCCCATCGTTCGTATAATCGTGATTCAATCTAGATTATAGATAAATCTAGATTTGTAGATAAAAGGGAATGAACCAAAGATTCCATGAAAAGATAGACATAATAACTGGCATAAAATGGATCTAACGAATTACACTGAATAAATTGATTTTAAGCATCGAAGGCCTATAGATCTGATAATATTATGACATGGAAAGGGTTGAATAAATAACATAGGTTCATGTATATGGGTACATCTAACTTAATAGACAAATTCCCATAATCAAGATCCAAGGATAATTAAGAATAGTCCGAATATATAATCAAGTTTAGACCCAATTTCTCAGTCATTATCCTAAGCAATACTTTCCTAGTCATGAGTCATAGGCATTTAGTCACAGTTGTCCTTGTTATGTCATAGGCAATAGTTTATGTTTCCTAATCAAAGTCATAGGCTTGTGTTCATAGTCATAGGCAAGGTCTAATTGGTCATTAATCACAATGGTTCTTAATCAAGTCCAGAAACATGTATAAACACAGATCCAAGTGAAGAGATTAGGCATATTCTTTTATTCCTTTAATTTCATGTCATAAATAAACGAAAACGTTCAAATCTAAAAGTAACCGACTTACAGAGATTATATTAGATTCGTAGAAAAACAGTCGTTGAAGTCGTTTGAATCTTCACTTGAATCCTAGCGTGTTTTGAATCTCCTCTTGAAAGTCTTGAGCAGCATTTCCTCGTCTTGATTTATTTTATATATTATTTTATTTATTATTTAATTTAGAGGAGGAGAAGAAGCCATGTTCATCCAGAGTTTGTGCAGCATAAGGTTAGAGAAGAATGGTGTAAAGAGAATGAGACTAGGGGGCTGTTTATATAGGATTGCAAGTTAATTTGAGCCGTCGATGAAGCTAGGTTAAACCAGAGCCGTCTGTTCCAAAGAGAAGCCAATTATGTTCACAATTACTTTCTTAATCAACATTTACTATTATTTGTCAATCCATATAAATACATATACATTAGACACATTTCCCCTTTACACTTTTTTTTTTGTATGCATATTAGATACATCTCCCCTTTGCACACTTATTATTATTTTTGTATGCACATTAGATACATCTCCCCTTTGCACACTTATTATTATTTTTGTATGCACATTAGATACATCTCCCCTTTGCACACTTATTATTATTTTTGTATGCACATTAGATACATCTCCCCTTTTCACACTTATTATTATTTTTGTATGCACATTAGATACATCTCCCCTTTACAGATTTATTAAATTAGCAACTTTAGTGTTAACAGAAATACGGGGTGTTACTTTCTCCCCTCCTTAAAGGATTTCGTCCCCGAAATCTCCAAGTCTAGGAAGAATGTGTCCTACCATCCCATCATCCATCTACTCAACCATTAAATCATAGACATCCATTGTCCTTAAAAAGGCTTCTAATGCTTCATGATAATATGCAAGGTGTGTGTACATGTCCTTATCTAATGCAAAATCAGGTGGTCCACTGATTCAGTTGACCTCCTTAATGCAAATTATGTCTGTGTCATGAGTCCAACATGTATGCAACCATTCCTAATAAACTTTATAATTTCTACATGAGTGCACAATCATTCATTCATATGCAACATTCATATGACAACATATCAAATTTCAATACATAAACAGATACATATTTGTAAATGCAATATGAAAGTAACTGAGTTGTTTTAGCGCCTATGGTGTGTATATGCATCCGCGAGCAACCACTTGCAATCATCAACCATAACATGTTTCAAATACGTGTTTACATCCAAAAGGATTTCTACCTAAGGATCAAAGATAAGACCTAGAGGATATACCTTAAAAGCTAGAGACAAGTATACCTAACATTCCTAGGAAAAGAGAACAAGGATATACCCTTAAGAAAAAGGGTGTGATGCGCGTATCTAATCTTCAGTCTTCTAAGTCGCATCTTCTTGAGCTTATCTGTACTGTACCATATCTAGTTAATCTTTACGATTGCAAAGTTTTTTGACCTCGATTTCCAAAATAAACAGATGTTAACCATGATACCAAGTGTATATACTACGATGATTTGAGGTCTCTCCTCTTAGCTTATCCATCATGCCCTAACTATGAGGGTCAAAAGCTAAAGGACACTACGTACTTTTTACCTCTCTATCTATCTCTCATGCAAACTATCCTAGTCGAACTCGACATTCCTCAAGTACAAGCCCCATAGGCCTAAACCAATATCAGACAAGCACCCAAGGAATATCTCCTCCGAATTTGGACGATCTACATGAGATGATATAAGCAAAAACAACCCAAAGATAAATTGGTCGTACCACCAATCGGGTTTGCGAACTCTAGTGGGATCTTTCTATTATACAAGTAATATGGTGCTGAGACTCAACTATGGAAGCAAATATGAACCAATGCAAAGCGCTAAAACCAAAGGAAAGAGTACGAACAGAAAAACTAGACTCTTCCAACAGAACTTTACTACCTTTCTCCTAGGTACGCTTAGTGGTGAAAGCATGTACTCACCCTTCTGAAAATCTTGTCCTTTGTCCTTAATTATATGCTCTATTATACCATAGTAAAGATACTTCCTCTTTCGTGAGCCAAGTTTTCATCCATGAATCCCTCATCCTTGGGTTATGCTCCTTAGCCAAATTCCTCATCCTCTTCCTTGTGTAAACATGTTGATAAATCCCTCGAAAGTTGCCTCCATCGTACAGGAAACCCTATAAAGCTTGAAAGAAAACTAGCCGCAGGTGAAACTACTACGGCTATCGATGGAAGTCGGGCACTACTTTGCCCTTTGACGAGGTTACCTCCCAGAAAGCCGGGAGCCCCAGAGACTCAAGAAAGAAGGAAACAAGGATTCAAGGAGAGGATTAAAAGATAGTGAATATGGCTTTGGGGAATATGCCTTTAAAAAAACTTTTCTTTTGAAAATGCTTCTTTTAAAACTATTTTGAAAATAATTTTTCAAGTCTTTATCTGATCCGGTAACCTTCAGCTCTGATACCACGTGTAACACCCCACATCCTTTAGTGTCACTCACAAAGGGAATGCACTAAGTTCTGTGGAGCATTTAGGGTAAAATATGCAGATAAATTACGAGACAGACAAAATTAAAACAGCGGAAAATAAAACTTTCTTTATTGATAAAATAGTTTGTACAACAATTGCTTTCCAATATCAGAGTATCATCTGTCTTACAAAATAAAGAGGCATAAAACAACACTTATATTCCCCAATGTAGCAAGAGCCAGCCATAGCATCTGAAAGAGAATCCAAGCAAAACTTCGATAAATCTTCAAGCTGGGAAAGAGTGACGGTCCAACTTAACTTGAGCTATACTATTCCCTCCTTTACAACCTGTGGGGGTGGAAACGGAAGAAAAGAAGATGAAAGAAAAACAGAGTCAGACATAAAGCTTGAGTAAGTTCAGTTACTTCTAGCATGTGAACATGGAAAAACAAAACGACATGAATTAACTGAATACAAGATAATACCATGATGATAGGATCAACAAGATAAGATAAGATTAACTCAAGATATACTAAGACAAGATAAACTGGATATGCTTTAATACTTTCTCCGCTTCACTATTACCTTGTTATACTGGTTTCTATGTCTCTGCACCACCTAACTAGTGTCCCAACTAGTAATGTTAACGTGATCCCAATCCCTGTAGTTTCCGTTGCCTTCCGGCATACATTTATTATTTATTACCTAGATCTAATCTAGGGTTTACGCTATCTTCTGAACGCTTCTCGGATTCTGGGTTTATGCCACCTAGATCCAACTAGGGATTATGCTACCTGTCGTATGACGCCCTCTAGTTTAGGACACACTACCTAGAGTGGTATATGTTCCTAGACTTTCCCCACGTATGCATCGTGAATCGTTATCGCTTGTCTAGATGCACATGTCCTGTAATGTGCGGCCCGAGTCTTGTGGCAGGGCAAATCATGAAACACAGAACTCGGTCGGGAGATTTTAGATATCTGCCAATGTAGATGCTAAGGTCTATTTTCATTCCAGTGGCTATGGTCCCACTTGACCCCTCCCTCAACTAATGAAAGGCACACCTTGAAAATTGAGAACTATACGCAGGCCCCCTATGCCCCCACTAACCTATGGCCATCCTCACCCATAACTAGATAGCAAGTATATGGTCTTTTGGAGTTCTCCGCCTTTCCGCTTCACGTATCTCGATTGACTGGAGATGGATGGTAGACGACGAGTTGCTATCATAGGGCTACCGTTTTCTCGTCGAATCACGCTGGTCCATCCTAGCCTTTAGGTTGCCATATTTTGCAACCAAGGCTAACCCTTGGTTCTTTTATCGCATACCTTAACCTCTGTGAGCCCAGGAGGATCATCTGCATCCTCACAGAGGGATACCAAGAGTACCCTCACGTCGCCTCGTAGCCTCGGGCTTCGTAACCCAGTTCGTTGGAGCCTTCTTTAAGATCAGATGGACGTTCGCTCCTTCTCGTGTTATACTAAGAATTACTACTTAGTTCTCTTCTCGTCAAGCTAGATTGGTTAAGTGTCTTTAGTCAATTCAAGCTAACTTAACCCTCTTCACTTATCCTGTTAAACTGGTTAAGTGTTATCAGTAATTCATGTTGACTTAACCCTACCACAAACCAAGTTATTTTGGTTAAGTGTTTCTTATTACTTTACCCTACCCATTCATCTTGTATTGGTTAAGTGTTCCTTTTAAACTTAACCTTACCCATCTGTTTTAACTAACATGTTATTAATGGTTAAGTATTATCCCTTCATGTTTTAGACTTAACCCTATTCATTCATCACACTCTGATGGTTAAGTGTTCAAGTTTACTTAACCCTACAGTCTAATCCAGTTAACATATCAAATTGGCTAAGTGTATTAAACTTTACTTAACCCCAACCTCTAGTCTGGTTGACATGTTAAATTGGCTAAGTGTATTAACTTTACTTAACCCCACCTTCTAGTCTAGTTAACATGTTAATTTGGCTAAGTGTTTTCTTAGTTACTTAACCCCCTACAAATCTTGTCTTGTTACCATGTCAAGTTTGGTTAAGTGTTCCTATGGACTTAACCCTCCCATTCTAGTTTAACTGAGTTAAGTTGGTTAAGTGTTCATATGGACTTAACCCTCCCATTCTAGCTTAACTGTGTTAAGTGTCTGTATGAACCTAACCCCACCCATCAGTTTAGTTATCTTGTTGAATTGGTTAAGTGTTTTAGTTAACTTAACCCTACCATTCTTGTTCTAGCTTTAATTAAATAAATTAATGCCGCGACCACTGACACTAGACAGATATTGTTGCGATTACTGGATGTGCCGGTTGGTTCCGGGCAGGTTTACATCGCAACTCAGTCTAACTCCGAGTTAGGCATATTCGTGTTTTCTAAGTTCAAAGGGTTTTGATTAATTTCCAAATCAGGTTTTGAAAGTAACCATCCCGTCCGTCGGATCAGTTAGGGATAGCCAGGGAGAGCAGGAAACTTGTATTTTCCAAACCCAAGCCTAGACACTATCCTCTCTATCACCCTAGAACTTTCTGGTGTATGTGTTATTAAAAGAGATGTCATTAATAAACCTTTCTTTTGTTTATAAATAAATTGTTAACAATTTATCCTCGAAACCCACTTTCCCTTTTTTAAATAAATTTAGCCTATACCATATTCGTTTTGTCTAAATTTATATTTCCCATTTAGGACAAATTCTATAAGTAAATTACTCCTACTTTACTTATTCCATTATTACTCTTTTAATGTACATAGTCAACATTATTATTATGGCCCATTTTCCCTGTATATCATATTTATAGTTTTTGGTATGTAAATTATACCAAATTAAGTGTCACTAACCATGATTATTCTAAACATGACAATTACTCACAGTTATGACTAAATTCAAACTTGTGCTAATATACTTATGCCAAATTAACTTTAATTAACCCAATTTTGATTTAGCATCCTAATTTATAGTTCATGGCAAAACTAGAATTATTATTCTAGTTTACAGTTTGTGTAAATACTAGATTTACGAGCCAATACTGGATTCAGTTTACACATCCTATAATTCATGTCAAATTTACCCAATTTGCATTTTAATAGACATGCCATAATACATGTTTCCAATTTATGCCAATTTCCAAGTTTATAACTACGTTTTAGTAAATTTCATATTTTGCCCAAATCGTATTCCCATCGTTCGTATAATCATGATTCAATCTAGATTATAGATAAATTTAGATTCGTAGATAAAGGGAATGAACCAAAAATGCCACGAAAAGATAGACATAATAACTGGCATAAAATGGATCTAACGAATTACACTGAATAAATTGATTTTAAGCATCGAAGGCCTATAGATCTGATAATATTATGACATGGAAAGGGTTGAATAAATAACATAGGTTCATGTATATGGGTACATCTAACTTAATAGACAAATTCCCATAATCAAGATCCAAGGATAATTAAGAATAGTCTGAATGTATAATCAATTTTGACCCAATTTCTCAGTCATAATCCTAGGCAATACTTTCCTAGTCATGAGTCATAGGCATTTAGTCACAGTTGTCCTTGTTATGTCATAGGCAATAGTTTATGTTTCCTAATCAAAGTCATAGGCTTGTGTTCATAGTCATAGGCAAGGTCTAATTGGTCATTAATCACAATGGTTCTTAATCAAGTCCAGAAACATGTATAAACACAGATCTGAGTGAAGAGATTAGGCATATTCTTTTATTCCTTTAATTTCATGTCACAAATAAACGAAAACGTTCAAATCTAAAAGTAACTGACTTACAAAGATTAGATTAGATTCGTAGAAAAACAGTCGTTGAAGTCGTTTGAATCTTCACTTGAATCCTAGTGTGTTTTGAATCTCCTCTTGAAAGTCTTGAGCAGCATTTCCTCATCTTGATTTATTTTATATATTATTTTATTTATTATTTAATTTAGAGGAGGAGAAGAAGCCATGTTCATCCAGAGTTTGTGCAGCATAAGGTTAGAGAAGAATGGTGTAAAGAGAATGAGACTAGGGGGCTATTTATATAGGATTGCAATTTAATTTGAGCCGTCGATGAAGCTAGGTTAAACCAGAGCCTTCCATTCTAAAGAGAAGAAGCCATGTTCATCCAGAGTTTGTGCAGCATAAGGTTAGAGAAGAATGGTGTAAAGAGAATGAGACTAGGGGGCTGTTTATATAGGATTGCAATTTAATTTGAGCCGTCGATGAAGCTAGGTTAAACCAGAGCCGTCCGTTCTAAAGAGAAGCCAATTATGTTCACAATTACTTTCTTAATCTACATTTACTATTATTTGTCAATCCATATAAATACGTATACATTAGATACATTTCCCCTTTACACATTTATTATTATTTTTGTATGCATATTAGATACATCTCCCCTTTGCACACTTATTATTATTTTTGTATGCACATTAGATACATCTCCCCTTTGCACACTTATTATTATTATTGTATGCACATTAGATACATCTCCCCTTTGCACACTTATTATTATTTTTGTATGCACATTAGATACATCTCCCCTTTGCACACTTATTATTATTTTTGTATGCACATTAGATACATCTCCCCTTTACACATTTATTAAATTAGCAACTTTGGTGTTAACAGAAATACGGAGTGTTACACATCCCATCAGAATCCCGATCTCGGAACACCACATCTTCCCAGGATGTTCTTGGCAATTTCCAATGGAGTGAGTTAATGCAAACTTCGAATCCATCTTCTTTTGAAGCACTACTTAGTTCATTTGTATACCTGACAATGTCCTCCCATGTATCTCCCGCAGGATGAGGTCCACCACTGATCGTGTTGATAACAGGTCGAGAATCATTTGCAGGTGTTCTTCCATCTTGACTCGGGTGAACTTGCTGCCCCTTAGTAGGTTCAGTATCTGATGAACGCTTCACATACTCCTGAAGACGGTTCTTCCTTATTAATTCTTCGATCAAGTTCCTCAAGTGCCGACACTCATTTGTGTCATGACCCGGTCGATTATGAAATCGGCAAAACCTTCCTAAATTTGCAGCTTCTTCGGACACCTTTATTGGTTTCGGGCTTGGATAATCCTCCGCAGCCTTAGTTGCCATGTATATGTGCTCAAGTGTATCATTCAACGGAGTAAGGTCCGTAGGCTTGAAGAAGCGTCGCTTTTTAAAGTCCTTATCGTTCTTAGCATCATTGCCGTTTCCTCTTTTTTGCCCCCCCCCCTCCTGAATTCATTTGATTGGTTTTTGTAGAAGCTTCTTTTTTCTCCAGAACCACATTAGTTTTGGTCTTGCCAACAGAATAAATGGGATCATCCTCAAGACACATGTATTCCTCGGCTTTATCATAGAATTTCTCCAATGTATTAGGCGTATTTCTCTTTAACCACCTTCCAAATTCAGATTGTTTATCTATGCCCCACTTCAAAGCCATTAGAATTAGCCTTGGCTCGTGGGTCCCCACTTCGGCAACGGCAGCATTAAAACGATTTAGAAAAGATCTAATCGTTTCACCCGGGGCTTGTTCCAACTCTTTGAGGGACATAATATCTCTAACCTTCGTTGTCTGGAGGCGGAACTGATCTTGAAAGCACCTTGCTAATGTGAAAAAATTGTCAATAGACCTAGGAGGCAATTTAGTGAACCATAACGATGCTACTCCTTCCAAGTACACTGGGAAATACAAGCACTTAAGCTCGTCAGTTGCTTGGGCCCCGTCCATGTGTTGGTCATATCGAAACAAAAACACATTGGGGTCGCCTTTCCCATTGTAGGCTTGGATTGTAGGTGGCTTGAATTTCCGTGGGAAAGTCGTCTTTTTGATTCTTTCAATGAGAGGGGTTTTTGATGGCACGAACTCCCATTCAGCCTCATTATCGTTTCGAGATTTTCTTTCTTTCATAAGCTGTTGGACCATTTTAAGGAGGCGCTCCTTCTCGTGGAGGCTTTCTGCGGGGCGGACGCTTTTGTCTCGACCGGCAGCATGCTTAAGCAAAGCATCACGGTCGGGACTCCGAGGTCCTGGTCTTTCATCATTAGAAAGTGCCCCTTTGGAAGAATAGGCCGCTTGAAGAGAAGTGATTCCCGCGTTAAGGTTTCGATCAACAGGCTTCGAATTCTCATACTTTCCTTTATTAGGATAAGAGATATGTTGGATAGATTTTTCTCGGTTCGGACTAGAGGAAGAAGAACCGGTACCCTCTGCGGAAGCGTGCTTTGTGGCTACCTTTGTCGTAGCGGCTTGAAGAGCAACGAGTGAATCTAGCCCTGCCATTATGGCTTTGTTAGCTATTTCATGCTATTGTGTCGGTCCAACGAGGGCTTGATCAAGCTCGCCTCTTGTGACATTCACACCTCCATTCGATGTTTCGCCTACTTCAAGCCGGTTAATAGCGGGGGTTTCATCTCGATTTCCCTCATTAGATGTTCTAGCCCTTACTTCCTTATTTGCTTTTGGCGGCATTATCTCAGAAAGTGACTTGAACTTTGAGGAGAGTTCGTCAGAAGGCCCAACTCGTAGATTCGAGTGGCTTATTTTGAGACTAGGCTTAAAAGCTCCAAGACCTTTGCGATATATTTGATGCCAAAAAGTAGATCGGCCCCACGGTGGGCGCCTAATTGTTTACACCAAAATTTGGCAAAACAACCAAAGTATTGCTTAGCACGTCACCTAATTGGAGGCAAGATGCTTAGGAAGCACATCACCTTCTCAAAGGCAAGGCGTAAGAATACCTTTTTTATTATGTGAGGCCATATCTAGTGCATGAAAACATCAAAATATAGAAAGAAGACAAGAGTTTATAGTGGTTCGATCTTTGAGGAGGTCTACGACCACTCTTAAGAGAGAATTTTATTATCTACAAGTTGTTTACAAGGTATGATCTTCATACAATCAACCAAATTCCTCTATATACACATTCCTTGCTCCAAATTGCCAAAAAATGTGGAGAAAATGTCTTGGACAGCGAGGAGATGTCTTTCTTCACATACTTTTGCAATTGATCTTCAACCTTAAGCTCTTTCACACATCATTTATAGAAGCCATGATTGCATTCTCCATTGATCCTTGATGAATTATGAAGAATCGGTGTTTGAAATGCTTGAAGAAGTCTGAAAAGCAATTTGGCAGCACCTTCCCTTGTTGTCGGAAAAGTCCCCCTAAAATGATGGAGGTAGGGTCCTATATATAGGCGAAGGAGTGGCTGAAATCTTGTATTCAGGGTTCTGGTCGGTATTTTTGGGTATTTACGAGAATGCCACTACCAGTTGTCTCCAGCTGTCAGGTCGTTTTTGGCATCTTGACCGATCAGGGGCCTTCGCTGGAGGGAAAGACGACCAGGAGGCTAAAGAACGATCAGGATCTCGCGAACAACCAGAAAACTGCTGCTTTGAAGCGGACCGACCAAATGATGAGGGAACAGGATGGCACATCATTTTGGACATGCGGGCCGACCAGAGAGCTTTGGTGCAGGGCGGACCGACCAGTTTATGAACGTATCAGGATTGGCTTCTTCAAATATGGGGTCGTCCTTGAGAGAAAAACGACCAGTTGACTTCTGCATTTGGAGCGACCAGGGGTTTGTGTTTAGGGGAGAACGACCAAAACCTCATGATCAATGAATTCAACAAAGGCGATAAAAGGAACCGACCACTTTTTCTCAGGACCGACCCTTCTCGATGCTTTGCAGAACCGACCCATCCTGTTGCAGAACCGACCCATGCAAATTTGTCAAGTAACCCATCGATCGACTTAAGTGGATAATATTTTTCCCCTCGGAGTTTCATAATTTTTTGTGAAAAACTGTGGACTTCGAAATTTCATACGATATGCTGATGGACTTTTTTGACCAATTTCAACTAGGGGTCGGTTTTAAATTGGTTCGTAGGGGTCGGTTTTCTCCAGTCTTAGCTAAGGGTCGGTCTTAGACTTGATTTGGTTCAGTCAATGATGGGCCGGACCGGTAGGTTTGGCCATATATATTCTCCTTATCCTCTTAGTATTCCTCGTTTCTCCAATTCTGTTTATTCCATTTTAATGGTGGCGCCTCCTTGAAGAAAAATTCTCTAACTTCAATTTGCTTCTCCGATTCAATTCAAGAATTCAATCACGATCACTCTTCTTAATTCTCTGTCAAGCTCGAATCTTGGTTGCTCGAGTCCACGCCTCGCCAAAGCTTGGAAGTCCGGTCCAAACTCCTTTATTTAGTCGATCTAATCGCAGGTACATGTCTTTATTTCGCTGTAATTGTCATCGTTGTTTTGGAGTTGAATGGATCCCGCTTTGGATTGAGCTGTACTCGAATCGGATTTGATGTATAATTGTAATTTGCGGTAGAACCCTTGAGTTTGAAACCCTTGGTGTACTGAAATGTTTAATAGTAATGTAGCATTTAACTTGAGTTTGTAGATGATGATTCTGGAATGAATAATGTTCGTAATACTTTCATAATGATCACAATCTGTTTGTGAAAATGTTTGAATGGCTGATGCATATGTAATTCTCTGCTTAAGCCATTATTTCGCGATATTTTCATTATGCATTCGTACTAAATACTTATGCTAACAACATGTTTGTGTAAATGTTTGATTTGATGAAGCTATGGTAACGTGATGCATGTCTGATTTTCCTTTTGAAATCATCCCTTTATACTGCTTGTACCACATATTTGTAGTAGTGACCACGTTTGCTTTTAAAGTACGACCGACTCAGGTCGATTTTTTGTGTGTACTGCCTCTAAAACCGACCAACTTCGAATCGACTAGGGCTTTGTTTTACTGACCTGAGGTGAAGTTTGATACACACCGACCCAGGCAAGCTTTGAGCGACCAGAGCTTTAGTTTTAGATAGATTTTTGCGACCAAGAAACGGTCGGTTTTGTGACCAAAACTTTACTGGTTATGAGCGACCAGTCCTTGTTTTGGCTTTGAACCGACCCAACCTTTAGTTTGCCAAGGCCGACCCTGCTTGAATCTCGACCGATCAGTTTAGCTCGAAGTATCAACGATACTTGAACTTGATTGTTGACTACAAGTTTGTGAAATTCTTTTGCAAGATGGATATGTCTCGAGAGGAGTTTGTAAGAAATATTTTGATATGGATGTCGAAACGACTGTCCAGCCTTTCGTGAATTCTCCTCCACTTATTCGGCCCTCTTATCCTGAGCTCCAAGCTGTTATAAACAGGCCCCGTTATTCCCCGGGAGTATGCAATGCTAGACTTGCTCGACGCCTTCCTGATTGGGATTTACAAGGAGTTACTTCCAATGTAAGTGTCTCTCCTTCTGATCGTCAGATCATATCTAGTGACATGACCGTTGTTAAATCAAGATTACTGAGCCGAATGGAGAATGCTTTGGAGCAGTTCAATAGGCAAATGGGCATGCTGAAGAATCAAACTGCTCAGAAACTTCAAGATTGGTACACATTGGCCGGAGATTTGGATAGACTTCATAGGGAAAATCTTGAGCGAATTGCTATCTTGGAAGGGGACAAGATGAAATTGATTCAAGCTTTACGAGCTCGGGATACCATCATTGTTGCTTTTCCAAAAGGCGATATTGAACTAGCAGGTCTTTCTAGCAAGAAGAATGTCTCTGGTGCTTCCTCTTCAGGTTCTGTTCCAGCGAAGAGGAAGGTTGGGAGGCCCAGGAAGCATCCGATTGTGTAGCGGTCTTTGTTTGATGATCTTTATCTTTTGAACTTTCAATTTAGACTGGTTTGTAGTAAGCGAGTGCCAGCCCTCGCCTTTGACTTCTAGACTGTTTTTTGTTAGTACTCTATGTATGTACTTATGACGCTGGTGGTTTCGCTTTTGTATGTGTATGTGATGTGCTTATGACGCTAGTGGTTTCGCTTTGGTACCTTTAACCTTGCTATTACGTTTTTTCTGCACGTTCTGGCTTGTACACCATGCTTGCACATCACACTTTACACATTTTGCTCGTTTATGGAATTTTCAACTATATATGGTTGTAGTGATCCTTTGGTACGGAAGGAATCAAACAGTCACTTTTGTGATATGATATGCCCCCGTACTAATAGAATATTTCGACCCTGATATATTGAAAACGGTCTTGAGAATTGGATGCTTTAAGTTGTAGTCAGGATTTTAAAAGGCGTCTGTAATTGCACTGTGACATTTGGAGCTTTTTAGTCTTCATACGAACTTTGCATGTATTGTTTGGAATTCCCCCTTTTTTGCATTTCGGGGGACTAGATATTTGAGAAATAAATGGACACCTCTTGAAGAGGCTTTTTACCCAATTTGTGACGCTATCTGGTCAGATATTTACTGACCTCTGCAGTCGATCGGGTGCCCCCGGAGAGGTCTTTGGTTAAAGACTCAGTTTGGTGATAACGTGGTCAGATTTGTACTGACTTTAAGTTATTTGACTGAGCACCCTCGGAGAGGTTTTGGGTTAAAGACTCAGTTTGGTAATAACGTGGTCAGATTTGTACTGACTTTAAGTTATTTGACTGAGCACCCCCGGAGAGGTTTTGGGTTAAAGACTCAGTTTGGTAATAACGTGGTCAGATTTGTACTGACTTTAAGTTATTTGACTGAGTACCCCCAGAGAGTTTTTGGGTTAAAGACTCAGTTTGGTAATAACGTGGTCAGATTTGTACTGACTTTAAGTTATTTGACTGAGCACCCCCGGAGAGGTTTTGGGTTAAAGACTTAGTTTGGTAATTACGTGGTCAGATTTGTACTGACTTTAAGTTATTTGACTGAGCACCCCCGGAGAGGTTTAGGGTTAAATTTGTGTCTGCCTAGTCCCTTAGAGTAGTTATTGATTTTATTGGACATTTGAGTTGATCAAGATGTCTTGGTAATAAAACCTTAGCCCCAGATCGGTCCTTTCGGACGATACTCCTTTGGTGGAACTTTAGTGAGTTTTCTTGACTTTATTCCGTCGGTTTCTCCCGCTCGTTGGCCGTGGTGTTTTGTTCTTTTTATCTTATGGAGTCATTTCTCATTCCCGTATTTTGACGGGAGTGCTTCATGGATCCGTTTGCTTAATTTGTCCTCTCGGACTATGCTATGAACTAACACCAGGCTTTCATCGGGGAATGAACCAAGGAATTTTTTCTTTTAACTTTGTCCTGTAATCAGAAATCATAGCTGGGCATCTTTGAATATGCAATCAAAGGTATGCAACGTACGATTTAGACAGGAGTCAATAGAACTATTTTATTCATATTCATGTAATCTTATACATAGTATCTATTATATTCATAGAAGAAAACAAAGGAATATGAGTTAAAAAAGCCATTTGAAATAACGCCAGAGGTGATCACTATTCCAGGCCCTTGGGATTTCTTCTCCATCTATAGTCTTAAGTTTAAAGGTACCGTCGAGGAACTTTTGGCTGATGACAAATGGACCTTCCCAATTGGGGCCAAAGACTCCTGGTGCAGTCATGATCTTCTTTAACACTAAGTCTCCCTCTTCAAACATCCTATGCCTGACCTTTTGATCGAAGTGTCGGGCAATTCTCCTTTGATGGGCGACTATTCTAAGTTCCGATTCAGTCCTTTTTAATTCGAGTAAATCAAGAGCTTCAAGTTGCAGCTTTTCATTATCCTCTTGGTTAAAGTGAATTCTGCGGTGTGTAGGAACCTCCAACTCCACAGGTATCATTGCTTCTGAACCATATGCCAAGGAGAATGGAATGTGCCCGGTTGCGGTTTTATGAGTCGTATGGTAAGCCCATAGCGCGAGTGGCAATTCTTCAATCCTGATACCTTTAGCTTTCTCGAGACGCTTCTTAATAGTAGATTTCAGGATTTTGTTGACTGCTTCGACTTGCCTGTTTTCCTGCGGGTGGGCAACTTCTGCAAAACTTTTCTGAATGTGATATTTGTCGCAAAAGTTTTTGAACTCGTCACTTTCAAATTGTGTGCCATTGTCAGTAATGATCTTCTGCGGAATTCCAAATCTGCATATGATATTTTTCAAAAAGAAACTGATCACTTTTCTTGATGTGATGGTTGCTAGTGGCTCAGCTTCCGCCCATTTAGTAAAGTAGTCCACAGCAACTTTGGCATACTTGAAGCAAGATTTTGCAGTAAGCAATGCTCCAATCAAATCTATGCCCCAGACAGCAAATGGCCAAGGACTCAACATTTGTGTTAATTCAGTCGATGGAGCTCGCAGAATCTTTGCAAATTTCTGGCATCGGTCACATTTTTTAGCGAAGATCATAGAATCGAAATTTAGATCTGGCCAGAAGTAGCCATATCGAAGAACTTTTTTGGCCAGAGTCTGTCCACCTACATGCCCTCCACAATCTCCTTCATGTAATTCCGCCAGGATTGCTTTGGATTCTTCCTTCGTCACACATCGTAGCAAAGGTGTTGAAAACCCTCTCCAATACAAGCGATTATCCTGAATGAGGTATAAACTAGACTTTCGGAGCAACTTCTTACGACTCTTCGGATTTTCAGGAAGCGTTCCATGGAGTATATAATTCTTGATGGGGGTCATCCACGAGTCCGGCTCGTCGGTTGTTTCCATAACCCAATCTACACCAGATTCTTCAATACTGGGGCCAGATAAAACTTCAACAGGAACTAGACCGAAGATTTGAGGATCTCCGGTACTAGCCAGCTTTGATAAAGAATCGGCTTTCCAATTTTCTCCTCTAGGGATTTGAGAGATAGAATAGTACTCTAGATTGTCGAGAAACCCTTTGACTTTGCATAGATAAGTCGGAAGATTTCCGCTCTTAGTCTCAAATTTACCTTTGATTTGGGAAACCATCAACTGTGAATCACTGAAGATTAACAAACTTCTTAGGCCCAATTCTTTTTCAACTCTCAATCCTCCAAGCAAAGCTTCATACTCGGCCTCATTGTTTATAACCGGGAATTCGAATCGTAGAGCACAACATATCTGTCGTCCTTCTGGAGTTTTGAACACTATTCCTGCCCCAGCGCAGTATTCATTTCTAGCACCATCAACAAAAAGCTTCCATCTGGCGACCAATTCATTGGTTTCTTCCATTTCCTCTCCTCTATCAGTAAATTCGCCAATAAAATCAGCTAGGGCTTGCCCATTTATTGCTTTCCTGGGGTGATAAGTGATATCATATTGACTGAGCTCAATATTCCACTTTAGTAATCTCCCCGAAGTTTCTGGTCGGAACAACACTTGTTTCAAAGGTTGATCCGCAAGGACCTTGATAGAGTGAGATTGGAAATAAGGCCTGAGTTTCTGTGATGCGACAAGCAAAGAATATGCAAGCTTTTCTATCTTCGGATAATTCATCACCGCCCCGGTAAACCTTATGCTGATGTAGTATACCAGCCATTGAACTTTGTCTTCTTCCCTGATGAGGGCTGCGCTTAGAGCATGGGCTGATACTGCAAGGTACAGGAACAGGCTTTCTCCATCCTTTGGTTTTGACAGCATCGGAGGTGATTCCATATGCTTGATTAGATACTCAAATGCTTGCTGGCATTCAGGAGTCCACTGGAAATTCTTTCTTACCGTTTTCAATGCATCAAAGAGGGGAATACACCTGTCCGTTGCCTTTGAAATGAAACGGCTTACAGCTGCTACCTTGCCATTCAAACTTTGGAGTTCCTTTTAGTTCGCGAGGCTCGCATTTCTCGCAAGGCAACCACTTGTGCAGGGTTTGCTTCAATGCCCCGAGCGTTGACCATGAAGCGAAGAAACTTCCCGGAAGCTACACCAAATGAACATTTTAGTGGGTTCAGCTTCATGCCATATCTCCTTAGGATTTGAAACATCTCGTCAAGGTCTTCCATATGACTTTTTGCTTCCTTGGATTTCACCAACATATCATCAACATAGACCTCCATGGTCTTTCCAATTTTCCCTTTGAACATTGAATTCACCAGACGTTGATATGTGGCACCTGCATTTTTCAAACCAAACGGCATTACCTTATAACAATACAAACCACGATCATTTATGAAACTAGTACTAGCCTGGTCCGGCTCGTGCATCATGATCTGATTGTAGCTTGAGTACGCGTCCATGAAAGACAACAGTTCGTGTCCTGCCGTTGCATCGACAAGCTGATCAATTCGAGGTAGGGGAAACTGTCTTTCGAGCATGCTTTTTTTAGATCAGAATAATCAACACACACTCGCCATTTGCCGTTTGACTGTTTCACAAGAACTGGGCTGGACACCCATTTAGGATGGGTGGACTTGCCAATGAAGTTGTTCTTTAATAGCCTATCCACTTCATCCTCCAAAGCCTCAGATCTCTCAGGGCCTTGCATCCGTCTTTTCTGTTTCACAGGATGTATGCTAGGATCAATGTTCAGCTTATGCACAATCACTTCCGGAGATATTCCGCACATGTCTGAGTGGTTCCAAGCGAAGACATCCAAATTCGTCTTTAGAAAAACAACCAATCCCTTTTGCAGCAAAGGATCCAACTGAGAGCCTATTTTCACCACCTTATCTGGATCGTTATCATGGACTTGTATAGAAATGGTAACTTCAGCTGGTGCTGCCCTTTCCTCCCCTGCGCTGGTTTTTTGCGGATCCATATCTTTTTGCATGTCATTGTATTCTCCAGCACAGGGGGAGGTGATTAATTGTTATAAGGGGGCTTCATGGATGCGGAGAGGAGCCTCCACATCCTTCTTGATTTCATACTTATGAGCTTCAATCAACTCTGCCATATAGCAATCTCTCGACTCCTGAGGGTCCCCTTTGATTACTCCTACTCCGTTTGCAGTTGGGAACTTCATCGTCAAACACCATGGAGCGAGAGCTATTTTGAAAGCAGCTAGCGCTGGTCTTACCAAAAATGCATTATACCCTGAAAGCGAGTCTATTATCACAAAAGACTGCATCATGGAAACGTGCTTCTTCCCCTCACCAAGCTCTACGAGGAGATCGACTACACCAATAGGCTGAGTTGGTAAACTAGTGAAACCGTGTATTTTGTTTTTACTTGCTCACACATTATCCATGGACAACCCCATCTTAGAGAAAGTATTGTAAAACAGGACATTTACAGATGCCCCATTATCAATTAGTACCTTCTTCACTATAGCCGGACCCAAGCCAATAGTAATTACCATTGGATCAACGGTTGGAGTCAGCATTCCATCAGAATCTCGATCTCGGAACACCACATCTTCCCAGGATGTTCTTGGCAATTTCCAACGGAGTGAGTTACTGCAAACTTCGAATCCATCTTCTTTTGAAGCACTACTTAGTTCATTTGTATACCTGACAATGTCCTCCCAGGTATCTCCCGCAGGATGAGGTCCACCACTGATCGTGTTGATAACAGGTCGAGAACCATTTGCAGGTGTTCTTCCATCTTGACTCGGGTGAACTTGCTGCCCCTGAGTAGGTTCAGTATCTGATGAACGCTTCACATACTCCTGAAGACGGTTCTTCCTTATCAATTCTTCGATCAAGTTCCTCAAGTGCCGACACTCATTTGTGTCATGACCCGGTCAATTATGAAATCAGCAAAATCTTCCTGAATTTGCAGCTTCTTCGGACACCTTTATTGGTTTCGGGCTTGGATAATCCTCTGCAGCCTTAGTTGCTATGAATATGTGCTCAAGTGTATCATTCAACGAAGTAAGCTCTGTAGGCTTGAAGAAGCGTCGCTTTTTAAAGTCCTTATCGTTCTTAGCATCATTGTCGTTTCCTCTTTTTTGCCCCCCTCTTGAATTCATTTGATTGGTTTTTGTAGAAGCTTCTTTTTTCTCCAGAACCACATTAGTTTTGGTCTTGCCAACAGAATAAATGGGATCATCCTCAAAACACATGTATTCCTCGGCTTTATCATAGAATTTCTCCAATGTCTTAGGCTTCTTTCTCTTTAACCACCTTCCAAATTAAGATTGTTTATCTATGCCCCACTTCAAAACCATTAGAATTATCCTTGGCTTTAGGGTCCCCACTTCGGCAGCGGCAGCATTAAAACGATTTAGAAAAGATCTAATCATTTCACCCGGGGCTTGTTCCAACTCGTTGAGGGACATAATATCTTTAACCTTCATTGTCTAGAGGCAGAACTGATCTTGAAAGCACCTTACTAATGTGAAAAAATTGTCAATAGAACTAGGAGGCAATTTAGTGAACCATAACGATGCTACTCCTTCCAAGTACACTGGGAAATACAAGCACTTAAGCTCGTCAATTGCTTGGGCCCCGTCCATGTGTTGGTCGTATCGAAACAAAAACACATTGGGATCGCCTGTCCCATTGTAGGCTTGGATTGTAGGTGGCTTGAATTTCAGTGGGAAAGTCGTCTTTTTGATTCTTTTAGTGAGAGGGGTTTTTGATGGCACGAACTCCCATTCAGCCACATTATCATTTCGAGATTAGCTTTCTTTCATAAGCTATTGGACCATTTTCAGGAGGCGCTCCTTCTCGTGGAGGCTGTCTGCGGGGGGGACGCTTTTGTCTCGACCGGCAGCTTGCTTAAGCAAAGCATCACGGTCGTGACTACGGGGTCCTGGTCTTTCATCATTAGAAAGTGCCCCTTTGGCAGAATAGGCCTCTTGACGAGAAGTGATTCCCGCGTTATGGTTCCGATCAACAGGCTTCGAATTCTCATACTTTCCTTTATTAGGATCAGAGATCTGTTGGATAGATTTTTCTCGGTTCGGACTAGAGGAAGAAGAACCGGTACACTCCACAGGAGTGTGCTTTGTGGATACCTTTGCCGTAGCGGCTTGAAGAGCAACGAGTGAATCTAGCCTTTCCATTATGGCTTTGTTAGCTATTTCATGCTGTTGTGTCAGTCCAGCGAGGGCTTGATCAAGCTCGCCTCTTGTGACATTCGCACATCCATTCAATGTTTCGCCTACTTCAAGCCGGTTAATAGCGGGGGTTTCATCTTGATTTCCCTCATTAGATGCTCTAGCCCTTACTTCCTTATTTGCTTTTGGCGGAATTATCTCATAAAGTAACTTGAACTTTGAGGAGAGTTCGTCAGAAGGCCCAACTCGAAAATTCTAGCGGCCAGATGATGAGGGAACAGGATGGCACATCATTTTGGACATGTGGGCCGACCAGAGAGCTTTGGTGCAGGACGGACCGACCAATTTATGAACGTATCAGGATTGGCTTCTTCAAATATGGGGTCGTCCTTGAGAGAAAAACGACCAGTTGACTTCCGCATTTGTAGCGACCAGTGGGTTTGTGTTTAGGGGAGAACGACCAGAACCTCATGATCAATGAATTCAACAAAGGCGATAAAAGGAACCGACCACTTTTTCTCAGGACCGACCCTTCTCGATGCTTTGCAGAACCGACCCATCCTGTTGCAGAACCGACCCGTGCAAATTTTTCAAATAACCCATCGATCGACTTAAGTGGATAACAGTTAACCAGACAAGATTGATAGGGGTTAAGTCAAATCAAGGGCACTTAACCAATTTAACATTGATGACAAGAAAAACCCTAGTAACGGGGACCCGTTTCGGCAGTAACCCAGATGAACGTATCAAGGTACCCTGAACTAGGCAGGGTGGGGCACGATTACTGGGCTGAATATAAGCGGTCAAAAGGGCTGCGGTTAGGTGCGTCAGTGTAGGTTCTAACGGAGTACGGGCATGCACAAGCTACGGAGTGGAAAAAACAGGCATTGGGCACCAGGCGTACACTTATGCATCTTAGAATCGTGTAAGGGATTGCCATTATAGGACTTGATACACCCTATAATGGAACCAGCACAAGTACTTTATAATCACGTGGAGCCGCATGATACCGGGAATACATGAATGCGAGTAGGAGCCAATCAATACAAGAATGGGATCACTTTATCATGAACATACATTGCTAGTTAAACAAGTTCTTAGCGGGTGCATAGAAGTAAGAGTGGGTGCGATAGCCATATCTAGTTAAATCTTACCTTATCTCGTTTTAGGACTACCCTATCCTTGTGATATCATTCGAAGTTCAGTTTATTCATGTCATAGTCTTTTACTTGTTTATATGCTATTAAATAACTGGAATTACCAGACTTATGTCTGACCCATTTTCCTTTCGCTTCTTTTCTTCCGGTCCCCCCTCCCCAAGGTCCGTAGGGAGGAAACACTTCTTCTTAGTCCAGATTAGTCAAAGCTTGAAGACCATAGATGTAAGGATTGGACTTTCCTTTTTGAGCTATTGCTGTGGTCAAACACTTGTTGGGGATTTATGTCATTTTATTTTTAGTATTGCTTCTTTATGTTTTCAAGACAGATGAAAAAATGTAATAATTTCGAAGGATGAAATAGTTGTTGAGTTATTATGTTGATCAAGTATTTATGAAATAATATTGATCTTTTTCTGCTGATTTAATTATCTGTCTTGTGATTTACTAGTATCTTGTTCCTTAAAATGCTCCACCAAAGTTAAGGCATTTCCTTTGAGAGTGACCTTAACGGAGGTGGGGTGTTACACTTGGTATCAGAGCTAAAGGTTAACAGATTGGATAAAAATTTTGAAATTATGTTTCAAAAAGGAAGTTTTAAAGAAGCATTTTTTTTCAAGAAAAAGTGTTATTTTATTTTAAAAAGGCATAATCCACCAAAGCCATATGCACTATCTTTCTATCCTTCGTTTTGAATCTTTCCTTTTTGTTTCAGCATGTCTGGGGTCTTAATCTTCCAGAGGGTGTACCGATACCTGGCTGGTTCAGGAGGTACCTAGAGGCTAAGGCAAACGACGCAGGCCCAGCAGACATTCCTCCTCCCTCAGCTGTTGTGGTTCCTCCTCTTCTCCTCGTGCAAATGCCTTCTCAAAGATATGTGGAGATTTTAAAGCCATGGGTGGAAAGAATTTTAATGGAACGGAAACATTTGTAAAGGCTAGGAACTGGCTCAAAGAAACTGAGGATTTATTCGTCATCTTCGAGGTGGATGATAGGAAAAAGTTCCAGTTGGCGGTGTGGTTGCTTAAAGACGAAGCTTCTTATTGGTGGGAGGTCACCAATGCTGAGAGACCGGTGGAAACTTGGGAGGATTTCAGAATAAGATTTGAGATGAAATTCCTCTCACAAGCTGAACGAAGCTTACAGGTGGAGAAGTTCTTATCTCTTAAGCAAGGAAGTATGACGGTCAAGGAATACATCAACCAATTCAATCAGCTGGCCCGATTTGGACTGGATTTAGTGAACACTCCTCAAAAGAAGGCTCTCCATTTTGTCAAGGGATTGAATGAGCCACTACACAGCCTAGCTATGATCAATGTACCCATGGGTACAACTTATGAGAGGTTGGTGGACATGGCACTCTTACATGAGGAAGACAAGGGCAAGAAAGAGGCAAAAGTGGAAGTGCCTCAAGAAAAGAAAGCGGAAGGATCACAGAACAATAAAGCTGATTCAAAGAAAGGCGGGAAGAACAACAACAAACCCCGTGACAAGAGAAAGTATAACTTATGTGGCATTCCTGGACACCTGGCCAAAGACTGTAGGAAGAAGAAAAGGAAGATGGATGGTTGTTTCCATTGTGGTGAGACGGGACACATGGCTAAGGACTGCCCAAGGAAGCAAGGGCAGGGGCAAAGAACTGGATCCACTTCTAGAGGGCAGGTTCACGCTCTCATAGCACCTCTGCAAGAATGAGGTAGAAATATTTCTGTTGAGAGTTTAGTTTATCTTTTTGATCATCCTGTTCGCACACTCTTTGATTCTGGCGCATCGCACTCTTTTATATCTACTGCTTTAGTTGAATCTCTGCACCTAGACACCAGTATAGTAGAGGATCCCTTGGTTGTTTCAAATCCAATAGGGGGCTCAGCCTATTTGTCAATGGTTTGTTTGGATTTGGAAATTTCTATTCCAAGCGTTGGGTTTAGATGTAATGCCTTTGTTTTGGGCTTCACGGGCTATGGGTTGATTCTAGGCATAGATTGGCTATCCAGTAATGGTGTCGTCCTTGATTGTGAAAAGAGAGTGGTTAGACTCATGACTCGCCTTGGTAACACTCTCGAAATTTCTTGTAATACCATGAACTCTGTTAGGCTTAGTTATCTAGAATCTCTTGATGCGTCTGTTGAGAACTTACAGTCTGTAAGAGTAGTCCGTGAATACTCGGATGTGTTTGAAGAGGTAAAGGGCTTACCTTCGAAGCGGGAGATAGACTTCCGCATATACCTCGTTGATAATGCAAAACCTGTTGCTTTACCCTTTAGACACATGGCTCCAAGGGAGAGGAAAGAATTCAGCAAGCAAGTTAAAGAGTTGCTTGAGAAGGGGTTTATAAGGCGGAGTATTTCTGAATGGGGTGCTCCAGTAGTGTTCGCAACTAAAGCGGATGGTTCGCTTCGCCTGTGCGTTGATTATAGGGAGCTAAACAAGCTGACCAAGAAAAATAGGCACCCACTCCCAAGAATAGACGATTTGTTCGATCAACTTGTAGGTGCATCGGTTTTCTCCCTATTAGATCTAGCTACCGGTTTCATCAGCTAAGAGCAGCTGAAGACAGCATTGATAAGACCGCATTCAGAACTCCAGATGGTTTCTTCGAGTGGCTTGTCATGCCTTTCGGCTTGACAAATGCACCCGCTTACTTCGTTGATTTAATGAGCAGGGTGTTTAGGGAGTTCCTCAATAAGTTCGTGGTAGTCTTCGTGGACGACATTTTGATCTTCTCAAAGAATGAGGAAGAACATGCTCGGCATCTAAAGGAAGTCATGGATACTCTCCGTGCACATCAGTTGAAAGCTAAATTCTCCAAATGCCATTTCTGGAGAGAAGAAGTTAGATTCCTTGGACATATGGTGTCCAAAGAGGGGTTAGCTGTGGACCCCGCAAAAGTGGTTGTTGTGCAAGATTGGAAGGTTCCGCGGAATGCAACCGAAGTCTGAAGCTTTCTCGGGCTAGCAGGTTTTTATTGGAAGTTCATCAAAGATTTTGCGAAAATCTCAGCTCCACTTACAAGGTTGACAAAGAAGAACCTAGTTTTCGCTTGGGATTTGGATTGCGATATTGCTTTCCAACGCTTAAAAGGGCTCTGCCAACAGCCCCAGTTCTGACATTGCCAGATGGGAGCAAGATGTTTACAGTATACACGGATGTATGCGGCATAGGATTAGGCGTTGTCCTGATCCAAGAAGGGAAGGTAGTAGCTTATGGTGGAAGGCAGTTGAAAGTGCATGAGAAAAACTACCCAACCCACGATCTAGAGTTGGCTGCCATCGTTTTTGCGCTTAAGTCTTAGCTCCATTATCTCCTAGGTGAGAAGTTTGAATTGTTTACTGACCATAAATCATTGAAGTACCTTTTCTCGTAGAAAGATCTCAACTTGAGGCAGCAAAGATGGATGGAGTTTCTTGCCTCATATGATTTTGAGATTTCCTATACTCCTGGCAAGGGCAATGTAGTAGCAGATGCCTTGAGTAGAAAGAAGCTGACCTTAAGCCCTCTCTTTGTAGAAAGGCAAAGCTTGGAGTACATAGCCAACTTTTACTTTAGACCCTTCTCTGAATTTGTACCTGGCTTGTTAGCAACATTGGAACGGCGGCCTACGCTTTTGGACTCAATAGGGACTACACAACGTGAAGACCCCCAGCTAGTTGATATAATAGATAAGCTGATTAGGGATGAGACTTCGAGTCACCTCAATAGATACTCCATCGATGATAAGGGATGGTTGAGACGGGATGGAAGACTATGTGTCCCGCAAGCAAGGGATTTGGTGAAGAGAGTTCTCGAAGAAGCACACCATTCCAAGTTTATTATACACCCCGGTGGAGACAAAATGTACAAAGACATCAAAAGGGTTTTCTTTTGGAATGGCATGAAAAGGGATGTAGCTGAATTTGTCTCCAAGTGCATGATATGCTAGCAAGTCAAGGCGGAGCAGAAGAAGCCTGGAGGTTTGCTTCATCCTATAGAGGTCCCACAGTGGAAATGGGATAGCATTTCGATGGACTTTGTTGATGGGTTGCCTAGGTCAAGAAGGGGCAATACCAGTATCTGGGTAATAGAGGACAGGCTCACAAAAAGCGCTCACTTTATACCTGTCAAAAGTAGGAGGACTGCCTCATCTCTAGCATTACTTTATCTTAAAGAGGTAGTTCGACTGCATAGGATACCTTCAAGCATAGTAAGCGATCGAGACCCTATCTTTACAAGCGAGTTCTGGAAAAGTTTGCAAGAGGCTGTAGGCACATAACTATGTTTAAGCATGGCCTATCACCCCCAAACTGATGGACAGACGGAAAGGGTGAACAAAGTTTTAGAAGACCTCTTGAGATTGTGTGTTCTTGACTTTGGAGGGACATGGGAAGATCATCTTCCTTTGGTGGAGTTCGCATACAACAATAGCTACCAAGCTACAATAGGCATGGCACCCTTCGAAGCCTTATATGGGAGACCATGTCGATCACCAACCTGTTGGTGGGAATCCATAGATAAGCTCATACTTGGACCAGACATGATTAGAGAAACGTCAGAGAAAGTGGACTTGATACGAAGGAGAATGAAGACTGCCCAAGATAGACAGAAGTCCTACGCAAACAAAAGAAGGACCGACCTTGAGTTTGAAGTTGGAGATAAGGTGTTTCTTAAAGTATCTCCTTTGAGGAACGTCGTTCGCTTCGGATCCACAGGAAAGTTAGCACTAAGATTTGTAGGGTCGTTCCCTATCATCGAGAATATTGGGAAGATGGCTTATAGGGTACAGCTGCCCGAAAGATTGGCTGGAGTCCATAATGTTTTTCATGTCTCTCACCTATGGAAGTGCTTACATGAGTCTGCGGAAGTGGTGGAACCAAGCATGCTATAGGAAGTAGAAGTTGAACGAGAAGCGACTGTAAGGAGAGTTCCAATTCGTATCTTGGGGATAGAAGTCAAGCTTGTCAAGGTTCAATGGAGCGACGCCGAGGAAGATGCGACTTGGGAAACTGAGAACAGAATACGCGCAGCCTACCCTTTTTCTTTTTGATGGTACATCCTTGATCTCTTTTTCCTTAAGTTTATGCTAGTATCTATCTTTTTATGTATATGTCCTCGATCTTATCCTTTATCCTTAGGTAGAATCCCATTTGGATGTAAACATGTAATTGAACATGTTATGGTTGATGGTTGCAAGTGGTTGCTAGTGGTTGCTCGTCGATGCATATACACACGCATTAGGCATTAGATCGGCTCAGTCACTTTCATATTGCATATGCATATGTGTATTTGTATATGGATTGAAACTTGATGTGTAATCATATGGACGTTGCATTTGTACAAATGATTGTGCAACCATGTAGAAAATTTTGAATAGGAAAAAAAATGCACATAATAAACTCATGGCACTGACGTAATTTGCATTAAGGAGGTCGACTGAATCAGTAGACCGCCTGATTTTGCATTAGACAAGGACATATACACACACTATGCATATCATCATGAAGCATTAGAGATCTTTTAAGGAAAATGGACGCCTGTGATTGATGGTTGAGTAGATGGGCGATTGGATGGTAGGTTATACATTCTTCCAGACTTGGAGATTTCATCCTTTAAGGAGGGGAGAATGTAACACCCCATATTTTCAGGAAATACGTTTAGTAACAAATTTAACAATACTTAATTTAAAATTTGAAAATTAAGGGAAACGAGTTACACCGTTGTGTTCGTCTCGGAATTCTGCTTGAGATAGAGTCCGAGTTTGCGTAAATCAGACTTCGTATGAAGAAGTTATGGCCTTCAGAAGTTTCGGAAATTCAAATAAATTCAAACAGCTCGAAATCCAGAAGTTCAAAATTCAAAACAGAAGCAGAAGCGGGCTGGGAGGGAAAATTCCCGCCCAGGACCCAGGTCAACCAGGGGTCGACCCTAGTGTCGACCTCCCCCCTACAGGTCGACCTGCGGGTCGACCTAGGTGTCGACCTGGGGGTCGACCTGCCCCCTCGGCCAGATCTGAATTTCGACGACATTTGACTTGTTGCTGAGTCACTAGGGTTTCTGGATAGTTCTGATCTGGTCTGAACGGTTGTGGTTATTTCTAGGTTCATCCGATGGCTCTAATTAAATTGAAATTCTGTATAAGCAACCTAATACCTCACCACTAAATCATATTAAAATTGAACCTAGAGCCGTTATGCTGCCATTAGACAACCTAGAGTAGCCACCACTTGAAGCTAACATAGAGACGAACAAAACTAAATCAAAACTTAATCAAAACAACAATTGTCTACATCAAAGGCGAGCATTTCAACTCCAGAATTCAGATTCCAGAAATCAAGATCGTCGTTTGTTGTAAGTGCATTTATCTTTTAGATGTAAAAAATTTAAGACGTGATTTGATATAAAGTGAAAAATGGAATTATACCATGTTGTATAATATTGACGATGCAAATTCATATCTGTTTATTGCGATGATTTTATCATGAATCGTATTGGAATGTTTGTGGTTTATTTGACTTGGTGTTGGATCTATTAAGCATTGAGAATGAAACTATCAATATCATATGCAAGTTATATGTTTCATGTTAGGATCTACATATACATATGTTTACATGATTAATGCAAGTTGTATGTATTATGTTAGGTCCAAGTCAAGATCTACATATATATATATTCATATGCTTTTTGTTAGATCCATTATGCCTACATGATTAAAACCATATATATGTTTATATGTTCATATGCAAGTTACAAGTTTATGTTGGATCCATGTCAAGATCAATTTAGGTTCACATGATTAATGCAAGTTTCATGTTAGATCTAAAACTAGATCTATATTTATATGCATGTTTGTAAAGTGGATTTATGCAAGTTCACATGGTTAGATCTAGTTCACACCTATATGTTAATGTCAAAATTATACGTACTTTGGAAATAGACATGTCATGATTATGTCATATGCTCGTTTATAATTGAAGTTATGTTCACACATGCCTAGATCTACATATTAACATGTTTAGGCTTATGATTATTTAAGTCTAAATTATATGCAAGTTCATGTGACATGTTAAATTATATAAATGATGTTTTATGCCAAATTACATGATATATGTTGATTGAACCTATGATATGCATATTCCCTTCTTTATCTCTCGTTTATAAATTGGGCTAGTATGCGGGCCCAATGACTTTATGAGATTAATACGAACGAACAAAAGGGGGTAACGTTGGGAAAATTATAAAATCAAAACATGTAATTATGTAGGTAGGGCCAAAACCATGAAAATGGATAAGGCCATGAATGGTATAAATTATACCATTAGTCTTGAATTAAAACATGTAACATGAAAACACTTGTAGAAATTTACATATATAAAATTGTAAATTAAGTAACGAATATGCCTAACCCGAGGTTAGACTGAGTTGTGGTGTAAATCTGACCGGAACCGACCGGCACATCCAGTGACCATAACAATACCTGTCTAATGTGAGAGGTTAGTGCATCGAGCCCAGAAAAATCCGAGGTTAGACTGATTTGTGGTGTAAAACTGCCCAGAACCGACCGGCATATCCAGTAACCATAACAATATATGTCTAATGTGAGTGGTTGGTGCTTTAATTAATTAATTAATTAAAGTTCATGGACAATCAAGCTAGAAATGGTAAGGTTAAGTAATTAAGAAAACACTTAGCCAAATCAACATGATAACTAGACAAGATTGATAGGGGTTAAGTCAAATCAAGGACACTTAACCAATTTAACATGTTGACTAGAAAAACCCTAGTAACGGGGACCTGTTTCGGCAGTAAGCTGCATGAACATATCAAGGTACCCTGAACTAGGCAGGGTGGGGCACGATTACTGGACTGAATATAAGCGGTCAAAAGGGCAGTGGTTAGGTGCGTCAGTGTAGGTTCTGACGGAGTACGGGCGTGCACGGGCTCCGAAGTGGAAAAAGCAGGCACTGGGCACCAGGCGTACACTTGTGCATCTTAGAATCGTGTCAAGGGTTGCCATTATAGGACTTGATACACCCTATAGTGGAACCAGCACAAGTACTTTATAATCACGTGGAGCCGCATGACACCGGGAATAAATGAATGCGAGTAGGAGCCAATCAATACAAGAATGGGATCACTTTATTATGAACATACATTGCTACTTAAACAAGTTCTTAGTGGGTGCAGAGAAGTAAGAGTGGGTGCGGTAGCCAAATCTAGTTAAATCTTACCTTATCTCGTTTTAGGACTACCCTATCCTTGTGGTATCATTCTAAGTTCAGTTTATTCATGTCACAGTCTTTTACTTGTTTACGTGCTATTAAATAACTGGACTTACCAGACTTATGTCTGACCCATTTTCCTTTTGCTTCTTTTCTTCCGTCCCCCCCACCCCCAAGGTCCGCAGGGAGGAAACACTTCTGCTTAGTCCAGACTAGTCAAAGCTTGAAGACCGTAGATGTAAGGATTGGACTTTCCTTTTTGAGCTATGGCTATGGTCAAACACTTGTTGGGGATTTATGTCATTTTATTTTCAGTATTGCTTCTTTATGTTTTCAAGACATATGAAAAAATGTAATAATTTGGAAGGTTGAAATAGTTGTTGAGTTATTATGTTGAACAAGTATTTATGAAATAATATTGATCTTTTTCCGCTGCTGCTTTAATTATCTGTCTTGTGATTTATTAGTATCTTGTTCCTTAAAACGCTCCACCAAAGTTAAGGCATTCCCTTTGTGAGTGACCTTAACGAAGGTGGGGTGTTACAGAAAATATCTAAATTTGCTTTTAAAAACAATATCAAATCCTTCTGCAGCTTTAAGCCCAGTTGAGAACCTATCTTCAAAACCCGGTCGGGATCTTTATCGCGCACTGGAACAGAGATGGTGTATTCAGCTGGCGCCGCTTTATTTTCCCCCATACTGGATTTCCTTGGATCAATCTCCTTCCGAGCTCCGCTATGCTCGCCTGTATGAGGGCCCCTCCCAAATTGCTATAAGGGGGAGTCATGAATGCGGAGCGGGGGCTCCACATCCTTCTTTACTTCCTTCTTCCTAGCTTCAGCAAGTTCAGCCAGATAACACTCTCTTTCTACTTGTTGGTCGCCTTTCGCTACGCCGACTTCGTTTTCGGTAGGAAATTTCATTGTTAGGCACCCCGGAGCCATTGTTATTCTAAATGTTGCGAGAGTCGGTCTTCCAAGGAAAGCATTATAAGCAGATAGCTCATAGATTATGACAAAGTCTTGACTTAATGCAGCCTTCTGATTCCCTTCTCCGAGCTCCACGAGCAAGTTGATGACGCCAATTGGTTGAACGACTTGCCCAGTAAACCTCTGGAATTTGTTCTGGCAGGCTTTCACATCGTCCATGGAAAGGTTCATCTTATTAAATGCATTAATGAAGAGGACATTGACGGATGCCCCACTGTCAACCAAACCCTTCTAACAATGGCTGGCCTCGAGCCGATGGTTATCACCATTGGATCTATCGTCGGTGTTTGCAGTCCGTCTAGGTCTCAATCCTTGAATACAATATCATACCATGGAGTCTTTGGCATCTTTGCCGAGAAGGCTTCATTCGTGATCATGAGTTCTTCCCCTTTCGGAAGGTTCTTCATCTCATTAGCGTACTTCACAATGTCCCCCCAGCTTCTTCCGGCTGGGTGAGGACCTCCCGAAATGATATTGATGATTAACCTTGGAATGACAGCGACTGAGACATTCTTATTCTGCTTAGGTGGCCCCATAGATGTTCCCTGGCCTTTAGCAGTTTGAGTGTTCTGCGGGTTCTTTGTGTACTGCTAAAGTCTATTCTCCCTTACCGGTCGGCATTCATTTGTATTGTGTCCCCGCTGGTTATGGAACCGGTAGAACCACCCAGACTTGATCGCAGCATCACTGACCTTTACTTGCTTCGGTGTGGGATACTCTTCCATGTCTTTAGTTGCCATGAAGATGTTCTCCACGGTGTCGTTAAAAGGTGTCAATTACGAATTCTTAAAGAAGAAAAACTTCTTGTTGGCACGATTGTCTTTTCCATCGTTTCCCCTTTTCTGACTACCGGGATTTTTCTGGCTACCCTCTGCATCATTATTTTTCTTCTCAGGCTGTATGCTGCTTTCGGGAACATTTATGACATAGGCTGGATCTTCATCCACACCTATGTACTCCTCAGCTTTGTCATACAATTCTTCAAGCATAGTCAGTTTCTTCTTCTTAATCCACTGCCCAAGCTTAGTCTTCTTTTTTATAGCTCCTTTTAAAACCATTAAAGCCAATCGAGGCTCATAATTCTCAACCTCGGCTGCAGCTGTGTTGAAGCGGGTGAGAAAGGTCCTGACGGGCTCTCCTAGCCTTTGCTCAAGCTCGTTCAATTCCATGACATCTCGCACCTTCATTGCTTGGACCCTAAATTGCTCTCTGAATAACTTGGCCAAGGTAGAAAAATCATCCACAGATTTGGGCGGTAACTTTGTGAACCAAAGCGACGCCACCCCTTCGAGGTAAGTTTGAAAGTACAGGCACTTCAACTCGTCTGTGGCACGTGCTCCTTCCATATGTTAATCATATTTGAACAAGAACACGTTGGGATCACTAGTTCCATTATAATCTTGCAGCATTAGAGTCTTAAACTTGTTTGGATATGGTGCCATTTTGATAATCTCCGTGAGTGGGGCTTTGGTAAGAGTGAATCCCCACTCCTTTTCATCATCTTGCTTTCTCGAGCTTTTCTCCATGATTTTGTGCACCATTTCTGATATGTGCTCCTCTTCGTTGAGCTAGTCCATGGGGCAAACGCCATCATCTTTGCCGGATGTTTTCCTAATAAAACGGTCATGGTTCAGATTCCAAGGCCCTGAGCCTCCCACTTGGGGAGGTGCCCCTTTAGTGGTTCCAAGCGCTTGTCGAGAGGTTGCTTTATCGGTGTGGTTGCACGTAGGTGGCTTAGCTTCCTTACGTCGAGGATCATTTGAATTTGTAACCTCTTGAATAGAATCTCCTTGAATTGGACTTGAAGAAGAAGAGCTCGCATTTTATATATGATCGGTTTGAGCGGACTTAGAACGAGCAACATTTATGGTAACTTTTGCCACAGCAGCTTACATGGCGAATATAAATTCAAGTTTCTTCAGCATGGCATTGTTTGCAGTGTCTACTTGGCTTGTTAAACCCACAGCAACTTCATCCAACTCCATTCTCGTTACGGCGGCTCCGGCCTTAGAACTTCCACCAACTTCAAATTGGTTGGTGAGGGGAGTATTCTCGTTGTTGGCGGCATCATCAATTTCATCGACAGTTTTGCTAGCAGTCTTCTTCGATGGTCTACCCATGATTTCAAACAAGGACTTGAATTTGATAGAAAACTCGTTGGTTGGATTAGATTGTAGTCTTGCAAGATCCTGGTAGATATAGGCTTAGATTCCCAATGTAAGGCCTTCAACCTTGTGAGAGAATATGAGAGAATGGAAGATCGAATGCGGCCCCACGGTGGGCGCCAAATGTTAACTCCGAAATTAGAATGAACATCAAAGGTGCAAAAATTGCACTTCACCAATCAGTATGAAGAGAGGCCACAATCACAAAAAAAATAAAAAAGACACAAATTTATAGTGGTTCAACCTTATGGAAGGTCTACATCCACTTTAATATCAATTTTCATTATCAATTCAAAGGTTACAAGTTGAGGATTACACAAGAGTACATTCATATTGCTCATTACACAATAGCCTTACTCAATTCTACACGAATTAGTGGAGAATGCAAGAAGAATGATGGAGAATCTTCAATTGCTAAGATGCTTGATCACTTTTGGTTGATTCCATGATGAACTTCATGTTAGATCTTCACTTGAATGAGTTAGGAGAGGTAGAAGTCACTTAGGAATGCTTAGGAAATAATTGGGCAGCCCTTTGGGATCATAAAATCCAGCCCCCTTAAATGAAGGAATGAGGGGGGGTATTTATAGGTAAGTTTCAGTTCAGGTGGCAAAGTCGTAATTATCTCGTACCTCTTTTAGGCCACCGGGCAACCTATAGGCTCCAGAATAGCATGGCGCGACTTAACATCTCTTGGCTTGAGGCGGCACGAGCCAGGGTGAAGCGGAACGAGCTAAAGGGAGCCGACACAAGCTAGAGCTTTGCGGAGTGGGCTAAACGGGCCAAAACAGCGCGACATGACTTAGGGCCTTCTTGAACTATGGCAGAACGACCCAACTTCGATAAAGAGGACCGATCTGAGAAAGCCAGCGAGCCAATGATCTTCTGTGGGCTAAAGAACAAGACGATTTAAACCATTGTAAAGCTCTGGATGCTCGGCGACCTAAAGGGCTTGGCAGGCTAAGGCCTTTTTCCGGGTTAAGAAGTCGTTCAGTCTAAAGATCTGAACGACCTAAAGCCTGCGAACGACCTGGAGAGACAGAACGACCTAAAGGCTATGAAGCTCCAAAATGAACCAAAGTACAAATGGGCCTAAAGCTTTGCCACTTTCACAATTTAAAGACTTGCGACCTACCATTATATTTTCAAAACGACCTAAACATGCTTATTATTTTAGATCCATATTTTATGGATTAACAGATAGATGCAATTATATTTTAGTAAAAGATAGATGCAATTATCTATTTTATATCAGAAATAAAATAAGGTATTCTGTATAAAAAATAAACATGTTAATATTTATCATTTAGTAAAAGATAAAATAAGATAGTCTATTTAACTTATCTTTTATCATTCAGTAGAACTAAATTGTGAGTCTAAATTCATTTTTGCAATAATTTCTACAATCCTTTGTGTTGTGAATTATTGTCAAAATTCACAACAAACACAAACAACTGATGAACAACAAAAAACAAAGATATACAAGTACTTACTTGTTCAGCAACTATTGAACAGAAATTACCAAGTATTATAACGATGAAAACCTAGATTCATACCTGTCGAGTCTTTATTTTGAGAATATGGACTTGTTTTAGATTTTTTTTTTTTTTTTTTGAGAAGGTCGAATGGAAATCGATCAGAGAGGGCGGAAATGAAATCGATCGCAATTGAATTTAGATGAAACCGAGTGGAAATCGATTGATTTTTGGTAAAACTTAGGTTTGATTGAGAAATGGCGGAACGAAGAAACAAAAGAACAGATTGAAGAAAAAGGCGTCTCGTGATTTTTGTCCTGGAAAATAATTAATGTAAAGCCGTGTCCTTTAAACTTATTGCTTAACTAAAGGAGGCACATAATGTATAATGCCCCATAAAACAATCTATGGCGGCTCCCAAACTTTATCTTCATTTCTAAAGGGCTCACTATTGAGAGAAAGATGAGTTTTCTTTTGAACTTTACCTTTATCGTTTGACATTGTTGAAAATCACCACTATCTCCAGCGCTAGGGTTGCAAAACTCAAATTTACTGGTTTCATGCTTAGATCTAAAAAGCTTGCTAGTTGAGAGGTCGAAGATCTTCTGATGCATTCCAAGAATTGGCTTTTAAAACCATGCATGTTGGTGTGCTTGCTATTCTCCGGGTCTTCTTTATCATGAGGATATCTAATGCTTCCCTTGCAACATACAGATAAGTCATATATCATGTTGTCAAGGTTGCTTTTGAAGTGATGATTACCAATCCTTTTATTATGCAAAACCAGAATATTTATGAAATAATCATGCAGGCTGTCCAAACACCCTGAAACACTGATGGTTGCACCGTAATTCTCCTCGCCTACATCAAGTAAATCAGAGATTAGATTACTCTATTTATGATTATGATTAGCATTATTATTAATGAAAAATTTATGATTTCTCACCTCTATACTAATTCTTGATGAATTGTTATGGCCACCCTTATTTAGATTGTCAGAGGATGGATGGTCCTGATCAGCTTCATAAATATTGCACCTTTGATGATGTTCGGTGCTATATTTCCTGCAAAAAACCATGTCAGTGCTTATTTTTCACACTGTAAGTAATTTTCGACATACAATATATGTTTTGTCCATGAGAGTGGTGTTATCATTACGAAGATGCCTAGATAATTTACGAATGAGAATACAACAGTTTTTACTAATTATGTTCCACGTTTGGAAATAGCTCTTTTCCTTATTACGCTTTAACCTTTGGTTTCTTTCTTTCCATATGCGATATATGACAGAGGTTACAACAATAGATGCAATTTTGAATTCTTTAGACTTGATTTTGTGCTTTTCCTGAAAGTAAGCAGTTGTATCTCTTAGGTTTTTTTATTTCATTTGACCGACTGATATTCAAGTTATTTTAGGCAATCTCCCAAATATGACTTGAATATGTACAATCAAAAAATAAGTGATCTATGCTTTCTTGGTCCTTTTTGCACAATAAGCATCTGCTGTCCCATTTTTTTCCCATTTTAAACATCTATCTCTTGTCGGTAGCTTATTTAGAATGGTAAAGTATGAGTAATGGGATATTTTTTTGGCAGTTAGATTTACTCCAAATGATTCTATGCCAATTTGTTTCAACTTCTACTTCCTTTAAAAATTCCCAAGTTTTTTTAAAAGAGAATTTGTTTAGTTGAAAATTTCCAAAACCATATCTCTTTGCATGCTTTGATCAATGACTTTTTGTTCAATGGTTGTTCTGAAAATATTAGTAGCTTTCTGATTTAGTGTAATCAAACTTTGATTTTCAATAATGTTGTTAACTGTTTCATTAGCTCCACCTAGAAAGTACACACTGTTCTTACCCAACAGATTAAGAATTGAATTTTCATTCAACCGTGAATCAAACTATGAATTTATTTGACTTTCGTTAATGAGAAAAGTTGTCTCTTCTCAAGTTAACAACCAAATCTGGATAATGTAGATGTAGAAGTGCATAAAAGTAATTTACACAAAGAGTTTATAGTGGTTCGACAAGTGTGCCTACGTCCACTATGGGGTAACTTTATATATTTACACTATATGGTTACAAGTACAGTCCCTTTTACATAAAAGAAATGAAGTGAAAAGGAAGTGAAGTGTTGGCCATGGCAATGTCCTTGCTTTGGTCCATCAAATCCTTCCCAACATAGTCCAATGGTCCAAGATGATCCTTCTATGTCCAAAAGAGTCCAAGATACATGCCAAGTGTCAAGATTCCTAGCCAAATCAAAGAAGAAGTTCACAAGTCCAAAGATGATTCCAAAGTCCATAAAGCCATGAGAGAAACCATTAAAAATCTCCTAGTCCAAGTATCTCGAGTCCAACCCAACAGCCCAAAAAGGATCCCAAAACCATCCCCACAATGGGGTATTTATAGGTGCAAGGACCACGACCCAAAAGGGTACGAGGCCCATGAAATTCATCTCCCAGGATCGTTACTGAACCCAGAATCGGTACGAACCCCATATACATGTGATGACCCTAAAATTACACCTGGATTAATTATGATTAATAAAGTGATTAATTACTTTAGAAATGGATGTGTGATTGAATGATGATATTGAGTGTGATTGTGCACACTGTGCATGTCCAAACTGTATTAAATATTCTAAAAATAAAAATGTATGGAAACATTAATAAACAAAGCATCAGAATTCAAGTTTATATGATATATGAAATTTTGATATGTGAGTTATTATAATTGAAAGTGATAAGAATATATGCTTGGTATACTGTAGTTTCTGAGTATATAAGTAAAAATGTTACGAAAATTATTCAAGCAAGAGTGTTTGAGATATGGTACTCTTTAAAAATAAAAACTTATATGTTTATTGATATTAAAAATATAAGTATTCTGGTTTATAAAAATAAATAAGCAAAAGTATGTATGTAAATGGAATGGTAGAAAAATCATTATGTTTATGCCTAGGTATGTGCATGTACACTGGGTATAAATATAATAGGTAAGTGTATGTTCATAAAATAAATAAAAGGAAACCTACATTTAGCAAATGGTCTATAGCACTAGGCTATATATCATGTGTACACCATTATAATTCTCTTTACGTGAACAACAACCTAACAACACAAATAACATGACTGTGGGGTAGAAATGGAAAGATAGAAAGAAGAATTTCTATTAATAAAATTAACCCAACTTTCCCTAACTAGTGAATGAAAGGAAGTGGCAAGCCTAGGCAAGTGGTTATTGAAATTGGTGAGTATCATACAAGTTTTTCCAAGGTAAAATAGTTATTACTAAACCCCTAATACCCTAGCCGACTGACAAAATAAAATCAGCAGCATGCAAGCCTTGCTAGGCCAGGATATTTTCTCTTCACACCAATAAGATAAAATATAAAATGGCAGTAGCAATTGATGGATTTAGGAAGACATGAGCCAGATCGAAAATCAAGGAAGCCGGGGATTAAGATGATAAAAGATGGGAAATATAGGTGAGTATTCTCAATTAAAATATGGCAATAACTCATAAATGAAGGCAGCCTTGGTCTTTTAATAATTCAGCTTGTTTATGAAGTGTTTGGTTGTGATGAGCGGCATGAGTGTTATTAATGATCCTTATGTAATTTGTTTGAGATTGATGCAGTGTTATGATCTTTAATGATATAGTTGATGATGAATAATATGAAGACATAAAAATACCCTTCAACCCATTTTGTATGTTCACTGATTAGGGGCCTAAGATAGATTGTTAAAATCCAAATTAGGAAAATAATTATTGGATAAGCAAAGACGTGTAAACTGTCCCATGACATTGTTACAAAATATGGTCTGAGTTATGAGAATTCTTGGCAGCAATATAGGTAGATATTGCATATTCCTTGTATTCAAAAGGAAGTTACTAGGGGTGCAATGATTTATCATGTGCTGAGCTCCTAGTTACACAAGAATTTTCCTTAATATATGTGTTGTGATTTAGTCAGTCTCACAAAATATATGTGATTTGATTAAATCATGTATGACTGGGAATATGGGCTTAAGGTGTGCCTCATAAATCAACGTAGATTTTATAAAAGCTTATATATAAGAGAAACCTGCTTTATAATGTTAATGCATATTATATAGGTATGTTATGTATTGGCTGCTGCATTTGCTATGAATGAATAATATGTGTTGGTTGCTATATATAGTATGAAGGAATGTTTATATTTGACTGGCTGTTTTGCCGTATTGTTGAAGTGAGATAAATACCTAGAGGGAAGTATGATTTAAATAAGGGAAAAGAAGCGAGAAATACTTAGTATATAACTAAGGACTCGGGTCTGATAGCACTTTGAATAATTTTTCATGGGGAATGATGTGAGTTTGTGCATGGCCTATTTAGGCCCTGGGATACGAGTGTTTGGGAGTAATAGATAATGACCCAAACAATGTGCACCATTGAATTCAAGTGTTAGCTTTGGACTTGATGAGTTATAATGACATTTTGTTAGACATATCCTGCGGAGTAGCTTGTAAAAGGTGCTAAGAGTGGAATAGGATGTGTCAAATTAATTTTATTATAGATTGATGTTTGATGTGTTGATGCATGATTGATATTTGGGTCGATTTGTATGCTGAATCTTGTATTTAGTATACCTGAACAAATGATCATGTTTTCACCGATATTTGCACATGAATAATGTAATTATTTGATATATAAACATGTGAAAGAAAAAATTCTAGAAATCCCTATTTAATGATGTGTGACGACCTAAAAATTCTTGCCTTTCGAATCAACCGTAAGCCACACAGGTCTGATCCAAACGACAGAAATCCTCGAACCTTTATGAGATACAACACCTTAGAACAAAAATACAAAGGAATATTTCATTATTATTACAACAATTTTACATCAAAGTACAAAATATATTAGAGTACAATAAGTTACAATACAACAGAAAACATAATTACATTCAGCGGAAAACTTTCAAATGTTTAGGACACAGCTTTAAGCTTCAATCCAGACTCTGCTCTATAAAATATCTGCAAAACCTAAACTATGAGCTGCCCATATGGAAAATTATGGGTACCTAGAGTTTAAGTGGGAACAATAAACTCTGAGTCGGTCATGGGAAAAAATTGAGAACCAAAATAGATATTTACTTTATTTTAAAGTTAGGTATATCACGGGACCACGTCGTATAACATGGAACGGGTTTTCTCTTGCATGAATACCAGTCATAAAAACTCGCAATGCTTTTTAAAAAATGAGGCTATTATAAGACTCAAGTCCCATCACATAATGCAAGCGCAAACCGAATGAAAGAGTTTTACCTTATAATAGCCAAACATGCTTGATACGTGAAATTTCCCTTTTATTATTACTAGTGCATAGTGTGAAAATAAATTTCGAAATTAAATGCATCAATCTAGACGTCATAATACCTCATCCTATTATGTCACCATACAGGTTTACAACTGAAAAAAATCAATGATCGTATTGGAAATTGGATTTCCGTCAATGGTCAAGGCAAAGGATCTTCCTTAACCGTTCATAACATCCTAGCAAATGTACTAGGACTCAACGCATGGTCCTTTAGATCTACAATGCCAGCCAACACTATGCACGATTGATTAGAATCTTTCCTAAGCATAAAGCTCCCCCGGTCGTATTTGACCATCATCCTGGTCGTGTTTGACCATCTTCAAAGGCGCCTCAGTCCATTATCCACATAAGTTAATTTCATGGGCTCCATACCATGGAATCACTTTTCTGCTAGAGGGGAACATTAGCCCTATAACAACCCGTATTTTTAATAACCTGTTATAACGTAAATCGAGGCAGAATTTAATTCTAAAATCTGAATCAAGGGAAACGGGCTATGCCATTGCGTTCGTCTCAGAAAAATACGCGAAATAGAGTCCGAGTTTTCAAAAATCGAAGTCCGTATGACCCGATTAAGGTCCAACGAAGTTTTCTGAAAATTTCAAAGTAAAAACAGATTTCAAATTCAAACTTGAACTTGGAAAATTGGGCCAGGCGGGAAAATTCCCGCCACTGTACCCAAGTCGACAGCCCTGTCGACTTGGTCTGACCAAGTCGATAGCCCTGTCGACTTGGCTGTCGACTTGGCTCAGACGAGCAGTCCTGCCTGGTGCACCATTTTGAGAATGTGTTGAGCTTGGGGGCCAGATTCGGTTTTGAGGGCTGAGATTGGAACAAGGGTTTAATCCTATGGCCTAAAACACTTGCCTAATCTATAAATAAGACCCTAACCTACCCTAAATCATCATTAATCTATCCTACAACTAAACTATGGCAAAATCAATCCTCTCATGGCCTCCACTCTCTTCACAAAATTCCTAAACAAATTTTTATGAGATTTTCCATGCATACAAGTATTTTTAGACTTGTATGATCATCATTAGCTTGCATTCAAGTCAAGTCTCTATATTGGCACCATAAAGAAAGAGTTTTGATCAATTTTGCTTGCATTTTTGGGGTTTAATTGGTTGCATAAGGGTCTTCTTACATTTGCTATACTCATTTGAGTCCGCATAAGCATTGTAAGCCCTATTCTACTTTCATACTTAAACTCTAAAGTTAAATGTATGATATGCAAGTTTACTATGATGTGTTATGCAAGTTTACTATGATGTGTTATGCAAGTCTACTATGATGTGATATGCAAGTTTATCAAGTTATGTTATGCAAGTTTATATGCAAGTTTATTATGTTATGTTATGCAAGTTTATATGCAAGTTTATCATGTTATGATATGCAAGTTTTGCCATGTTATGTTATGCAAGTTTATCATGTTATGATATGCAAGTTTATATGCAAGTATGCCATGTTATGATATGCAAGTTCATCAAGTTATGTTATGCAAGTTTGGGTTGAAAATTTTGTTCATACTATCATGTCATGCAAGCTTATCTTGGGTTTATGAACATAAAGCTTCAAGCTTTATGCTAAAGGTTGCATTTTGGCAACATGTAAGTTATCATATCCCATATGATAACTTGCATGTGAGGCTAAATGCGAGCCTATGGCCATCTCTACATGTCATTTATCACCATGTATCACCAATATGCTAAGTTTGGTTTTATGCATGCTTTTGAGGCCTAAAAATGTAATATGCAAGTATATGAACATATGTACATTTCATATGCCACCATGTTAAACTTGTGGCTTCAACACCTTTATGTCATGATTATGCCAAGTTCCCTCTTTCTATCCTTTATGCGCTATTGCGATATGTAAGCGATGGGATTGCGTTTGGGGTTGGGTAAACTTAAAAGACATAAAAACATAAGCTTGGGAATTTACCTATTAAGTTAGGTCTACCCTTTGGGAATTTACCTATTAAGTTAGGTCTACCCAAATGCTTGAAAACTTGTAACATGTTTTGGAAACATGATGGACATGACACTTAGAAAAGATAAGTGTGACCAACTCGAGGTTGGGTTGAGTTTGTAGCGTAAACCTACCCGGAACCGACCGGCATAACTAGTGGCTACAAACAATAGGACCCAATGTGAGAAGTTGGCCATGTGGTACCTTGAACCCGAGGTTAGACCAAGTTGTGGTGTAAAGCTACCCGGACCCGCCCGGCTTAACTAGTAACCACAGCAAGGTCTAATGTGAGAGGTTAAGGCGCATTAAATTAATTAATGCCTCATGATTAGGGTTAAGTCATGGTCCACTTAATACTTAACCAATTTGGGCTTGGTAGATTAATCGGGGTTAAGTCGTGAACTCATCGTTACACTTAACCAAGTTAATCCATGATTAGCAAGAGGGTTAAACCGTACATAACCCACTAGAAAAATCCTAGCAATGGGGGTCCACTCCAGCAGTAATCCCAAGTTTGTATCATTAAGGCCCTAGGGTCTAGGCTAGGGAGGGAGCACGATTACTGGACTGGAGGTAAGTGACCAAAAGCGACGGCAGAGGGTACGCCGGTGTAGTTCTGGGCGGACCATGGTCGTGCACATAGTCTGAAGCCGGGGAAGGCATGCACGGGTACCAGTAGATCGAGACTGTGCGCTTATGTTTATGGTGTCCAGGGGTTGCCACCCTAGGGCTTGATACACCCGACGGGAGACCCTGCACAGTCTGACTACAATTATGTTTGGGCCGTATTGACACCAACACGTGACGAGTTAGGCTTAGGGAGTCGATCGACTAGACCGTTTGGTTGGACCTCGTAGGGTCATTTCATGCTATTGGACCTTGTGTTAGGGTCACTTCATGTTATTGGGCCAAAGCCTGGGCCAAGGGATCAATACTTGTTTATTCAAGTCATGTTAGTTTGCTAGTACACCTGTGGTGCAAAACCTTAACCCTGATTATGCGATGACACCTTTATCTACCTTGTTAGTTAATCATCATGCTAGTACGTTGTTATCCTTATGTTCATCCCTGCTGCTCATACCAGTTAACTTTATCAGTTTACATTGATTGTAGTAGGGCTTACTCAGTCTTTTTGACTGACCTGTTTTCTTTCGCCTCTTTTCTTCCGTTCCCCCCCCCCCCAGGTTCTCAGGGAGGGAATACTGGAGCTTAGCTTGGACTTCTGATAGCTTGCTTGTGGGATTTCAGCTCATGTACGGTTTCGACATGAAGCTAGCTATGGTTATCGCTTATTTGGGGATAGTACTTATGTATTTCAGTATTTATGTTGATGTTGTTTTATCTAGACTTGTACTTTTGGAAAGCTATGTAGTACCAGACTTGTTTTGAAATGGTTGTGAAAATCTTCCGCTGTTTTATCTATGTTATTTACTCTGTTTACATATATACATATGTTCTTGTTCTGCCTTGATATATCGTTATGCATGTTTACCTGATTCAAACGCCCCTCCGAAGTCAGAGTGCTTGCAAGAGACACCCTGGCGGAAGTGGGGTGTTACAAGCCCTCTCTGCAGTCCATCATCTTATTTTAGGCCACTCCCGAGTTGGGAGGCTTGTCGAAGTCACGTTTCAACACAAAGCTACAATATATCGGCCATGCTTTGATCATCATCCACAAAGTCCTGCTTTTCAACAAAAGCTTTGATCTATTAGCAACTTAGCATGCCACATTGTCAATTCACAACATATAATCGATGCCTATTAATATATAACAGTCTGAGTACATAAGTCTCAGAGGAGAGTGTTAAGCTAAGAGAATAAATTCTCCGCTACCAACAGATATAACATCAATAAACATTAATTTATTATGCCATAAATTACAATGTCAGACATACATCCATTTACAAGTTCATTCTAGGTCTGAACGAAACCAAAGGCTCCCTATTCCTCGTCCAATTAAGGAGAGAGGCCCTTGCATATCCAGTCAATCTCCAAGAACGTCTGGACGACCACCACTTTAATCTTATAATGGGAGTTGCCCAATGCATCAACAATAATCCAAACGATGTGAAGATCTCTTGTCTTCAACCACCATCTTTAATATCTTCGATAATCGTTGTATTAGTTATCCAGAATGGGTTTAAAGCCATTCTTTTCGAATAACTGTCGCATCATTAAAATCAAGTGATATATAAACATATCATAAGTCTCATTCCAATTCAGAAGATTCTTTTAGTTAAATCATCCTTTACATTGGAAATTACTCCCTTAAATCTTATCAAAGATTTATGGAATCTCTTTTCATAAACTTAACTCAAATTAAGGTTTATAAGCCTTGTCCGTATTATCGAGCCTTACAGAAAGGTAATCTCTCATATCGTTATCTCATTCCCTTCCTATTTATCCCATGGAACAAAATTGACGGTACCCCATATCTAACACCTCTTGTGTTTTGTTAAGTTTAATTACCTTCTTTCATTTCAAATCTAATTAAAGATTCATTAAAACTCTAACTTAGTTTTAATATACATTCATTTAGTCAAATCTTTATTGAAAGATTTATTACAATTTAAACTCGAGAAATCACCTTTCCTTTAACTAGGTTAAAGAACAAATATTATTTAAAACATCATTCACGATAAACCCTGATTCAAAATTCCGTTCAATTCCAATTAAATTTATTAATTGGAAAACTTCACTTTGGAAAACTTCATTAATCTTAATTAAAAGATTTATTCCATAAACTTCATTTTCAACTTGGTTCAAGAACAGTGTTATTGAAGACACCATTCACAACAAACCCAAAATCCAATTTGATATCAAATATAAGGCTTTAAATAGGAATCATATTGACTAATATCCAATATCAAATTCTGAAACCAACAGATACCATACAGGGAATAACGATATCTCTATCTTCCAAATTCCTCAAAATAGTGTCTGTATAATTAAGGAATCTAGTATCGAAATATCCGTAGATTATTTCCATTTAAACCCAAATAAACTTAAGTTTGAAAACTTTTAGTTTATCTTCAAACTAAACTTCAAAACGTTGATTTACTATGTTAAGTAAATTAGGTCGAAAGTCCTTAAATTCAAATCATAGTCCAAAATTTCATAATTCTTACTCAAATCATTTTAAAATCATTAATTACGATTTATCATGATTTTTCCATATGTTTAATAATTTTATAAGGCACTTTCAGTCGGTTTCCAGTTTTTGTCACCAAACTGCACCTACAATGACCTTTTCAAAAGTAGAATTAAACTTAATTTAAAATTTAACCATTGGATTTTTAAACTTTCTATTTCATTTGAAAACTCTTTTCGTTTCGGACCCAAATTTTTCGTTTCGGGAGAACCCGACGGTTGGATCTCCCGATACGTCAATTCAAAGTTAACGGTGGAAGTTCACGAACTACCGCTGCGCGAAAAGTCCTATTTAGACCAAATTCGATTCATAATTGAATTTAATCGAAACCCTTTCAAAATAATTTATTAATTATATAAAACATATATATACATATAATTATTTTTGGAAACCACATTTCAATTATTTCTTTTGATAATCAAATATTTAATCATTTTAATATTATTTTATTCATTAAAATAATATTATTTTTCAGAATTTATTATTTGAGGTCCAAATTTTCCTGATATTCATTATAAAAATAAATAAGATAGTTTTGAAAAGAAACTTCTTTTAAAAAATTTCCAACATACCCTAACTGAACTTCACTTTTACGTGTTACTATTCACTTTAAAGTAAATATGAAAACATGCCTTTGTTAATCGAAAATTAATTCAAATAAAATCCTTTCTTTTACGAAAACTATTCGTAATGACTTTAAATACCTTTCCAAACTATTTTGAATTTAAATACCAAACTTTCATTTTTTTACTGAATATTTTACTAATAAAATATTCAAATTAATTCTGAATTGGAATGGGGTTTAACCAATCACCATATAATTCAATTTATATGGATTTCACACATCATCAGCATTCAATAATAGTTATTACTAACTATTAACATCCAATTACCACATATTTTGGTATGTTCCATATAAGCCTTAAACCATTAACGCTTATATGAGTTTGTCAATCAACAGATTAACCGTAATATCGATCAACATCAACCATCAATATCCAACCAATCATCATTCAATTACCTAAATAGGTTTCATATCAATATACATTAACCAGTAATTAATTGATTACTTTCTAATGACCATTTAAGGTTCAATCAAATTTTAAGTCAACACTATTAGTTATAGGTGTCGCATACACAAGCATCTACATGTGTATTACTTAAAAATCACATTTTTATCATTCTAAACATCATTAAACCATATCAGAAACCCAAATCATCATCATAACAACTTACGATCATCATGAACATCAAATAACTAACCAATCTTCCCAACATAGTAAAATTAGTTATATTAACTAAACTAGTTAACAACTTGAGTGAGGAGTTCTCACCAAAGCGATCCAGCACCATGAATCATCGCATGCAGGACTTCTCTCCCAAAGCTCACACCTTTTCCAGACCAATTCACCAACTACTAATAATATAAATATATTTATACTTAAAATTTGAAATCAAAAGAGGAAAATCCATATTTTTAAGGGTTTTAAGGGCTAGGAAGGGTTAGTGGGGCCCACGGTGTAACGGCCCGAAAAGTTTCAATCCTGATTATCGATACTAATACATATCCTGTATAACCTATCAACTAGTCAACCATCAGAAATTTATAGATCGTTAATAGAAAGAAGTTAGAGGGTGAGAAATATAAAGAAAGAAAGTTAGAATAGAAGAAAAGGAAGAACTGAACACAACGGAATCAGAGCATAACGAATCTCACAGCGAAACGGAATAAAATAAATTATATAACTTTGGGAATACAAAACAGTATTTATAAATCATCAGAGTACAACATATATACAACACAGCGGAAGTAAACTCTATGTATCTAATGTTGAAGCTTCTTGGTCCAAGCTCCTTTAAGTTAACCTGTAGAATCCTGAACTACTTGACTGCCCGTACACATTTTGGGCACCCAAGAGTTTAGAGAAAACACAAAAAAATAAACTCTGAGTCAGTCATGGGATTAGTGTGAGTAAACTATTTTAAACAGCTTGGTTTAACATTCAAAAATCCTTTTTGAAATAAATGATAATCGTTAGACCAATCCACACATAAATACAGATGGTTTTTACCTTACGATAACCCAAAACATTTTTGAAATCATATCTTATCTTATATTATAATAATGTCTAAATATAAATAAATATCAATCTTCCAGAACGCTTGCATCTCACGCTCTACATATATAGTATACAATCAAAACCGCGGGTGCTTATTAGAGATTGGATTCCGACTATGACAAGGTATGGAACCACCTGCCGATAGTGTATCTCTAGAGGGGAATACACTGGGTTCAACAAGAACGTCTTGCAACCCGGCCCACACATGACCGACCACTCATTTCGCTTAAGTGTATCGAATGTATATCACCAACGGTTGGGATCAGCAACTGTCTCCTGAAAGGGACAGCATCAAATAGATTAAAGAAGGAAATGAAATTTCTCTAGATAGGTGACTATACACCCTAATGGGAGTGACCCACATAGCCATGCTGCCTGCCCGATTATTTTCATTTCCCGGTTGATCGGGGTTGAGGTTAGAATTTACCTTTAGAACATTTCGTCCCCATTACTTTGAATGCCACATTGTCAGATCCGTTGAATCATTAACTGATGTCCACAAATATACTCTGGATGTAAAAGAAGGGCCATTCTTTGCCATCAATTTGGTATATTTATAAAAATCAACGTACGTGGTTTTTAGGAAATACTCTGTCAGACATTCGTCCATACAAGTCATCCAGGAACAGGATGAACCGAAGGTGCTCTCCTACTGCATCCAATATAGGAATCACCCAATGGATTAGTAGCGAATAGTCCTTGTAAATCCGAAGATTGCAATTACGAGAGGATCACAAGTCATAATAACTCCTGTGGCCAAACCAGAGAAATATTAAACAAATAATTCTTCCGCTCATGAAGATCAACGGTCTTTGAATTCTTTAAATTATATAATCGTCCCTGTAAGTTAGTTTAAGAATCGTAATGTTAGTTCGAAGTGGTTTTGGATCCAGTTCCCATCCCGGTCTCTTCGAACAAATGCGTAGGGAATATAATTTGATAGTCGGTGTTTTAACTATCAAAATTGAATGGTGTAATCAAGTAAAACAATTTATACAATTTATCACATATCATATATAATCTTCATAACATGCCCATTCAATTTAATCAACTTATATAATCTCATTTCTAATTTTAGAGCAATAATTAGTACAAAACGATTAAAAATATAATAAAACATTTTAATGTTGTATTTTAACTAATTTAGATTCTACTGGACACTTCATGGCATAAATAACAATCATTCATCACAATAATCACAATCAACAATGATTGATGTTTAATTTCATACTAATTAACAGTTTGAAATACGTGATTTCGGTTAACAACAAATTTCACATTATATTTATTCCCCATTGCTTTGGGATTAAACCCATTGGTTTTATTTATACATTTATTTCGTTTTCCATAGCCTATATATATAAGTACATATATATGGATATAAATATCGTAGTTTCGAACTTAAGTTTACGATGATGTCTTATTCTGCAATTCTATAATTTCACGATACTTCCTTTTTATTATTTATATATCTTCCTCCTTTGGTTTTATTAATTAATTGATTAAATTAATATCTCAGGCTTATTATGATCAAATTATTTACACGAATACCTTTAATTGAATTTGTCATTTGAAATAACTCCAAGGCTTCTTGATCTTTTTCTCATCCTATTTTAAATCATCTTAATTAATTTTTGATTAAAATAAAAATATCTCAAAGATCTAAGGCCTAAGCTCGTATATCCAAAACATTTTGCGCTTAATTCTTTATATGAGTCCACCCCTTCTCGGTCTCTTCTTAAAAATGTTCTCATTTTAAACTTTAAGCTTTTAAACAACCCTTATCATAAATATATATATTGAATTCCTGGCCCAACTCAGCCCATCTGCGCAGAAAGGCCATCCCCCTATTTTCTACGTTCTTAAAGCTACATAGGAAAGCCCAAATACTCGTGCCAAACATGTATTTGGCACAAATATTTCACTGGACTGCTCGTTTGTTCCCCTTCCTTAAATTTCTGATCCAATCCATGCCCTTCCCCTTCGATCCTTTCTCCCTTCTTCCTGTATTTTCTCTTTCTTCTGTTCATTACTTCAGTCGTGCACAATCAATTCCACGGCCATACCCTCTTACTGATCACCGCCACAAACCCCAATTCCATCCCTGAGCTCATCTCTGCCTCCAGAAACCTCACCGACCCCCTTCATCAAAATCTCGTGTTCAAGCCGACTTCACGAGAAAAACCAACCTCCACTAAAATGCCTCGCTTCACCACCAGCGGCCATCGGTCATACAAAAACTTCACCTCTAGATTGGCGATGACCCCTCCATCGTTTTACCCTCCGACCGATCGCATAAAACCTCACCGAGGTGGAGCAGCTCCCTTCTGAACTTAACCCATCCAAACAGTGTCGGTCCCCTTTTAAAAATCAATTTCACATAATTTACTGATTTAAAAATTCAAGTAGTATTTTCCCATACTCTCTGATCTACCCTCCTCCTTAGGCTCTATCGTCACCGCCCACAACCACGTCCATCGCCCCAATTTGATCAAAGTGAAAAAAATCTGATCAACTCATACATTCACGCAATTTAAGCTATTAAAAATCGAGATATTTATGTCAAAATTCATGGTTTTGCATTACAATCCTACCTGTATACCTGAATTTATGTATAGCGATGTTCGAAAGTTTGAGTATTTCTGTTTCTTTGCTGTAAAACATGTATATCTCTCAATCTGAGGTGTTATATGATTTGAAATGAATTTAAAATATACTTGAGGCTTAAACGAGAAACTTTTACATTGGATGTAGAGGATGAAAACTATTTAGAATTAGAGATATGGAATTTTTACTTTTACAAGCTTGGGTTTTAACCTCCTATTTTCAACACCAAGGCATATCCAAATATCCAGTGATTTATACCCTCAACATGAGTACTTCATGCAATCTATACTAATTTATGCGTTCGGATGCCTGTTGACTGAAGCAATAGGTAAGATTATCTCATAAGTTTTGATAAAAGAATTGTAGCAGTTTAGTTACTCAAAATAAAATGTGTTTCACTATCTTTGCATTTCTGTTTTTCCTAGGGTGTTAAATCCTCAATCACATTCTACTGCTAAAAATATATACTTCAATAATTAAATATGGTGGGTTCATATCAGTGTACCTAACAACATACATATGGTTCAAATGCACTAAAGAATAATACAAACAGTAAGGAATTTAAGTATTCACTCACTTATTGTTACTGTATTTAGTTGTCCACTGCATTTCTATTCCTCGACTTTTTCTTCCTCAAACAATCAAGTCCTAATCCAACTAGTTTCAGGGCTTAACCCCCTTAAATAACTAAGATTTGAATACAATACAATGTGTACCCATTACTATATATATATACAGTTTGAATCTATTATGAAAAATGTAAACAGTAAAGAGTTTAAATGGTTTACTCACTTATTTTTATTCTACTGTCTTTTGTATTTCACCTCTCAGGTCGTTCAAAACCCCCAATCCTACTTTAACAACTTATATACTTAAATACTTGCATTCACTATGGTGGGTTCACATTTGCACATATATAGTTTAGAGTCTTCTCGGATGAGATATCAAACAGTGAGAGATTTAGGTGTTCACCCTCTTATATTTGTTACAGTCTTCACTCTTAGGAATTTTCATGATACTCAATCATATGAGATGAAAACACAATCGTACACATACATATGTATTTTGAATCATAACTAACGAATTCATGAATTAAGATAGGTAAGGAATTCGAGGAGTTTACTCACATTCTATTATGCATTGTCCTGTTTCAACATTTCCAGATTTTTCCTGATTGTGTTCACTGCCTTATTCTATCAAATTTTTTTCAGGCTTCAGGTTTGTTTGCATTTGTTCTCCAGTGAAGTGTGTGAATATGTGTGGTGTTCATGTAGTGTATTTATAGCTAGAAAGCTGTAGGCACAAGCTGGGTAGGTTTTAACTCATGCATGGTATATTGCAGCAGCCTGATCATGATTGAAATGAGGTGTAGTTATGGCTATTCAATACTAGTTCTTCCAGGCTATGTAGTGAAGGTTTATCTATGAATTGATGTGCTCATTTATGTACAAATCTCAAGTGTAAATGGCTTAAGAACTAGGCTTAGTATAGGGTAGATAATAGGATTTTATTAGCTGGCTTATAAAGGTGATGTTGCAGCCTATATTGATTTGAAAGTGTGTGTGTTTTTGTTGTTGTTGTTCACTTCTAACAATGTTTATTCATTTTGTACATGAGTACACAGCCATGCCATGTTCTAAACTGCACTATGATGGACATATGTTGTACCGTACACATTAAAAATCAAACTCAGCACTTAAAGCAGTGCAAGATGTTTTCATCTACAGGGTATACATGCTTGGCTTCTTTTCCATTCTCATTCTAGGCTGGCTCTAATGGTGATAGGATGTTATATGTCGTAGTAGCTATGAAAGTGAAAGTGAAAGTGATGTGTAATTTTACAATACACTAAATGTTTACAAACCTAGTTCCTAAGCAAACAGCCTATTCATGTCAATTTTCTAACTGCACAACATAGACATGTGTACGTACTTCTCATATTTACAAATTATCCTTAGCATCAAAACAAATTAGCCCCCTTTTATTATCATATATAAATGCATATCCTTGCATATACTTATATATGAAGTAAAAATCAAATTTTACTTTAAGTAAATTTTAATTTATATTTACATGAAAAAGCAAGTTTTATTATCAACAAACTTGTCAAAACAATAAACAAGTTAGAATGTACACTCATGATTTTTAGAATGAAAATTATTCTAATTCAAATAAATTTTATCATATCAGTATTATCAAATTTATACAAGAAATATTTGCATTAAATAAATATCTTCTTATATGTAGAAATCTAATATTTACCTACGAATTTTCTTATTTTAAGTGAAAAACTAAATTCACTCACATATGAAATCTTCCCTTTATTTCTTACTTAGGTAAAATCAAATTAAAAATACAACAAAAGTGATAAACAATAATTACTTGTTTCACATACCTATAAAATTGATTGCAGAGTTCTAAACCATTAACAAATATTTTTATTTTGAATTTCCCTGATATTTTACAAAATATATAAATCTTATTTATTTAAATTAAATATAATCTAAACATTATAGATTATAAAATTAGTCCAGAAACCGGGTCGTTACACACAGCCTGGAGAAGATGGGTTCCACCACGCTGGTGGAGGCGGAAGGGGGCTGTTGTGGGTTGTGGGTCCCAGGCATGGCGTTTGTGGGACTTGGAGGTGGAGATTTGGGACTAATATTTGTGACTTAGGGTTTTAAGAGGGGTATTTAGGATTTTCAAGGGGAATGGGAGGCCATGGTTTTGAGTAGGGGCTGGAGTGGGGTCTTTGGCGCTGGAGGGGAGGTGGGTGGCGGAAGGGTTGGGTTCGGATCAGGACATGTGTGGGGAGGAGGATTAAGTGGAAAGAAATGGTAGCTTAAGGAGGGAAAAGAAAGAAAATGCAAAGATGAAAAAAATGGTGAGAAGGGATTGATTTTATAAAGAGTAGAGAGGCTAGGATCGATGAGTTGTAACAAGATGGGGAAGGGGGAGAAATCACACATTAACTGTAACACCCCGAATTTTCAGTTAACATTAAATTTACAAATTTAAGTATACTTAATTCAAAATGAAAGAATTAAGGGAAAATGTGTATATTAAATACGTACTTATGTTTGAATTGATTGACAATAAATAATAAAAAGAAAAGATGTACATTTGGTACATTAACATTTAAATATAGAAAGTATTCATTGTAGTTAAATAGAAAAATGTCATGTGTAAAAAAATTATTCACATTTGTTAAATAGAAAAGTGTTAAAAACAAATTATCCTTTTTGTTGAATCATATTGTGTCATAACAAAATATCATTTTGTTGAATTATATTTTCACCAAAACAAAACTATCATTTTGTTGAACTAGATTTGTAACAAAATCAAAGAATCATTTTTATTCATTTTTGTTGAATATAATTGTTGAGATAAAAATATTCATTTTTGTTGAATATAATTGTTGAAATAAAAATATCAATTTTGTTAAATATAATTGTTGAAACAAGAGTATCAATCTTTGTTGAATGTAGTGGTTGAAATGATTTCATTGGATTGAATTGTGTAGATCTATACTTTGCTTACAATAAAAATCAAATTTTTATTGTATATATTAAAATATTCATGTTAGTAATGAATATATGTTGACAATGAAAATTGTATTTTTATTCATGTTAAAAGGAATTTGTCATTCATGTTAAAATGAATTTGTCATTTATGTTCAAATGAATTCATCATTTATTGTAAAATGAATTTGTCATTTATGTTGATATGAATTTGTCATTAATGTTATAATGCCATTTATTTAAAATATCAGTAGATTAGAATGTCATTAGATTAGAATACATAGAATAAAGTTATATTAGCATTAAAAAGATCATTTTTAGAATAATGTTTTAAATTGGCATTTTAGCTAGAAATATTTATTCAGATTAAATTGACATTTTAGTTAGAAATGTTCATTTTGATAAAGTTTTTTTTAAATAAAAATGTGCTTTTGTTATGACATGTTAGGAAAAAACCAATGTGTCGTTTATGTAAAAAAAATGAACACTTAATACATTTGCTGAGTCATCTTGACACTGTGCTGAGTCACTAGGGCTGATTTGTCACTTTCTAGTTGGCTCTTCTCAATGTGAATGGTCTAGACTCATTTATGATCATCTGACGGCTCTAATTAAAATAAATCTCTATATAAACAACCTAAGTCTCCAACCTAAATTCACAACAAATCATTCTTACACCTAAATGCTGCTGAAATCCCTCTTGGTCATGGCCGCCACCTCTAATTGATTTCTTAAGCTTTCAAACTCAAATCAATACAAAGAACAAAGCTTCAACAATGATTCAAGACAATAAATCAACAACGCCGCAACATTTCTACGACAAATTCAGTTCTTAATTCATTAGCCGTGCTCTGTAAATTCTAGTTGCTCTCTGATTTAAATATTTAATTATAATATGGCCATGAAATAAAGTGGAATTGGATTTAAGTATGTTTATCGATTCAAGTCTATTTCTTCTTGAATCTTGATCTTTGAGACTTGTCTATCTTTATTCTCATGTCAAGTTCATGATCTATTAAGCCTGTTATAAATCAGTTCTCTTGATTCATGTTGATATTATTATCAAGTTTTAATCTTCATGCCTGTGATGATGTTTCTCTCTCTAATCTTATTTTTATGCAAAATTCTAACTTCCCCTATTTATTTTCTTTTGATGAACCTTGCTCAATTTCGGACCTAGGCCTAAACCGCGATTTGCGTGCGATTGAATACGGGGAAATATTGGGATATTACCTATTTGGATATATGTGGCATTACATGAAATTAGAAATTTGGGTATTGTCAATATAATTGAAATTGCAAATTTGGGGCATTGGCATAAGTAATTTGGCATGAAGTGGGCATACATGAATTGGCATGTAAAATTAAATCACGAACTTGGGCCTATGTAAATTAAATCAAAAGATTAGGCTTATGTTAATTGGGCATAAGTAGAATTGGGAATTTGAACATTTAGAATGAAACAACATCCTATGCAAATTATATGAATCTACACCTATTTGTTTAAATGATTAATATAGGTTGTATGTGTTATGCTAGGTCCATACATATATATATGCTCTATGCCTAAATGATTTTATCCATACATATATTCATATGTTCATTACAAGTTTGTAATTGGATCCATGTCAAGATCCATTTGGGTTCACATGATTAATAAAAGTTTTATGTTAGAATTAGTTATATGATTTGATCTAGTTCACACATATGATAAAATTATACATACTTTATGGACATGTCATATTTTTGTCATACGCCAGTTTTATATTTGAGGTTATGCCTAGATCTATACATTAACATGTCAGGCTTATATTCATCTAAGTCAAAATTAAATAATTCATGTGACACCTATTTAACTAGATCCACGTTTCAATGCAAGTTTACATGATAGGTACTAAACTAGATCCAATATTTATATGCAAGTTTGTGACATAAATCTATGCAAGTTCACCTTATTAATCTAGTTTACACCTATATGACAATGGTATAATCATACATGTGTTGGAATTTGACGTGCCATGATTATGTCACATGCTAGCCTATAACTACGTTTATGCCAAATTACATGGTGCAGGTTCATTGAACCTATGTTCCCTTCTTTACCTTACTTATGGATGGGGCCTATTAGCGGGCCCAATATCTTCATGCGATTAATATGAAAAATCGAGTGGGGGTAATGTTGGGGTTAACTATTAAATCAGAACATGTAAATATGTAGGTGGGTCTAAAAACCATGAAATGGGTTAAGGCCATAAATGGTATAAATTCTTATATCAAAAATGATGAATTTGGAAAGTGTGCCATAACATTTAATTGTTAACAAATTTAGATATAAGAATAAAAAGAAAGAATATGTAAATTTAGACAATACGAATATGCTTAACCCGAGGTTGGATTGAGTAGTGATGTAAACCTTCCCGGAACTGCCCGGCTGTCCAGTAATCACAACAATACTTATCCAATGTGGGAGGTTAAGCATTGAGCCCAATAAAGACCCGAGGTTAGACTGAGTTGTGACGTAAGACTGCCCGGAACCGCCCGGCATACCGGCAGCCACAACAATACCTGTCTAATGTGAGTGGTTGGTGCTTTAATAAGACAATTAAAGCTAACTAGGAATTGGTGGGGTTAAGTCAATTGAATAAATACTTAACCAAATTCAACATGTTAACTAAACGGATGGTGGGGTTAGGTTCATACAGACACTTAATCGTTATAACATGACTAGTTAAACAGGTGATGGGGTTAAGTTAACTAAGGTAAAACCTAACCAATATATATATATATATATATATATATATATATAGCATGATTTGTGGTAGGGTTAAGTTAATACAAGAGGGCAACACTTAACCATGGTAACATGACAAGTAGTTGGGTTGTGTTAACTTGAATTGACTAATGACACTTAACCAATATAACATGGTAAACGAGTGAGGTTAAGTTAATATGAACACTTAACCAACATAACATGGTGAATGAATAGGGTTAAGTTAATAAATCACACTTAACCAATCCAACATGATAAGCGAGAAAGGTTAAGTTAATGAGAAACACTTAACCAACATGACATGACGAGTAAGAGGGCTAAGTACATATCGGGTTGGTGGGTAATATCAGTAAATATAGGCCCACACGCTTAACCAATAATACACATGCTTGAATCGGTAGAAGGGTTAAGTACATATCAGGGTTGGTGGGTACTATCAGTAAATATAGGCCCACAAAACTTAACCATTAGGAAAGCCCTAGTAACGGGGACTCGTATCAGCGGTAACACACATTAGGTATCAACGGTACCCTGAGCTAGGCAGGGGGGGGCACGATTACTAGGCTGATTGTAAGCGGTCAAAATGGCGACGGTTGGTGCAGCAGTGCAGGTTCTAACGGAGTGCGGGCGTGCACACGCTCTGGAGCAGAAAATTTAGCCATTGGGCATCCAGTAGGTATAAAGTTGTGCATCTTGGTTGTATCGGGGTTGCCATCCTAGGGATTGATACACCCTAGGGTGGGACCAGCATTGGTATCTACAAATCGGGGGTTGCGCAACACAAACGAAAACTAGGTTGAGTAGGAGCTGATCGATAGGGTAGTAAGGGTACATCGAACATATTCATGACAATTGGGCTGATTGAGGTGGAATCCTCATAATCGATGTACACCTGAAGGCTACCATACTTGCGGGGTTGGGATCACCTTATTATTTAACACGGGCTACTAGTTGGGACACTAGTAGGGGGTAAGGATCCTAGTTACACTGGACATTAGTAGGAACACTAGTAGGAATACAAAACATTCCATGTAAGACACTTATGAGATGCTAGTCAGGTGGTGCAGAGCAAATAAGATATCACTGAAATATTTTGATGATGAAGCTTGGAAATCTTGCGATGTTATACTTGATAGAAACCTTGCGATGTTATACTTGGTTCATCGTGCTTGTAGCTTATCTTGTCATCATGCTTATGTTAATTTTCAGTTTATTCATGCCATGTTATCTTTACATGTTTATCTGCTGAAAGTCACTAGGACTTACTCAGTCTTTATGACTGACCCGTTTTGTTTCGCCTCTTTTTCTTCCGTTCCCCCCTCCCCCCCAGGTTCGCAGGGTGGGAATACAGCTTAGTCCGCATCTTACCAAGCTCCAGCTCTTTCATGTACGGCTTAGATTCCTCTTGGCTATGACTTGCTTTGCTTTATTTGGGAAATATCACAATTTATTTTTAGGCTTCTTTATTTTTGAGCAAGACAGATATTTTAGCTATGTAATTGGGTATTGGAAGTGGATGGGCTTTTATATGTAAATAATTACATTTAATAAATGATTTGAAATACTTTTATTTTACTTTCCGCTGTTTTATATATGTCTATCTTGTAATATTTCTGTTCCAATACCCATAATGCTCCATTGAAGTTAAGGCATTCCCTTTGTGAGTGACCTTAACAGATGTGGGGTGTTACATTAACTGCCTAAGAAGATGACACCTAAAATCAACAAAGGGTGTTTCTTTCCTTACTTAAATGTGAAGCTCTTTTAAGCATTTTTAGGCGTTTATCGTTTGTATGATCAAACGGTAAATACGATTGATAAGAAATTTTGAACCCTAACATTTTTTCATAGTTATGAATCCAATGGAATTGGTCTTGTTGAATTTGGAGTCAGTTTGACCATCCATGTTATTATTTTATTACATTATCACTTAATTTTGACTAGTTGACCAGGTACGCGTTTATTTTCCATACGCTTACATACTAACTCCAAAATTTATGAAATTCGAAACCTTACCATTTTTAACATTCTAGATTTGATATAATTGTTTTTTTCGAATTCCGAGGTCATTTGAAAAATGTCTCTTTTTAAGCTATTGAATTCTGACTAATTTCTCAATACGTGTTTATATTACGTATGCTTACACACTAACTCAGATTAACCTGAAATTTGAAACCTAAAAATAATTTAATATTCTGGATCCGATGAAAGTGGTTTCATCAAAATCCGATACTACTTCAAAAATCGCCTATTTTCAGGTCATCAAAATAATGCTAAAATATTGATTTTCAATATTTACCTTTGAAATTGATTCTAAAAGTTTGTTGACCTTGTTTTAACTCCAATAAAATATAAAACCAAGTTTGGAATTTATTTTCAGTTCTTATGAAGTCCAAATTCAATATTTGACCTTTTAGAATCCACTAAAATCAATTAAAAATTCATATTTTAAATTGATTAAAAATTTGGGTCGTTACATTCTCCCCCACTTAAAAAGATTTCGTCCTTGAAATCGAAGATGAAACTGAAGGTCATTTACTTAACCAACTCAACCTTCGTTCAACTTACTTAAGTTCTTTAACTTTTCAGTTTCTAAGAACTTCCTAATTTCTCAAAATTTGGTCGACGCCTTAAATTTTCGAAAAGTTTCTCCATAACCTCCTTTATACGGGTCAAACGAACTACAACCTACTTCTCTAGGCCTTCATCAATCGAAAAAGAAAATCCAAAGTCCAAGCGGCTCATCAAATTATCAAACCCAATTAATACAATTGAATATGTATCTTTGTGTCATGCATGTTATTTTATTCCTCTTCTCAGCTTCCATGCAATAACCTGTCCAACTTATATACATGTCCAATCTCTACCAATTTCTAAATTACTTCGACATTAAATTTGATTTGGCTCAATTTACCTTACATTCTTATATGGGTTTTATCATTCCAAATTTTTATTATTTGAACTGATTATCATACATCACAACCAACAATCAATTGGTTGATTAACTTTCAACATTTATATGTTGTCAAAACATATATCTTTATGTACTTAAAGTATATTTTCAAACCCAAATTACAAACATTAAACTCTAACTAAGTTCTTGGTCCTCACGTAAGTCAGTTGGAATTATATAGACATCCCACTTTGAAAGTAAAAAATAAGCACTGATGATGTTGCAATAATCACCAGAATCATTCCGGAGCGACTAGAGTGTGCTTCTATTTATATCCAATATATTTGAGACTTCGTATATACGTCGGCCAGGCGTATATGCAAAATCTTATTATACTCGGTAGTCCAAACTCAACATCAAATAAAATACACAAGTTCTTATTACAAGATATAATTTTTCATAATCAAACTCATTTACACACACACACACACACACACACACACACACACACATATATATATATATATATATATATTCATCTTCACCTATATATAATACCCTTCAAACTCATTTTAGGGCATTACTAAGCATATCTCTAATGGGTCATTCTTCTAGGATATTACTAATCCTATCTCTGATGAGTTCTTTCATCTTGTTCTAATGCGGTGTACCCAAAAGTGTTGAATAAACCAAAGCTCCGATACCAAATGTGATGGCCCGAAAATTCCTGCCTTTCGAATTGACCGTAAGCTGCACACGTCCGATCCAAACGGCAGAAATCCTACAACCGTTGGACTGGTGTGAGAACAAAAATAGTTATTTACCATATTTTAAAGTTCGGTTAATCCTAGGATCACACCGTATAACACGGAACGGGTTTTGTCCACATGAATACCGATCATAAAAACTCGCAATTCTTTTTGAAAAATGAAGCTATTATAAGACCGAAGTCCCATCACAAAATGCAAGTGCAAACCTTTGGAAAGAGTTTTACCTTATAATAACCAAACATGCTTGGTACGTGAAATTTCTGTTTCATTATTACTAGTGCATAGTGTGGAAATCAATTTCAAAAATAAATGTATCAATCTTAGATGGCATAATACCCCATCCTGTTATGTTGCCATGTAGGTTTACAACTGAAAACGGCAAAGCTCGTATTGGAGGTTGGATTTCCATCAATGACCAAGGCAAAATATCTTCCTCAACCATTCAGAACATCCTAGCAAATGTTCAAGGACTCAAGGCATGGTCCTTCAAATTGACAGAGCTGACCAACACTGTACACGCTGATTAGAATCTTTCCTAAGCATAACGTTACCCCGGTCGTATTTGACCGTCGTCCTGGTCGTATTTGACCATCATCTGAGGCGCCTTAATCCATTATCCACTAAGTAATTTGCCTGAGCTCCATACTATGGCATCACTTTTCAGCTAGACGGAAACGTTAGTCGTCTCTGCAGTCCATCATACTGTTTTAGGCCATTCCCGGGTTGTGAGGGTTGTCGAAGTCACGTTTGAACACAAAGCTACGCTATATCAGCCATGCTTTGATCATCATCCATAAATCCCTTCTTTTCAACAAAAGCTTTGATCTATTAGCAACTTAGCATGCCACATTGTCAATTCACAACATATAATCGATGTCTATTAATATATAACCCTTTGTGTACATAAGTCTTAGAGGAGAGTGTTAAGCTAAAAGAATAAATTCTCCTATACCAAATGATATAACATCAATAGAAATCAAGTTATTATGATGTAAATTACAATGTTATACATACATACATTTACAAGTTCGTTCTGGGTCTAAAAGAAACCGAAGGCACCTTATTTCTTGTCCAATTAAGGAGAGAGGCCCGTGCATATCTGGTCAGTCTCCAAGTATGTCTGAATGACCTCCACTTTAACCTTATAGCGGGAGCTATCCAAGGCATCAGCAATAATCCAAACAATGTGAAGATCTTCGGTCTTCAATGACTGTCTTCAATATATTTAATAATCATCGTATTTGTTATTCAGAATGGATTGGAACTCGGTCTTTCCGAATAACTATCTCATCTTTAAAATCAGGTAATATATAAACATGTCATAAGTCTCATTCCAATTCAAAAGATTCTTTTAATCATATCATCCTTCACATTGGGAATCACTCCCTTAAATCTTATCAAAGATTTATAGAGTTTCTTTTCACAAACTTAACTCAAATGAAGGTTTATAAGCCTTACCGGTTATCGAGCCTTACAAAAAGGTAATCTATCATATCGTTATCCAATTCCCATCTTATTCATCCCATGGAGAAAAACTGGTGGCACTCCATATCTAACACCTCTTGTGTTTTGTTAAGTTTAATTACCTTCTTTCATTTCAAACCTAATTAAAGATACATTAAAACTCTAACTTGGTTTTAATCTCCATTCATTCAATCAGATCTTTGTTGAAAGATTTATTACAACTCAAACTTGAGAAATCACCTTTCCTTTAACCGGGTTAAAGAGCAAATGTTATTTAAAACATCATTCATGGTAAACCAAAAATCAAACTTCCATTCAATTCCAATTAGATTTATTAATTGGAAAACTTCATTAATCTTTATTTAAAGATTTATTCCATAAACTTCATTTTCAACTTGGTTTAAGAAAATTGTTATTGAAGACACCATTCACAACAAACCCAAAATAAAAATTGATATCAAATATAAGGCATTAAATAGGAATCATACTTATATTGAATACAAATTCTGAAACCAACAGATACCATATAAAGAATAATGATATATCTATTTTTAAAATTTCTCAAAATAGTATATGTATAATTACGGAATCTAATTTTGAAATATCCGAAGATTATTTCCATTCAAACCTAAATAAACTTAAGTTTGAAAACTTTTAGTTTATCTTCAAACTAGACTTCGAAATACTGATTCACTATTGTTAAGTAAATCAGGTCAAAAGTCCTCAAATTTAAATCATAGTCCAGAATTTCATAATTTTTACTCAAGTCATTATAAAACCATTAACTATGATTTATAATATTTTTTCCGTATTTTTAATAATTTTTATAAGACCCTTTTAGTCGATTTATAATTATATTTAAATCAAAACCCTTCAAAATAATTTATTAAGTATATAAAACATTTATAATTATTTTTGGAAACCACATTTCAATTATTTCTCATAATAATCAAATATTCCAATATTTAATCATTTATATAATATTATTTTTTAGAACTTATTATTTGAAGTCCAAATTTTCTTGACATTAGTTATAAAAATAAATAAGACGTTTTTGGAATGAAACTTCTTTTAAAACTTTTCCTACGTACCCTAACTGAACTTCACTTTTATATGTTACTATTCATTTTAAAATAAATCTGAAAACTTGCCTTTATTAATTGAAAATTAATTAGAGTCAAATCCTTTCTTTTACGAAAACTGTTCATAATGACTTAAACTGCCTTTCCAAACTATTTTGAATTTAATATCAAACTTTCATTTTTCATTGATTATTTTACTAATAAAATATTCAAATTAATTCTGAATTGGAATAAGGTTTATCCAATCACCATATAATTCAATTTATATGGATTTCGCACAACATTAGCATCCAATAATAGTTATTACTAACTATTAACATCCAATTACCACATATCGTGGTATATATCATATAAGCCTTAAACCATTCACGCTTATATGAGTTTGTCAATCAACAGATTAACCGCAATATCAATCAATGTCAACCATCAATATCCGACCAATCAACATTCAATTACCCAAATAGGTTTCATATTAATACCCATTAAATAGTAATTAATTGATTATTTTCTAATGACCATTTAAGGTTCAATGAAATTCCAGGTGATATACACGTAAATGTGTATATTTTATCCGCTTATTTATCTTATTTTATATTTAAAATAATTGATACTGTGTATTTATAGCTGTGTTTTCAGATTGTTGATAAAAAGCTTGGTTTAGAGCATTTGATGGATAAAGCATGAAGAATTTGCTTAAAAAGAGTGAAGTTAAAATTACTAAAGCTTGAAGAGTTTAAAGCTTGAAGAACGGTTGCAAATAGAGTTCAGTTGGGTAGATTTGGCTCACTAAAGACTCATATTGTGTTCACATTGGCTCAATTGCAGACCATTTCACTCATGTAGCGTTCACATTAGCTCCTTTGCAAGGCTTCTCATTCATGCACTGCACGCGTTCACAGTGGCTCACTTACAAGGCCTCTTACTCTACAACCCCGTTCACACTAGCTTATGTGTTATTTGGGCTAATTCTTTAGTCCCACATTGTGGAATTTGCCAAGTAGTCTTTGTCATATCAGCTATAAATACCTTGTATCTCATTCATGTAAAGACACTTAGTTTTATTCTGTAATTCTCTTCTTGGAATAAAACTCTTCTTCACCTTTCTCTCAGTTGTTATTTTATATTTTATTTATGTTCATGTCTGTTATTTTCTTTTTCTCTTCTTCTTTAGCCATGTCTAGCTAATCCCCTTTGATTACGGGGTGATGACGCTGATAGTATGATTCAATATGAATCACATAGCCAAAAGATGAGGACTGTATACATGTAGATCTGGATCTGAATTAAGGGTTAGATCTGAACCTTCATACCCTGTGTCGTTTAAGAGCTGTGCTCCTTCACATGGTATATTCGAGTTCAATCTAACACTTATCAGATTTAGATTTAATATTTAGGGTTTTAGAAATAAAATAGTGAATCTGTCCTGATAGCCTATGGTTGTAGAGCTGAGCTCCTGCATAGGCTATGCTTGTCGTTATTTACATATTTATTTCTAAAAACCTATTATCGTTGATTCATGTTTGTGACAGAAACATGTATTAGATCTGGTTAATCTTTTGGCTATTGATGATTATGAATCTGATCTATGTCATTATCCCCTAATTGCTTTCACTTATTGTTAAAACTCTCTTTTATTTAATTTTTGCTATTTTCTTTGTTTTCAACCAATCAAAAGTTAGGGATAACTTGATTGGATTTATTAATAAAATAATTTGGTCCCAGAGTTCGACATCCTCTACAACGATCCTTGTTGTTTAGGAAAGACAAACGAATTTTAAAGTTGTTTACAATTGTATAATTTGTTCGCAAACAAATTTTGGCGCCGTTGCCGGGGACCAAAATAATTTTTATTAATAATCCTTCGGGTTATATTTTTATTGTTTTTTTTATTTTCTCTTTAGTTTTCCTTCATATAAAAAAAACTTGCAATTTTTGTTTTATTTGTTTCCTTTCTTTTGCTTTCTCTCCATTTGTTTACAAATTCTTTTTTTTTACAATTTGTATAAATTAAAAAAAAAATCCTTTGCAAATTTTCCTTCCGTGATACTCTTCCCTTTTTTTTCTAATTTCTTTCCCGTTTTCATTGCAATTCCCTTCTCTGTCTTTCTTTCATTTCCTTCCTATTTTCAATTCTATTTCTTTCCCTTTTTCTACCATTTTATTACCTTTTCATAATTTATTTCTAAAAAAAAAACTTTTTGCAAAATTTTTTTCCTTATTCTGCCTTTTTCTTTTTCTTTTCTCAGGCTTGATATCTTCACATCCAATTTTCCCTTCACCATTCACTTTCCCACTTTCGCAATCAATACCAAACTGTCTCCACTTCGGCAACTCCAGACTCACTGCTCCTTTTCACAACTGCCTTTATTCTTCAAACCGTTATCAATCATACCCGTTCCACCTCCAACAATCTCCTACACCAGACTCACCGTATCACCACTTGCGTTGCCATAATACCATCACAGTCGTTTGTCAAAACTACTGCCAAAACCCTTAAACTCACTTCAGGCAAACCGCACCAAGTCATTTCTCATAACACCACTTCTCTCCTGTCAGTACCCCCACAACAGAGCAACTTCCATACTGCCCTCAACCACCATCTTCGCTACCCACAAAACAGTACCATATCGGAATCCTACACACTGGAATTCAACCTCACTCTCGACCAATTCCGACACTACTCCTCCAAACTGTACTGTCGTGGCAGTCCCAATTCCACAACCTCAGACATCACGCCAACCAACGCAACTCCAAACCCTCCCAGTTCTGATCAACGCCCAGTTCGCAAGACAAACAAATACCACCAGATTCAATCTCGCAACCCCCTTCTGACACCATAATCCAATTCAAAACTCCAGAATCCAACATAAGGCCAAATCGAACTCACGCCCATCACATACCGTGAACAAACCTGGAACCTAAATTCCAATTCACCCAATCAGAACGCAATTACAAAGCTACTGATCTCCTTCAAACTACTCGCCTCCCAATCAATACATCAAAGCGCGAGTCACTCTCCTCCAGTTCGAACCCAATTCACTGTCATTGATTACCCCCCAGATCGATCCCAACACCCCAAATTCGAACCGGAAAGCGGTATCACCACTCTGACGCAGACCAGCAACTCAACCCTAGTTCTAACAACCGCTTCAAAAAATCAAAAATTTAAAGGAATCGAAGACTCCAAGACCTGTAAACAACAAATCCACCCTAGTTTTCGAACCGCTTCGAAAAATCAGAAGAAGAAAAAAGAATTTGTTGTGTTTTGTGAAACCAATTTTCTTTTGGGCAATTGATTTGTGGGGAAACATTTCTGGGCGTATATAAAAGAAGAAAGGAGGGCGTCATGTTGACTAAGTTTATACCTGTTTCAGATTATGCGTGGATATTAGTTTTGATTTCATGGGCTTCAAAATGGGCTGATTTTTTTATTTAACTTGAATTTGCTTAATTGTTAGTATAAGCTTTAGTTTTATTTAGCTCTTGCTCTCATTCCAAAAAAAAAAATCTATTTCTTTGATAATTTCCTTTCTCTGTAAAAAAAAAGGGGGGTTTGAGGGATTTTTTTCGAATACAGGTACAGCGAAAATTAGAAAAAGGTCTTAAAAAAAATATCGGGCTCCTAGCCCGAACCCGTGCCGCAGCGCAGTCAAGCAAATAATAGGAGGCGACAACAATAAAAAGCAATGGACTATTCAGTGTTGGAGCGGTTGCACACCAAGTGGGGTGTGAACGCGCTAGCGCTACTCAACTGCACTGGACGGACTGCTGATCGAGGTGAGTATTTTCTAACTCTACAAGGATTGCTGCTGCAAATAAAAAAATAATATAGACAGTGCTTGTAAAAATCTTCTACAGGTGCCGCGACTTACTTGTAAAATTTTTATTTCTGCAATTTATTATTTGTGTTTGTTCTGTTACTGAATATTTTTCCTGTTGATGTCTGGTTTAAAATTTTAAAACGAACGTAGGATTAATTGAAAAGGTTATTTTTGAAATCGAACCGAGGATTCCCCAAAAGCTCATAGGACAAAATACTCGTTAAATTGACAATTAGGATTGATACTCTCTTAGGTGTCTAAAGAACGGTAGAGTCTCAAACTCAAACAGGTTCTTAAACCTTCAGTTGTGTTTCTACGGTGATTCGTGGCACACTGATAACCCCTGTCCGGACCTGGCCTAGACTTGTATTCATATAATCCGAAGTTGTTAATTTTAACATATTTTTTAAAAAGAGCTTTCTTGAAAATGTCTCAATTCCCTTATTCCTACGGATTTTACGATAGTTGTGAAAATAAATATAATCCATATACTTTTACACCAAATTCATATGGATATTTTAATAACAACTATTGTACAAGTAATTTGGACTGTACACCACCAACTTTTCAAAATTTTCAGGATAATCCCGATTGTACATCATCAAATTTTTGAAATGATGATCAAACCTCTATTCTTGAAACACATGTTGAATTTTTACTTGAAATGAGCATACAACAAAATGAAGAAATAAATGAATTGTGTAATTTATACATGTGCAACAATTCAAGTGAAAGCTTTCAAAATAATCAAAATTCGATTTCACCTCCAAATTCAAATGATTCTGATTATAACCCTTGTCAATTCAATTTTGAACTCGAAAATGAATTTCAAATTCGAAATGGAAATGTAAATCACTTTTCAAATGATTTTGGCAATGGGAATAATTTCAATTATGGTGCTACTGAAAACTTTTGTTCTCAACAATTTCAAACTGAAAACTCTCGTGTAAATAACTATAAATTTGATTTTGTTGAGCAAACGAATGAAATTAACGACTACTTAAAGTTTCGTGAGAAACAAAATAAAATCCAAATGTGTGATGAATCGAACGATAATCCACCTTTGCCCAGAATTAATGATTTTCAACTGACAACTTTTGAAATCGATGAAAATCTCAATGAAGTTGTTGAAAGCTCTGCGATTGATTTGAATTTAAATTCTCTTAAAAACAAAGACGTCAATCTTCAATTTGATCTTCCTCTCTCAAATTCTGAAAATTTTGAAAATTTAGCAACTTTAGATTGCCAACATGACAAAAATGATGAAGTTGTTAACAACTGTTTAGGTGAGGACGACTTTGATGAGCGAAAACTTCTTGAACTGATTGACGATAATGTTGTTGGGTCTGAAACTGAAAATGAAAAATTTGAAAACTTTGAAATTCTTGTGGTTGAAAACAACGAAACTGCTGAATGTGATCTCAAGCACAATAACGATTTTTCTGAAACTGTTGAAACTCCTTGCGACTTGATCGTTCCAACTGAACCTCACTATGATCACTTGTTTTTCAATGATAAATTTATGCAGTACATGAACTCTTTCTGGAATGACACTATTTTTGAGAAAACACGATTTCAAAATTTACTGAAAATTCATTTGTTCGGTTTTGACTTTAGGTTTACGAATGAACCTTTAGTTAATAAAATTTCAAATATTAAAGCAAAACCGAACAATATTTCTCAAAACAAGTGTGGGGGTGAGAACGATGCACATGTCTCTCAATTTATACATCATCTGAACAAGTCAAACTTTGTTTTTGAAACTTTTGTTGAACCCCAGCCCGATGACCTCTCTTTTGTTGCTATAAAAATTCAATTCGATTTCAGGATCAATTGTAAGCTCAAAATTATAAATTTTGCAACTCAAACTTTTGAAAAAACAAAATTTGTTTCTCCAAATATGAAACGAGATATAAAATTCTTTATGATTTGGTTTTCTGTGCTTCAGCTGTGTCTCATAATCTTGATGAGGCTGGCCCATTGGTCCATTATGGACCGGTTCATCTATTCGATGACTGCGTATTTTCTGCACGTGTACCCGGTAAGCCGTGCTGACCCTCTTATTTTATTTCCCTTTCACTAAGATATGTCTGATTAACGACTGTGAGGACACATTCACACTCAAGTGTGGGGGGTGGAATTTACATTACATCAGTAATCAAATTTTATAAAGTAGGTCATTCATTGAACAAGGATTAACTTAAAATTCATAAATAACACCTTGGTTCTTGTTTGATAAGTTGAATTGTTGGGTGATGGGAATGAACATTATTTATTCATTGAATCCTAATGTGTCTTTTTAAGATGCTAGCTTGAGACTGTGCAGACGTTAGTCGTGTTCTGGAGTAAGTGTGTCAACCCTTGTTATACGTGTTAGAATGTGCAAGTAAAAAAAATCAAAAAAAAAATCAAGAACTAAAAATGATTTTGCACCTACATTTGTTGGATTTTCAGAGTTCGTTTTCATGCATAATATTTTCTTTTCCACTCAAATTTTCAAAATCGTAAGTTCTAAAATCCACTTGGCCCAATTAAGGAGAAATGACTCATTGTAGCGTTCTTCTTCGATACCCCACATTATTCAAACCCAAGTTTTTAGTCGATTTAGATCCATGTTTCGACAAGTTTATCTTATATTGGTATACTCAAGAACCTTTGTTTAAAGGTCAAAAAACGTCACTTTTTATACCAATATTACACTACCCACTCCGTACTTGTTTTAAGGTAGGATAACCATATACCACATCTTATTTTATATGGGTTATCTATCTTACGAAACTTTGTTTATCATTCCTTTCAGCTTTTTGTATAACATCAATCCAGACTTGTGTGTTGAATTAGAGTTATAGAAGTAGAGTGACTAGGGCACAAAACTTTCCTTTCATGAAGTGTTGGTTATGATTGGTTTAGTAGAGGAGGAATCAAATGAAATAATACGGTATCATTCCATTCCATCTCCACTCATCATTCATCATGCAAATATGGAAAAAAAAAGTGAAAAAAAAAGAAGAAAAAAGAGAAAGAAAAGAAAAAAAATGAAATAAAGAGAAAGTCTCTCTGAATAAAATAGTCATTCATCATTCTTGACTATAAAGCATTCATTTCCATTCCATCCACATCCATCATACCGTACTTAGAAGCGAGGATTGTAGTTGAGCAGATGAAAGGAAACAAAACGTTCATATGTGCCTTAGTATTACTTTATCTTTTGTAATTTGAAGTTCAACTAATACACTTGCCCTCCTATCTAGAATATTTTTAGAACTTACAAAAATTTTCCTTCATCTATGCATAACTCTTATCCAATACATTACAGTTACATTGGTGCAAAATTATTCAAAAAAAAAAGAGATAGAGAGAGAGAGAGAAGAATAAAGAAATGATTGGGTGCACATTGTCGATTTGTAGAAATTTGGTTGACACCACGCTCTTAACCTTCAAGACAATTACAGTGTTATCAAGGAATTACGATTCAGCTTGAAAATTTTTGTTCATTTTTGCACTAATTATGGGATGGACAATTTGGGGCTAAACCGTTACTATTGAAGTTAGGTGAAATCCTTGGAATGTGAAAGACCTTAAATATATTGTTTGATTAATCTGCGTACATAAGACGCTTTGGATTTTGTGGGTAGTATCCGCTAAAAACCCTCACGAGATAACACTCGTCCTACTGGGGACACCCAGAGGTTTAACGGCATGTTGCATACGCTAAATGCAACCGTGTTTCCTACGAAAGTGTGACATATCTTAGTTTAGTTTATTCGAGGACGAATAAAAAGATAAGTGTGGGGGTATTTGATATACACGTAAATGTGTATATTTTATCCGCTTCTTTATCTTATTTTATATTTAAAATAATTGATACTGTGTATTTATAGCTGTGTTTTCAGATTGTTGATAAAAAGCTTGGTTTAGAGCATTTGATGGATAAAGCATGAAGAATTTGCTTAAAAATAGTGAAGTTAAAATTACTAAAGCTTGAAGAGTTTAAAGCTTGAAGAACGGTTGCAAATAGAGTTCAGTTGGGTAGATTTGGCTCACTAAAGACTCATATTGTGTTCACATTGGCTCAATTGCAGACCATTTCACTCATGTAGCGTTCACATTAGCTCCTTTGCAAGGCTTCTCATTCATGCACTGCACACGTTCACACTGGCTCACTTACAAGGCCTCTTACTCTACAACCCCGTTCACACTAGCTTATGTGTTATTTGGGCTAATTCTTTAGTCCCACATTGTGGAATTTGCCAAGTAGTCTTTGTCATATCAGCTATAAATACCTTGTATCTCATTCATGTAAAGACACTTAGTTTTATTCTGTAATTCTCTTCTTGGAATAAAACTCTTCTTCACCTTTCTCTCAGTTGTTATTTTATATTTTATTTATGTTCATGTCTGTTATTTTCTTTTTCTCTTCTTCTTTAGCCATGTCTAGCTAATCCCCTTTGATTAGGGGGTGATGATGCTGATAGTATGATTCAATATGAATCACATAGCCAAAAGATGAGGACTGTATACATGTAGATCTGGATCTGAATTAAGGGTTAGATCTGAACCTTCATACCCTGTGTCGTTTAAGAGCTGTGCTCCTTCACAGGGTATATTCGAGTTCAATCTAACACTTATCAGATTTAGATTTAATATTTAGGGTTTTAGAAATAAAATAGTGAATCTGTCCTGATAGCCTATGGTTGTAGAGCTGAGCTCCTGCATAGGCTATGCTTGTCGTTATTTACATATTTGTTTCTAAAAACCTATTATCGTTGATTCATGTTTGTGACAGAAACATGTATTAGATCTGGTTAATCTTTTGGCTATTGATGATTATGAATCTGATCTATGTCATTATCCCCTAATTGCTTTCACTTATTGTTAAAACTCTCTTTTATTTAATTTCTGCTATTTTCTTTGTTTTCAACCAATCAAAAGTTAGGGATAACTTGATTGGATTTATTAATAAAATAATTTGGTCCCAGAGTTCGACACCCTCTATAACGATCCTTGTTGTTTAGGAAAGACGAACGAATTTTACAGTTGTTTACAATTGTATAATTTGTTCGCAAACACCAGGTCAACACTATTAGTTCTAGGTGTCACATACCCAAGCAACAACATGTGTACTACTTAAAAAAATCACATTTTTATCATGCTAAACATCATTAAACCTTATCATAAACCCAAATCATCATCATAACAACTTACGAGCATCATAAACATCAAATAACTAACCAGTCTTCCATACATAGTAAAACTAGTTATATTAACTAAACTAGTTAACAACTTGAGTAAGTAGTTCTCATCAAAGCGATCTAGCACCATGACTCTTTAGATGTAGGAATTCTCTACCGAAGCTCACACCTTTTCCACACCAATTCACCAACTACTACCAAAATAAATATATTTATACATAAAATTGAAATCAAAAGAGGAAAAATTAGATTTTTAAGGGGTTTAAGGGCTTGGAAGGGTTAGTGGGGCCCACATGTAACATCCTAGAAATTTCGACACCTAGAATATAAAATTAATTAAAGATTTAACTATTTATAATCAGTTTTATATTAATACTTGGATTAGAAATTTAAAATCGAATATATGGTTTTGTGTATGAATTGAATATTTAATTCAGAATGTTTGATTGGGAATCAAATATTTATTATTGAATATTTGGATTGAATGTGGTTGGATACTTTAGTTGGATATTTAAATTCGACTTAATAACATAAATGATTGAATTTAAAATAATAATAATAATAATAATAATAATAATAAGCGTTAAATAAATTAGAAATTTGTTGAAATATATGAAAATCGGCCTGGATATATGTATATAAAGAGATAGAACTTAACATTTCAAATTTGGAAATGAACGTAGTTATTGGTGGACAAACTGAATAAAATCGGTAAACCGATAAATGGTTCAAAATTATAAATAGTGTTGTATACAAACGAAGTCAGATTGCAATCAAACTGATTTATTTGAATTCAGAACGCGAAGACGAAAAGATACATATAATTTTTGCCGCGTTTGGGGTTTGTGTTGACGATTCAAATATTGAGCGTTCAATGATAATTCAAGGTAAAATTTAATGTTAAATACTCATTTAAAACCTACCTCAGTAAATAACTACACAGACCTATATTCTGATCGCGCCCCTACCCTAAAAGCTATGGAAATTACGTCATTCTTATCCCCTAAATTTTCTTCTATAAAAATTAATGCCTACCCCCAAATTTCTTTAGCCGAAATTTGCTCCTCTTTCCCCAAAATCAAAATCCATTCTTTTCCCAAATCACGAAAAACATATGGCTACCTCCAATTGATTTCACTGCCACCTTCTTCCGTATCTTCGAAAACCACCGGCCGTAGACCTACCGGAACCACCATGGCCTTTCACCTGAACGTTATCATCATCGTGTCGAAGTCATCCCAACTCCTAAACCTTCAATCAAATCGTCTATCTTCGCGCAAGCCACTGCATCGAGCCCACTGCCTGCGCCTCCTTCCTGCTGCATTTATGGTGAGTTTATCTCATGATTTATCTTTATGCAAGTATTTTAACTATTTTCAAATTTGGGCATTTCTACTTGTTTTTTTTTTAATTTCGTGAATTTGCCTTGCCATGTTTTTGAATGCCTAGCTGTTGAATTGTGCACTTGTGTTCTGTCACTTTGGAAACCTTAACTTGTATTATCTTAAGCGAAACTTGAACTTGTGGTTGTTGTGGTTGTTGTTGTAGTGCCCTGTTCACTAGGCATGATAATTTACTACACTATCATGTTGTGCACCTCAACCCTTAACATACACTAAACATGATCAGTGTACTTGTGTCATGGCCACCGTTGTTTGTTCTTTAATCAATGACCTGTAGTTTTTGACACTGAACCGTCATGATCCTGCTGTTTAGATGCTGCTTTGCAAAATGGTAAATCTGAAACTGTTGTATAGTCAGATTTATTTTATATCTACTTTACTATTCCTGGCATTTGGACACATTTGAAATGCTAGGTTACCCTATTGAGAAATCTGATGATCACTGATAAGAATAGACACTTGCGCTTCATAAATCAAACGGATATTGTCACTTGAACTTGCCTTCATCATGTGTGTACTTGTCTGCATTTGTTTGCACTGCTTTGCCTTGGGTTGTTGATCATTACCACTGTGTATTTTTACACTTCCACATGTTGCTTTGGCCTGATCATGTAAGATGTAGATGAGTGTTATTACCATGACTTAAGAGCCTGTAATCTTTGGTAATTTCATTTCTGACTATCTTTTGCCTTCTTGATATTTTTGTGCCAGAAATATATTTTTTCTTGTATTTATTGCATACTTATATCATAAGGTATTGTTGTTCCTAAAGTCGAAGTGCCACACCTATAATATAATTCACCCGTGTGTTTTCCGATGTTGTATATTACTATTGTGCTTGAAAACAACGAGTTTTAAATCATATATTTAGTGAATGGCTTGTTTCCCTTATACTTTGGTCACTATTTGCATTATTTTATTTACCTGGAAAATAACTGACATGCTAGGCCTTGACATGTGCTATTGTTCCACCACCATTGGAGCACCTTCCATTTCGAAATCAGAAATGCTTGCTTGAATTTTTTTTTTATATAAAACAAGGCACTAAATAAATATATTGCCTTATGCCTTTACAACCTTGTTCACATGTGTTGCTTTTGTCTTCACTATGTTTTCTTAGGCAATTACTGTTGGTCCGAGATTGATATGAAGCCTAATTTAACTTATGTGCTTGTCCATTTTCTTTCCACTTCGTATGCGTTGTCCTATGTAACATGCATGCAGGACCACTATAAGTTGCAAAGATTACGTGACCCTTTTTTTTAGCATTCATGTTTATGTTCTGCCTACATTTTACATGTCGGGCCTTGTGCTTAAAACAAGGTTGCTTGATTTATGCTAAACATATATTCTGACAGTGATTGCGTGGATATTTTGGCACACATTTGAAATTTTGATAACTTTAAATTTGTTAAGATCAACTATTTTATTACAACATTTTTATTTATTATTGATTTGCTTGAATACAACCTGACCTGAGTTTTGTTTTGCTCGGGTCGGGGTTAGAGCCGAGCATTACAGATCTAAAGATTACAACTTAGGATTCGGAGATTGGAGAAGCTGGGAAATTCCGAAGTCGTGCACACTTTGAAGTTTTAAACCGGTAAATATTTTCCTTGTATTCAAATTGTATTTCCAGTTCGAGTGTGTAGAAAATTCTTGTATAAAAAAATTCTAATATATATAAATTTATTTCGATGTTCAAGATTGAGTTATTTATTTATTCTGATATATATGTGTGTGTGTGTGTGTAAGTTTATTTCAACTCATTCCTGGTCACACCAGCTCCTGCCCCTGAGGATTGACCAACTTCATAAAGATTAGTCTGCGAAGTAGTATGATTATTTGCACCATTCCCCAAGCCCGAAGCTCTTACTGACTTACTAGCTGACTTCTTAAGTGGCATTTTCTTAGAAAAATTCTTGAACTTTAAAGATAATATCTCGAATAGCTTGGATTTTAGATTTTGAGAAACTATCGCAAAAAAACAAGCCTTCAATTTCGGAATATCTCGCAAGGTACTTGACCATTACGATGTGGATGTGGCCCCACGGTGGGCGACAAAAATGTTAATGCAAAAAATGACACTAACACCCCAAGTTGTAATTCAACACTTCACAAACAGTTAATATCTAGAAAAGTGGTAGCTACAATCATAAAAGCAGTAAAAACAAAGAGATTTATAGTGGTTCGGCCTAGATCTGGCCTACGTCCACTTTGAAGAGAGTTTTCGTTATCATCCTCAATGTTACAAGGTACATGATTTATATAACTTTGCTCATTTTATCTCTTTACAACAATTTCTCTCCGCTTCTTCTTTTTAGTCTCTTGATTCTCTCTATTTCACCATGGAAATGATTAGATCTCTTTGATTGCGATGATTTTTGGAGTCAACCTTCATTAATCTTGCACTTAGACGATCTTCGATGATTTCATGGTGATTGAGATGTTGAATCGAAGCTTGGATGAACTTTAATGGAGTTAAGAATGGTTTGGAGTTGTTGAGAAATGCGTTTGTTAGCACTTCGTGGTTGGAGAAATCTGTCCCCCTGAATGTGGGAAATGATGGGGTATTTATAAGAGAGGTTGGAGTGTAGTGGCAGTGTTGTAATTTGGTACCCCGTATAAATATAGATCGCTCTCATACATAAATTAGGAGCCGATCCATATTTAATTTGGTCCAAGCGTTCACTGACCTAACTCAAATTGGAAGGACCTGATTGCATATTTAATCAGCGCTCCACATTCTTTGGCTACAAGCAGTCCACGTGTACTCTGTGCTTGCTATATACAGTTGGCATTTAATGAACTAAGGCATGTACATAGCATTAAAGACCTGATCATAAGCATTGCCTCCACGTGGATTCATGTATTTTATCACGTCACTGACCCAAATGTTTTTTGTAACGGCCAGAAAAATTCGACGCTTGAATTTTCAACAATAACACAAAATCCTGTATTCACTTGTCAAAACCAAGTATCGAACTCTGACTGTTAAGAGGAAGAAGTTAGAGGATGAGATAGAAAAGATAGAACTAATAGAATAGAAGAGTAAGAAGAACATCACATCAGCATCTCACAGCGGAATTTTAACAAAATATAATATCACATTACATATCAGAGTCTGTTACATTATATTACAAATTAGAATACAACATCATACGTGATACTGGCCCAATACACAAACTAGATACTTAAGGATAAATGCAACTACTAGACGGGGTCTTGGACTCATACTCCACAATACTTCATAGGATTTCCATTAGCACCTGGATCACTTGTCTACTCATAACAAGTGTTATGAGTACCCAAGAGTTTAGGAAAACACAGAAAATAAACTCTGGGTCAGCCGGGGGACTGGTGTGAGTAAACGATTAAAAACATAGCTTGATTAGAACAGTATATCTCATAAGACCACGCCGTAAAAATGGAACGGATTTTTCTCACATGAGATACAGAACAATTGGTTTGACTTTTCAAAAACGTTTGAAAGGAAAGATAATAGTAAGACCAGCCCACACATTAACATGGACGGTTTTTACCTTACTATAACCCAAAACATATTTGATATCAAAATCGTCTGATATTATAATAGTTTGTATGAAATAAATAACCATCTAGCGGAACGCTTGCATCTCACGCTCCACATATATATAATATACAATCAGAAACCACAGGTTCTTATTGGAGATTGGATTCCAACTGACAAGGTAGGGGAGAACCTGCCGATCAGCGTACTCTAGATAGGATACACTGGGGTTCAGCAAGAACGTCTTGCAACCCGGCCTCACATGACCGCCCACTCATTTAGCTTGAGTGTAGCGAATATATTATCACCCCACGGTTGTGATCAACAACCGCTACTGAATGCTGCAACAGCGAAAATAGATGAGAAGACAAAAAGGAATTTCTCTAGATGGTAATAATACACCCTGCTTGGGAATGACCCACCTAGCCATGCTGCCTTGCCCGATTTTTTGTCTTTTCCTAGTTGTGAGGCTAGAGGCTACATTATCTTCTAGAACACCTGTCCACCGTTTACTTTGAATGCCACATCGTCAAATCCGCCAGAAATCACTAATTGATTTCCACAAAAATAATCGGGCTGTTAAAGTGTTTATGAGAAGGTGTCTTCTCGCCACCACAGAATACGTTTGAGGAAATCAACGTACATGACTCCTTTGGAAATACTCTGTCAGATATCCGTCCATACAAGTTGTCCTGGGACTGGACAAACCGAAGACACTATTATGTAAAACACAATAGCCCTTGTATATCACCGTCTTCAATTATCTTAGTAATCTCTAACACGCGACGAATAGATCGAATCAAAGTGGAATATAAATTCCGGACTCTTCGGAACGATCAGCGTAATGTCTTTTTAAGGTCAGATCATATTTCCGAAATATGAATCTTTATTTTATTTCAAAATCATTAGTTATTTCAAAGGAAACAATTATCACTCAAAACAATTGAATTAAATTCAATACTTTAAAACCATTTTGGCTTGACACAAATGAATTACTAAGATAGTTGATCATTTGTCAATAATGCCCATTATAATTCAATATGTTTGAATTATCATTTCATTTCATAAATAAAATTAGGCAAAACATATTCTTTAAATTTTAATCTTCGATTAAACAGAATCGAATCCTTCTGTATTGTTCGTAATTAAAGTATTTGACGATGGTTTCTTTATTAAGCAATTATACTCACATTATTTAATTATATACATTTAACCCCTTTATTAAAATAAAATTCAACAAACTGGGTTGTTTCTTTCAGTATTTGTCTATGGTCGCGTCATCGACTATTTATCTTACTTATACATATACTTATATGTATATTTAATTTTCAGATCTCTTTCCTTTATTCTTTTATTATGTGTATAATTATTTTATACACTTAACAATTTCTTTTCTTTTATTCTCTTTTCTATATTTTTTTTTTTATTTTCATTTCCATTTAATACATAACTTGTCAAAACCTCGGCCCAACTATTTGTCAGCCCGAATACCCTCTTTCTTTCCCCCCTTCTTTAATCTCTTCTTCCTAATTAAATTCCTTGGCCCAATTTCCTTTCATTTTATTTATTGCGGCCTAACTACTCTTGTTTCCTTATACATTTTTTTTATAAAAATTCGGCCCAGCCCAATCCCCTAGTCTAGCCCACGCGCCCCCTCGTTTTCCCTCCTACTTTACTGCTGCTACCCCGACTTGTTTCATTTGTGAAATAACACGTTGGGCATCCTTTTTCTAATTAACTATTTCTATCCCATTTTCACTTTCAACCCAATTACTCCGTGCGTCCCTCCTCTTCTTCTTTGTTTTCTGCTGTTTCACTCCTTTGTTAACACTCTACGCCCCCTCTTCCTTATATTTCAACATTCCTCACTTTGTTCAATGTTTTCTACATGGCTGCTTTAGTCAAAAATGTGGGAAAATTCCCTACTTCTTGGTTGCTGTCACCACCTTCTGTTTGATGCAACAAACTTCAGCTCGCTCTTTCCTTTTTCCCTCTTATTTAATTTACTTTGTTCTTGAATAATACTTAGAATACGAAACAACAGTCCAAGGACGAGCATTCTAGACCAAATTTGAACAGAAATTTGCAGATGTCCGAATTTAATTCAAATGTTTAAAACTTACAAAATTGAACTGAGTACACATGGAAAACAAAACCATGCAACTCGGACGTATTAAGATGTCTGACCTCTCACGCATATATTTTGAAAAATCCTTTTCCAATGTTTACATAACTGATGCGCCCAGCTTACATTATCTATCCCAAAACCTATGTACTATTTCTTTTGTTTACTTCTGTTACTTCTTTCCTGCACCTATCCTATTCTTTCCTTTTTCCTTTTGAATGATCTGCTTCTCTCCTTTCTACTCTTGTTTGTTTTCATCATGCTCTCCTTTCCTTTCCTTACTTCCTGGAACATACACACACAGTGCACTTGTGCATGTTCACCAAACACCCCATCACACTGCACTGCCTCAATCACTTCCGCAACCCATAATCATGTATTTTTCCATCACCGAACCCAGAATTTTCCACTGAACATCACAAATTACCTTACATTCAAATGGCTGCGGCAAAATTTCGAAGTGTCATACAATATTTCACCGTCCGAACCGAGTTCACCCATATATACAAGTGCATTAGTTTCGAATATAATATACACTTGCCCAGTCCCTCTTCTTCTGCTTTTTCTTTTTACCTTTTTTTTTCTTTTACTCTTTCCTTGCAGTGTATTATTTTACTGATGAGATGAATCGATAAGGCTTTTAGAATTTGTAGAGAGATCAATTTTAATCAGCTATGCTGTTCGCACCAAATTTGAAACAACATGCATAAATTTCATAAACTCAACTTGATTCACAGTTCTATTTTAAAAAGCCTACATGCCTAAGTGACTGAAATTACTTATTGTGAGAATGTGGTATGGATTATTACTTGCAGGAGATGTATTACAAGACATGCTCATAAATCTCTAACAGTTGCCAAGCTATCGAAATTCTTGCAGGTCAAACTGCCGAAGTTTTGTTACCCTAGATAAGAGAAGGTTGATTACACCAACCTTCTTCCTAGATACTATCACTAGTGGATATAAAAATAAAGTTTATTCTCATATTTAGTTCATTAACTTTTGCTCTCTGTTTCATGTTTATCTCCGGTATTTCAAGTTTTGGTTTCCAGCTATCTTCCCTTTCCAGGTTTTAACCTGATTAATTAACTAAAACATACATTCAGTAGCATATATCCATGGCCGGTCCTGAGTATTTATGGACCTAGTGCGAACCCAAAATTTTGGGCCCTTAATTTTTTTTTAATGAAATTGAACTTAAGTGAAAATGTGTTTTTTTTACTGTGAATCTCCATTGAGAAAATTACGTGTTTCAGCAAATTCATAAAGTTTTTACCCCACATTTTCAATCTGTTAACTAAAGGTCCACACAAGTCACATCTCCATTTTAATATATTGATTGATGTCAACAAAGCATACAATCATATCTACTTTTGCATAGATAAATTGCTATCAAGTACACGCATCATGACAAGAAAAAACAACTCTAGTAAAGGTAATACAGGTTTTTTTTTTGGCCCCTTGACCTAATGGGCCCTGTGCGATCGCACGGCTCGCACTAGGCCAGGGCCAGCCCTGCATATATCTATCTATATAGCATATATCTATCTATATACATTTGTATTGCACCCAGTAATAGATTTTGTATGGTTTCAGGGTATACTTTTGCAAACTACATACCATATAAGTCGTATACAAATTTACACATCTATACTTAACAAATCATGCACAGTTCAAGTAGTTTACAAAAGAGAGAATAAAAGGGTGTTTACTCACCTGCTTTAGCTTTTCCTTTCTGTTTTTAAGTTTTCCCTGCTACTTTTCCTAGAAGTCTGCTACTGGTTTGATCACTCTGTTTTTATCAAGTTTGAATGGTTTTTGCGAGAGGAACGTATGGGATTTATAGTTGGATTTACAGGCATATTTTAAACAACAAAATATCACACTACACCATAATGGCCATTTGGTAACTCTTATTTTTTTCAATTACCAACACTTTTTTGTGTTACAGGTTAGTGACAATAATATGTGTTGTTATGGTAAAAATGTGTTACCAAAAATATTTAATTGTAATTTTTTTATTGTCAACACTTATTTGTGTTGGTAAGGCTGGTCGTGGAGGGTAAAAACGTAAACATGTCTTGCTTTCTACCGTAAACCTATATTCCTTTTCTCTATTTCATTCTCAACGCTTTTACTCTATCTCGGCCGCTTTAAAAAGAATTAAGGATCGCCTCTTTAGTTGAATTGGTCCTCTGCGAATCACTGGGGGAATCGACCATTTTTTTTCAGACTTCGAAGATTTCACTGGGGGAATCGCGCTCATGTTCGACTTCATAGAATCGGTCCTCGACTTCAACGTTGAATTCGAGGATACTCGATTTCGTGTTAATCGGTTTTGGATTCAGGTATGATATAGTTTATTCATGTTTGATTAAGCTGTTAAATTCGAGGATACTTCCGTTTTTCTGTGTTTTGCATTTTAGCCTAAACAGCCTTCTTCGTCTTTGAATCTTGATGAAGAACTTGCTTCATTTTCTGTTAAGTCTATTCTTACAACTTTGGGTAGAGTCATAGAACTCATTATTCCAGTTTTTGTGACATAGGAAATGGTTGTTAGTAAGCCTGTCAATGGCATTCGATTTGGGTACCTAGGGATAAACTCAACTTTGAAATACTATGTGAATACAAAGCTCATTGTATGAAAACTCAGTCAAATCAAGGAATGAGTTGAATGACTAGTTACAGCTTCTTTATTATTACTATTTTGTGTATATTGATTAACTACTTACTTCATTGTTGAACTGTTTTATTATTCTGTTAATTGCTCATTGTTATTATTACCGTTTATGCAGTTGAATTGATTAAAGTAAGCTATTATTATTTTTAAAAGACAAAATAATGTATAGTTAACTTACTAAAACAAGAATAAAAAAAGGCTTATTTAATTCAACCACACAAATGGTAAGTGTGTAAATTTATTTATGAAATATAAGTATTCATTGTTGAATTCATAGGCCATGAATACTGGGTTTACTGATCATGGTTCAAAAATATTTTTCTTCGGTAAGTGAAAAATATTTCGAACCATTCATACAGTGCTTATATTATAGTCTCATGCACTAAAATGACTATTGACGACAATAGTTGTATGGAAACATACTATGTGGTCATTTGAAAAGTTTTATGTTTAAAACAAGGAAACTACCCATGTTGTTCCCTGTGTATTTTTGCACTGTTCCAGTATTTGTTGCTTCTTTGGGTGAGTTTGGGTATTGTTTAAGTGACAAAAATCAAGTGTTTACCTAAGCGTTTTTCATCATTTTTAATCAAGTATTGAAACCATTGTGTATATTTTTGGCTTGCTTCAACAAGAAAGAAGCTAGATCATCACAAATCCGTAGTGACATTTTGATGTATTTTGTATGAATTGGTACTGTAAAAAATCAATCAAATTAGTATGGCTTTGTATTCATAAAGTATTTCTGCTTTTGTAGGCATACATAATAATGTATAACATATATAACAAACAGTGCATGTCATTGGCTTTAGTTTTTGTCAAATTTATTTTCTCTAAACTAAAAAGGATACTCTTAATTAAACAAGCACATGCATAACACAACGCCAATACCGACCTTCAATATCATGTCTTTCAAATTAGATCCCCATATCCTCAAATTTGTTGCAGCGAGACCCCGACCATTGGTTTCTTCCAAAGGACAACAGAGTTAATTTATTATATCATTGGACTTGTATTTTTCCACATTTTGTGCACAACAGTGTTTTAAATGAGGCATCAACAAAGTTCGATTGGCATGTTAATTGTAAAATGTATGGTATCTGCTGCTAGAAATTTCTATTATGCCTAGCTTTCAAGTTATATGTCGAAAGTCCTGGGCATTTTTGGTCAAAGAATGATGATCTCAGCTTTAATTATGATGTACTATTAATGTGCCAATGCCAGTTTTTATCGTACAAAATCATGATAGATAATATTAACAGCATCACATATGCCAATCGGCTTCCATTGCAAAATCTTAAATATTGCTTCATTATTTGCTTGCAGGTTTGAGGATCATGGAAGATCTCATTAAGCATGGAAAGGAGACATGCGAGTGAGGTTGATGAAATTTTTGATTCAGTCAGCTACAACAAAGGAGCAGCTATTATTCGGATGCTGCAAAGTTATCTTGGTGCTTCACCTTTTCAGGTCAGACATAATATATAAATTAAATAATGTATTGTACCTTAAGAAACCTAAAGTTTTGGTTAGTTCATAAACAGACATGTAATTGATAATCAGTAGAGATTGGAGTTTTTTGTTCTTTTCATTTGAGTATACATAGACATGTAATCACTATTGTGCATCTCTGCTACCATACTTCAATCAGTGGAATGTTTTTACTAATAACATAGAAGTTCCTTTTATTCCAGATAGAGTGGACACATATATATGATACCTTTTAGATTGTATACATATACTAAGTATAAAAGGGTGTCTAATCTATCAATTTAGGTACTTAGTTTAAAATTGATATAAACGATCTATCGATTTTATTTTAAAAAGTTGCGTGTAGGTGTGGTCATAGTGTCCCATTTGTTCAAATAATTGTATTAGAAAACATGCACACTGGATTACACTTATATATAAGGATATAAATATAAACTTGCAGTGTACATGAAACAGGAATAGGCTTTTTTAATACAATTTTGATTGTATATAGATACTGATATTTTCTTTAATTTTGTTTATATACCAAAACATGGTTTTTGATGCCACTTCATAGATCAAACACATGAAACTGAGCAATGTTTTTGAGCAAAACTGAGCATTGCTCAGTTTTTCTCGAAACTGAACAACGCTCAGTTTCAAGAAAAACTGAGCAATGCTCAGTTTTGTTCGAACTCAGGTTTGCTCGAAACTGAGCATTTGCCCAGTTTCTCGAAACCGAGCAATGCTCAGTTTCGAGAAAAACTGAGCAATACTCAGTTTCGCAAAAAAAATAAACAAATCCTTGTTCAGTTAGTTAATGCAAGATGATATTTATCAGTTTTGCAATTTGTTATTTCTGTAAAAATGAGTGCGTGTATATTTTGTAGGCACTTATGGAGGAAGAGGGAAAAACCAGGATTTGGAATGTAATAGCAACGAGCATGCAAACATGTTTGATCTTGACAATGATCTTATCGCCAAAACGGACATTACAGAAATTTTGGATAACAGAAGTTTTAGATCCGGAAGCACCAATTTACGATGGTCCTCAAAACAGACACTACAAGCTTTGTGAATTTTCAGATGGAGGCTTTGTGATATGGTCCCTGTTTCGCCTTCATAATATCTAAAATTCTATGTATCTTTAGTAAAACTTTGTATTGTTTTTTGTAATTTGAACTTGATATTATGGTTTTTTGAAATTGAAAGCATTATGCAAAAGTGACATTATTGGAATTTGGAATATAGAAGTGTACTAAATACTTTTATTTGAATTGGTATGTTGAGTTATATATATGATTGAAAATCATAAAAACATGTTATATAAGTGTTGGCAATTTATGTATGCCAACATTTATAAGAGTTAGTAGGATTATGATACTGACATTTATAAGTGTTACCATATCTTATGGTTCCAACATTTATAAGTGTTAGCAATGAATATGTTTGTAACTCTTATAAGTGTTACCATCTCTTATAGTTCCAACATTTATAAGTGTTAGCAATGAATATGTCTGTAACTCTTATAAGTGTTACCATATATTATAGTTCCAACATTTATAAGTGTTAGCAATAAATATGTTTGTAACACTGGTAAGTGTTAGCAGTTACTCTGTTTGTAGCACTTATAAGTGTTAGCAGTTGGTCTTCTTGTAACACTTATAAGTGTTAGCAGTTACTCTGCTTGTAACACTTATAAGTGTTACAGGAAATTCCTCACAGGCTGTTAGTGACACATAAAAGTGTTACAGAAATTATTTGTAACACCTATACTTGTTGGGAATCCACTGTTTTGGTGTAGTGTCAGCTTCATTAATTTTGTAGATCCTTTTACCATGCCGATTTAAATCTTTGATTTTACAACTTATTAGACTCTAGCTTCCAGTTTGATTGATTATACACTCCCATACCCTAAACATTTGCAAATACAGTGCATTTTAGGCTTTAGACTTTGTTCCATATCCTAGTTTGATTTGTTCAAAGAAATATCTTGCATAATTAATACCATATTTTATACAAATCCTGTCTTCTTCCTAGTTTCTGGAAGCTCTTGCCATGCTTTACTGTAATGCAGCCGTATGGTTCAAGGATCATTGATCTTGGTGACAATTGGTTTTAGTTTGCTGAAGTATTTTAGGGGGATGTCTTGTATGTATCACAGTCACTATTTCACATGTTACCTCTCATTAATAGGTTGACTTTTGCTGCTTGATTTATAAGCAATACACTTGTTTTATTATGTGGCATTTTATCAAACAAGTTATGTTCATTGATATTTAGTTTAGTTTTAAACTACTCATGGATATTCAAGCTGTTGTGGTGACTTTCAATTTTTTTTTCCACTTCATGTATACACAGATTTCTAAATTAGAGATCATCAAATTGCTAAGTAATTAAATGTCCTATTTCATGCATTAACATATATATTAGGTTATATATGTATGTGCCTAACTCTAGTGTATAAATTTTTAGTTGCAAGCTTTTATTTAGTGTTATAACCCCAAATATATGTATGTAACCATATACATACATTATATACTCTTATATACTCGAAATTATGCTACACACAAGTTTTTAAGTTTCTTAAGTTTTGTTTATTATTATAAATTAATTCCATTTTAATTTAATTAACTCATAATAACCCATGTTTATTTCTAAACAAAGTCGTTTAAAAACCGGGACATTACATTTTTCTTGAAAGGCACAACCTATCATTTAAAGCAGGATTGACCCATACATTATATGTACTGCGCACGTCTTTATGCAATAATCATATTAGCCCCTTCCATTATATGTGGTGATCCATCAATTATATATAACGACCCATGGTCTAACGTATGTGAACGATCTGATTGTTCGTAGTCATAGCGACCTGCCTTAGTATTAGTGAACGAATAGACTTAGATCGCTCATAAACGACCTGTTTGCAACGCACGGATTTAGCGACCTATTGCTAAATGATTTGCTAGTGATCGACCGACTGTTCTTGCAGAAATGCTCTAGCATACTTTATTATTCGTGGCGCCACGTGTCATGTTCATCTATGTTTATATCTAGACAATCCATGCCTTACATTGTATGTAATGCAAACCAGTCCATCAACTTTAATGGCACAATTCATGAATCTTCTTGTTGTATGGGAAGCGGTCCATTATGGGTACTTCTTCCAATCCATTCAGTAATGCATGCGGTCCACGTCATCTATAGACCATGCTTAGCTCATGTGTATACATTGCAGTTCACATTTCCGCAAAGTTGTTCTACCACACGCTTTTCGTTCAACCGGATACGGTTCGATCCATACTATATGTATATTTCATGCTGTTACAATACTTCCGATAAATCAGTGTGGACAGGCCCAGTCTCTAAGCACTTCATCTCTCGATCCATTAACATTGGGTACAACTAGTTTCCCATTCTTTCGAAGCCATCCCTCTCGATCAAGTCCATACTTGTTCATTTCCTCACCGTCGATACCCATCTCTACCTTGGAGATGATTTTCAATAGGTTAGGATCATCCCAATGACTGGAACCGATCTGCTCAATCAAAGTCGATCTGATCGTCAAACTTGATAACATCTCTGGATCCAGTTCGCACTTAGGTCTGAAATCATATCCTGCGATATACTCCAGTTGATTCCATTCCGGAAACACATCCCCCAAATTGGCATGTCTCCTACTCAATGCATCAGCTACCGCATTTCCCTTCCCGGGTGTGTATGCGATATTGAAATCATATGAAGCCAAGAACTCTAACCATCTCTGCTGATGAAGATTTAAATCCTTTTGAGAGAAAAGATACTCTAACAACTTATGATCGGCAAACAACTCGAATCTTTCTCCCAAGAGATAGTGTCTCCACATCTTTAACGCGAACACGATTGCTGCCAATTCCAAATCATGGGTAGGATATCTTTTCTCATGTGGTTTCAGTTGCCGACTAACATAAGCTACAACCCTACCTCCTTGCACCAGTACAACACCTAGTCCGAAACCACAGGCATCCGTGTATACCCTCATCTCTTTGTTCCCTTTAGGAATAATTAACACTGGTGCACACATTAACTTCTCCTTTAGACCTTTAAATGCATTCTCACACCTTTCGTCCCAAGCAAAAGCTTTATTCTTCTTGGTTAACTGAGTCAACGGCGTCGCTATCTTGGAGAAGTCTTGGATAAACTTACGATACTATACAGCTAATCTCAAGAAACTTCTCACACCCGTTGCATTCTTGGGCGTAGACCAATCTTGCACCATAGCCACCTTCGCAGGATCCCCGACAATACCATTTTATGAAACAACATGGACCAAGAATCTCACTTCTCTCATCCAGAAGTGACACTTAGAAAATTTCGTTTTCAATTGGTGTTTTCTTAGCACCTCCATCACTGTCCTAAAATGTTCCTTGTGTTCTTCCTCTGTCCTTTAGTAAACCATGATATCGTCCACGAATGCAAGAACAAATTTATTTAATTGATCCCTGAAAACCCCATTCATAAGATCAACAAAATATGCGGGTGCATTGGTCAACCCGAATGGCATAACCAACCACTCATAGAATCCTGACGGCGTCTGAAATGTCGTTTTAGGAATACTCTCAGCAGCTACCCGGAGCTGATGAAATCCTGCCGCAAGGTCAAATTGGGAGAACACTCTTGCTCCATTTAACTGATCAAACAAATCATCTATCCATGAAAGAGGATACTTATTTTTCCTAGTTACCTTGTTCAACTCACGATAGTCCACACATAAGCGAAGGGAACCATCGGCCTTGGTAGCAAATACAACTGGTGCTCCCCACTCGGAAACACTTCTTCAGATAAATCCCTTATTCAAAAGATCGTCTACTTGCACTTCGAGATCTCGCTGCTCCCTTGGCGCCATACGATGAAGAGGCATCACCATAGGTCTGACATCTTTCATTAAATCAATCTGAAACTCGATCTCTCGGTAGGGTGGAAGTCCGGTCACTTCCCCGAAGATATCCGGATACTGGCCAGCAATAGACAAATCTGATAACTCATCATGCGGGATGTCGAGGGAATTAAGAAAACTAACCATCACCCCATCACTAGGTAGGCAACCCAATACCACCCTCCGCCCATCATTCGCTCTAATGGTCACCGAATACCCCTTACAGTCTACCATCACCCCATACCTTTGGAGCCAATCGACTCCCAAAATAATGTCAAACCCAGTAAAGCCCAAAACAAAGCAATCACAAGTAAACATACATCCATGAATCGATAAGGCCAAATTTCGAAAAATCATACAAAGGCTAGTCGAACCACCAATCGGGTTCGTCACAACTAAAGGTCTATCGACAATCTCGGGTTCCAATTCCATCTTATTTACCAGGTCACTAGACACGAAGGAACGGGAAGCCCCGGTATCAAATAAGACTCGAACGGGAACATCATAAATAAAAAGCGTATCTGAATAACGACACCTTTTCCATTCTACGCCGCAGTTGGGGGCATTCGAGGAAGAAGGAACAGCGTTGATAACATATGATTTCACGATCTTCTTCTCCTTAGGAGGTCATGGACATTTATCCTTGTGATGTCCCACTTGGCCGCAATTGAAGCACTTCCTATCCGCTGGCTTTGCTCAACAATCTCTGGCATAGTGGACCTTCTTGCCACATCTAAAGCACTCAATATCTTTCTTATTCTTCTTTTTCTGACCATCCTTGGTTTGGTTCTGTTTTCTCTTATTCTGAGAATTCTTATTGCCTTCACCGCTTGCCCGCGGTTTCGGTTCCTCTGCAGATGTAACAACGACCTCAGTCTTTGGCTTAGGGTAAAGGCTCTCCGACCTCAATGCCTTTCCCATAATAGATTCGAACGTCTCATCGGTATGATTTATAAGTCTTTCCCCCAAGTACCCATCTAGGCCAGTTATGAACTTGTCGTTCTTCTTCTCGGCAGTATCGATAAAAGATAATCCATATTTTGGTAAAGTATCGAATTCAGCAATATATTCCGAGAGTGCCCTACCATTCTGCTTAAGCTCCAAAATTTTCCTAAACAATTCTGAATTCTAAGCAGCTGGAATAAACTTGTCACTGAAATGAGTCTTAAACTGATCAAGTAACTTGATCCTCCGGAGTAGCTGCTTTAATAGGATTCCACCAATTCATTGCCCATCCTTGAAGCTGACGGGCTGCTAGCTTCATTTTCATTACATCATCGATCCCTAAATCCTCGAAGATGTGCTCACAACTATCAAGCCAATCTTGAACTCCGTAGCCGATTCCGTTCCATGGAACGGCTTCCCACCAAGACTAGTATAATCCTTGTTAAGCTTGATGAAATCGACTCTAGGCTCCTGCACTACACCACCACCACCGTTAGCAGCATTAGGAACTGCTCCCTGAGCATCCCTAAGAATCTCTCGCATGAAGGCAGTACACATCGTCCTTATGTCAGGGACATTCCCATTGTTGGCTCTTAGATCCATACTCCTCGTATTTCGGCTCAACGTTCAATCTGTAAAGAGAAAACGATTAACCATCTCTTTAGTGGTGCCAGTGCAGTGCGACTTCATCTTTAGATATACTAATGGTATATATATATATATATATATATAGTTTTTGAAAACCAAAATATCACAAATACGCGCTCTCACATACATATACTATCTCTCCCTGATGTATTCCCCTAGGTTAAATTATGCAACCTAGGCTTTGATACCAAGTGTGATGGCCGCCCCGCACCATCAGACATTTCCCTTGAAATGCGCTGTTCCAATTCCCGACAGGCACAGGACGATCGTCAAAGGAAAAGGGTTTAAGCGATGAACTACCAAAAATCTGTAGTATATCTCACAGGGCATGGAATAAAATATAATAATAACATAACTTGGCATAAAATAGGTGAGACCGTGCATAAGCTGAAAATTAAACCATATCCATCAGAGTAGTGGAATCCAAAATACAGCTTATGATCCAAACCATTATTACAGCTTCAAAATACTGCCTCTAAAAAGGAAATAAAAGAGGTACACTACTAATGCCCAAACTAGTGACCAATAACAACACAAGGAGAATATATTTATATAGTACGTGGAAGCCTCTTACTCGTCTCCGGACAGCTACTCATGCATAACCACCTAACCTATCTCTAGTCTGCTAGTTTAGGAGCACCCACAATAATAAGAAGAGACATAAAAGTATGGGTCAGACAAAAGTCCGATATTAGCGATAGTAAATCTATAACACTAAATAGAGCAATAACAGGTACAAGTAATCATACCTGACCTGGACCTGCAACCAAAGAGTTAGCACAACAAGATATACAATACTCTAAGGTAACACTAACATATAGTGTAAAAAAGGAAGTGTGCGTGTCATGGTGATAGCAAACATCAAACATAGCAATCATCCTCACATCTCTCACTCAGTGCGTAAAGCATATACGATATCCGCCGCTTTGATCACCAGATCCATTGTGGCCATGACAGAGTCCAACTCTATACAACTATCGCTACGACCACTTTGCCTTTGGGGGCCCTGACGGAGTCCCACTCCATACAACCTCTGACCCCACTACACTCGTCCATAGTCAATAACCCTAACGGGTCAACCAATCTAAATAGCCCTGGCCCTGGTTCATCTACATACCCCCTCTCTCAATGGTGAACCAAAGTTATGGATATCGATAACCCCTTTGCACACGTCCCGCAACAAAGCCCAATTCTAGAAGTTAACTCGTTGATTCCCATTTGGATCCTGAGTAATAACTTCAGATTTGGACTTCCTTTGCACCTCGGTTTTTGGTCGGATTAGAGTTGATCTTCAGAAGAGTTCACGAACGTCGTCACGTGGCGGAAATTCAAATCCAGTTCGGTTCGTGGCGCTCCATCTGGTCGGTTCGTGACCCTCTTCTGGTAGCGGTTCATGACCCTCTCCCGGTGGCCGTTCGTGACCCCAGTTTGTGACCCTCTCCTGGGGGGTTCATGACCCCAATTCGTGACCCTCTCATGGGGGCGGTTCGTGACCCTCTCGTGGGGGATGTTCGTGACCCCGGTTAGTGACCCCGGTTAGTGACCCTCTATTGGAGGCGGTTCGTGACCCTCTCCTGGTGGCGGTTCATGACCCTCTCCTGGGGGCGGTTCGTGACCATCATCTTGGAGCGGTTCGTGACCATCATCTTGGGGCGGTTCATGACCCCCCCGACCACCATTAGGAACCGAAATCCTACAGCTTTTCCAATAAGATAATTTCGCCAAACGACGGAGTTTTTAACCATTCTTACTTTCCTATGCAATCACAAAACATACCAAACAGCAGCAGTAATATGTAGAATCAACCAAAAACATCAAAACAATAATTCCATAGGTTAATTTAGATCAAACATGCCCAAAACCATGATTTTCCCTTAACCATGTGATTTTCCTCTTAACCATATCTAACTATAGGATTAGCAAACTTACCCCAAATTAACCCAAACTCATACCAGTGACATAAAATATGATTTTAGAATTTTTCATATTTTTCCATATTTTTATGATGTATAATTTTGCAAATTATCACTAATCACCCTAATTAGCCCTAATTAGTGTATAAACATGCAAATCACTCACCTTAGCCACAAATAAATGATAGATCTGAAACTCTAATTGAACCGGCTCAGATTCCTATGTAGTGAAGCTGCTCTAATTAGGTGCCAACCCGACTTGATTTGATGCAGTTTTGCTTAATTAGTGATTAAAGGGAGATTTAGAAGATGAAGGCCATTACTAGGATTCAAGGAATGTTTGTGGCGGCTGGAAAAATGAAAGGGAATGTTTCTCCAAACCCTTTCATTCCTCCCATAACCCTAATCCCGAAATGTGTTATGGGCCTAGCTGCTTATCACCCTATTAAGCCCAATTAGGTTGTTTTTCCATCTTCAAATCTTATTTCAGCCATATCTCCCAAACGGTAAGTCCGTTTAATTAATTTGACCACTGTACGGAATGAGAAACCATCATTCAAATCCAATGGAAGTGGTTTCGGGTCAAAACTCCTTACCACTCAAAAGTTATAGGCGAAACAAGATTCTCTAGGGGTAAAATGGTCATTAAAATTCGGCAAAAATCGTGAATGTGGTAAATGAACCCAATAGTCGTTTCCCAAAGTTACACGACTATATGACCTCATATGAAAATAAAATAAATATTCTACGACCCTCCGATACGTAGAATGCGGGTCGTTACAAGGCACATGAGGCAATACCCAAGATAGGAATCTACTGGTTACCCTTTCTGATTGGTCGCAACCTATACGTGGCCGGCCGCGACTATCAATTCGACAAAAGGGTGCACCCATCGAGTTCAAAATCACGATAGTAATACGAGTAATTAATGTCGCTAGAGGTAGCTAACCTCAATGGCCAGATGTAGACTCCTGTTTTAGTCATTTCAATTATGACACAAGTGTCAAGCCTATTCATAATCGTTCTCTTACTTCATTCCACTAATCATTCACCAATTCAACCAATACATTTGGATATCATTCACCGCGTACATGGTTATCAAAGTGGTTACAGGATTGACAGAGAGTATGTCAATATCCATCACCAGTCGCTTTAATAACTCGGCGTTTGTTTACATATCACTTGTTCATTATAGATTTTTTTTCCAAATCACATTTCCTTATTTAAACATTTTCGAAAAATCATCTAAAAAATGATATGTCACGCAAACCCATTTTACTTTATAAAATAACCTTTAAGACCCATTTCTGATTATAACTATAAAGCCAAATTTAGGCAACTTATTGGTTAAACCCCTTATTTCTCCATTTTACACACCTCCATCTACTTAATCTATTATATTCATACATAGTATATATATACATATATTTCTTCACGTGCCGATCAGAACTGCATAGCAATTAAGACTTTGATAACATGAACCCCTTTATATGCATTCGCCCCTTCAGTAATTATTCCATGCATTCACCCATTCAAAACTGCATAACCACTAAGCCTTTCGAAATTGGAACCCTTTTACAGCTTAATAATAAGGTAATTTTTATTCTAATCCACGGTTTTAATAAGTTAATCCACCATTTTACTTTAATAAGTTAATCCACGAGTGGATTAACTTAAAGATTTCACCCTATTATATATCTAACAATCGATTTTGTGCTTCTTGTTTCACAATTTTGCTTTATTTCACAATTCCCATATCAAATTAATAATAATAATCCAACTAGTCTAAAAGCCAGATCTCAAACCAGATTAATTATGTGAAAAAAATACACATTATATCGTAATGTGACATAGATAACATATAAATCTACTGTATGCAACATGTTTCTTATATAAATTATACCGACATGTCAATTTATAAGATTTTCATTTGGTAATCAAGTTCTCTTGCTGCATATGTTAACTTGTGCATCCACTCATACTAGTCATTCATACATGCTAGTATACGTATGCATAAAAATCGTAGTAACGTGGTGAGGGACAAACAAGAAATCATTACTATAAATAAACAGATCATGGAGCAAAACATCAATGGGTTCATCAGAAAACGCACGGCAGATGATGTAGCATGGCAGATTTTAAACTCAATCCTTGCTTAATATTTCTATCAATTTTTCAAGATTTCAGAAAATAATTAACTTCAATTATATGTCATAATGGTGATATTTAAAAAAAAACAATTTTATATACAATTAATCAACTTCAAAAATAATAATAATAAACAAACTACTTACTGTTATGTTGAATTACTCCGCTTAACGCTTAAGCTTGGATTTAAATGCTAGGATTCCAGAACTGAGAAGAATGACGGAAGAAGAATACGCAGGGAAGAAGAAAACGCATGGAAGAAGGTTGAGAAGAAAAGAATACATACAGGTTTTTTTGTTGTTGTTGTTGGATGTACTGATTAAAATTGAATTTTTTGTAAAAGTCAAAGATCCTATAAAATAGGGTGGATTAACTTACTAATATTGTGGATTAGAATAAAAATTACCTAATAATAATCATGTATACAACAATTATTCCATGCATTTACCCATTCAGTAACTTGAACCCCTTTATATGCATTCATAGTACCTTTTTTTTTCTTTTTCTTTTTCTTTTTGCTTTTTGAAAATAATAATAATAGTATCAAATTTTAATCATAATATCGGTAGCAAGCCTAAACGATATAAACCCAAGTTGCTCCTTAAATGTCTGTTATAAAGAGTTGACAACAATTTAAATTTGCTACACACATTCTAGATATTTTATAGTCAAAATTTATTCCATTCCTTTCCCTGGACCTTTCGGTTTTATAAAAGTGAACCTTCTGCTATAAAGATATGTGCAATGAACTGATCTACAACTTCATGTCCAAATCTAAAACATTTCAAATTCACAAAATATGCTCTGACTTTAAAACAAAACATAATGGAATAGATGATTTAAGTAATATGCAACTAATTTATATTTCCATAATAATTACACCCACCTATTGTATATGTACACAGCGAGTTCAGTTCTGATGCACCAAATCCCCTTTTTTATTTACTTACCACTACCAAGCAATTTGTTTAAACTATTTACCAGTCCATTCGCCTATATGAAAGCCAACAACCTATCATACGTACCCAGCAGTTTAATTCATATCAAAGTGTAAATATATAGAGTTTACACCTTACGCAACACATGAATATATAGATTTAACATGTATTTATTTATCAAACTTGATGGATGTTGGGCGCGAGTGACAAACACTCACCTCGACTACGTAGCGGAGATCCGACACTCTTGAATCGATTCCGGACTGTTGTACGTTGCTTCAGACGTGGTAGCTTCGCTGCTCTATCTTCTTGTTGTCTGCTTCTTCTGTTTTTTTTATGGGTGGCGGATGCTATAGGAAGGTGGAAGGAGTTGGACAGAAAAAAAAATGGGGAAGGAGGATAATATACATAGTTACATAACATGGTTTATACTGACAAAATGAGGGCTAAGATATTTTCTAGAGAATAGGTCGAAGTCCTTAAATCGTGGCCATACTATACTATTTAGCACTTCGAATCTTTCTCCTTTTTTTTTTTACTTTTACAATGTGGCACTGGACTGTGGGCGCATGCATTGCGTTACCATGCAAATTTGGCATTCCTGTTGATCCATGCGTTGCCATGCAAATTTGGCATTCCATTTGATCCATGCGTTTGCTTCCCTTTCTCCTTTTTTTATATGAGTTCATGTTTCAACTAAATGTACATGTACTTGCCATGCAAATAGGTTACATTTTGCCCCCATGCATTTGCTTCCTACTTGTCCCAGGCATTTGTTCCCTTCCCTTGTTTCGCTTTTTAAATATATATGGCATCGTTCTATCGAGTTGGTTTCATGTACTTATGCACATCATTTCCAAACAAAAACATATATCATGTTGCCATGCAAATGGCTTTCTTTTGTCCCATGCGTTAGTTAATTATGCATGTCTCATGTGTCAATTTTTTTTCCTTTTTACTTGGTTCAAGTATTTTAGTTTAGTTCTTTTTTATACGTATCGTAAGTTGACCGTACACACACAATTTATATAATTTTTATGGATTAGAAACGAATGGTAAACACCATTCACAAACACCGTATATTTCAAAACCGAATGTCCCAATACATGAAACAAAATATCGTTGTATTCGGTATGATGATACGAACACGATAGCATACTGAAATTGATCGTTTAACACTCAAGTGAAAATTCGCTATTTACGCAATACCGGTTGCCACTACCGTTAAATCAACCGTTTAAATCGATTTAAACGAAGCTAACCAATTCCGAATTTGACAAACAGACGATGGCGTTTTCATTATAAAATTTTATACAATATTTCTATGTTAAATAATCAAATTCCAGAAATCATTATTTTCACTATTACACTTTACTGACTGATTACTATGTTGAATTACAAATCGTATAATGTTTCATTTTTATCTTCTCAATTAAATTCTAATTTTAAACCCAAAGCACGTATCACGAATTAGAATTAAAATTTTAAATTCTAAGATCTGGTCGAGTGTGAATTTAATAGGATTTTTGTTACAAAAGGAACAGTAAATTATGGATCATTACAGATTCGGTGGTTGAAGAAGGTCGGAATGTAGAAGAAGGTTCAGGGGATGGTTCTAAGGAAGGAGCATCTGAAAGTGGTCCGGATGAGGAATCTAAATGATATGATGCACATAATGAAGAAGCAGACTTGCAATCCTTCAAGCGTGTCCTCGTCTAGCAAACCTGTGGATTCAGTGCCAGTTAATACTTCTTTATTAAAAGGTTTCGAGTCCCATATTGCATTTGCTATTTGGAATAATCATAAGACAAGTTGGTTATTATGTTCACTTTATCAAATGAACATCACAATACGTACGACATTAGGAGCATGGCCAGTAAAAATGCATTTTCCATCCATCAAAGTTGAAATAATGGAGTATAAAAGATATGCCGAGTGCTATTGCTCAAAGAATTAAAATTTCTGGTTTGTACACTTTGGCATAGTTCTTATACAAGCATGTCTACTACCCGATTATTTCAACATTCATTAAGAGATGGCATCTGGAGAAGAATTCTTTTCATTTGTCTTTTGGATAAATGACGATAACATTGGATGACATCACCCAAATTCTAAAAATACAAGTGGTCTGTTATTGTATTTATGCGAAATCAAATAATCGTATTCCCACTCAATAGTTGATTATCTTGGTGTCGATGAGGCTATAGCAAATGAACCAACTTCTTAATAGAAACATATAAAGAAAAAGGAAAAAAAGAGGATGCAAAAGAAGATGATTACGTAGTCGTTTCATATGCTTATATCATATATTTATCAAATGGCACCTAATTTTGTGATAAGTCGGCGACGAATGTGTCTGTGCAGTATTTTAAATGTTTAGAGAACCTAAATAATCTTAGCGAACAAGCTTGGCGAATGAGAGAGCATTAGCCTTTTTGTACCGTCAATTGGTGTTGGCTTCAAGACGCGACGTAAAGCAAATGGTTGGGTACTGACATTATTAACTGTAAGTCGTTTCCATTTTTATTCTCTAAATATTCACAATATTAAATTAAGTACTAATTAGAATGCTATAGGCTTTAATTTACGATCATTTTCCTATGTTTTCTAATGTCGTTCCTACTGAATATTTCGATGACATGATGTGAAGGATGTGTAGATGGAAGCTAGCGAAATAATCAAGAGACATGAACTCAACCATAATACGACTGAGAACAATTAGATGATTTATCTCCGTAAGACGCAAGTTAAATAATTGTTGTTTACTTTGCTTTGCAACTTATACAAATGCGAATGACATGTTTATTTTTAGGTATGTTGGGGTCCATACCATGCTGTTAGATCTCGTTATCCTTTGTTGTTGCATCACGGGCCTACACTCCATCGCTGATAGTTGCATTTTATATTTAACGTCGTAGATAGTCTTCAAAATTGGGGAATTGTATGTAAAAGACCTTTTAGTGGTAACTAATATCTTTCTTGGCAGAACACCTGTACCACTCATGCCTTCTAAGATTTTTTTTCTCCATGGCCATCAATCGTGCCGCGAAAGAATGTCCTTCTAAAAAGTGAGAAAGTTCATGATTGTGCACTCCATTGATTACAAATAATTTCCATCTATCTTCTTCTACATAGACACCCTTCAACTGAAACGGACAATTGCAGTTCCTAGTTGTGCTAGTTCTAGGTTGTTTTACTGTGTTTTCTTTTTCGCCACCTTTTGCTGATGACTACAATAAACTTTAGCCTTTTTGACACGACCCGAACTTCCCCGATGAGGAAAGCACGGATTGCTTTGAGGACACGACAAATCAGAACATAAACATAAGAACATTTCATTGCTTATTACAACAATTCCATCAGAATACAAGAATATACAGAATATGAATAAATATTACACACCATAAAATACCAGAGATTTAAATACATTACTGCAACGGAAAAATAATACAAAACGCAACTGAAAGAAATACACGGATACAGAGCTTTCCGAGTATCGTTCCAGCTGTAAACCAGGATCCTGTGAATATAAATCTGCAAAACCCAACTACTAGCTGCCCGTGCGGAAAATAAGGGCACCCAGAGTTTAGGTTAAAACAATAAACTCCAAGTCAGTCATGTGACTGATGTGAGAACTAAAACAGTTATTAATTTGATTTTAAAGTTCGGTAAATCAAGGGACCACGCCGTATAACACGGAACGGGTTTTTACCCCAAGAATACGAGTGCATAAACAAACAGCGCAATGCTAAATAAAGAACAATGAAGCTGTTATAAGACCCAGGTCCCATCACACAATGCAACGCAAGCCGGAGGATAGGGTTTTACCTTATAACAGCCAAATAATGCTTGATACGCGAAATTTAATCTTTTATTATTACTATAAGTGAATAAAACAACTTCAAATATAAATGTATCAATCATAGACGGCATGGATACCATATATCATGTCGCCATACTAGACTCTACAAATAAAACAGCAATGTCGCGTATTGGAAATTGGATTTCCATCATGTACCAAGGCAAGGCGCAATCCTAACCGTTTCGAGACGCTCTAGCCCGTGTCTCAGGACTCAGCCACAACTGTACGTAGGCAACATGCAGGGCCAGTCCACCGATGTGGATTAAACTTAAACCCTGAACATGCGTTTCCCCGCCCTTTGGGGTGTAAATGAGCCAAATGACTCCATATCCGAGGCGCCTCGCAACAGCAACAACCACACAGGTAATAATAATAATATAAATGTCAGGGCTGGAAGGTCACTGACACTACCCTAGCTAAAAGGAAACGCATGCCCTCCCTGCTGTCCTCTCCCGTTTCTGGTTCACACCGGGGTGTGAGGCTCGCGAATTAATGCTACACAAATCTATGCCACACAGGCGGTGCTTTGATCATCAACCACAAGGCTTTGCTTTTCAACAGAAGCCTTGATCATTTGCCACTTAGGCATGCCACACAGGCAATCCACTCCATGCGACTGATGTTTATCGATATACAACCTCTGATCTCGTACGTCTCAGAGAGGGGTGAAGTAAGAGAATAAATTCCCCTTCACCAGGCAGATGTATATTTAATAGAGATCAATCAACACAAAGCAAAATTCAATGTCAAACACACAGTCCATTTACAAGTCCGTTCTGGGTCTGAACGAAACCGGAGGCACCTTATTCCTCCCCCATATGTCCAATACAGGGGAGAGCCCTCGCATATCTGTCGATCTCCAAGTACGATTGGACGATCACCAACTGATTCTCTCCTTTTGGGTGTACAACCCAATCAAGATCGTCAGTAATCATCCAAACGATGTGAAGACCTCCGGTCTTCAACCACCGTCTTCATCTTTGACTTATCGTTGAATTAGTTATTCAGAATGGGTATAAACCCGGCCTTTCCGAATAACTCGCGTATATAATAAATAAGTGTTACACAAGCACAACATACGCCTCATTCCAATTCAGAATATTCTTTTATTCAAATGTTCACATTCTTAGGGAAAGGTTCCCATTAATTTTATCAAAGATAAATTCTTCTAAATTTATTCTTTAATCTTCCTTTGGATATCATTTCAAACCATGTTAAGGTTTTCCAAACTAGTCGGGATTAGCGAACCACACCGAAGTAATCATTTATTTTATTTCCCAATCCCAACCTATTCATCCCATGGAGCAAAACTGGTAATACTCCATATCTAACACCACGGTGTTATCGGTAAATATTAAATACCATTTCACGTTCAAATCTAATTAAAGATTTAGCTATCGCTTTGGAGCAAAACTGGTGATACTCCTTTCTCGATCATTTCAATCTTATTAAAAATTCATTAAAACTCTAATTCAGTTTTAATCTCCAAAAATCATTACTTAATGATTTTTCAAAGTTAAGAAATTAATCTTATCTTTAACTGGGTTAAAGAACCAATGTCTTTTAAAACATGGTTCACGATAAACCCAAAATCACATCCCATTGTCAATCAGGTTAAAGAACAAGTGTTATTTAAAACACCATTCACTATAAACCCAAAATCCCATTTGATATTAAATACAAGGCTCTGAATAGAAAATATATCGGCTTATATTCAATATCAAATTCTGAAACCAACAAATATCGTATTGGAAATAACGATATAAATATATCTTTCAAATTTTCATAACCATATCTGTATAATCACGAAATCCAACATCGAAATATCCCAAAGATAATTTCGATTCAAGTCCATTCCAATTCGTATATTGGAAATTCTAGTAATTTTCAAAACCCTTCAAATCCAATTTATTTAATTAAAAATATTGGATTATCCTTCTAGTTAATAACTAGTTCTTTTCGATAAAATATATTTTTATCTTTTTAAATATGGGATTTTTCACCCTAATTCTTTCTAAATCATTTATTATGATTTTACACAAATTATTATTATTTTTGATAATTTTATTCAGGCCCGTACAGTCAATTTCCATATACGGTCATCGAACTGCACTTACAACGACCTTTTCCAAATTTGATTTGGTCATAATTCCAAATCCAACCGTTAGATTTCAAATTTCTAATATTCGTTAGAAAGCTCTTTTCGATACGAACCCAAGGGTCCGGGTTTCAGGAGAATCCGACGGTCAGATATCCCGTAACATCCATTCGAAGCCAATGGTCGAAATTCGCGAACGGTCGCGGCGCGACGCATTCTATTCAGGCCATTATATTATATATAATATATATATCGTCGATTTCCATTCAAAACATATTTTATAAATCGTTTTAAATTCATTTTCAAAATGGTTTCGACTTCATATTCAATTTTAAATCAAAATTGAATATTCCATATCATTAACATATAAATGATAATATTTCCAAACATCAGATTTTGAAATCACCTCATTTTCAATATTCACTATAAAAATGAATAAAATCGATATATCGTCCACGTCAAAAATGGCGTTAATCTAATCAACACGGCTTTTATTCAACACATGAATATTTTATATGGTTTATATCTTCAATAAAAATGATATTTTTATTGTTTAAATATTTTATTCAACACATGAATTTTCTATTCAACATATGAATATTTATTTTATTCAACACATGAATACTTTTATTTTCAACACATGAATATTTTATTTTCAACACATGAATATTTTATCTTCAACACATGAATATTATTTAATCCTTTTCTAAATATTATTTTAAAATATTCTTTATCTTCCAAATTAGAATGGGGCCCAATCAAATACCATATAATGTTACTTATATGGATTCCATACAACACATGTATATAATAACAATGATAAACAATCAACCATCATCCATAGTGCATTACACAACTGCATAAGCATTAATTATAAAAAATCAATGCTTACAACAGCCTGTCGACCAATAGATCGGCATATAACTAAACAATTGGGATTAGTGTATGTCGAATATTATCCCAACACCCGTGTGGGGTTTCAATCCACAAACACAGATTTTATTTGTTCAGTTGGCGATGTGTAAAAATTTTCGTCCCAATCCATATCAGTCAAATCAGTGTACATAAACAAATCGTTCGATTTGTAAATGGATATTTATTTTATTTCAACACATGAATATTTTATTTTATTTCAACACATGATTATATATTTTATTTCAACACATGAATATTTTTTTTATTTCAATACATGAATATATATATTATTTCAACACATGAATATTTTTTTTATTTCAACACATGAATATATATTTTATTTCAACACATGAATATATATATATATATTATTTCAACACATGAATATTTTTTTTATTTCAACACATGATTTTTTTTTTATTTCAACACATGAATATATATTTTATTTCAACACATGAATATATATATTTCACATCACAATCAACAGTCAAATTTCACAACACAAACAATCACACAAGTCGTCCATGGTCTGTGGACGATGGGGAGCAGTTTATATATGCAGTTATAAAATAAATAACTGAACAGAAAATTTTAGTGAGGAGTTCTCACTTTGGGATCCACTCCGTCAGTTTTTATCTGAATTCTGAATAGTCCGGATTTGAATTTGCCTGAAATTCCAACGTGCTCTGTTTTGGACGCGGTCAGTTTTGTTGCGAAGCTCTCGTCCCCACGATCACAATGGATCCAGTTTCGTGCGATTTCGACCTCGTATGAGAGAGTTATGATTTTATAAAGGTTCCGGATTTTATAGAGATAATTTAATTAAATTATTAATTAAATTTTTAATACCTTCCTCTTCTCCCATTTAATCACGTTTTTGTTGAAACCCGACATCCAAAACCCTCGATTTAGAAATCCCCTTATGTCGGCCACCAAGGACCGCCGATGTCAGATCGGATGCCACCTTGACGTGCGCCCACGTGGCGCCTCCCCACTGCTAGCACCGCCATCAACTCGGTGGCCAACAGTCTCCTCAAACCACGTGCGAAGTTGACAATTTTGGGGCGCGATTTCTCATCCAACAACACACGAAAATTCCTGAAATCGGTCTTGATTGGAGGATGGAGAAGAGCTCTTTAATTTCTCTTACGGGTTGGGGTTGTAATTCGCTTTGAATTGGGAGAAAATCGAGGCAAAAAAACTGAGCTATCGTTCGTTGAAAACGAAGTGGCGGCTGGGGTTTCGCTGGAGGGAAGGGGTTTTATAAGAAATTATATTATATTTTAATATTATTTAAATCGATTTAATTCCAAAAAGTGAATTACGCATACGAACTCCAGTCCGAACCCAACGATTGTCGCCCCTAGCTAATTACTCCCATTCCGAACACAATGGGATATGTATCGCAAACCAATTCGACTGTTTGAATCAGTTTTTCTTTAAATTAAAATATAACTCAGTATATATTTAATTTAAACGTATAATTTAAATTACCGAGGCTACATACGGACTCTAAAAATTCTAATTTTTTTTCTAGCTTCGTACTGACGATACGGTCCTAACAAAACTAATTTCGTCAAATTTGAATACCGTTTGAAAAATGACCATTTTCCGGTCGATCCAAATTGATTGAAGGGTGCGTTTTTTACAGGTCCCTATTAAGTTTTAAAATATAAAAAAAACCCGGTGATAAAAATAATCTAGAATACATCCCTATTTTTGAATTTTCGCTAAAAAAATTCCTGATCTACCCTTACGCACCTATTATCTTGCTAAAAAACCTAATCCTACAATACTGGAAAACCGTCGATCACTTCAACAACGTTTTTTTTTTTTTTTTTACGAAAAAATAGAAAATGAGATACAAATATTACGTAAAATTGCATACATTTACGCAACTAAGTGAAATAATTGCATACATATACTAATATTATACAGAAAATAATTTATTACTTTTACGCAAAAATGAGTTAGACGTGCTTAATATTATACAGAAATAAATTATTACTTGAATGTAGTGACTACAATTTTTTTATTAAGATTTTTGATTTTTACGAAAAACTAGACAATTAGATACAAATATTGCATAAAATTACATACATTTATGCAAAAAAAAAGAAATAATTGCATACATATACAGAGCTGTACTGCATAATTGCTGAAACAAAAGAAATGACAACAAAATAAATACATATAATTATAACAAGATGCATATATATATATATATATATATGCAAATAACATAAATATGTGCATACTCACATGAAAAATTTCATAACATTTACATCTACTACATCAAAAAATAAGTACAAACCACATTCACAAATATACATCACAAATTTCAGAACATTTGCAAAGCAGAGATGATGGTCTATTGAAAAACATATAATTTTGTTAAGACCCAGCTTATTGCGCAAACCACATCTAGTAGTCTCTGTAGAAACAACTGCATATTTCAATCATTTGGAAAAAGATGGACGACCAAGCTTCAACAACACCACTACACCAATATCCGCCGGAACACTGTTATCAAAAAAAAAGAAAATCACCATTAATAAGCTTAATGTGCAGTAACCTAAATTACAAAAAACTGCTTCAGAATAATATAAATACATGCGTACAATTCAGCAAAATAACTGCAATTTTTGAATATTTATATGCAAGTATTCCAGATATATGCATAGAAATATGAATATATTACAAAAACTGCTTCATAATTCTATAAATACATGCGTACAATTCAGCAAAAAATCAATAATTTCTGAATATTTATATGCAAATATTCCAGATATATGCATAGAAATATGAATATATTACAAAAACTGCTTCAGAATAATGTAAATACATGCGTATAACTCAGCAAAATAACAATAATTTCTGAATATTTATATGCAAGTACTCCAGATATATGCATAGAAATATGAATATATTTGTAAAATAATATGTTTTTCTGTTTGTTTGATAAAAAATTGCATACATATATGCATATATTAAGAATAGATACATATTTATCCGCAACTTTTTATCAGAAGTTCAGCAAAATTCCACAAGTTCTAGCAATGGTTTCATGAATTTATGTTTTTTACAAGTCCTTGTCGTATGAAAAATCATATTTTTATGCTAATAAAAACCTAATATTTATCATGCAAGTAAAATCAGAAAGAATAGGAAAAAAAAACTCACAATGGTTTGCTGTGGACGGTTTGAGATGCCATCGACCTCCAGTGCTTGACGCCGATGCCTGCGCTGACAAGCTGAGGAGGAAAACTCACGATTAAAATCCGAATTAGCTCGGATCTGGAAACAGGGGTTGCAGAGATACGTGGAATTTTGTGGAAGCCGCTGTTGACGCCGATGCCTGATGTTGCCGCCGAGATTTGTGGAAGCCGCCTGAATTTATGTCGCTGCCTGGTTGATGAGGTTGCTGAGATGAGGAAGATGATGTAGATGAGGTTGCTGAGATGAGGAAGATGCCGTGAGTAACAGTAGAGGACGAGAGTTCCTGAGATGAGTGATAGATGGAGCCTCCGCCGCCATGGATTAGAAAATTTTGTTTCTGTAGAAAATAAAACCCTAATACGTAACCTATAAACAATCCATACCCCTTAAAATCAGACAAGGGCATTTCCGGAAATATTAAAGGTGCGTTTTAAAAATAGGGATGAGATTTATATGTTTCAAAAGGGGAGGATGTGAGCCTAATTAACTTTATTTTTAAGGACGTGAGCCTAATTTTCACTTGATTGAAACTGTCAAAACATGTTTTCTTTTGCCACACTCACATATTGATTTCAAAAATTATGAATTTTTGAATCTATCAATAATTTGCCATCCCGGATCCAACAAAAGTGGTTTCGTCGAAAATGGTGGTCGTTTGCAAAATAGCTATTTTTAAGGCCTTTATATATATTAAAATATATATAAATTCCACAGCGACTTTTCTGAATTTTAAACTGGACATATGTTTCAACTTCTAAAACGAAATCTCAGTTTCTTACGTCCGTTAGAAAGATATGATTAAACAGATTCAAATATTTCTGGTTTCGCTGAAATCTGATTTATTTTGAATCATGTACATTCATTTGAAATTAGAAATCGAATTTTCGAACTGCCGCGCCATTTCAGGCTCGTTATATAATTAAAATAAATTTGTTCGTTTTAACTTCGTCGAAAATAAATTTTTCGTCGTTATTATTTAAAATTATTCATTTTAAATAATCAAAATCCATTAAAATCGCCAAAATAAATTTTTTTAATTGGTTCTGATTTTCTGGGTTGTTACACCTTTCATACCCCAACTGTGACCTTGGTTGTCTTCCGGACCCCAGTTTATCGCATTTTAGGATTACTACAACGGTATTAAACTTTTTACTTGTTTTACACCATCGGATCAATATGTTATGCGAATCGAATACCTGAAATCACATGGTTTAACAAAGAAGATAACATAGTTCATTTTTATGCATACGTTAGCGATTGTAAATTAAGTACTAAGTGAATTCTTCATCGATGGTAAAATGGTTGTCAAATCAACTTTTATGTCTTCAGAGTCATTTGATCGATAATCCTGCGGTCTATTGCTATCATTCACGTAGCTTTTAGCAAAAACAGTAAGAGCACTCTTAAATTTATCGTCGTTCACATTCTTCTTTTATGAAATGAAAAAAAAAAAAACAATTTAACTATAAAATTTTGTAAAATAGGGCATATACATTGTTATATTTAAAATTAAAAAAACTCAAAATTTAATAACTTAAACTGTCATTCTCTATCATAATGTCCTTCAAGCTTGAAATACCCAGAAGATCGAAAGAAATCTCCAATAGAAATTAAGAGGAAACCCTACATAAATTTTTCTACCCAACACTAGAATAGACTATACAACATGTAGAAAAATGCAACATCTTCTTTATCTTTATCTTCCATTCTCTGTTCAACAAACACATTTTCTTAGGGATCAATGCTTGATATTTGAGATAATACGTTGTTTAAGAAGACGCAAAACGACCGTGAATGACTGAGTGAAAAGAAATAAATTGGTGATGTAAAATATTATCAAATTCATTAAATTTTTAAAAGTGATCGGAAGAGAACATTGGGGTGTGAATAACAACACACATTATCATTTAACAAATGCATCTATGAGGCAGTGTGAGTCTCAATTCGACATATAATTTTTTTAACAGGAAGGGGTATAATTGAAAGAGGGTTAAGAAGGGGATAATCGGTGGAAGGGGAATGTGTTTTTTATTTTATTGGGAAGAGACATACGAAAGAGAAAAATGAGTGTAAAATGGGTGTAAACACACAAGGGCAAATAGAGTGGGTCCCACATTGGTCAGTTTGGAAAACAAACAGCACCGAGCTTCGGATTTTCCAAAGAGAACAAAAATAAACTCAGAAATCAGAATAAAAGGTCTAGAATAGAAAAGAAAGAAAAAGAGAAAAATAAATCAAGTTGCCTTTGTACCTGGATTCGTTAGTTGAGGTATGTTGCTGCCTTCTTCTTCACTCTTTTCTTTTCTTTCGCTGAATCGAAACAACGATGATGAAGGAAAAAAAAAACTTCTCTTTTTAGTTTTGGTTTCATTCCGCTGTTTCAATTGAATCATGATTCAATAACGAACTTCATTGATTTCGTTCTGTACCCTAAAATCATAAGCAGACTCATTAATTTCTTCCCAAATCGCGTATTGGCCCTGAGACGTGTAATCTCGCCATTTTTGCAATCACTCACTGCTCAGGCTATGTCGCCCTTGCTGTTTTTAGGGAAATTGTGTAATATTGAAAAATTTATGCAAACCGCGCTCTAGCAAAACGTAGTTATACAAAGGGCTAAGCATGGTTCATTAGATATCAACGCTCAGGTTGTGGATCTATGTTGATATTTGCATTTGTGCTAAGCGTGGTTATGCAAATAATGATGCTCATGTGGGGGTATGGGTTACACATACCGTAGGAACCGACTCCAGCAATCATAGTTCATAATATTATTTACTGATTTATGTCGGATTATATACCAAAAACGCCATCGTATTTATGCATAATATGATGTATATATAACAAATAACTCAATGGATCTAAGAATATTTTAGCAGCTTGAAACTTTATAATTTCAAAAACATATAGTATAATATGACCTTTAAAATACATATGAAGAATAAAAATTGTATAGCCTATTTTTTTCTTAAATGCTCATGTTAACTAGAGACCTCGTTACATTAGGGTACGTTTGCGATGAACAAAAATATGGTATTTGAGCGGAAAGATCGGTGAATTTAGAATGCGTTTGCGGCTATGAAAAGAGTATTTGAGCGAGAAATTTAAGCGGGATGTTTAGTTGTGATTTTTAATTTCAGTTGAATTGTAGTTATTTATTTATTTTGTCGTGTAGTATGTATTTAGTTAAAATGAAATGACAATAAAAAGTTGAAATACATGCAAATTATTTAAGCTACCTTAAAAATACAATGATAAAATGTGTATATAATGCAGCAGAAATACAATTATAATAAAAATCTTATTCGTTATCTGACTACGTAACAACTATCGTCGCTTCACCAATACCAAATTATCCTCTCTGTCCAAGATGTTGAATGCAAACAACTATATCTGCGTATTTCATAGAATTTCCTGTGGGGTCTATGCTCTTTTTGTTGTGTTCGAACTGTATGAATTCAAACGAGTAATTTTTTATTTATCAGTCGTGCATTCGGTCGATGATGTCATACAACTTATTATTAGCGTCTACTACGTTCAACATTTAGCATCCAACGATTAACAATCAGTAAAATTAGTATTTAGCATTTTGTATTCAACTTCAACATTTTAAATAATCATACCTCAGTATATGATTTGAGATCAATGATTGATGTTTCGGTCGACACCTTAAAATTCCATGGGTACTGAACCAGTATCGCTGGGGGACAGTCCGAACCGATAAAGAAAATTGGGTTCAAACCATGAAAAAAGGAAATCACATCATATTGTTTTAAAAAATAGATTTTGCAGAACTATGAACAATTTCTAACGCAAGAAAAAAAAATGCAAATAGCATCATTCAAACCCCAAAAAGGTGATTCGAAAGCTTATAAATACGTGTGTATCGAGAACATGCTTACCACATCAAGAAGAAATCAAATTACAACTTTGGTCGGTTACTTCATTTTCGCGCGCGTTGACAAGCGACATAAAAAAGAATGATCAATTGTCGTCTTTTGTTGTCGAACATTGCTTTTCTTTTTCTTTTTTAGTTCGATTTTGGAGAAAGAAGAGTCGATTTTTTTGTTCTTGTATTTTCTTCAGTTCGAATCTGGAGATAGGAGAGAGGAAATAAAACGTATTTTAGGGGATGGAAGTTAGGTAGGACTTGGACTGTCATATTTTAGAATTAGCAAACACTTTTGGGAACAAAAGGTAACTATGTATATAAATTTGTCTTAGCCTTTGTCCATCTGATCAATTATATAAATTCTATGCTATAGGTTGGAGGTGTTGCAATGATGTTACACCTCGTCACTATATTAAACCTTTCTATAATTAAGATTCATGTCTTGAAGGTTGCTAACTGCTGCCATGAATGTTGTAGATTATCATGTTAAAAAATGAAATTATTTGCCATAGCCATTTTACAAGTTTATTTATTGTTATTACCAGTTATTAATAAACCACTGAAAATCAAAAACTGCACCGAAACCTAAACAAAATTTCTCGAAGCTAACAAAACTTTAAATGATCGAAACCGAGTTCTTTAACCTTGTTTAAAATAATGATTTATGAAAATTTTGAGGATATTTGAGAAAAAAGAGAGAAACAATGTATTTCAGAAAGTGAACTAACCCTTTTTAAGGTTATCAAATTAAAGATTAGACTTTACGTAATTGCATTGAAACACAATATATTAAAATAAATGAACTCATCGAGTGGAAAAATTGGAGTAAGAAATTGTTTTAAATGTGAAGAAAATTTAAGGAAGTTGAACAATAGTTAAGATTGCGATTTAAAATAAGGATTTGTGAAAAATATGAGGATGTTTGTCAAATTTTTTTGAGAAACAATATACTTTAGGAAAGCTTTATAATAAAAGAAGAGGATGAAGTGATTTGAAAATGAAGTCTTAACTCGCTTCATATATAATATATAGGTAGGACATATATGTAGATCATGATTACAAATTTAAAGGGGCAGTTGTAAATTATATCCTCAAATTAAGAAGGGATGAGTATGTGAGTTCCGATTAATTCAGAATTGTATGTTGTTTATCAGACAATAATTGAAAAAAAGAAATAATAAATAGAAGAAGAAAAAAACTGTTGTAATATATTTGAATAATAAGGGTAAATAAGCTTAATGTGAGGGACATTGTTGTAATTTCCAAAGCATGCGGAGTCTATAAATAGTTAGCACATTTGTGTTGTATAGAGATTTGTATGAATAAAAATGTCTTCTTTCCCTCATTTCTTCTGCTTTTTGTTTGTTTATAACACATTACAAGCACGATTGTCTAACCAGCTGAATATTTTTGCGGTTTGTACTTTGTACTGAATATTATGTTGAAATAGGAAGCATCATTATTTTTGCATTGTACTAAATGTATTTGACAAAGCGCAAAATTGGACGTTTTTGGAAACTTATTGAAGGTTAACTTATGTGGTACTTAATGATATATAAGTGCAATGCAAAGGTATGTGAGTCACGCAAATATGAAAATATAGCACGTGCAATGCACGTGCATATAAAATAATACCAAAATATACTTGTACAACAACGAGAACTGCGCCATTATTCCCAAACAAGTTGGGGTCGGGTAGAGATGGAACCTAAAACCAAATGACAAAGTCTATTTAAATGTAACTAATATTTTTTATTCGTGGGTACTAAAAGTACCTAAGAATACAAAAAATATATAAAAGTTGAATATATTTGTTAAAATGTTTGTAAATATATCATCTTAGTAAATGAGATTGTCATAGATGATTGTCTAAGGGAAAGTTTGAAATTATTACACAAGCATAGTGGTAGATATGAATATTTCACAAAAACATAGGTTTTCTACATTTTCGAGAATGTTATTTTTCTACATTGTTCCGTATCAATACTTCTTATAATAATATATTTTATGAAGGTTGGAACGGCTGTTAATTCATTCTAATTTTGAACTATTTTCTTCTCTTTCCATTTCGTAGACATTTTTAATTAAATTTTATTTATTTTATATTCTATTGTCTTTATATATATTGTATAGTTTATTAGTTCTTAAATGAATGCGAGGTATTTATGGAAGTTTGCAATCATATATTTAATGACAATAAATACATTGCGGTAACAATTAAAGATAGAAGTCATTGAGATTTTGTCAAATAATTACATATGAATGAATGAAATAGTGTAAACTTCGAAATTATCCAAGTGCAAAAATGTACCTCTTTACACTTAATGGAAAATTTGTAGAACTACAAAATTAGAAAAAGTATATAAACATTTCATGTTTGATATCATTATCTTCTGTGTTGAAGACGGAATACTGATGCATTTGTTAAAACTAAAATTATGCTTCAAAAATTAAAGATGAAGCAGATAATTACTAATAAGTTATTTTTAAAAGAAATCATTACGCTCGTGAAGGTGGAAAGTTAATAGTGAATTTACCATTGTAAAACTACGAAGAATATTCATTGACACATGCATGCGCGCGCTCTCTCTCTCTCTCTCTCACACACACACACACATAATTCTTGTAATATGAAGATGAAGATACAAAGTTAAATGAGTAAAATATAGACAATATTGCAAATACTGCATGTTTAAAAAGAAATACCTTATGGTTTATGATTATAAAATAAATAATCTATAAAAACAAAAAAATATTATTTTTGTTATACTTAGATTCAAACTTGCGACTTCATGTGTTTAGTAGTGGTTTTTTTCACAGACACAATTTGAACTCATGACCTTACAAAAAATATTGATATATTTTGTTAAAAAGCGGGATTCGAACTTGTGATCTCATATGCAAAATGCAAGAGTGATCTCAAAAGTTTACGTCGACATCAAAAAAATATGACATCAATTGTGTAACTACAACTAATTGTATGTACGCATGCATGTCCATATATATATATATATATATATATATATATATATATATGTGTGTGTGTGTGTATGATATGTAGATAAGTTTGATACGTCTGTACTATAGTGGGGTTATGAATATTTAATTAATGATGTATCAAATGTTCTTTTTATTTCGTATATGGGACAATGGTTATTAAATTAATATTCTATACTTGAAATTATTTTTATCATCATAAATTTATTTTATTTACTCTTATAACCATTAGTATTGGACCGACAATTTCACGTTTGGTTTATTAATCATAAGCGGAGAGGAAATAGTTTATATTTATTCAATATTCTAAGATAAGTTTGAATATAGATAAATGTATGACTATTTGTTTTTATATTCATATGTTGATGGTTTAAAATTTAGGAACAAAAATGTAATAATAATAAATTATACATTTAATTTTTTTTTTATAATGATTGTGAGTTATAAATCAAATTTATATTTTCTAACCTCACATATAAATGCTTACCAATATTGAAATAATTTCAATCTAGCCAACAATAAGTTCAATGAATTAAGTGTACTTCTATTCCTGAATGTACACAATTAATAATGTTTAATCATAGTTATAACTTATAAGTGACATGTATATTGTTTTTTTTGTACATCTTAATTTTTAACATAGGTTTTGAGTCATACATAAATATAATAAAACATAATATTATGATATGCTACAAAAACGCAAAATAGAAGCATTTTGCACTGCAATAGTAAAAGCGAGCACATTCACATTTTAGTATGATGAAAAGTAAAGTGATTACTTTCTGATTAAAAGTTGTCCACAACAAAGGGAATTTCTAATAACTTTCGTTAAGAAGGATAATATCAACAATTGGTCTTGAAGTATATGATGAAAAGAACGCAATTAATCAATTCGCTTTTTGCTTATTTTCCCATTCAACTTTTTGTAGCTTTCTTTTATTCCACTGTCACATGCTTAATGCTTTGCATTCGATGATGGGTACTCACACCGCCGCATAACAAGATTGACCCACACAGTGAGCATGACGTTTATCATCCACAATCTATACATGTAAAAAACAAACGAACACCAAACACTTGTCCATTTTATATACTAATAAGGTAAGGTGTTACGTCACTATCTCATACATGATACATCAATTTCTGCCTTTAAATAGTATATATGTATTAATGCTAATTTAAGAGGGCGTGCTATTAAATATGATTAGCTGTATAATGAAATCAAATTTGTAAATTCTCATAAAAAAATTTGTCAGTGAACATTCGAAAAATCCGTTCGCATCCATATGCAAAAAGTGGATAAATATCCAATATCTAGAAAATAAAAAATGTGGATATCGTTCAAAAATTATCTGTTCGATTTTAAAAAAAAAAACTATGGTTTAAATTGTGTGTATTTTAGTACAATTGAAGATATTTATCTATTATTCTATTAAATTACAAGCTTGTTATATGTTCTAAATATATATATTAATTGCTCAAAACTCTTGATTATTATCATATTTTTTTATTTTTTATAACCTTAAAATGCAATGGCGTTCAAAAAGTTTAGGAAAAAAAAATCGTTCATGTTTCTTGGTTGACCGATTGTTAGCGGAAATGGTAGTTTTCAAATTAATTTCTGTATCCACGGATGCTGGTGTCAGATATTCAAAGATGACTTCGGATACGAATATAGATATGACATTATTCATATTCAAAATTGTCCGCTGATCGACATATCAAAAATATATTGAACCGCATATGTTTGTATATCAGCGTATAAGGTAAAATAAAGTACTTTAAATGTGAAGAGCAAAATGCATAGAATAGAATGTACTTGCACAAAATCATTTAAATACGAAGCTATCAATAAATAAATAGAAGCACTAATATAAAAAATGCACCATGGATTTTACTTTCATTTATAGTTTATTTTTGGTTAATATGAGAAATCCCTTTGTAGAATTTATACATAAAGATAATGGAGTAACAATGGAAAAAGGAATAACTGGTAATCACTATATAAGTCAAGCAAATCTAACTGTATTATGTAAAATCTTTATGGTGTATTAAGTACTAATAGGTACTTGAGCAATTAAGTTAATACCATTGGAATAATGAATGTACAATTCGACTTGTGGAATTTGCTATTTTAAAACACACATATTAAGCATGACTTTTAAATTGCGAAAGGTATAAATATGGAAAAGCTTAATATGTCCCAGTGGTAAAAATAGTATTTATAATACCTTCCATTTTCTTTTATCACAAAAATAGTATTCTATTCCTTTTTCTTAATAAAAAGCATACATGTTCATTCTATAAATGCGCATGTGTAAGTTTGTTCATTGGCATTTACAGAATGTGCATATATGTTTTTTGAAGGCTTGAAGTAAACAACCACTTGCTTTCTTCCTCATTTCAACATTTTCGTCAAATCGGATCCAAACTTCCATCTCCCAGCTCTAATCACAAACCCCCTCTTTCATCCAAAAATCAGACTCACATACTTTTCATTTTTAAACTCCAAATTTACAACAACATCACCCATCTTCTAATTAATTGAAGATATTATAGGTATTTTTCCTGGGTTTCATTTTCAACAAAATTATGATGTCACAAATTGCATGTATTCTAGTTCATCATTTTCCTTGTTGCAATGCAGTCTCATACTTTTGTTTTAATTGCTAAAAGGCTTTATCAAAATTGTGCAGCTAACGGCTACCATTCTAATTATATATTATTATGATGGTGAATTAGTGGCTGAAGATGACGTTAAACGTAAGTAGGTTAGTGGGATATGAATTGATCAAAAATTAACATGGGTTCGTTGCTCTATCAGATAGAGTCTATCTCGATATATGTTGCATTTGCAGGGTGGACATTTCTAAATTTTTGTTTAAACCAACTCATGCTAATTTTGTCGTCGATCTAATTTCATTCGAAGAAGGAACTGTACTTAATAACTCATGACATAATATATTCAATATTTTTGAGTGATCGAAAGACGTTGGAAAACCACTAGCATTATTTCAACTTCAAATGAAGTTATAGCCTTTTCTCTAACTTTAAATGAAATGTGTTTGTCTCCGATCTCCACCTATCACACAACGCAATGATAAAATGATGGTCCAATCTAAGATACACAAATTGAAATGTTTTCCAAAAAGGGGTTGTTCTTTGGTTACTTCTAGTCGGAGATCTTTTCAATCTACGAGTTTAAGTATGCTTGAATGATCAATATCTTTAATTAGAAATTTCATATATAATTAAATTCAAATGTATGACAAAATCACTTAAATTTGATTATCAATATTTGTAATGAACTAAAACTAGTGCAACAATATACCTCCATGAGTGTTTGGTTTTGACTTCCATGTTTGTCTTGACAGTATAAAACTTCATTAATTGGTCTAGTTTTTTAATTCAACTTACCAAATTTTCTTTTCAATCAATTATTACATAAAATTTCAATGCATTTATGCACTAATATATATTTGAATCTACATTATAACATCAATAAATTTAATAATCAGGATACATCTATAATAACACTTAAAGTAATATAAATTAAAATTGCAAATCAAAGTTTAAATTTAGGGGGTTTACCCGTTATTTCAAGGTATGTAGAAAGATTCTTTCATTTACTTGGGGTTTACAGATAAAAATAAGTTAATTTGATGTTTGGATGGAATTGGGGTTTTGGTTTTGAGTTTCGAAGTTAGGGATTTTACGATAGTTTGCATAGAAATTGAAATGAGGGAGGAAAACATATTGTATAAATGTATTTGTGGATTCTATAATTGCGCATGAACAATGTTGTACATGCATATTTACAGAATGCGCATGCACATTTGCATGCACAAATTTATTTATGCGCATTCGCATGTACAAGTTTATTCATCACGTGTATTAGCCAAGAAACAATAACGGCTTATTTTCGTAACAAATTTCCATTTGCATGTACAAGTTTATTCATCACATGTATTAGCCAGGATACAAGCTGATTTTGTACTTAATTTTTTTCATATGCCTATTTCAAAAATCTGTCCTTAAATGCATGAATGATTTTTGTCTTAAGAAAGGGAACGTAGCTACATAAGCAACATATAAATTAAACGTTGTTTATAGTTAATACTAAAAGGACTCATTTATTGACTCATACCTAGTGTGTTCTAGGACTACATTCTCAATACACCACTGCATCAATTTTCTTGCATTCATTACCCTAAGATAGAAGAAATGTTTAAACGTATCTTTTCAATCGGATAACAAATGAGCATGTTTTAACAACTAACTAATCATATAATATGTTTATATTCTCTGGTATTCGCTATAAGTAAATTACATTATTCACTGAAAATGCATAACTAAATGTAACTGAATACTTGGTCCATTGATTTTTATATTGAAATGTTAAAACATCAACTTCATTTTCATAATAGTTGATAAAACAAAAAGCTTCAATGTAGACTGTTAATGGAGTCTGCTTGCTTCGCTTCTTTTCTTCCTCGTGCCCTAATCGCTCGTCTTCTTGTTATCTTCCCTCCACTTTGATTTTCGTCTTCTATTTCTCTTATAATCTCCTGCATCCACTGTTGGTTTCCTGGTTCTTTTGGTTCTGGGTATCCCTTTTCTATCGCATAAACCCTAGTTTAAATTTTCGGTCTTTTTGGCTTTTTTTTTTCCGCTGTCATCAACCCCTAACTAACACCGCTCGAGTTCCTTCCCACTTCTCATCTGTCTCAGGTTCCCTGTTCTTCTGTTGTCTTGTTTCTCACAGAGATCGATCTTTTTATACCTGGATTGCTTTTTTTTGTTCTGACCGCTTATCACCATCTCCCTCTTGCTTCTTTCTTGCGTTTCCCCTTCTATTATCCCCTTGTCAACGCCTGTCTTCGCCTTGTTCTCTTTGCGTTGTGTATCCTTCTGTTCTGCCAACTCCACTTATGTCCTTAATTCAGATCTTGTGTCGAGTTCCCTTGTGGAGCTGTTGGTGCTCCTGATTTGTCTACGGGGTGGGATTCAACAGTAGCAGGAAGGTTCGGCTTTTGTTTTACAGCTGTTTTGTATGTTTGATTGGGTGTCGACGGTTGTTTGATGGGTTTAGTGGGATGGAGGTTGCAGCTGATCTTTGGGAGAGGGTTGTTGCTACTGCTTTTGTGTTAGTTGGTCAAACCTCCTATTTTGTTGTACCCTATCCGCATTGTCTTCTCTTCACAACAAGCTTCAGATTTCGCCTCTTTTCTTTGTCGGTGGCCACTTCAAGTAAATTCGGGGCTGAGGTCCTTTTTCTTTGTTGGATTGGGAATGCTTTGTCTGATCTTTATCTGGTGGTTATATTGTGCTATTGACCTGGAGTGATTTTGATGAAAGCGATGTGCTTGAGTGAGCAACAATTCCATTCTCCGTGATTTGTCTCGCAACTAGCCATTCCATGTCTGGTAAGCTGAGTTTCTTCCACTGAGTTTTGCATTCTTCGCCGAGCTTGGTGGCCTTTGTTTGGAGAGTCAGTTTCATCAGCCATTCGGTTGTTTGTGATGTTACAAATTGTGGTGCTATAGTTTTCAATTGCTTTATGTTGTCGTTTGTTTCATTACAAATGGTGGTCTGTTCTTTGTTGTTGGAGGTTGTTGTGCTTTGTTGTCACTTGGGTTTTTTTTTCTTGTGCTTGGGTCCATCTTATTTGGCTTTGGTGCAGAGGTTTTGGTTGTTGCCTTGTTATGTTGGTTGTGGGTTGGTATGCTCCTTCCGTAGCGCGGTCTCTTGCCGTGTTCTGCGGTGTTTACGTGGTGTTGGTGAGGAGATTTTGGTTGGTGACGGTTGTTGTCCTGTTTGTGTTGTGTTTTGGTTGTATTAGTTTTCTAGGCTGTTTTTTTGTGCTTCTGTTTTTGTAGTAGTTTCTTATTGTATGCCATTGGAGAATGACTTTATTCTCTATTTTGTAATATATATCTTTTTTACTAAAAAAAAAAAATCAACTTTATTTCCATTAATATAAAAGCTTTGATGAAAAATGGTTAGGAGGAAAAATGAATTCCCAAATCTATTAATACCAAAAAGTAATAGTAAATAGAACCGTAAGATAAATCAAACATACAAAAACATACTCTGTCTTCATGATTGTCTCATGGATATGTTAGAAACCACAAGAAAGAAAGTCATGGACTTTTAGGCTGAAAAAGAAAAATAAACCAAAATTTAATTGTAACATGACGAAGGACACCTTAGCCAAACCTTTGTTGTTATAGTTTACCCAAACTACTTAAGCAACTGTTCCAAAATCCATCACAAATGGTGTATTGATTTTAATTCTGGATGTATAGATTATATCTTGGATTTTTGAATTTTTTATGGTTAGCTGATGCTAGGAGAGAAAATGGATGGAAGTAATTTATGCATTGAAGAGATGGGTTGAAGAGAAATAAGTAGAAAACGTGGAACCGCAAAGGGATGAAACATGGAGAATGTTGAAAGACGAATCCGTCATCGTATTCACAATGAAAAATATTTTTTTATATTTAAATGCAAGTTAGTTTTGAGAGTGAAAACAGTTTCATGTGGAAAAGTATTTACTTTATATTTAGAAGGATTAGTGGTGACATATTGCGTAGCTCTAATCTTATCTTAGAGATAAATGATATAGTACAAATCTCATTTATTATAACGAACAAAAAGAAAGCGAAAACTGAGATCAGACATAATGTAACATTGTTATTAATCTAAGTGTACGCAATGTACATTCAGCTTTTTACTTTCAATTATTAATCAAATAAATTATCTATGACTCTTCCATAACTTGTATTTATTGAAGGCATATCTTGCCATGTCACATATATTATGAAATGTTATTAACTTTCAAAAGTTCGATGAACAAAGAATTTTAATCGAATAATTAGATTAGTTTTATTCAAAATAATCATAAATTAGCATTCATGTAAATTTAATCCCCTATTTCTCTACAGTCAAGTCAAATTAATGTTTCTTGAGGGAAGTTTGCATATCTACTTGATTCATTGGTGAAAAATCTTATTAATGCACTTTTGCTTATCACTACTAATTAAAATATGCAGAAAAACTCAATCCTACTTTTACAATTCCTATCGGATCATAAACAATACTTCAACACTTAGCTAAAGATGAAAATAGTGGATTATTTTGTTAATTCGAAAGGTTTTAGTTTAAAATTTTGAAGAAGATACAATACCGAATACATATTCTTTCAGCCTATCTCTTATTAAATTTTGATTATTGTTTGCACTGTACTTGGTACTTTATGAGCTATTTGCACTATTAGCTATAATGACGATGAACAAGGTTTGAATTTTGCATTAGAAAAATAAACGGACCAAAGAATAAAAACCAAATAGGAATAATAATATATCCATTTTTGCCTACTTGTGAAACATAATAGTCAGATGAAATTAAATTTAAATGCAGACGTTTCAAATCTCGTTCATTTCATCCGAGATCTCACTTGATTTCTCATTTTCTAACTTGAGCAGAGGGATTTAAAGAAACGGGACGTTAAATTTTGTTTTCAATCTTATTTGCTACTCATCTTGTTTAAGATATTAAGCCCTCAAGTAAAATTTGAGAAAAAAAAAATCTCAAAATAAGATTGTAGATGTTATGTTTTTTAATTTAAACATTTATTTTTCTTCTTGTGTAAATTCAAGTATAATTGTACACTAATGGCATTTTCCTTACCTTCTAATTTTGTTTCTATTGTTTTGACAAGCAAGCAAAAATAAAAATTTGTTTTATATTTTCTGTGTTTGATATTCAAATGAAAGGAATCCTTGCAATCAATAAAATAATTTAATTTCCTCTCTACTATAAAATATAAAGATAGTAATACTGTATTATATAAATTATGTATGTTGAATAGATTATATTTTGATAACAATTAATAAAGAAAATTAAATGTCAATTTTAAAAGTTTCCCATAGTTGGTCGGGTGATGGCCATTTCAATTCAAGTTGTCAATCTGAGATGTACACCTAGGATACACTTATCTCGCCCAAGATCTCGTCTGATACAAGATATTATATGCAGAAGTTTCAACACGAGACACGATCGAAATCCGAAATTTTAAACCTTGAATGCAGACAAGCAAACAAAATTATTGTTTTAAAAAACCATAAGACTGAATTACCTGAATTACCTGAGATGCCTGTAAGCAAAAGAAATATTTCTTATTTATTTTGCCCTTGTGCTATATCCAGCTTTGTAGTGAGGATTACTTGTAGTGGTGAAGATCATACTTGACCTTGGGGCCTTCTGTTGTTTATCTGTTTCTTTATGCCACATTATACCTTTTTACGAAATTGGAGATCACTAAGCTAGTTTCAGGGATTTTATACTTCGGCTACATGCTCATTGCTTCATATGCCTTCTTCGTGCTCACCGAGTCACTGGTACTATTAGATTCTATACTTGCTTCTGGTTCGCTCGGCTGATATACTCATCCGTTAGAATTGATTGAGCCAACTTTCTATACTTTTTGCATTATCACCTTCGTACATTTGTTATGGTATGCAATTCTTCTACACGCACATGGACGGTTACGAACCACAGGTAATTTCATGTTATATTTGCAAGGCTTGGAGCAAGTAATTTAGGTCTCTGTTTAATAGGTTCATAGAGTTAAGAATTCTTTGTTATAATATGAACCTACACCTTTTCTTTAAAAATAAAAATAAAAAAAAGCAAACAAAACCATTAAAATTAGGAATTATTAACGTAAATAGAGAGACATTGTAGAGTATAGCATGAAGATGTACTTTATAATTCTTTCCGCATGGTATGTTTTTAAAGGAGTAAAATGATTTATTCTTTTTTCTATTTTGTATAAGATTAGGTGTGATATACCATTCGAAGTAGTAAAATTTTATTTGATAAAACATACAAGAGTATATTTTTAATTCAAACTAATAATATATGTGGCAATATAATATGTATTTTATCACAGTTTGATTGATAATATCGAAAAACATAACTTCATGGCTTTTATACCATACGTAACCATCCGAAAAGTTATCTAACAAGAAAAATTGACAATTCCCAAAAGTGTAGAATCCACATTGGAATTCTTAATGAACTTCACATGATTACTTATTTAAGGTCTTTCGAGTTAGACAAAAGCAGTAGAATCCTTTCAAAGGCATGGAGGTCAAAGGTATTGAATCAGATGAAATTTAATGGTGAAAATCCCTTTCGAGCTTATCAAAGGCCAGATGAATATGTTCGGAAGTATCTTTTAGAATTACCTCGATCAATAACTTTAACTTTCCTCTTTATTAATGATTTTGATGAGTACAAAGACTTAAGAATTATAATGTAATGCTATCCCTAATTAGATTTCGGAATTAGGGTTTGCACTTAAGAAATAGAGTACAAGTTTAGAAATTCCAATCTGGATCCCTATTTTGAACCCCTAAGGTCGTTTTTATAGATGTGAGTTAATCCTTTTTCGTCTTGATGCTTTCGCTTCGGTGCTTTCGATGGGGCTAAGGCATAAGGTTAGTAGCAACGTCCCTTAATTCTTTGTCTTCGAGCTATCGTCATAGTCGAAAGAAGTGAAGTAGCAGCAGGTCCAAATGATGGCTTCTGATAAATGTTCTGAGATAGGCCTTCAAATCCTTCGAAGGATGGTCATTGGCCTCTGCGAAAGCTTGAGATACTCGAAGGATGGAAATTGAGTGCTTGTAGAAGGACATCTTTGAAAACTCCTATTCTGATGATATCAAAGGTGTTAATCGAGAACAAAATGATGTTGCTAGATGTTCGACCACTTCGAAGGGATTGATTGCTACAGAGTCAATGGCTTCGAAGGACTTCTTTAGCCGAGGTTGAATCCCTCAAATGTTGTGGTGATTTGCTTTTAGTAGCCCCATTCGATACGTTCAAAGGGTTTATCTGACTTGAAGGGGTTAAGCTTGATTTCTTCATGTTTACTTGAAAGCTTTTGCTTTGTTAAGGTACTGGGAGGTGAGCCTTTCGACCTCTTTGAAGGGAAAGGATTTTGTCGAAAGGTATGACTTTAATCCCTTCCAACTTCTTCGAAAGCACTATGCACATATCGTCACATCTCTTCGACCCTTTGGAAGGATTTGTTCTTTTAATCATCCCTTCACCATACCGTGTCCTTCGACACAGTGGGAGTAATTTTAGCTACAACATTCCATACGGATCAAACCGATAGATTTTGAATGTGATGTTGAACCTTCTTTATCGATTGAGTCGATAAGCCTTGAGTGCGTAAGCTGGCGACGCTGGCGACATGTAGTAAACAGATTTCCTTTGGATCTTCATTACTTCCAACCGAAATGATGCTGGAGTAATTTGTAACATAGATCTTTGACAAGGTAGCTAAGGCCGGAAGAAAAAGGTGCCAAGCTTGTGCCTTGGGCAACTTTGCGCTTTGAACCATTTGTATTTTTTACATAATTTTTGTCTTTCCACTGTAAGAGTTACACTAAACTTACTGTAAAAATGATAATTTTAGTATTAGAACATGTTTGTAAACATTTTTTTAATCAAATATAAAAACATAAACTGCTAAATATGAAGTTATTGATGATAATCTTGAATAAAAGTTTCAAATTCACGTCTACGACACAAACAATATAAAAATTACGATAAAACTAGAAATCATAATGTTCAAGTTTAAGCATTCGACACTACACTTCAAATTTAGTTCAACTCTAATCACTGATATCCAATTTTAATTTGACTAAACTTAAAATTGAAACTAAAATCAATATTAGTTTGACATTACCTAAGCTATAAATTAAAATCAATTTAAAACCAGGGAAGCTTTAAAGTAAAACTAGAATTAACTAACCTTTAAAATTAAATTAACTAATTTAAGTTTAAAGCTAAATTGACATTAACTACACTTTAAATTTAAAATTAAATTACTGTTATTTTAAGTTTTTTCTAAAACTAAAATTGAAAGTAACTAAACTTTAAATTCAAAATAAAATTAATTAAATTAAACTTAAAATTAACGTTATCTAAAATTTAAATTTGAAACAACCGAACTTTAAATCAAATTTAGAATTAATGTTAAAATTAAACTAATAAATTTTAATCACTTAAATTTAACATAATTTAAAAGTTTAGATTGAACTCGACTTTTAACTTTTAAAGACTAATTACTTTTCTAACTTATATTCTACTTAGTTAAGTACTTAAGGAGATAAACAGAAAAGATGTGGCAGAAGGAACTACAGGCGTGATGATGACGTTGTGTAGGAGTTTGTAGCAGTGGCGGGCTTAGTGCAGAGGTTGTGGCGTGGGCTAGGCCAGAGGTCGTAGCGGCGACAAGAATGCCTTGGAGCTCTATTTGTGGTAGAGTGCTATAGTTGAACTTGAAATCGGTTAAATTTCAACTTAATTTAGGATTGATAGATGGTTCTCAACTAATTTTGATCAGAGGTAGTACTCGTTTTCCAACCTAGGAATTGATTGATGTGTGCTATTTTTGGCGACCTTGAGGCTTGTCACCTTAGCAATATGCGTGTTTTTTGGCGTCTCGAATAGCTCGAGCTCCTCAATTTCCAAAAAATGCAATTGTTGTGCCCCATCGTTTTTAGCGCCTTAGGCACAGCCTTCCATGTTGGAACATGAAGAAAATCAAATTCTCCAGCTTTGATGAGTCAATTTAGCTTTCCTACATCATTCTAACAAACACCTTATGTCCAAATGCACAATTCAAAATCATCGTTATCTTATCATTGCGCTATCCATAAACAGATCGGTAGACGGTAATACTTTGACAATTGATCCATAAAGCCCAAATGTCAACAAACTCTAAGAGATGAAGTAAAAAAATTACAATTTCATGCTTGATTGCAATCATATCTTCTAAACTATAAAAAACATGGGTTATATTATAAAAAGAGATCTTGTGTCGATCTCATAAAACATCCCAACCCAATTAACATGTCTTATGTCTATAAAATTAATATTCCAAATTTATGAAGAGCGAACCCATCAAGGAAATCATAGAAAATATGGCAATGAAGGAACTCGAGGAACATAAACATCTTGAAATGGAGCATCGAGCCGCCGCACTTAACGCTAACACCATTACGTTTGTTCTTCCCTTGCCTCATTTCATCAACTCATGTTTTGTTTTTTCCCCTTGTGCTTTTAAATCTTGAAGTAAAAATTAACTTTGTATTTTAAAAGTAGTTAGCATTTAAAAGTTTAATTTAATTTAATGTTTAGTTAATGTTAATTTAATTTTAATCGATGTTTTATTTGTATTTAAACTGTAGTTAATTTTTACTTAAATTTAATTTTTTTAGTTTAAAATTTAGTGAACCTTAATTAATTTAAATTTCAAAATTTTGTTAATTTGTATTTGAATTTGAAGGTTAGCTAATTTGATTTTAGTTTAAAGTAATACTAATTTTATTATAAAGCTTAGGTAACTATAATTCGATTTTAATTTTAGTTTGAATTTAAAGTGCAGTTAAATTGAAATTTAGTATTAGCGATTTGAAGTTGAATTAAATTCAAAGTATTGTGTTGAGCAGTTGAACTTGAATTTCTATATGTTTTCTTGCATTTTGTTTTTATGTTTCGGGTGTTGTAGACTTAAATTTGGCAATGTTTTGGTCAAAGTTATCATCTATGACTTCGTATCTAGTAGCTAGCGCTTCTTATTTGCAAAAAGATCGTTTACAAACATGTTTTAACACCGGAGTTATCATTTTTTGTATTAATCTACGGTGTAGGTTTTTTATATTTAAAAAATGTACAAGTTGTACAAAGACATACAAGAAAGTTCAAGGTGCAAAAAAATCCAATGCCCAAACTCAGCCCCTTTTTGTGCGCCTTACCTACTTTGTTGATAGCACAAATATAATCTTATTCTAAGAAGAGCCATAGTTAAAAGGGAGTACACCAATCAACAAAGCATAAAGTAGTTTCTAAAAGAAACAACAAAGTGAATGCTTACATGGTACCCAAGAAAATAGATAAGAAGAACTAGAGCTAAAATGGAATACACCAAACAATAAAGCTAACGGGTTAGCTTAGAGTAGTTTCAAAAAGAAACAACAAAATGAATGCCTACATGGAACCCAAAAAAGTCTTTTTTGGCTTTATTCGATCGGGTATGTTCTTGGCAACCACATTCGGTTTTGTTTACTGTTTATGCATCATTGTCTTTTATAAATACATTATTTACAAATAATTTTACCAACAATTAGGTACAGACAAATCAATCTGAATTTCAAGCATAGAGCAAGAAGGTAGTAGATGCAAAACAAGCAACATAATGACTGTTCTTGAAAACGATGAGAACAATCCAGATTATACCAGAAGTGATAATAGGTATGTTACCGAGCTGCATTTTACAATTAGCTGCTTGTGATCTATTTCGTGAACCAAGGCTTGTGCGTCCCCCTGGAAATTAAGCATTTGCTGTTTGTTTACATTATGTTATGTAATAATTATGCAAATAGAAATAGTCTGTTTTGGTGTTAAAATGTTCCCTTTAATGGCATGGGCAATGAAATTTCTTAACGAGTTTGTTATTTTGTTAGACTGTTGCCCTACTTGAAATCTTATATGAGGAGGGCCATTTACCGACACAATGATTACTAGTCTGTTTATTTATTTATTTTTGTACAAAAAAGTTTACAACTTTGTTAAGCAATTAATGTGCTTAGGGAAAAAAATCTGGCCGTTATGAAATAAAAAATCCAATTTGGTCCATTAAATTTGATAACTAAGCATAACCGATGAACCATAACTACAAGTAAAATCGAAAAGGGGAAATCCTACTTACTATATTCATATTATTCAGGATTACCAAATCTTGGTCAGCAGATGGTGGATGGTGGATGCCTGAACATTTGTTATTTGACATTCTGATTTTGTTACCTGTAGCAACTCTGTTACGATTAAAACCCGTCTGCAAATTGTGGTATGCTTTGATCAGTAGCTCTAATTTCATAGCCCGACACTTGGATCATAACTGTGGCAAGGAAAAAATTATTGGTATTCATGATCTGGTTTATGAACATGATAAGATGACTAGTTACAAGTCTTGCTTGTTAAGCGGCAACAAATATGAGAAGTATTGTAACTTTGATTGTGAAAATTTTGTTAAAGATCCAATATGGCCGAAACGGTTTTCATCTGATGGGATAGTTTGTATAGTGCATTCTAATCCTGTAGCTGTTGATTTATGGAACCCTGCCATGAAACAGCTGAGATGTCTTCCAGAAAGTGAGCAAGTGAGACGACGTCTACCAGAATCATCACTTTATTATCAATTCGATTATTTAATCAATTATGGGTTTGGATATAGTGTGAGAAGCGATGATTACAAGTTTGTAAGAACCTTTGTTCATGCGGATAACACGGACAACAATGCAGTTGAAGTGTATAGTTTGAGAGCAGATTCTTGGAGAACCATAATTGAAGATGGTGTGTTGCCTTTTCAGAAAATCATGAGACCCATAAGCAGGAATGGGACGTGTTTTTGGATAGGATCTGATAGAACACGGTATGCTAATTATGATGTATATCGTGATCACTCTATTGTTTCTTTTGATTTGAACGATGAAACATTTGGAACAATGCCATTGCCTGAGAATACTAGTCGCTTTTCATTTTTGGACTTTTTGGGTGACAAACTTGCTTATATGTCTGGTTTGCCCTATCCAGACTATTATTCAGGTAGTGCATATTATGAAATATGGGTGTTGCATGAATATGGCGTGAAGGAGTCGTGGAGTAAAATATGGAAGATTGGACCTACTGATAAACCGTGTAGCAATGATGTTTACTTTCCATTTGGGTTCTCCACCAACGGCGATTATCTTCTGCTTACTGATATCCATGCCCAAGGGTTTGGAGGATCTTCAGATCCAGGAAATGTGGTCATGTACAACTTAGGTACGGAAGATAATGAATATATTGCGCTCCGACCACTTGGCCGAGAAATTTTTATGTTTGTCCGCTGCATGGAGAGTCTAATTCCAGTTAAAAGAGCGAATGCTGCATATTGATATGGCTGAAAGAGTTGAGACTTGCGGTGTTTATGTCGAAAACTTATATATATATAAAATAAATAAAGATATCTTGACTCTTGCTCTTTTAATTTCATTCTTCTTTCACCTGGGTCGATCTTATATAGAGTTGATTTTGAGTGGTTTCTGTGAATCGGGACTGAAATTTGTTTCTGTCAGGTTGGAGGTTCTTTTTGTTAAAATTAAAATTAAAATTCATACTACTTGTTATACTACGTGTTATGTTTACATGTACTTATCTGCAGCTCTATGCTTCAGTGTTCACTGCAGCATTACACAGAGATTTTATTATCAATATCGAGACATGCTGATATGAACAGTTCTGATGGATTCTGAATCTAATATGATTAGCACTCTGTTTATGGAAAATTCAGTACACGTACATGGACGAGAGGTAGTTTGTTGACACTATTTGTCTGTCACCATGACACCACTAACGGTGTTAGTGGTGTGTGGCTGAGATTTAACATGAGAAATTCAGGGGTAATCTCAGCCACACACCACTAACGGTAGTGGTGTCATGGTGACACACGTTAAAATGGTGTCAACAAACTCGTATTGTACATTGGCAGTCATTACACATTGGCCTCTCATAATTTAAGTAGAATATCAATATACTATTAATGGCTCTGATTACAGAGTCCAATTTATCTAACATTTTATGATCTGATGCATTTAAGTTTAATGCGCTGGATCCAAATTGTATATTTGTAATGTTATCATACTCATATCATTATACAACTTTTCTGTCCTTGTTTCTATGTAAAATTTCCAACTTATTTATTGTTATAATGGTGTATTTGTTCTTAGTCATATCGTGTGGGTGACATAATATATTATTAGCTAATGTTGTTTGGCAGATGATATTGTCATTATTATGTCACATTCTTTCTTAAGTTATAATTAGTCATGTCATCTTTTGCAATATACTTTCTGTATAGTGATAAATTATCAAGTTTTTTTAAAGCATTTAGGCCAGTAGGCCATGGTGCCAGTTTATTTATTAACAGTATTTCATTTGTTTTATTAATAGAAATCCTTTCACCATAAGGATTTCTTATTAGTTTGAGCCACTTCATATAGTTCACTTTTAAAGCGTTCTATCGATCGATATATCGATCGAGTTCTCAAGGAGAAGTTTTAGCGAAACGAAACACAAAGCTTAGGTGGAAATATCATTTTCATATAGCGGTCAAGAACTCGGTATCTCAAATGATATACCGACCGAGATCATATTCAGATGTCTTGGCAAATATTAAGATTTTTTTCCAACAACTTTAATTTTGATGAAAATTAAAATTATGGGATAGATCGTGTAATTAACAGTTATATATGCATATAACCAATCGAATTGAGAGTTTATGACATCTTAAAAACAATGGCGCACGAAATAATTTAGATCAATTGTAAGTGGAATGGATGATATATAGTAGAAATATCGAAATAGCAAATCAAGCGAAAATTACTGTTTTTAAGGTAACAATTGTAGATATTATTATCATGCATGCAAACCAGTTTTAGAGATAATAACCCGAGATATTCCCAAAACAAACTTTGATCCGAGATACACTCATCTCGTCTGAGATCTTCCCCGACATGAGAGACCATGTCTCTCTAAAATTTTCGAGACAAAACATGAAAAAAATCCAAATTTTAAAGCGTTGAATTAGAGAATTAGGTCGCTTTTTTTTCCATGATAACATCAGATTTGTGTTTTTATATTGGTGTAGTATCCATTTTGCCACTGCAGTTTCCCTTTTCTTCATAAAAATATGTACTTTAGCACAATTTCAAACTGCATGAGTCTGGGCGTTTTGAATAACTTTATACTTGCGTCATTTGAGATTGCATCAGCGCAATTTTTTTAATATGTTTCCAATGTGACAAAAGTGATCAACTTGTCTAAGTAGTTTTGAAAGTGGATTATGTGTGTGAGTATATGTTTTGAAAGTGGTCAGATTGAAAGAAATCGATTATATTTCTCATGTGATCGAAGTGACTAGCGGTTACACATGCAGGCGCGGATCATCATGTAGGCAGCGGATCCATCTGCCTAGGGCATCATATCGCGTAGAGGCAACAAACGAGAAAAAAAAACGAGTTTTTTTTCTCTCAACACAGCAATCATCGCAGATCCACACATTGCTTATCATCGCTCAACTCGCCATCTTCATCTACGCCTCAGCCAGTCAGTTTCAAATTCGTAATCGCATCTCAACTCCTCATCTGATTCCCATTCTTTGTTTGCCCTAACTTCAAAATCCTAAATCATGTGGGTCCATGTTTATGAATTTATGGAGTAATCCAATTCATTGTTCTTAAATCATGCTAGTTTGTTGTTCTTATGATTTAATGTTTATCAAAGCATTTATTTGGAATTGTTTTATTTGTTCTACATAGTACTGTATCTGTATGTTCCCTCGAGCCTTACTCCTCAGCAATATAAGAAAATTGAATGTAGAATGTGAATGCTTGATGATTTTTCAATTGAAAATCCTGGGTTGCATCTTTACTTTTTTTTTTTTATTCTGGACTAAGTAAATCCAGAAAGTCAATTGAATTTGAATTAGATTTGTATCATATTTAGTTTGTTGTTTCTTTTAAAAAAATTCATGGACTAAGTAAGTTAGTTTAGGAGAAATCAAATGGCTTAATTCCTAAATTAACTTTTTGATCGGCCATTTCACTAATTTGTGTGTGATTGCATAATAAAAGGCCGTTAAGTGTTAATGAAATCATGTTAGTAACATGATAATTTATTTTATCCTATCTGATGCTAATTATCAATTAGCTAGTTAACAACTGATTGTTGATTTTTTTTTTAAAGAATAATTGAAACTGTTATATCACGATTTGAAATTGGAATCGGAGATAAAGTTCTGGACATAAAAAGAGGATTGTTAATTGTACTCCAATTTTGGTTAAGGAGGTTAAAATTTTAATTAATTTTAAAATTGTTATGGGGTGACAAAGTAAATCACCCCCCCTTAAACCTATTAATAAGAAGAAGTTGCTTGGATAATTTATAGGGATAATTTACAGGAATAATCCGAAGTTTAACGTGTCTACCCATAATAATCTCAAGTTTGAGTTATTTTTAAATAATCCCAAGTTTAGGGGGTCACTTTCCCTTGATCCCGTTGACTTGTTTACCTGTTTAGCCGGTTCCATTCTCCTCAGCATCCCCAAACATAGTTCTCCAATTAGCTTTCACGCACCAGTTCGCCTCCAAATTCCCTCATTCGACGGCGATAACAGAAATATTTCAAACCTTCAGCTTTTTCTCAAAGTTCTCTCAGGAAATAATAGAAACGAAGCAAAAAAATTAAAAGGGAAGCAATAAATCAAAACAAAACCAATAAGCAAAATCAGTCCTCTCTCTTTACCCTTTTCCTTTATCTTCAGTTAGCCGATTTTCCCCTTCTTAAAAAGGAAGAAAGAGACTGAAGCCATAGCTCAACATTCTCCGATTCTGGATGTCCATTCCATGTCGCATCCTGCTTCGACGTCAAACACCACCACACCCTTCCCTTAACCCAATTCTCTCTCACTCCAAAACCCCAAACCCTAAATTTGATCCCGCCTACACCCTAATCCACCTCCCCGGTGTGCACCATTAGAGAACCAACCCGACGCTTCTCCTGTAGATGGGCGCGAACTTGAGCACCACCGAACTCCAAACCCAATTCCATCACCTACACGAAACCCCCCAGCTCGAGTTCATTGCGCACCTCCTCAAACTGAGATCGCTGCCACCATGATTCCCATCTTAATGCCTTCATTACTTCACCGTTTACCCTTTCTATTACTACTCAGACTCAAGCTAGGTCGGGTTCCTTTCACGTTCCTTTTCAACAATTCAATATCTTTGTACAAGATCAGATACTTCGATAGTCAAACTAATTGTGCATTGTCATGTGTATGGGCATATATGTCAGTACTTGCGTTGTAGATGTGAAGTTTAGCAGGCCCGGCCCTGGGTATAGGCGGCCACACTAGGAATTTTGTATCCCCTATTGCCGACCCCCAGAAACTCATACCCAGGGTGTTCACCCCCCTTGAATTCGTATGCCTCCCTAGGTACGAATTTCGTACCCCGAGGAGTACAAAGTATACATTAAGATGGCAATGGGGTCGAGTCTTGGGTCTTGTGACTTTCCGGGGTTCGAGGTGTTGGTTTGGCAATATGTAGAGGAGTGGTGAGGTTCTCGTCGGCATGATCCCTTCTCGACTCACTTTCTTTACTCCTTGACGACACTCTCGGCTTTGGCTTCACGCGATACGTTGAATCGAGCGTGCCTTGTGTACTTTTGGGAACAGGACCAAAAGGGCATTAACACTTGCCCACAAAGTATGTCTTATGTTGACATGATGTGATTTGTGTTGGTTAAAGTAGTTGTCGAGTCATCGGCCTTTTTTAGAAACTTAAGAAAATAGACGTTAGTTGTCGAGCTTGTTCACTGCAGAACTGTAAGCCAGTTATGGTTGGCGCGACTGTGTGTTTACGTCGCTAAGTACTTGCGGGGCATTGTGTTTGCACGCTTATAGTTTTTCACATGCACGTGTATTATCATCGTAAATATATGCAATACATATACATACATACATACGTGTGTTTGTGTGTGTGTGTGTGTATATATATATATATATATATATATATATATATATATATATATATATATATATATATTCATTCGTACCTTAGTTTAGGTACAAATTTTCGTACCCTTATCGGGTACGAAGTTTCATACCCTAGTGAGGTACGGGTTTTCCTCCAACCCCCTCGGGTACAAAATTTCGTATCCCGCTGGGGATACGAAGAGACACTTCTTTTTCTTATAAATAGGCCTTCCCCCATTTCGTTTTCTTCTTCTTGTTTTTCTTGCTTTCAAACCCAGCCGCCATTGACATCTAAGCTTCAAGCTTTTGCATTTTAGAGATACTTGAACGCTGAATAGGTGGATCTCGAAGGCTTTAGAGACGCGGGCACTCCCCTCTCGTGCTTCGGCCATGGCGGTTGTGGGGATGTCGAGACTCTTCTCGAGCCTTTCGCGGTCGTGACCATGGAGTTAGAGTGGGAAGATTCGTGCGAGTTGAATTGGAAGGGAAGAAGGAGAAGAAAAGAATGGGGGAGAAGAGCGCTACAGTGGTGAAAAGAGGAGTTCGGAGGCGGAGAGCGGAGTACTCTGTGCTGGGGGTCTCTTACCCTTTTCGGGTTCAGGGTTTCATACCCCTCATGAGTACGAAACTTCGAATCTCGAAGATACGAAGTTTCGTGCTCCTAGGGTGTGAAATTTCGAATCTCGGTAGGCGTACGTAATTTCGTTTAAACCCCCGTAGGGGTATGAAATTTTGAACCTCCGTAGGGGTACGCAATTTACGTATCCGAGAGGGGAGTATGAGTTCGTGTTTTGATGATGGGTGTACGCCTCCTTGCTTCGTTATATCCCTTGTTTAGCACTTTGGCTCTCCGATTGTTCGCTTCTGGACCTATACTTCTTTTGTGTCGTTTGCGTGACCGATCCAACATACGTGTTGACGGCCGCGCTAATTATGACCCGAGTTTACACATAGGATTAGAGCATTTACTTGGACTGTAAAAGAATTGTTTTGACTATTTGAATTTCTTCTGTATATTTTGTTTCCGCATAACACTGCACGCACATTTTAGTTTGCACCAATACGAGGGGTACAGGTTATTCAACTGCGATGTCTAACGCTAGTGTATTAAAGTAAAGTTAGTAATGAAGACAAGATCCATGATAGAACAGACTTCAGAAGCTGAAACCTCTTTATCACCATCGCATACATCTAACTCTACTGGCACGACTAGCTCGATTGGGCAGCGAGCTTGAAACTTCTGATAGATCTACTCCTCCTTTAAAAACAAATTTGTCGGAATCGTCTGAGCCTGGGGAGCAGCCAGAAAAACAGCATTCCCCGGACATGCTGCTCGACGCGGTTATTCTCAGGAATCCGATAGATTCGGTATCGTCACGCATGGACGCCGCGGCGATTAGAAAAATGGCGCTGCGGTTTGGCATTCCAGTGGATCATGTCCGTGCCCCAAGGCAGGATGGCAGGGCTCACGCACCGCCTAAGGGCTACACTGTTTGGAACAGACAAGTTTGCATTACTGGGTGTGTGCCCCCGGCTAACAATTTCATTTGGGACATGTTGTGTTACTTCCACATTGCGCCGTCATAGCTGCATCCAAATGCATACGCTTCGCTCTTGGGCACATATGTTCTCTATCGAGAGTATTTGCCTTTAGAACCCATCGGAGAGGACATTCGATACTAATTTCAACTGAAGCGGAGAGCCAATATATTTACGTCTCAGTATTTTCTCGAAGCTTCACCCATCACCAAGTTTTTCATTGGCTGGACCAAACCATCTGTGTATAAATATGAATGGTTCTTTGTGCTCTGCCCTCCCGGGTTTGCGAGCAGATGGCTGGAAGGAAGTAAGCATACTTGAACTCCACGTATTACTTTAAAGCTTGTGTATCCAATATCTTAGGGGCTGGTGGAAACTATAAATAGGGGGTGAGAGGTATGGAGAATAATTTACTTTCTCCGTTCTCTCATTTGGTGGCCTTGTGCTCCTTCCTCTAATACTTTTTCACCATTAAAATTTAGATCTAGGGAAGGAAATCATAGATATAAATCGTTTGGGGCTAGATCTACGCAAATCAAGGGAAGATTTCATCAAATCGGAAAGTTTAGATCAGATCCTTCGCTGTTCGAAATCATAATTCATTAATTTTAGCTTGATTTGGATAAATTGTGAGTGATATGCATCTCTCACACGGATTCAATCAAGTATATGAATGTTTCATCATGTTTTTCATCAAATTCAAGTTGTTTTCCTTAGATCTACACCATGGTAAGTTTATTTTCATATGAATCACCATAGAATCTAATTTAACAAGTTTAAACCGATAATTCCTATGCTATTTCATATGTTTATGCAAATTAGATCCATAATTTTGTTCATATGATCATTTGTCATGATTTTTGGAGTAATTCACATAATTTTGGTGAAAATCGTCATATTCATGTTGTTAATAATTTCATAACGTGTTTATGGTTGCAATTGATGAATTAGATGAGTAGATTTCGTCGATATAGTTGTTTGACGAAGTTTTGGTCGAAATTGTAGTTGGATAGGGGCTGTACAGTGGACCGATCGGTCGGAAATCTTGTCTTGGGAAACAAGCTAGGAAGGACCGACTGGTGGTCAGAAGGAAAGGAAGATCGGTGGTGATGTGTTCCAGAAGGCCAATCAGTGGTGATGTGTTCCAGAAGGCCGATCGGTGGTGAAGTGTTCTAGGAGGCCGATCGGTGGTGTCGTGTTCCAGAAGGTCTATCGGTGGTGTGTGTTCCAAGAGGCTGATTGGTGATGTTGTTTTACAGGAAGCCGATCGGTGAATGCTTCTGGTGCATCGATCGGTGGGTGTTCCAGGGAGGACCGTTCGGTAGGTGCCCCAGGGGGGACCATTCGGTAGGTGCTCCAAGGGGGCGTTCGGTATTTCAGGGTTATTTTTGAAAAATTATATTTTCGGTATCACTCAAATTTGAAGAAAAAGTGCTTTTTCTTTTTTTTTCGGGGGCAACCCCCAGAACTCTAGCCGCAGCGCAGTGATGTAATTTGGCTCAGTGATGTCGTGACTTCGAAGTGAATTCAATAGAGAATATCGAAGTGATGTGATGCATTTGTCGATCGTTGAAATGCAACGAATGTGGAGACGACTCAAGGATGTATTGAGTTTGTGTGAAGTGGTTGCTCTAAAGTGTTCTGAGTTGGTTGATAATGGTTGAATAGTCGCCGTTGATGACGACTAGAGATATCGAAGGCTGAGGAATTATCGTTGTCATAGGTTCTAGCGGGCTCAAAGCAAGGGTACATTTTAAGACCGGTTGTAGGCTACGTGCCCTTGATGTCGCGTATGGTCTAGACACGTGTTGTGTATAGCGTGTGGGTTTTCTGCTAGAACCGGGGTTACCATTAGCCCTTGACGGATGGCAGAATGATATGGTCAGTCATACGATTAACGATGTTTTCAAAGAAGGATTGGCGGTGATAGCCAGAGTCTGTCATGATTTATTGTCTTGTTTATTCCATTTCACGTAGATTATCCAACGTCGAAGGAGATGTTTTTCAGATGCTTGTCTGATATTGGTTTAGGCCTTTGGGGCTTGCGCTTGAGGAATGTTGAGTTCGATTAGGATGGTCTACATGAGATATATAATTTGGATGCTATGATTGCTATTGTTGAATTGTTTCTACTTCCCATAAATAAATGATTGTTCTGGTTTCCATGGATGAATGGTTGAAATATTTAAAGTAAAGGCTATCACTGTCTGATGTGGGGAAGATGAAAGTCGAGTCCTTCTCTAGTGTTGTGGGTAGATTAGTTCGATTATTTACCCATACTCATATACTTTATTGATGATGTTAGTTAGTTGTTTATCGCTCACTAAGACTGTTGTCTGACTCAAGGTTTTGTGTTTCCCTCTTATTACTTTGGGCTGTTCATCCGATATTTGGATGGACAGACTAGGTGACAGGTGACAGATGATCGCTTAGTAAAGACGTTGCAGTTCGGAGGCGAGCAGAAGGCTGGCGTATTATCTTTTGTACTATATAGTATTTTTTTTCCATTGTCCGTTGTTTTACTCTGAGGGCTATAGTGAGGCAAATTTGTACATACAAATATGTTGCAATCCTAGTGTATGGATATACTTTCTGGTTGTTTAGAAAGTTGAGGTTTTACACAAATAAGCTTCACTATGTTTACCTGTTTTCATATGTTCTATTATATTTTATCCATGCGCTGTGAGTTATACGACAGGTTCCTCTTGTGTTTACCTACTCTGATGATCGTCCATAGTTGCCTGGCACACCTTTCATCTCATTATCTCTCTTGTTTAGTGTAGGGGTTATGGGTGATCGTCACACCTACAATTTTGATTTGGCATTGTTTTATATGGAGTGCCCTCTTATAACACCGGTATGGCAAATTTACGGTACTGTATAGACTACAAGGCTTATAAACAGTGTATGGATAATATGATAATCCCACTTACATTTTTTTGTTTATTTATTTTACTGAATATACACTTTGTAATAGTGTATTATATTATATGTATTAGTTTCACGGATCCTTAAGGGATGTGAATCCCAAACATTCTTTAAGTTGCTGAAGCATTCCGTTTAAACATTTCACTTGAGTAAATTTACTTATATAAGAATGTTAGTCCTGACTCAAGTATTTTGTTTGTTTTATTCCTTACAAAATGCTCGGGTCGGACCGAGTGTTACAGCTTAGAGATATATCTATTAGAACTTGAGATTCGTGGATATCCAGTCATCCATTTATTATTCCATATGCGTTTATGCCATCTCTACTTATTACTGATATATTAGAATGATTCCGTAATCACTCTTCCATTGTACATGTATTTATTCTGTACATGTAAATTTAAAGATTGCGTATTATTGTATAAAAATTTACTTCCGCTGTGAGATATTCTGTATCCTGTGTCTGTGATACTATGATGATTTATATTTAAACCTCATAAGCAATAATAATATGCCGTTTGGAGCTGTTCGAGTTGGGTTAATTTCCGACTTAGGGCGATGAAAAAGCCAGGGCGTTACAATACTTATTAGTCTTGAATATCTTAAGCTGTACAGTCTTCTATATCACTTATATATAATTCCTTCATATATATATATATATATATATATATTCTAGATAAAGATGATTGTATATATTTTATAGTCAATAATGATTGAAACAAGGTTATTGTCATCAAAATTCCATTCTCCAACAATCTCCCTTTTTTTGATGATGATAATTCGAGTTTATAAAATATATACATAACTGATATTACTTTTCGATTTGATTCTTTGATTATTCTCCCTTTCACCATGATTCCTTTATAACTCCCTCTTAAACTATACCTATTTTATATTTTCTCCCCCTTTGTTATCAACAAAAAGTAAATCGAACTATACCCCCCTAAATTTATACCAATAACGATCCTAATGACTAATCCAAAATATAATCCTTTCTAAATGATTCTAAATCTACAAACTTATAACTCTTCTTAATTCTATGACAACTGTAAATAAAATAGAGTATAAATAATTAATTTAAACAACATTTCCAAGCAATTCAATCAAGTAATAATTGTATCAAACCAATCAATACAGTCAAATCCAATCAAATCAATCAATATGTACAAGTTTTCAAAAACATATCACATAAATCATATCAAATCAAATCAAACATATTCATACATCTCTTGGAACTTCCACCTATCCATCTCCACCGAAGATTGGAACCTTTTTGATGACTTCCCAGTCTTCGTTGTCTTTGGTGAGAGATGCTCCAGCGATGTTACTGGAAAGAGAAGAGGTCATCCAATGAATAGCATCAAAGTGTTTTTATTGTTGTTCAATCATCTTTATTTGACTTAATTCGAGACGACATTGACTGCGAAGGATAATAGACATGATATTCTTGAATGAATTGAGAGTTTCTTCAAGATTTTCATTTAGATTGTGAATAGGATTGGCCATTATTTGATTATTTAGAGAATGAGTGATTAGAGAAGAAGTAGAGAATTAAAATGGAGTTTTTCTGGAAGAAAAAAGTATTTATAGAGTCTAGAATTCGTTTGAGAATGAAGAGACATAGGGTAGTTATTTAAAAATTCAAATTTTAACAAATTTGAATTTTTGACATTTATATGTCGACATATACAAATATGCATGTCCACATACCCATGTGTCTTTTAGATATTTTTGAATTTGTACACAATTTTGAGTTATTTCTTACTATATTACATTATTTTACTTAATTTTAATGTTTATTTAGATGTTTAAAGGTGATTTTGATAGAGAAAACCATACAATATTACTAATGAGAGATTACAATCAAACGATACATGAAATACTTGGAATAGAAAGTACGGAAAGGAAATACAAGCTAATATGAAATGATAACATAAGATAATAAACTTATATTTCAGCGGATTAAGATGAGGAAGATGACAATCCAAATTTTCTTCCTACTTTTCTGAAAAAATTGTTCATTTTAGAAGACATTTGGTTGAGAGTCTTCTTGATTTTCTTTTGGTTCTTGGCTAGTTTGACTTGATTTTGGATATTATTTCTTTGGAGATGGCTCTAGTAGATGTTGGACATTCTACACTTTTCCATGGAGGATTCTTCTTCATCAGTTTCCACTGGAATTTCTTCTTGTTCCATTCAAGCTTATTTTCCGGCATATATTTCATAAGGCTTGAAATTGATTGGAATTTGCATAAGGGATATATTTTCCGAGTTAAAGACCTTTCTAGAGATAAATTCCTCTCCCTTGAAATCCACTCCAAAATATTTAAAGATTCGGGTAAGGTAAAATCCATGATAAAGAGTGTTTCTTTTGTAGACATTTCCTTTGGTTTAAATTCACTCAAAATTACTTTGGCCCAATTAATATCATAAATACCAAAGATAGAAAAAAGGGCTTATTGGACCTTGAGAGTGGGGTTATTAAAGTTTTCGGAACGGGGAGTGAGAGTATGTTGAAGAAGGAGGTTAACAATTCTTTCTTTTGGACGGAAAAAGCGATTCTTGAATTCCATATGTGCATCACTTTCAAAAATATGATGAAACGTTTAAAAATCATGTTCATCAATTTCAAAATCCAAAAAATCCAAACCTTTTTTTTTGCAATTTAAAATGGTTCCCAAAATGTCATTATCCAAAATAATTTGTGTGCCTTTCACACTAGTCCAAACTTGATTATCACTTCCTTCGAAAAATCCATGCTCTAAATTCGCATAAAACATTTTCACAAGATTTGGATAACATACTTCATCGTTATCCCGAGAATCAATCAAACTTAAAACTTCATTTTGATGAAAAAGAGTAGGAAGAACATAGGATGCAAAATCTTCAAATATAGGGAATGTTCCTGTATTGACTTTTCCATTCGTAACATAATCAGTATACGCTTGGATAGCCTCCAGGTTGTTGTAGAGATAACCTTTGAGAGTATTAGTGAGTCCCATGGTCTTAGGATTACCAGTAGAAGCCATTAGAGAATAATTTTGAAGATTATAGGATGAAGAAAGTAGTTTTGAATATTGAATGAAAGGTAGAAAGAATAGTAATGAATAGATGATTAAATAGGGAGCAAATGGACACAACTTTCTGAGTAGAAAGACATCTTTTCAAACCTTAGGAGTTAATGAAAAGATGGAGGTAAGTTTGAAAGTTTAAACTTTTGAAATTCAAAATTTGAATTTCAATTTCTGGTGTATATGTCGACATGTACATCATATATGTCGACATATATGCGACTATTCAAAAATTCAAATGTCTTTTTGACTTTATTTATATTATTTAATGTTTTATATTCTCTATTTAATAATTTCCTGATATAATATTAATCTTAAAATGTTTTAAAATTAATTATTATATTATTATTTGGAATTTCAATTTTAAATTTTAGAATTCAACTATCAAACAAGGCAAGCAAACAAGCATCCAGTCAATCATTTCAATCAAAAATTATTAATTAAGGCATACCTGGTTTTTAGATTCATTCCTTCGATATTTTCTGAATCTTGAATCGTTGTGAAGCACATATTCGAATTCCCGTTTTCTGGCTCTTCGTCACTTGATGATGAATCCCCATCATCTAAAGTTGTTGTGAGTGCTCTTTTCCTTTTCTTTGACGAATTATCATTTGTCTGTTGACTTGATTTATCTGGTTATAGACACATTCTTTTTATATGACCTGGTTTGTTGCAATTGTAGCATCTATCATTATTTTTCCCGAACTTCCTTGATTATCTCTAGGAAAGTTATTTCTCATTTTATATCTAAGAAATATTCTGAAATTCCTTTTCATTAAGGCAATTTCTTCATCATGCCCACTGCTTGAATCAGAATCGTTAGTTGTTTTCTTTAAATGCTATAGATTTCTTTTTTGTCAACTTACTTTCCTTTCTTTTCTTTTCTGTACTTTGAATGACATTGGATTCCCTATTAACTCTTCAATCTTCATTTCACTGATATTATTGGCCTCTTCAATTGCCAGTGTTTTCTAATCCCATTTTGGAGTTAGAGAATTAAGGATTTTTCTGACTTGATCTTCTTTAGAATAGGTTTTTCCTAAAGCCATTAGTGAATGCACGATTTCCTGAAACCTTCAGTACACATTGGAGACAGATTCATTCTGCTTCACTTTAAATAGCTCAAATTGATTTGTTAGCATTGATATCTTTGTCTATTTTACTTTATTACTACTTCGTAAGTAACTAGCAAGGTTTTCCATATTTCATAAGAAGATTTACATACTGATACTCTATTAAATTCATTTCTATCTAATGAACAGAATAGCATATTTATAGCCTTAGAACTACTTTGTGTCGAGGCCTTATGTTCATTAGTCCTTGTGCAAAATTAGTTGTGGGTTCAACATATTTAGTTTGTCTGATATTCCAAGTGTCTAATCCTATAGAATGCAAATATATTTATATTCTACATGCCCAATAAGAATAATTACTATAATTAAACAGTGGTGTTTTAACGGTGGTCTGACCCTCTACAAATGAATTATTATTACTAGCAATTCCAGTATTGGTTGCCATTTAATATTTCCAAAATTCAGATGATGAACTTTTGTAATTCTATGCTCTAATACCAATTGTTAGGGATGAGGATCAAAGATCTTAAGGCAAAACTAACACTGGAGGGGGGATGAATAGTGTTTTAAAGAATTTATAGAAATCTTAACAAATTAACAATTAATCAAACAACTATATGAATCACAGATGGAATATCACAACAGAAACAATCACATATGCAAATATAAACAGAAATAAAAAGCAGAAAAGGAAAGAACACACCAGATTTTATATTGGTTATAATTACTCCTACATCAATTCCCATGCAACGCTGGATTGCGCAGAGTTTTATTAATGTCAGTATCCAATTACAACCCCCTTGGTTTCATGGCTACAAGGTTAACACCAATTGGTCACCCTTGATTTCACGGCTATAAGGTTAACACCGCTCCCTTTCCTTGATTTACGGGCTACAAGAAACACACCCTTTCCTTATCAATTACAATTGCTCTAGAACTCTTTAATAGCACTTCCAAACAGAGAGTATAGAATAGAAAGAGAATGATACAATTTGTATTGAAATCAGCAAAGTATGTGCAGAATCTTGAAATTTTAAGAAGAATAATTGTAGAGTATGAAGTAGGGAAGAAGGAGATGAAATCTTATGAAAAAAACGAAATCAGACACTTTATATAGTGTTCCAAGCGACAAAACCATTCCTGGGACGTTTTAAATATGAAAAGACACACCTATTTGAATTTAAAATTTGTATCAGTTATCTGTCGACATGTATATATGTGTTTGTCGACATATATATATATATATATATATATATATATATATGTAATTTTGAATTTTAGATCATTTTCAAGTATTTAAACCAATATATATATATATATATATTGGAAATTCCTAAAATAAAATTAGTTGTTTAAAATAAATTTTATCAAGTATAAAAACATATCTAAACATACGATTTAATATATATATATATATGAATGATATAAATCTATATAATGTAATTATAGATATATATTATGTAACTATATTACTTTATAATATATATATATATATATATAAACTATATAAGAGACTTATATATATTTGAAATCATAAAAAATATTTGGATGATTTAAAACATTTTGAAAGGAGTTTGAAATAATTTGAAAACAATTTAAAATGAATAATTTGAAAATAGAAATTTGAGAGCGCTAATCAGAGTATTAACATACTAACTAGACTCTATTACCTTGATAATCTATAAATCTTGATATCTTGATACTTGATACTCAAGATTCTTGAATCTCCTTTGAAGTCTTGAATCCCTTAAACTATACAGTCTTCTCACCTGTATATAATTACTGCGTATAATATATATATTGAAACACCCCACCTCCGTTAGGGTCACTCACAAAGGGAATGCCCTAATTTTGGTGGAGGTTTATAAGTATAAGTCATAGATAAACACAAAACAGATATAAATACGCATATTTTAAACAGCGGAAAAAACAACAAACTTTTATTTCATCAAATACGTGTCATACAAACCATTCCATAATTGTCTTATAGTACTTCCAAAAACATTACATCCTCATAACTGTCTTGATTATTAAAGAAACATAAACATAATAATAGCAAAAATCCGCATAGTGATATCCAAAGCCATGATCCAAGCAAAAGAGATCCAAATCGTACATCTACAGTCTTGAAGCTTGAAAAAGAGTTTGACTAAGCTGGGTTGTTTCCTCCCTGTGGACCTGGGGGGGGGGGGGGGGGAGAGACGAAAGAAAAGAAGATGAAAGAAAAACAGAGTCAGACATAAAGCCTGAGTAAATCTAGTGATTCTTCAGTATGTGAATAAGAAAAGGATATGATAGACATAAACTGGAAACATGATAGTATCATAACTAAGGGAGTGTAGTCCAGAATCGAATATACTATCGCACCCACACTATATCTCTGCATTTACTAGAATTATTCTAACAGGCACCCCATGCTGAGGGTGAAGTGATCCTTTTTGTTTTCTAAAGATCGGCTCCTACTCGCACATGTGTCATACGGCTCCCCCAAGAAGTGTAGATACCTATGTTGGTCCCACCATGGGGTGTATCAAGACCCATGGTGGCGGCCCCGACACAATTACTAGAAGACATAGGTTATTCTACTGGTGCCCCCAGTGCCCTGCTTGTCTGCTCCGGAGTGCGTGCACGACCGCACCCCGTTAGAACCTACACTATGCACCCAACATTGCCGTTATTTGACCGCTTACAATCAACCCAGTAATCGTGCCCCACCCTGCCTAGTTTCAGGGTACCATTGATACCTAAATTGGGTTACTGCTGAAACGGGTCCCTCGTTACTAGGGTTTCTAGTCAAACATGTTAAATGGTTAAGTGTCTGTATATACCTAACCTCACCCATCAATATTTGTTAACATGTTGAATTTTGGTTAAGTGTTTTCAGTTGACTTAACCCTACCATCTGTCCTTAGCCTTTTAGAGCACCGACCACTCACATTAGACAGATATCGCTACGGTTACTGGATGTGCCGGTTGGTTCAAGGCAGGTTTACACTGTAGCTCAGTCTAACCTCGGGTCCTTATTGGGCTCAATGTTTAACCACCCACATTGGATAGGTATTGTTGTGACTGCTGGACAGCCGGGCGGGTCCGGGCAAGTTTACGTCACAACTCAATCCAACCTTGGGTTAAACATATCATGTTTTCTGGATTTACATATTTTATTATTTCTCAATTTTATATGTAAATGTCATGTTCTTTATTATTGGGTATAACAATTTATACCGCTAAAATGTCACAGTCGTTGGCATGCGCCAAACATGCCAACATATTTATTTTTATCATGTTTTACACCCAACGCTATTACCACCGTTTGTACGTACAAGTGTTGGGCTCGACACAATTCAGCCCAACTTGATAAACGTGAGAAAAAGGGAAATCAAGAACATGTAATATTTCTATGATACATAAAAGGGGTGTGGCACATGAACTTGCAAATTAGCGTTCCAACTAACATAAACATTGGATCATGTGAACTTGCATTCAAATAGGCATATAACTAAATAAGTGTCATATAGGATGGCATATGTAGACTTATACAAACTTTGTTTTTAAACATATTTAACTTGGCATAATGTCAAACACAAAACTAGCATGTTGTATATTATCCCAAAAATGTCCAAATCTAACATCTAGTCATATAGCCTTTTTCAATATGAACTTGCATAGTTTATGTAACCCAAACGATATTTAACATAGATCTAATCATACTTGTAATGAACATAGGATGTATACATAGGTCTTTTGGATCATGGAGGCATAAAAGTTCTCAGATCTAGAACATGTTTACGTGAGTTTATAGTCCATAATATTAACATAAACATAAAGGGATCCAATTCTAGTTTTTGCCACAAACTTGCAATCACCATTACTTTCATATACAAACGTATAATAAACTTGCATCGATCAATTTATGCCACAAATACCAATACACAAAATCACGATAGAATCATTACAATCCACAGAAATTACATCATCAAATAATAATACAATTCTATTCTCAATTACATCGCATCACGTCATAATTTTATTCAGATTCTGAAAGATCACTATACTTACAACGTGTGATGAAATCTTATTTTCTGATTTGGAGATGCTCTCCTTTGGGTAGCAAATTGTGTTGATTGATTTGATTAGACTTTAGTTTGCTTCTTAGTTTGATTCGTCTTCCTCTTGACGGCTACGCTCAACTCCTTCCCGGCAGCATGACGACTCCACTCTTATTTTCTTATGTGAATTAGTTGAGTCCTAGGGTGTATTTATAGAGTTTTCAAGTTGTTTTGAGCCGTCGGATGCAGTCAGGAGGAATTCAGACCGTACAACGCTTCAGAAAATCGAACCAGGGTCAAACCCAACTGGTCAGGCCGACCAGACAGGTCGACCTTTAGGTCGACACCCAGGTCGACTGCATGGTCAACTTGGGGGAGGCCAGGTCGACTGCCCAGTCGACCCTAGGGTCGACCTGGTCACTGGGCGGGAATTTCCCCGCCCAGCCCAGTTTGAGCTCAAATTTCGAATTTTAAATCTGAACTGAGCTGTTTTTGAATTTCAAATTTATTCTAAAACTTCCGGAGGTCATAACTACTTCATACGGAGTCCGATTCACGCAAACTCGGATTCTATCTCAACCAGAGTTCTGAGACGAAGAGGCAATGGCGTAAGCCATTTCCCTTAATTCTTTCATTTAGAATTAATTATACTTTAATTTATGAATTTTACTGTTATAGAATATACGGGGTGTTACATTCTCCCCCTCTTAAGAGGATTTCGTCCCCGAAATCTTCAAGTTAGGAAGAATGTATATCCTACCATCCAATCGTCCATCTACTCAACCAACAAACACAGGTGTCCATTGTCCTTAAAGACTTCTAATGCTTTATGATCATATGCATGGTGTGTGTATATGTCCTTATCTAATGCAGAAATCAGGCGGTCCACTGATTCAGTTGACCTCCTAAATGCGAATCATGTAAGTGTCATGAATCCATTATGTATGCAAAATTTTCCCTACTCATCATTCTACATGAGTGCACAACAATTCATACAAGTGCGACAACCATATGACAACATATCAAGTTTCAACCACATATAAATGAGAATACATATATGCATATGCAATATGAAGTGACTGAGCCGATCTAAAACCTAGGATGTGTGTGTATATGCATCCACGAGCAACCACTAGAAAACACTTGCAACCACTTGCAGCCATCATCCATAACATGTTTTCAAATACATGTTTGCATCCACTTGTTTTCTACCTAAGGAGTTAGGAAAAAGGACCGAGGAGATATACCTAAAAAGATAGATAAAACATAACTTAAGGAAAGAGAGAGAACAAAGATGTACCCTCAAAAAGAAAAGTGTAGGCAGCGCGTATTCTGTCCTCAGTTTCCCAAGTCGCGTCTTCCTCGGCGTCACTCCACTGAACTTTGACGAGTCTGACTTCGCGGTTGCGTAGCTTTTTCACTTCAGTTCCTAGGATGCGTGTTGGAACTCTTCTCACAATTGCTTCACGTTCCACTTCGGCTTCTTCTAGAATGCTAGGCTCCACTATTTCAGCAGACTCGTGTAAACACTTCCGGAGGTGAGAAACATGAAAGACGTTGTGAACTCCGGCCAGTCTCTCGGGTAGCTCTAATCTATAGGCCATCTTCCCAACCTTCTCAATGATAGGAAACGGTCCTACAAATCTCGGTGCTAGCTTTCCTGTGGATCCAAAGCGAATGACGTTCCTTAAAGGAGATACCTTCAGGAAAACTCTGTCCCCAACCTCAAACTCAAGGTTGGTCCTTCTCTTATCTGCGTAGGATTTCTGTCTATCTTGGGCCGTTTTCATTCTTCTTCGTATCAAGTCCATTTTTTCTGAAGTCTCTCTAATCATGTCTGGTCCAAGAATTACCTTATCTGTAGACTCCCACCAACAAGTTGGTGACTTGCACGGTCTTCCATACAATGCTTCGAAGGGTGCCATGCCTATGGTAGCTTGGAAGCTGCTGTTGTAAGCAAATTCCACTAAGGGAAGGTGATCTTCCCATGTCCCTCCAAAGTCAAGAACGCAAAGTCTCAAAAGATCCTCTAAAACTCTATTCACCCTTTCCGTCTGGCCATCGGTCTGAGGGTGATAGGCCGTGCTTAAACATAACTGTGTGCCTACAGCTTCTTGCAAACTTCGCCAAAACTCGCTTGTGAAGATAGGGTCTCGGTCACTAACAATGCTGCAGGGTATCCCATGGAGTCGAACTATCTCCTTAAGGTAAAGAGATGCTAGAGATGAGGCAGTCCTTCTACTCTTGACAGGTAAAAAGTGGGCGCTCTTTGTAAGCCTATCCACTATTACCCAAATGCTAGTATTGCCCTTTATTGACCTAGGTAGCCCATCAACGAAATCCATTGAAATGCTATCCCACTTCCACTGTGGGACCTCTAGGGGATGAAGTAGTCCTCCAGGCTTTTTCTGTTCTGCTTTGACCTGTCGGCATACCATACACTTAGTAACGAAATCTTCCACGTCCTTCTTTATGTCGTTCCAAAAGAAAACTCTTTTCATGTCCTTGTACATTTCGTCTCCGTCTGGATGTATTGTCATTTTGGAACGATGTGCTTCCTCGAGAACCTTCTTTACCAACTCTTTCGCTTGTGGGACGCATAGTCTTCCATCGCGTCTCAGCCAGCCTTTATCATCGATAGAGTATCTACTGAGGTGACTAGAAGTCTCACCCCTAATTAACTTGTCAACTACTTCAACTAGCTGAGGGTCTTCACGTTGTGCCATCCCTATTGTATCCAAAAGAGTGGGGCGCACTTCAAGAGATGCTAACAAACCTGGTACAAGATCGGAGGAGGGCCTAAAGTTAAAACTAGCAATATACTCTAGGCTTTGCCTTTCTACAAAGAGTGGGCTTAGGGTCAGTTTCTTTCTACTCAAGGCGTCTGATACTACATTGCCCTTGCCCGGAGTATAGGAAATCTCGAAGTCATAAGAGGCAAGAAACTCCATCCATCTTTGTTGCCTCAGATTAAGATCTTTCTGCAAGAAAAGATATTTCAATGATTTATGGTCAGTGTAAAGTTCAAACTTCTCACCTAGGAGATAATAGCGCCAAGACTTAAGTGCAAAGACGATGGCGGCTAACTCAAGATCGTGGGTCGGGTAGTTCTTTTCATGAACTTTCAATTGCCTTCCACCATAATGTAACACCCCGTATTTTGGGTTAATACTAAAATTCACTAATTACAGGATAAATAATCTCAGATGTGGGAATTTGGGGAAACGGGCTGCGTCATTACGTTCATCTCGGAAAAATACGCAAAATAGAGTCCGAGTTTTCGAAAATCGGAGTCCGTATGGCCCAGTTATGGCCCGATGAAGTTTGTAGAAAATTCAAAACTAAAAATAGATTTAAAAATTTAAAAATTCAGATTTTGGAATGGAGAAGCGGGGTCAGGCGGGAAGCTTCCCGCCCTACCCATGTCGACAGGGCTGTCGACAGGGGTGTCGACTTGCCTGTCGACAGGGGCGCGGCGTCCAGTGAACCTGGGTGCACCAGGTTGGGTTCTAGGCTGGCTTGGAGGGCTGGTTCTAGAGATTTCCTAAATCTAAGGGTCCTAATCTAATCTTGGGTTAATCTAAGGGCCTAAAACACTCACCTAATCCTATAAATAAGACCCCAACCCTACCCTAATTCATTCATAATTAGGTCTTGTAACTAAACTATGGCAAAATGAAATTTGAGCATGGCCTCCACTAGTTCATGAAGGAAGTTGCAAGCAAATCACTCTCTAATCCATCTCTAATCATCACCATCTTCATAGTTAGCAACTAATTCCCCTTCATAAGCTTGCTAATCTTGGTTTTGGTGAGTTTCTATCACTTTAACATCAATTGTTAAAGTAAGTAGATTGGGTGTAATGAGACTTATGGTCTTAAATGCGGATTAGTGAGTTTGAATCATTTGTAATGATATGCTACTTTATGTTTTACTATGTTTATGCATAATTTATAAGTGAGTTTATGCATGTTTGATAAGTTGGTTTATGCATGCTTAATAAGTTGGTTTATGCATGTTTAACAAGTGGGTTTATGCATATTTAATAAGTGGATTTATGCATGTTTAACAAAGTGAGTTATGCAAGTTCATATGCAAGTTATGTATATGTTTAAATGCAAGTTGAATGTGATATGCAAGTTATGCATGCTTATGCAAGTATATGGATGCTTATGCAAGTTATGTATATGTTTAAATGCAAGTTTAATGTGATATGCAAGTTATGCATGCTTATGCAAGTATGTGGATGCTTATGCAAGTTATGTGTATGCTTAAATGCATGTTTAACATGTTATGCAAGTTATGAGAATGCTTATATGCAAGTTCAACATGTTATGCAAGATATGTGTATGATAATATGCAAGCTCATATGCAACATGTTATGCAAATCATGTGTATGATAATATGCAAGTTTGGGTTAAATGTAGTTAGGTTAATATATGCTCATATATGCAAGTTGACATCCTCTTAACCCATGACAAAGTTATATGCTAAACCCATGATATTTGTGATGGATCTTCCCCTTTATTATGTCATGAAATGAGAACGATTTACGTGGGGAATGATGGGGTTGGTAAATATGTTAATAAATGTATGATTGGGTATGATTAAGCATACCATAAAAATAAATTACCATAAGTGGGAATTTACCTATTGAGTTAGGTCTACCCCATGGGAATTTACCTATTGAGTTAGGTCTACCCATGTTATGGAAAACTTGATATTAATTAGGGATAATTAATATGGGGGTGATTAATTAGGTGTAATTAATCGACTAAGACACGAGGTTGGACTCATTTGTAGTGTAAAACTGCCCGGACCCGACCGGCTTAACCAGTTGCTACAAATGTTAGCCCAATGTGAGAGGTCTTAGCCATAAATTAAATACGTGATTAAAGTAAAGACACGAGGTTAGGCTCTGTTATGACGTAAGACTGCCCGGACTCTACCGGCTTAACCAGGCGGTCATAACAGCTAGTCTAATGTGGGAGGTCTTTACGGGAGATCACGGTCTTAATTAATTAAGAAACACTTAACCATATTAGCATGTAGTGGGACATGAGGGGTTAAGTGGGTGCCTTGGGTGGCATGTGGAAAATTCAGTGGTTGCCTTGGGTGGCATGTGGAATCTAGTGGGTTGCCTTGGGTGGCAATAGAAAATACGATTAGAATACTTAACCAAGTGGAAACATGTAATTAAACATGATTAAAGGGTTAAGTGGGATACACTAGATATATGACAAGCTTAAGTGGGTAGCTTGTGGGGGCCCATTTCAACCAATATCCCAAACGTATCTTTGTGGGCTCGACCCATGTCGAGTGACGGGACACGCATATTGGGCTTGATTATAAGAGGCCAAAACGGGTTAGCGGTGGCAACGCAAGTCCAACGGGTTTCATATGCGTGTGTGGGCCCGGGCTGGTAGATAAGCCGTTGTTGCATCGTGTAGATATAAAGCCGTGCACCGTTGATAGTATTGGGTAGCCACTTTAGGGGAGTGATACACCCCACTGTGGGACCAGCACGGGTATCTACGGTAGGGAGCCGATCGATGGGGAGTAGTGGGTACACCTAATAAAGATAGGGGCAGACGGCACCTATGTAGGGGTACACGAAACTACTGGGTAAGAATTACTGAGTACACCTAGTGGAGATAGGGGCAGACGGCACCTATGTAGTGGGCTAGGAGTACACGAAACTACTGGGGAAATTTTCTAAGTCCTTGGAGGGATCAACCTTTAAGTAGGAATGACTGGTGTGGTGCAGTTAGTAATTATCCTTGGGTGGGTAGATGCGTCCTGACGGTTATCTTAGTTTATCCTAAGTCTACCAAGCTGCTTAGTGTAGCCATTCATCCCCAGATATTACCGTAGGTCAAGTTTATGTCTTCTCTGGTTACTTTAATGATTGTATTGTTAAAGTTATAGGACTCACTCAGACTTATGTCTGACCCCGTTGTTTTTATCTTTTTCCCAACCCTCAGGTCCTACGGTGGATCCTAGCGGTAGTAGAGCTTGATCGGATTGCTGTTCCAGTCTTTTGGAGCTTGGGTAGATGTAAAGCTCCAGTTATCCAGTTATCTTTTCTTTTGGTTCTGGCTATTGTATGAGAGAGTGGGATTATGTACTTCTTTATTTTGATGGATATTGTACTTGACTTTTATCGTGGTTTTATGATGTAACCAGACATGTTTATTTCCGCTGTTATGAGATGATATTTAAAATTTTAAGTACTATTTATATCTGTCTTGTTGTAATTTTTCTGTTCTATATTCACTAAAATACTCCACCGATGCTATGGCATTCCAAGAGTGAGTGACCATAGCGGGCGTGGGGTGTTACACGTGGTATCAGAGCAAAGGTTACCGGAACAGATAAAATTTTTAGAAAACTATTTTTTTAAAAACATTTTTGGAAGAGATATTTTCAAAAACATGTCTTTAAAGAGAAAAGTTTTTGAAAAGAAAATCATAATCCCCAATAGCCATATCTATATCCTTCGAATTCTCCGTTTTGAATCTTTCCTTTTTCGTTTCAGCATGGCCGAGAATCTTAATTTTCCGGAGGGTGTGACGATACCAGTATGGTATAGGAGATTGATGGAGTCTAGGGCCACCACTGCGGGTCCAGCAAATGTTCCTCCACCAACCGTAGCACCCGATCTTCCTCCTCCCCCTCCTCCTCGCACGGACACTTTTGCTAAGACTTGCAAGGAATTTAAAGCTATGGGAGGGAAACCTTTTCAAGGATCTGAAACTTTTGTGGAGGCTAGAGATTGGCTTAAGGAGGTGGAAGAGTTGATAGATATCTTTGAGATGGAAGAAGGAAAGAAAGTCAAGTTGGCTGCTTGGTTAATGAAGGGAGAGGCCTCATTCTGGTGGGAGGTCACTAATGGAGAACGCCCCGTTGACTCTTGGGCGGATTTTAGGCAAAGATTTGTGGCAAAGTTTCTCTCAAGGGCGGAGGAAAACTTGTATATGGAACGATTCTTGACTCTAAAGCAAGGGAATCTCTCGGTGAAGGAATATGTCAACAAGTTTAATCAATTGGCAAGGTTTGGCCTAGATATGGTGAATACACCGGAGAAGAAGGCTTTGAGGTTCATGAAAGGCTTGAATGAACCGATGCATGGGTTGGCTATGACTCATATCCCTATGGGGGCCACCTTCGAGAAGCTAGTTGACATGGCACTCATGCATGAAGAAGGGAAGGGTCCCAATGCTAGTCAGGCGCCCGAGAAGAAGGGAGATCAAAAGAGACCTCAGCAACAACAACAAAGCAAAGGTGGGAAAGGCAACGGTGGCAAGGGCAAGAAGAAGAAGTGTTTCAATTGTGGGACACCTGGCCACCTAAGCAAGGATTGTCGCAAGAAGAAGAAGACTGGCTGCTTCCACTATGGCGAAGCAGGGCATCTGGTGAAAGACTGTCCTAAGAAAGGGCAAAGGACGGGATCTACCTCAGGAGAACAGGTGCAAGTTCTTATGGCACCGGGTCAGGCTAGGGGGCAAGTACAGGCTCTCGCGGTTCCACCGATTCAGGAGAGAGGTAGAACTATTTCCGTGGAAAGTCTGGTTTTTCTATTTGATCATCCTGTCCGTACATTGTTTGATTCAGGCGCATCGCATTCTTTTATCTCATCATCATTAGTTGAGTCACTGCACTTAGACACCAGTCTGGTAGATGATCCATTGGTTGTTTCAAACCCAATTGGGGGCTCCACTTATTTGTCCATGATATGTTTGGGTTTGAAGATTTCTATACTTAGCATTGAGTTTAGATGTGATGCTTTTGTGTTGGGCTTCACGGGCTATGGGTTGATTTTGGGCATGGACTGGTTATCCAGTAATGGTGCCGTTCTTGATTGCGAAAGGAGAGTTGTTAGGCTCATGACCCACTTGGGTAACACTCTCGAGATTTCTTGTAATCCCAGGGATTCTGTTATGCTAAGTTACCTTGAATCGCTTGACGCTTCAGTCGAAAGTTTGCAATCTGTTAGAGTGGTCCGGGAATATCCGGATGTGTTTGAGGAGGTGAAGGGCTTGCCTCCTAAGCGGGAGATTGACTTCCGAATATATCTGGTGGATAATGCTAAACCGGTATCTTTACCAGTGCGCCACATGGCTCCTCGTGAGAGGAGGGAACTCCATAAGCAAGTAGGGGAGTTGCTTGAGAAGGGGTTCATAAGACGGAGCATATCGGAGTGGGGTGCTCCAGTAGTATTTGCTACAAAGGCGGATGGGTCCCTCAGACATTGTGTAGACTATAGAGAACTCAACAAGCTCACAAAGAAGAATAGACACCCATTGCCGAGGATTGATGATCTTTTCGATCAGTTGGTTGGCGCTTCAGTATTTTCTCAGTTGGACTTAGCCACGGGGTTTCATCAATTGAGGGTGGCTGAGGATAGCATAGACAAGACTGCCTTTAGAACTCCGGATGGTTTCTATGAGTGGCTGGTGATGCCATTTGGGTTGACGAACGCCCCTGCATACTTTGTTGATTTGATCAGTAGGGTGTTCAGGGAGTTCCTTAATAAATTTGTGGTGGTCTTTGTGGATGATATCTTAGTATTTTCTAAGAGTGAGGAAGAGCATGCCCTACATCTTGGGGAGGTGTTGAAGACTCTTCGAGCACATAGCCTTAAGGCTAAATTCTCTAAATGTCACTTCTGGAGGAAGGAAGTGCGGTTCTTGGGGCACGTGGTCTCCAAGGAAGGGATAGCTGTGGATCCCGCGAAGGTAGTATCAATTCAGGATTGGAAGGTTCCGAAGAATGCTACCGAAGTAAGAAGTTTCTTGGGTTTGGCGGGTTATTATAGGAAGTTTATTAAAGACTTCGCTAGGATATCAGCCCCACTAACCCGCTTAACAAAGAAGAATCTTGTTTTCGCATGGGACGTAGATTGTGATGATGCGTTCCGACGGTTAAAGGGAGCTTTAACCACTGCTCCAGTTTTAGTGTTGCCAGATGGGAGCAAGCCATTTGTTGTCTATACCGATGCTTGTGGGACAGGACTTGGTGCAGTCTTAATGCAAGAGGGAAGGGTAATAGCCTATGGTGGAAGGCAGTTGAGAATGCATGAGAAAAATTACCCTACCCATGATTTAGAGTTGGCCGCTATTGTTTTTGCGCTTAAGATTTGGCGCCATTATCTTCTTGGTGAGAGATTCGAATTGTTCACTGACCATAAATCATTGAAGTACTTATTCTCTCAGAAGGATTTAAACTTAAGACAGCAAAGGTGGATGGAGTTCTTAGCATCTTATGATTTCGAGATAGCGTATACCCCTGGCAAGGGTAACGTGGTGGCGGACGCCTTGAGCAGGAAGAGGTTGTCCTTGAATCCATTGTTCGTGGAACGACGAAGCTTGGAATTTATCTCGATGTTTGATTTCAGACCTTCCGTTGACTATGTACCCGGTTTGCTAGCTTCTTTGGAAGTTAGACCTACTCTTTTGGGGCGTATTGGAGAAGCACAGAGGAACGACCCACAGTTGGTTGAGTTGGTAGAAAAGCTCATAGGGGGGGAGTCGTCCAGCCATTTGAGTAGGTACACCCTAGACGATAGGGGGTGCTTGCGTAGAGACGGTAGACTTTGTGTACCGCAAGATGAGGGTTTGAGGAAGGCTATTCTTGATGATGCTCACCGTTCTAGGATGACCATTCATCCCGGTGGGGACAAGATGTACCGAGACATGAAGAGGGTTTTCTTCTGGGCCGGTATGAAGAAAGATGTGGCCGAGTATGTCGCTCGATGTTTGGTGTGCCAGCAAGTGAAGGCGGAGCAAAGAAAACCAGGTGGGTTGCTTCACCCATTGGAGGTGCCGCAATGGAAGTAGGATAGCGTCTCGATGGATTTTATTGACGGGTTACCCAGGTCGAGGAAGGGTAATACAGGAATTTGGGTGGTGGTAGACAGACTTGCTAAGAGCGCCCATTTCATACCTGTGAAGAGCAAGAGGACTGCTCCATGGCTAGCTTCGGTATATCTTCGAGAGATAGTTCGATTACATGGGGTACCCTCTAGCATAGTGAGTGATCGAGATCCTATCTTCACTAGCGAATTCTGGAGAAGTTTGCAGGAAGCAGTGGGAACTCAATTGTGTCTGAGCACCGCATATCATCCTCAGACGGACGGCCAGACTGAGAGGGTGAATCGTGTTCTAGAAGACCTTTTGAGGCTTTGTATCTTAGATTTTGGAGGTACATGGGAAGAGCATCTTCCGTTGGTGGAGTTCGCATATAATAACAGCTTTCACTCCAGTATTGGGATGGCTCCTTTCGAAGCTCTCTATGGAAGGCCTTGTCGATCACCTACATGTTGGTGGGAATCTACGGATAAGATCTTGCTTGGGCCTGATATGGTTAGGGAGACTTCTGAGAAGATTGATTTGATTCGAAGAAGGATGAAAGCAGCGCAAGATAGGCAAAAATCTTATGCGGACAAGAGAAGGACGGATCTTGAGTTTGAGGTTGGGGATATGGTTTTTGTTAAGGTATCTCCGTTGAGAAATATTGTTCGCTTCGGATCCGTTGGGAAGTTAGCACCGAGGTTTGTTGGGCCGTTTCCTATTAAGGAAAGGATTGGACGGATGGCATATAGGGTGGAGTTGCCCGACAGACTTAGTGGTGTTCATGATGTATTCCATGTATCACATTTGAGGAAATGCTTACATGAGACCGCAGAGGTGGTAGAGCCGAGCTTGCTTAGAGATATAGAGGTAGAGCGTGATGCGACTATTCGACGAGCTCCCACTCGCATCCTTGGGTCAGAGACTAGGAAGTTGAGAAACAGAGAGGTTCAACTAGTCAAAGTGCAATGGGGAGAAGATGAGAGCAACGCAACTTGGGAGACGGAAGCGAAGATGCGTTCATTGTACCCATTTCTTTTTGAGGGTATGTCTTTACTTTCTCCTTTATCGCTTGTCTAGTACTTATCTTATCTTCGGTATGTCCTCTCGTTAGTACCTTTGACCTTTAGATAGGGTAAACCTATGGTTGAAACATGTGTTTGAGACATGTTATGGTTGATGGATGCAGGTGGATGCAAGTGTTTGCTAGTGGTTGCTCGTGGACGCATATACACACACTCTAGGCACTAGATCGGCTCAGTCACTTCATATTGCATATTGCATAAAATTGTGTATAGGAAGATATATTTATGGATGTATAATGGTTGTGTTATCACATGGATGATGCATTTTGGTGAATGATTGTGCACTCATGTAGATATTGTATGTGTCGATAGGGTTTTCTCGCATACATAATGGATGCATGGCACTATCATGGTTTGCATATGTTCATACATTAGATAGGGAACATATACACACACACTTTTTGCATATGCTCATACATCATTAGAAATTGTTTTAAGGACAATGGATGCCAGTGGTTGATGGTTTGAGTAGATGGTTGTTTGGATGGTAGGATATGCATTCTCCTTAGCTTAGGGATTTCTGGGACGAAATCCTTTAAGGAGGGGAGAATGTAACACCCCGTATTTTGGGTTAATACTAAAATTCACTAATTACAGGATAAATAATCTCAGATGTGGGAATTAGGGGAAACGGGCTGCGTCATTACGTTCGTCTCGGAAAAATACGCAAAATAGAGTCCGAGTTTTCGAAAATCGGAGTCTGTATGGCCCAGTTATGGCCCGATGAAGTTTGCAGAAAATTCAAAACTAAAAACAGATTTAAAAATTTAAAAATTCAGATTTTGGAATGGAGAAGCGGGGTCAGGCGGGAAGCTTCCCGCCCTACCCATGTCGACAGGGCTGTCGACAGGCCTGTCGACAGGGGTGTCGACTTGCCTGTCGACTTGCCTGTCGACAGGGGCGCGGCGTCCAGTGAACCTGGGTGCACCAGGTTGGGTTCTAGGCTGGCTTGGAGGGCTGGTTCTAGAGATTTCCTAAATCTAAGGGTCCTAATCTAATCTAGGGTTAATCTAAGGGCCTAAAACACTCACCTAATCCTATAAATAAGACCCCAACCCTACCCTAATTCATTCATAATTAGGTCTTGTAACTAAACTATGGCAAAATGAAATTTGAGCATGGCCTCCACTAGTTCATGAAGGAAGTTGCAAGCAAATCACTCTCTAATCCATCTCTAATCATCACCATCTTCATAGTTAGCAACTAATTCCCCTTCATAAGCTTGCTAATCTTGGTTTTGGTGAGTTTCTATCACTTTAACATCAATTGTTAAAGTAAGTAGATTGGGTGTAATGAGACTTATGGTCTTAAATGCGGATTAGTGAGTTTGAATCATTTGTAATGATATGCTACTTTATGTTTTACTATGTTTATGCATAATTTATAAGTGGGTTTATGCATGTTTGATAAGTTGGTTTATGCATGCTTAATAAGTTGGTTTATGCATGTTTAACAAGTGGGTTTATGCATATTTAATAAGTGGATTTATGCATGTTTAACAAAGTGAGTTATGCAAGTTCATATGCAAGTTATGTATATGTTTAAATGCAAGTTGAATGTGATATGCAAGTTATGCATGCTTATGCAAGTATATGGATGCTTATGCAAGTTATGTATATGTTTAAATGCAAGTTTAATGTGATATGCAAGTTATGCATGCTTATGCAAGTATGTGGATGCTTATGCAAGTTATGTGTATGCTTAAATGCATGTTTAACATGTTATGCAAGTTATGAGAATGCTTATATGCAAGTTCAACATGTTATGCAAGATATGTGTATGATAATATGCAAGCTCATATGCAACATGTTATGCAAATCATGTGTATGATAATATGCAAGTTTGGGTTAAATGTAGTTGGGTTAATATATGCTCATATATGCAAGTTGACATCCTCTTAACCCATGACAAAGTTATATGCTAAACCCATGATATTTGTGATGGATCTTCCCCTTTATTATGTCATGAAATGAGAACGATTTACGTGGGGAACGATGGGGTTGGTAAATATGTTAATAAATGTATGATTGGGTATGATTAAGCATACCATAAAAATAAATTACCATAAGTGGGAATTTACCTATTGAGTTAGGTCTACCCCATGGGAATTTACCTATTGAGTTAGGTCTACCCATGTTATGGAAAACTTGATATTAATTAGGGATAATTAATATGGGGGTGATTAATTAGGTGTAATTAATCGACTAAGACACGAGGTTGGACTCATTTGTAGTGTAAAACTGCCTGGACCCGACCGGCTTAACCAGTTGCTACAAATGTTAGCCCAATGTGAGAGGTCTTAGCCATAAATTAAATACGTGATTAAAGTAAAGACACGAGGTTAGGCTCTGTTATGACGTAAGACTGCCCGGACTCTACCGGCTTAACCAGGCGGTCATAACAGCTAGTCTAATGTGGGAGGTCTTTACGGGAGATCACGGTCTTAATTAATTAAGAAACACTTAACCATATTAGCATGTAGTGGGACATGAGGGGTTAAGTGGGTGCCTTGGGTGGCATGTGGAAAATTCAGTGGTTGCCTTGGGTGGCATGTGGAATCTAGTGGGTTGCCTTGGGTGGCAATAGAATATACGATTAGAATACTTAACCAAGTGGAAACATGTAATTAAACATGATTAAAGGGTTAAGTGGGATACACTAGATATATGACAAGCTTAAGTGGGTAGCTTGTGGGGGCCCATTTCAACCAATATCCCAAACGTATCTTTGTGGGCTCGACCCATGTCGAGTGACGGGACACGCATATTGGGTTTGATTATAAGAGGCCAAAACGGGTTAGCGGTGGCAACACAAGTCCAATGGGTTTCATATGCGTGTGTGGGCCCGGGCTGGTAGATAAGCCGTTGTTGCATCGTGTAGATATAAAGCCGTGCACCGTTGATAGTATTGGGTAGCCACTTTAGGGGAGTGATACACCCCACTGTGGGACCAGCACGGGTATCTACGGTAGGGAGCCGATCGATGGGGAGTAGTGGGTACACCTAATAAAGATAGGGGCAGACGACACCTATGTAGGGGTACACGAAACTACTGGGTAAGAATTACTGAGTACACCTAGTGGAGATAGGGGCAGACGGCACCTATGTAGTGGGCTAGGAGTACACGAAACTACTGGGGAAATTTTCTAAGTCCTTGGAGGGATCAACCTTTAAGTAGGAATGACTGGTGTGGTGCAGTTAGTAATTATCCTTGGGTGGGTAGATGCGTCCTGACGGTTATCTTAGTTTATCCTAAGTCTACCAAGCTGCTTAGTGTAGCCATTCATCCCCAGATATTACCGTAGGTCAAGTTTATGTCTTCTCTGGTTACTTTAATGATTGTATTGTTAAAGTTATAGGACTCACTCAGACTTATGTCTGACCCCGTTGTTTTTATCTTTTTCCCAACCCTCAGGTCCTACGGTGGATCCTAGCGGTAGTAGAGCTTGATCGGATTGCTGTTCCAGTCTTTTGGAGCTTGGGTAGATGTAAAGCTCCAGTTATCCAGTTATCTTTTCTTTTGGTTCTGGCTATTGTATGAGAGAGTGGGATTATGTACTTCTTTATTTTGATGGATATTGTACTTGACTTTTATCGTGGTTTTATGATGTAACCAGACATGTTTATTTCCGCTGTTATGAGATGATATTTTAAATTTTAAGTACTATTTATATCTGTCTTGTTGTAATTTTTCTGTTCTATATTCACTAAAATACTCCACCGATGCTATGGCATTCCAAGAGTGAGTGACCATAGCGGGCATGGGGTGTTACACATAAGCTACTACCCTCCATTCTTGCATCAAAACAGCGCCTAGCCCTGTCCCACATGCATCCGTGTAAACTGTGAACATCTTGCTTCCATCTGGCAGAGTCAGGACTGGGGCTGTTGTAAGAGCCCTTTTCAAGAGTTGGAAAGCCAACTCGCAATCCAAGTCCCAAGTGAACACTAGATTCTTCCTTGTCAGCCTTGTGAGTGGAGCTGAGATTTTTGCAAAATCCCTTATGAACTTTCGGTAGAAACCTGCTAGCCCTAGAAAACTTCGGACTTTGGTTGCGTTCTTTGGTGCCTTCCAATCTTGCACCGCAACTATCTTCGCGGGGTCCATGGCCAACCCTTCTTTAGATACTACATGCCCAAGAAATCTTACTTCTTCCCTCCAAAAGTGGCATTTTGAAAATTTTGCCTTTAGCTGATGTGCTCGGAGAGTATCCATGATTTCTTTCAGATGTTGAGCATGCTCTTCCTCACTCTTTGAAAAGATCAAGATATCGTCTACGAAGACAACCAAAAATTTGTTGAGGAATTATTTGAACACTCTGCTCATTAGGTCTACGAAATAAGCTGGTGCATTTGTCAAGCCGAAAGGCATGACAAGCCACTCGAAGAAACCGTCTGGGGTTCTGAACGCCGTTTTATCAATACTATCTTCAGCTACTCTTAGCTGATGGAACCCAGTTGCCAAATCAAGTTGGAAGAAAACCGACGCACCTACAAGCTGATCAAACAAATCGTCGATTCGGGGAAGAGGGTGCCTATTTTTCTTGGTCAACTTGTTTAACTCCCTATAGTCGACACAGAGGCGAAGAGAACCGTCTGCTTTGGTTGCGAACACCACTGGAGCACCCCATTCTGAAATGCTCCTTCTAATGAACCCCTTCTCGAGAAGTTCTTTAACTTGCTTACTAAGCTCCTTTCTCTCCTTTGGAGCCATATGTCTGACAGGTAAAGCTACGGGCTTTGCATTATCCACAAGATAGATACGAAAGTCTATTTCCCGCTTCGGAGGTAAGCCTTTCACCTCCTCGAAAACATCCGGACATTCCCGGACTACTCTAACCGACTGCAAATTCTCAACAGAAGCATCAAGCGACTCTAGATAACTAAGCATAACAACATTCAAAGGATTACAGGAAATTTCTATAGTATTACCAAGCCGAGTCAAGAGTCTAACTACTCTTTTCTCACAATCAAGAATGGCACCGTTACTGGATAACCAGTCCATGCCTAAGATCAAACCATATCCCGAGAAGCCCAAAACAAAGGCATTACAATTAAACTCAACACTGAGAATAGAGATTTTCAAACCCAAACAAACCATTGACAAATAAGCGGAGCCCCCAATTGGATTTGAAGCTACTAAGGGATCCTCGACCATACTAGTGTCTAGATGTAGAGATTCTACTAAAGCAGATGAAATAAAGGAGTGTGATGCACCAGAGTCAAAAAGTGTACGAACTGGATGATCATAAAGATAGACTGCACTTTCTACAGAAATATTACTACCTCGTTCCTGTGGAGGTGCTGTCAGAGCATGAACTTGATCCCCTGAAGTGGATCCAGCTTTCTGTCCCTGCCCTCTCTTCTTTGGGCAGTCCTTAGCTTGGTGCCCAGTCTCTCCGCAATGGAAGCAACCACCCATCTTTGCCTTCCTCTTCCGGCAGTCTTTCTCTATATGTCCAACAATGCCACAGAAATGGCACTTTCTCTTCTCACGGGACTTCTTGTTCTTCCCTCCTTTCTTAAAGTCTGTCTTCTTAGCCTGTAAACCTTCTTTCTTTTCTTCAGCCTTACTTTCTTTCTTGCCGTGGTCTTCCTCGTGTAGCAACGCCATGTCCACCAAGCTTTCATAAGTCGCTCCCGTGGATACATGGGTCATAGCAAGGCTGTGTAGAGGCTCATTCAGACCTTTGACGAAGCAAAGCGCCTACTTGTGTTGGGTATTCACTAAGTCCAGCCCAAATCTGGCCAACTGATTAAACTGATTGACATACTCCCTGATCGTCATGCTTCCCTATTTAAGATTTAAGAACTTCTCTATTTGTAGGCTCCTTTCAGCTTAGGAGAGGAATTTCAACTCAAACCTTGTCCTGAAATCTTCCCACGTTTCTACTGGCCTCTGAGCATTAGTGAACTCCCACCAATAGGAAGCTTCATCTTTGAGTAACCACACTGCTAGCTGTATCTTTTGCCTGTCATCAATTCCGAAGATGACAAACAGATCCTTGGTCTCCTTTAGCCAGTTTCTTGCTCCTACAAAGGGTTCTGTACCATGAAAGTCTTTTCCACCCATAGCTTTGAATTCTCTACATGTTTTGGCAAAGGAATTTCCAAGAGGAGGAGGAGGAACTAGTGCTACTAGGGGAGGAAGGATATCTGCCGGGCCTGCGTCGTTGGCGGCCTTAGCTTCTAAGAACCTCCTAAACCAACCAGGTATTGGTACTCCTTCAGGAAGGTTAAGGTCTCCAGACATGCTGAAACAGAAAGGAAAGGTTCAAAACGAAGGATAGAGAGAGATAGTACACATGGCTTTTGGGGGATCATGCCTTTTAAAATATAACACTTTTTCTTGAAAAATGCTTCTTTAAACTTTCTTTTGAAAATAATTTTCAAAAACTTTTATCTTATCTGGTAAACCTATGCTCTGATACCAAGTGAAACACCCCACCTCCGTTAGGGTCACTCACAAAGGGAATGCCCTAATTTTGGTGGAGGTTTATAAGTATAAGTCACAGATAAACACAAGACAGATATAAATACACATATTTTAAACAGTGGAAAAAACAACAAACTTTTATTTCATCAAATACGTGTCATACAAACCATTCCATAATTGTCTTACAATACTTCCAAAAACATTACATCCTCATAACTGTCTTGATTATCATAAATAGTAGCAAAAATCCCCATAGTGATATCCAAAGCCATGATCCAAGCAAAAGAGATCCAAATCGTACATCTACAGTCTTGAAGCTTGAAAAAGAGTCTGACTAAGCTAGGTTGTTTCCTCCCTCTGGACCTGGGGGGGGGGGGGGGAACGAAAGAAAAGAAGACGAAAGAAAAACAGAGTCAGACATAAAGCCTGAGTAAATCTAGTGATTCTTCAATATGTGAATAAGAAAAGGATATGATAGACATAAACTAAAAACAGGATAGTATCATAACTAAGGGAGTGTAGTCCAGAATCGAATATACTATCGCACCCACACTATATCTCTGCATTTACTAGAATTATTCTAACAGGCACCCCATGCTGAGGGTGAAGTGATCCTTTTTGTTTTATAAAGATCGTCTCCTACTCGCACATGTGTCATACGGCTCCCCCAAGAAGTGTAGATACCTATGTTGGGTGTATCAAGACCCATGGTGGCGGCCCCGACACAATTACTAGAAGACATAGGTTATTCTACTGGTGCCCCCAGTGCCTTGCTTGTCTACTCCGGAGTGCATGCACGACCGCACCCCGTTAGAACCTACACTGTGCACCCAACATTGCCGTTATTTGACCGCTTACAATCAGCCCAGTAATCGTGCCCCACCCTGCCTAGTTTCAGGGTACCATTGATACCTAAATTGGGTTACTGTTGAAACGGGTCCCTCGTTACTAGGGTTTTCTAGTCAAACATGCTAAATGGTTAAGTGTCTGTATATACCTAACCTCACCCATCAATATTTGTTAACATGTTGAATTTTGGTTAAGTGTCTTCAGTTGACTTAACCCTACCATCTGTCCTTAGCCTTTTAGAGCACCGACCACTCACATTAGACAGATATTGCTACGGTTACTGGATGTGCCGGTTGGTTCCGGGCAGGTTTACACCGTAGCTCAGTCTAACCTCGGGTCCTTATTGGGCTCAATGTTTAACCACCCACAATGGATAGGTATTGTTGTGACTACTGGACAGCCGGGCGGGTCCGGGCAGGTTTACGTCACAACTCAATCCAACCTCGGGTTAAACATATCGTGTTTTCTGGATTTACATATTTTATTATTTCTCAATTTTATATGTAAATGTCATGTTCTTTATTATTGGGTATAACAATTTATACCGCTAAAATGTCACAGTCGTTGGCATGTGCCAAACATGCCAACATATTTATTTTTATCATGTTTTACACCCAACGCTATTACCCTCGTTTGTACGTTCTAGTGTTGGACTCGACACAATTCAACCCAACTTGATAAACGTGAAAAAAAGGGAAATCAAGAACATGTAATATTTCTATGATACATAAAGGGGTGTGGCGCATGAACTTGCAAATTAGCGTTTCAACTAACATAAACATTGGATCATGTGAACTTGCATTCAAATAGGCATATAACTAAATAAGTGTCATATAGGATGTCATATGCAGACTTATACAAACTTGGTTTTTAAACATATTTAACTTGGCATAATGTCAAACACAAAACTAGCATGTTGTATATTATCCCAAAAATGTCCAAATCTAACATCTAGTTATATAGCCTTTTTCAATATGAACTTGCATAGTTTATGTAACCCAAACGATATTTAACATAGATCTAATCATACTTGTAATGAACATAGGATGTATACATAGGTCTTTTGGATCATGAAGGCATAAAAGTTCTCAGATCTAGAACATGTTTACATGAGTACATAGTCCATGATATTAACATAAACATAAAGGGATCCAATTCTAGTTTTTGCCACATACTTTCAATCACCATTACTTTCATATACAAACGTATAATAAACTTGCATCGATCAATTTATGCCGCAAATACCAATACACAAAATCATGATAGAATCATTACAATCCACAGAAATTACATCATTAAATAATAATACAATTCTATTCTCAGTTACATCGCATCACGTCATAATTTTATTCATATTATGAAAGATCACTAAACTTACAACGTGTGATCAAATCTTGTTTTCTGATTTGTAGATGCTCTCCTTTGGGTAGCAAATTGTGTTGATTGATTTGATTAGACTTTAGTTTGCTTCTTAGTTTGATTCGTCTTCCTCTTGACGGCTACGCTCAACTCCTTCCCGGCAGCATAACGACTCCACTCTTATTTTCTTATGTGAATTAGTCGAGTCTTAGGGTGTATTTATAGAGTTTTCAAGTTGTTTTGAGCCGTCGAATGCGGTCAGGAGGAATTCAGACTGTACAGCGCTTCAAAAAATCGAACCAGGGTCAGACCCAACTGGTCAGGCCGACCAGGCAGGTCGACCTGCAGGTCGACTGCATGGTCGACTTGGGGAGGCCAGGTCGACTGCCCAGTCGACTGCCCAGTCGACCCTAGGGTCGACCTGGTCACTGGGCGGGAATTTTCTCGCCCAGCCCAGTTTGAGCTCGAATTTCGAATTTTAAATCTGAACTGAGCTGTTTTTGAATTTCAAATTTATTCTGAAACTTCCGGAGGTCATAACTCCTTCATACGGAGTCCGATTCACGCAAACTAGGACTCTATCTCAACCAGAATTCCGAGACGAACGCAATAGCGTAAGCCATTTCCCTTAATTCTTTCATTTAGAATTAATTATACTTTAATTTATGAATTTTACTATTATAGAATATACAGGGTGTTACATATATTCTGGATAAAGATGTTAGTATATATTTTATAGTTAATAATAATTGAAACAAGGTTGTTGTCATCAAAATTACATTCTTTAACAAATCATTTGATCATAATATTATTATTAATGTCTAAGTGTCGAAATCAGTTTCTAAAATAAATGTACAAATCTTAGCTCGTATAATGCCTCATCCCATTATGTTAGCTATGTAGTTTACATCTGAAAACAAAAAGGCACTTACTGGAAATTGGATTCCATCAATAAACCAAGGCAAAGTATATTCCTTATCCATAGGGATCATCTCTAGTAAGATTTCCAGGACTCACTGCATGTGATCCTTCGGACCGGTAGAGCCGGCCCACCAATACCCAAAGAGTTCGGGTTCTTCCTGAACATAACATTCCCCAGTCGTATCTGATCGTCATCCTGGTCGTGTTTGACCATCATGTGAGGCGACTCGTTCCATCATCCACATAAGTAAACTTGCATGGGCTCCATGGAATCACTTTTAGCTAGAAGGAAACGTATGTCCTTATTTTACTATCCATCATCCTATTTTTGGTTCATTTTGGGGTGTGAGGCCCTAGAGTCAATGTCCCACAAAGCTTTGCTTTTCAACAACAACTTTGATCTGTCGGCCCGCAGCACTTAACATGCCACATTGTTAATTCAAAATATATAATCAGTTTCTATTAATATATAACCCTTTGATTAGATAAGCCTCAAAGGAGGGTGTTAAGCAAAGAGAATATATATTCTCCGCCACCAACTAATATAACATCAATAGGAACCAGTTGGTTATTTTGTAAAATACAACTTTAGACATACAACCATTTACAAGTTCCTTTTGGGTTTGAACGAAACCGAAGACACCTTATTCTCCGTCCAATCATGGAGAGAGGCCCTTGCACATCCGGGCAATCAACAAGCACGTCCGTACTACTACCACTGTAACCTTATAATGGGAGCTACCTAAGGCATAAGCAAGCAGTCCATTCGATGCGAAGATTTCCAGTCTTCCACCGTCTTTAATATCTTCAACTTTAAATTATTGTATAATTATTCGAAATGGGTTGAACCCGGTCTTTTCGAAATAATTAGCTTCAAAACAAATTCCTTATTGGATTATCAACCCTCAAATTAAGTCACCTTTAAATGAAAACATTTCATAAGATTAAATCATATTCTTAGATTTGGTTAAGCTTTTAGGTTTTAAAAAATCATCTTCAAATCCTTTTATTAATCATATAAAAGGTTCACAAGGGTTTGTGTTAAATTTAGGAATTTAAGACTCTTGCCTCAAAACGTTTCTTAAAAACTGTTATAAAAGGTGTTGCAAAATAGCCTATTTTGGTTAATAGGTTTTTATCATTCAAAACCATATATATTTGGTCCAAACCTCTTTCAAATCATTTATTATGATTTATCATAAATTTTCCACATTTTTAATCATTTAAAAATTGGTTATTTCAATGAAATCCAATTTCGGGTCTCAGATTGCAAAGCCCATATTTGTCTAGAAAATTGATGTTGACTTATCTCAAAATTTAACCATTGGATCTTAAACCTATATATCTCTTTTGAAAGCTCTTTTCATTTCTAACCCAGTGTTTTTTGTTTCGGGGAAATAGGATGGTTAGATCTCCTAGTATGTCAGTTTGAAGTCAATGGTTGAAATTCGCGAAGTGTCATTATGCGACTAGTCTATTATGACCAAACTTTGACTTCCATTAAAAATCAAGTTGAATTACTTCTAATATAGCTTATTAATAATATAATAACTATATAGTAACTTTCCAAAACCATATTTTCATTATTCAACTTCAAATATCTTATTATCTAATCATTATAATAATATTTTAATCATTAAAATACTGTTACTTTCAAACTTCATTATCCCAACTTTCCTGAAGTCCATTATAAAAATAAATAAGGTAATTTTGAAAAGGAAATATTGTTAAAACATTTCCTATATATTCTAACTAAACTTCACTTTTTCAAGTTACTGTTCACTTTTAAATTAAAACTTGAATAAACCTTAACTAGGTGGAAATTATTTCAACCAATTTCTTTTATTTACAAATGTTTGTCGTAATGACTTAAACTTCTTATCCATCAAAAATCGGATATCAAATTTGGACTTTTATTTTTCGCCCATTACTTAAGTTAATAAAATATTAATTAAATTGTTTTATTTAATGGAGACTTTATCAATGAGCCAATAATCACACTTTTTAGTTATATTTAACTAGCATAACACATGTCACAATATCAATAATCATAACAACATCCATCCGCACATATCGTAGTATATACGATATAAGCCTTAACCCATTAATGCTTATATGGTTTTGTCAATCAACAAATTAACCGCAATACACCTAATCGTCAATAAACATATGCATTCAATACAATGGGGGTTCATACCCATATCCAATAACGAATATCAAGTTAATTTTCCATTTCATAACCATTTAAGGTTCAAACCCATTCCAGTGTCAACATTAACAGTTCTAGGTGACCATTTAAGGTTCAAACCCTCCCCCCTTTCTTTGATTGAAGAATCTCTTAATGATTTTAGATGATTTCAATAGCCATTCGACATATCCAGAATTTTCTGAATGTAATTTGGGCAGTGGTTCGATGTGATATGGATTTTATAAAATACAAGTGAATAAGTGGTGGTTTATTTTGGTTTTAGGAGCAATTGATTAAGGGTTTTGGGTGAGGAGGGGATTGACCTTGGAGTATGGGATCCACGACTGCTAGTGGTGGACGGTGATAGGGCTGGTGGGGCTAGGCATAATGGGTGAGGGTTGTTTAGGTATAGGTTGTGGTAGTTTAATGTAACAACCCGTATTTTAATAACATGTTAAAACCATAAATCAAGGCAGAATTAAATTTAAAATAAGAACCAACGGAAACGGGTTGTGCCATTGCATTCGTCTCGGAATTCTGCATGAAATCAAGTCCAAGTTTTCGAAAATCGTAGTCCGTATGACCAAGTTATGACCCTTCGAAGTTTCAGCAAATTCTATAAACCAAAACAGCTCGAAATTCGAATTTGAAATTCGAATTCAAACCGAGAAGCGGGCTGGGCGGGAAATTTCCCGCCCAGGACCCAAGTCGACTGGGTGGTCGACTGGGTAGTCGACCTCCCCCTGACCAGGTCGGCTGCGTAGTCGACCTAGGGGTCGACCTGCCCCGAATTTCCAGATCCAAGGCTGAGTTCATTTCTGCATATCTAGACCGATTTCTGGGCCAAATTCATGACTCTAAACCTATATAAGCAGCCCCTAGCCTCATTCTCTCTACACCATTTCATTCTGTCCTTATGCTACCTCTGTGAAAATCAAAATGATAATATTAAAATTAAAAGAGTCTACTTCTACTTCGTCAAGACAACATCTACGAATTGCAAATTGGGGGTTTTCAACTAGAACAAGACTAAACAAATAGAGATTCAACAACTGCAACAACCGTTTCTAGATTCAACTTCTGCATCTCAATTTCTTAGACCACGATCTGTAAGTTCTAGTTACTTTGAGATTGAAACTTGTTAAATTTAATATGGACATGGAATAAAATGAAATTGGACCTAAGCTTGATTATCTATTGGGATCTGTTCTTGCCTCTTCTTAAATCTATGATTTTGTGTTATTTCTTATCGACTGAATCATGCCCATTCATGTTGTTGGACCTAGTTTATTATTCAAACGCTAGATTGTAAAATGAATTCTTGGATCTTGACTGGATGATAAGACTTTTTAGTTCAGTTTTCACCCTTTCCTCTCTTAAATCTTGAAGTTAGGAATATTGCTATGGAAATTAACTTGGGCCTATTCACATTGTAAATCAAATATTATAATGCCAATGACATTGAAACTATTGTTAATGGCCTAAGACTATTGCCTATGACTATGACAAGGACAATCGTGGCTAATCACCCATGACTCGTGACTATGAATTACTGCCTATGATTATGAACATAAGACTATGACCATGACTTTGAAACTATTACAGTTAATTGCCTATGACTATTAGGGTAGTTGCCTAGAACTATTTTGGGATACTTATCTATGACAATTGTATAACTATTGTGGTAAATTGACTATTATAGTTGATTATTCATAACACTATAGTTGAAAACCATGTTGAACACTGAATTGGCATTTAAGTTCGGGATCTCATACCTAGGGTGTGACTTGCTTAGTTTATTCGCTATTATGTACACCAAAACCATTGACCCATTTTTCGGCTTGCTTTTGCATGCCTATTCTTTCATGTCAACTTTTATCATGACTATCACCTTATAATGCTAGACCTGTAATCTAATGTTTCAGGACTATTATTCTATATGCCAGTGATGTTATGACCAATTATGTCAAGCTATATCATGCTAGATTTATCACCTTGTGCTCGATCTTTAGCCTATCATAGTTTGGGTGTTATTCCCTTTTATTTTGGACTTGGATTTACTTGTAGTATAGATAGATTCATGTTTACGTGCGATGGGAATACGATTTGGGTAGATTAGGCAGAACATGATTTGGTTATGAATATGAATCATGAACTTGATAATAGGCATAAGTTGAAACCTGAAAACTTGACATGAAACTCGCTTAGGAACTTGACACGAACTTGACATGAAAATTGAACATGGACATGACACTTAGAATGAACTTGAAAATGGCCAACTCAAGGTTGGATTGAGTTTGCAGTGTAATTCTGCCCGGAACCACCCGACAAATCCAGTGACTGCAAACAATAGGATCCAATGTGAGTAGTTGGTCATATCGTGCTTAAAACCCGACGTTAGACTGAGTTGTGGTATAAACCTGCCCGGAACCGCCCGACATAACAGGTGACCACAACAACAGGTGTAATGTGAGAGGTTGTGGTGCATTAATTAATTTAATGCCACTTGGTAGGGTTAAGTCATGAACCGCTTGAATATACTTAACCAATCTAACATGATGATTTGATAGGGTTAAGTCATGAACCGCTTGAATATACTTAACCAATTTGACATGATGATTTGGTAGGGTTGAGTCATGAACCGCTTGAATATACTTAACCAACTTGACACATGATTCGTAGGGCTAAGTCATGAACTTGAACGACAACACTTAGCCAATTTGACATAACACGTAGACGGGTTAAGTCACGAACTTGAATGACCGCACTTAACCAACTTGACATGCTAGACTGATGGGGTTAAGTCTCGAATTTAAATGACAACACTTAACCTACTGGACGGAAACCCTAGTTACGCGGTCCTTTTTAGCAGTAACCCATAGATGTATCATGGTACCCTGGAACTAAGCAGGGTAGGCACGATTACTGGGTTGATGGTAACCGACCAGAACGACGGCTGAGTTGGTGCGCCATTGTAGGTTCAGGCGGACTATGGTCGTGCACGTAGTCCGGAGTTGAAAAAGCAGGCATTGGGTACTAGTAGGTTTACACTGTGCGTGCTTGGTGTCAGTGGTTGGCACCCTAGGGCTTGATACACCCTATGGTGGACCTAGCACAGGTGACTACATTTCGTGATTGGGCCGTATGACACAGACACATGAACGAGCTAGGACTTGTAGGGAGCCGATCGATTAATATATCGTTACGTGGAAAAAGGGTGTCGTTCATTAGGTAGCATAATCCCTAGTGGTCCTAGGTGGCATAAATCCTAATCGAATCTAGAAAACGTTCAATAGGTAGCATAATCCCTAGTGGTCCTAGGTGGCATAAATCCTATTTGAACATGCGATAGTTCATGATAAGGAAACCTAGCCAGAAAAAGGGTGGCAGTCCAAACGATTTCAAGAATGGTGGCACTACGTTAAAGTAGTATAGAATTACATGATGAAACCCGTACGATATACGGTAAGGGACTGTACATATACATGGAAAGGATGATACAGGTTCGGGTACTAGTACAGTTGGTGCATAGAATGTTAAACATGCGATGATATACGTAGCTTATCTTATTACCTTAGTTTATCTTGTTATCTTAGTTTATCTTGTTACCTTAGTTTATCTTGTTACCTTAGTTTATCTTGTTACCTTAGTTTATCTTGTTACCGTACTTTATCTTGTTATCTTAGTTTAACTTGCCTATCTTGTCATCATCTTTATGTTTACTTTCAATTTATACATGTCATGTTACCTTTACTTGTTCCTATGCTGAAAGTCACTAGGACTTACCAGTCTGTATGACTGACCCGTTTTGTTTTGCCTCTTTTTCTTCCCTTTCCCCCCAGGTTCTCAGGGAGGAAACACTGCTTAGTTTGGACTTCTTTCTACTTCAAGATCATCATATATGGCTTGGACCCTCGTTAGCTATGGCTGCTTTACTGCTTTACTTGAGGAACGATTTATGACTATGGTTTTATGCTTCTTTACTATTGCAAGACAGATTTCGATGTAATGGATTTAATGACATTTTGATGTAAAAAGGCTTTAGACCTTACTAGATTTTAAAGAAATGAAATTTCATTTTTCTTTCTTTGTTTTATATGTTCTGTCTTGTAATATTTCTGTGTATGTTTACCTAGATAATGCTCCACCAAAGCTAGTGCATTCCCTTTATGAGTGACCCTAGCGGAGGTGGGGTGTTACATTTGGTATCAGAGCAGAAGGTTACCAGACTGGGCAAAAGCTTTTAAAAACCTTCTGAAATTATTTTCAAAACGTTTACAAAGAAACATTTTTCTAAGAAAAGTTTTGTTTTACGAAAGGCATATTCCCCAAAGCCATATGCACTATCTTTTGATTCTCTCCTTGAGTCTCTTCTCTCTTTCTTTTTCACCATAGTTTGTAGGCATATGACACATGTAGGAGGGCAAAGAAGTGCCCAACCTCCATTAGTAGCCGCAGTAATTCCATCTGCGACTAATCTTATTTCAAGCTTTGTAGGGTTGCCGTGCGATGGAGGTAGCTTTCGAGAAACTTGTCAACAAGCTATACAAGGATAGTAAGAATGAGGATAAAAAAACAAGCCTAAGGATAAGAAACTTTTTGATATGGCTTAATCCACGAAGGAGGAAAAGGTGAAAAGGAAGAGGCCAAAGTGAAAGAATAATAAAATCCATGAAAAGAGAGAGTGTCTTTAATATGGTAAAAAAGGGTCAGGTAGTTAAGTATTATAGGACAAGGACAAGGGCAAGGGAAAAGAACAAGATCATCGAGAGGGAAATTGTATGCTCTCACTACTAGCGTACCTAAGAGGGGTGGTAACGTTTCTGTTAAAGGTTTAGCTATTCTTTTCTATCATCCCGTTAGGACTTTGTTTTTGTACATCGCATCCTTTTAATCCTGCTTCGATAGTTGAGTCTCTGCACCTTAGTACTAGCATAGTGAAGGATCCCTTTTTTTGTGTGTGTCTCAAATCCTATTGGGGAATCGGCTCATTTATTCATGACTTGTTTGGATTTGAGAATGTCTATGCTAAGTTTATATTCATGACTTGTTTGTACTAGTTCCATGGTAGTTAGACTCTTGACTTGCCTTGGTAATGCCCTCGAAGTCTAGTGTAACCCTTAGGGTTCTGCCATGCTTAGTTATCTGGAATCTCTTGATACATTTATGGATCCGCTCGAGTAGTGTTCGCCACTAAGGCGGATGGTTCACTTCGCTTATGCATGAGTTATAGGAAATCAGCTTAGTAAGTACATTTGGCAACACGGTTGACATCTGTTTATTTTCAAGAGATAGTTCTTCTGCGTGGAATACCTTATAGTGAGTAAACGAGATCCAGGATTCACTAGTGAATTTTGGAGAGCTTGCATGAAACCATGAGTAAGCAGTTATGTTTGAGTTGAGTATACTAGAAGGAGAATAAGTGAATGTGGGACGAAAGACAACAGTGAAATGAGTTCCAACTCAAATTTTGGAAACAAGAATTAAGAAGCTACGAAATTATGAAGTTAAAGACGGTCAAAGCACAATGGAGTTTAGCTCAAGGGAATGCGACTTAGAAGATTGAAGACTAGATACGCGCATCATATCTCTTTTTAAGAGTATATCCTTTATCCCTGTTTTCCTGTAGAGCTTACTTGCATGCTAGCTTTTATGTATATCCTCTCGATCCTATTTCTCAATCCTATTTCTGTTGCAAACCTCCATAGGGAGTATGACTCATCTGTTAGTAATACATGTTGGGGCTAGAGGGTGTTCGTTTGGTTAACTAAACCTTTTGGGCTTTATAGGATATGGGTTGGTTTTAGGAAGGGATTTCTTGCGACCTAAAAAGGAGTTTATCATGCTTAGTTTCCCAGAATCAGATACATTGGTTGGGTTGAGAAATTCTCTGGATATCAGTCTGATGTTGATTTTGGTCTTCAGGGATGGTGTTTAGGGGAGTTATTCTCCTAATTAGTACATATATGAGGACGATTTCCAGTTTTGACATTGCCTAATGGGTACAAAGTTTTTATTTACTTGCTTCTATCATTCGGCTATACCTTTAGGTAGGAACTAATGGGTGCAGACATGTGTTTGAGACATGTTATGGTTGATGGTTGCAAGTGGTTGCTAGTTGTTGCTCGTGGATGCATGAACAAACATTAGGCACTAGATCGGCTCAGTCACATCTCATACTGCATATGCATGAATGTTTATGGTTGTACATGGATGGAAACTTGATATGCTATCATTTGGATGTTGAATATGAATGAATGTTTGAGCATTCATGTAGAAATTGTGAAATGTAATAGGAATTTGCATACATGTCGGACTCATCGCACTAGCATACTTTGCAATAAGGAGGTTTACTGAATCAGTAACCGCCTGATCTTTTGCATTAGATAATTACATATACACACACTTTCCGCATATATACATACATCATTAGGAATCTTTTAAGGGCAATGATTGCTTGTGAATGATGTTTTGAGTAGATGAGTGATGGATGGTAGGATACATGCTTCCTAACTTAGAGATTTCGGGGACGAAATCCTTTAGGGAGGGGAGAATGTAACAACCCGTATTTTAATAACATGTTAAAACCATAAATCAAGGAAGAATTAAATATTAAAATAAGAACCAAGGGAAATGGGTTACGCCATTGCGTTCGTCTCGGAATTCTGCATGAAATCGAGTCCGAATTTTCGAAAATCGGAGTCCGTATGACCAAGTTATGACCCTTCGAAGTTTCAGCAAATTCTAGAAACCAAAACAGCTCGAAATTCGAATTCAAACCCAGAAGCGGGCTGGGCGGGAAATTTCCCGCCCAGGACCCAAGTCGACTGGACGGTCGACTAGGTAGTCGACCTCCCCCCTGACCAGGTCGACTGCATAGTCGACCTGGGGGTCGACCTGCCCCGAATTTCCAGATCCAAGGCTGAGTTCATTTCTGCGTATCTAGACCGATTTTTGGACCAAATTCGTGACTCTAAACCTATATAAACAACCCCTAGCCTCATTCTCTCTACACCATTTCATTCTGTCCTTATGCTACCTCTGTGAAAATCAAAATGATAATATTAAAATTAAAAGTGACTACTTCTTCTTCGTCAAGACAACATCTAGGAATTGAAAATTGGAGTTTTCAACTAGAACAAGACTAAACAAATAGAGATTCAATAACTGCAACAACCGTTTCTAGATTCAACTTCTGCATCTCAATTTCTTAGACCACGATCTGTAAGTTCTAGTTACTTTGAGATTCAAACTTGTTAAATTTAATATGAACATGGAATAAAATGAAATTGGACCTAAGCTTGATTATCTATTGGGATCTGTTCTTGTCTCTTCTTGAATTTATGATTTTGGGTTATTTCTTATCGACTGAATCATGCCCATTCATGTTGTTGGACCTAGTTTATTATTCAAAATGCTAGATTGTGAAATGAATTCTTGGATCTTGACTTGATGATAAGACTTTTTAGTTCAGTTTTCACCCTATCCTCTCTTGAATCTTGAAATTAGGAATATTGCTATGGAAATTAACTTGGGCCTATTCACATTGTAAATCAAATATTATCATGCCTATGACATTGAGACTATTGTTAATGGCCTAAGACTATTGCCTATGACTATGACAAGGACAATTGTGGCTAATCACCCATGACTCATGACTATGAATTACTGCCTATGATTATGAAAATAAGACTATGACCATGACTTTGAAACTATTATAGTTAATTGCCTATGACTATTACGGTAGTTGCCTAGAACTATTTTGGGATAATTATCCATGACTATTGCATAACTATTGTGGTTAATTAACTATTATAGTTGATTATTCATAACACTATAGTTGAAAACCATGTTGAACACTGAATTGGCATTTATGTTGGATCTCATACCTAGGGTGTGACTTGCTTAGTTTATTCGCTATTATGTACACCAAAACCATTGACCTATTTTTTGGCTTGCTTTTGCATGCCTATTCTTTCATGTCAACTTTTATCATGACTATCACCTTATTATGCTAGACCCGTAATCTAATGTTTCGGGACTATTATTCTATATGCCAGTGATGTTATGACCAATTATCTCAGGCCATATCATGCTAGATTTATCACCATGTGCTCGATCTTTTGCCTATCATAGTTTGGGTGTTATTCCCTTTTATTTTGGACTTGGATTTACTTGTAGTATAGATCGATTCATGTTTACGTGCGATGGGAATACGATTTGAGTAGATTAGGAAAAACATGAATTGGTTATGAATATGAATCATGAACTTGATAATAGGCATAAGTTGAAACCTGAAAACTTGACATGAAAACTTGACATGAAATTCGCTTAGGAACTTGACACGAACTTGACATGAAAACTGAACATGGACATGACACTTAGAATGAACTTGAAAATGGCCAACTCGAGGTTGGGTTGAGTTTGCAGTGTAATTCTGCCCGGAACCACCCGGCAAATCCAGTGACTGCAAACAATAGGATCCAATGTGAGTAGTTGGTCATATCGCGCTTATCCGAGGTTAGACTGAGTTGTGGTATAAACCTGCCCAGAACTGCCCGGCATAACCAGTGACCACAACAACAAGTATAATGTGAGTGGATGAGGTGCATTTATTTATTTAATGCCACTTGGTAGGGTTAAGTCATGAACCGCTTGAATATACTTAACCAATTCAACACGATGATTTGATAGGGTTAAGTCATGAACCACTTGAATATACTTAACCAATTTGACACGATGATTTGGTAGGGTTAAGTCATGAACCGCTTGAATATACTTAACCAACTTGACACATGATTCGTAGGGCTAAGTCATGAACTTGAACGACAACACTTAGCCAATTTGACATGACACGTAGACGGGTTAAGTCACGAACTTGAATGACCACACTTAACCAATTTGACATGCTAGACTGATGGGGTTAAGTCTCGAATTTAAATGACAACACTTAACCTACTGGACGTAAACCCTAGTTACGCGGTCCTTTTCAGCAGTAACCCACTAGATGTATCATGGTACCCTGGAACTAGGCAGGGTGGGGCACGATTACTGGGCTGATTGTAAGCGACCAGAATGACGGCTGCGTTGGTGCGCTGTTGTAGGTTCAGGCGGACTATGGTCGTGCACGTAGTCCGAAGTTGAAAAAGAAGGCATTGGGCACCAGTAGGTTTACACTGTGCGTGCTTGATTCGTGTCGGTGGTTGGCACCCTAGGGCTTGATACACCCTATGGTGGACCTAGCACAGGTGACTACATTTCGTGATTGGGCTGTATGACACAGAAACATGAACGAGCTAGGACTTGTAGGGAGCCGATCGATTAATAGATCGTTACGTGGAAAAAGGGTGTCGTTCATTAGGTAGCATAATCCCTAGTGGTCCTAGGTGGCATAAATCCTAATCGAATCTAGAAAACGTTCAATAGGTAGCATAATCCCTAGTGGTCCTAGGTGGCATAAATCCTAGTTGAACACGCGATAGTTCATGATAAGGAAACCTAGCCAGAACAAGGGTGGCAGTCCAAATGATTTCAAGAATGGTGGCACTACGTTGAAGTAGTATAGAATTACGTGATGAAACCCGTACGATATACGGCAAGGGACTGTACATATACATGGAAAGGATGATACGGGTTGGGGTACTAGTACAGTTGGTGCAGAGAATGTTAAACATGCGATGATATACGTAGCTTATCTTGTTACCTTAGTTTATCTTGTTACCTTAATTTATCTTGTTACCTTAGTTTATTTTGTTACCTTAGTTTATCTTGTTACCGTACTTTATCTTGTTATCTTAGTTTAACTTGCCTATCTTGTCATCATCCTTATAGTTTATACATGTCATGTTATCTTTACTTGTTCCTATGCTGAAAGTCACTAGGACTTACCAGCCTGTATGACTGACCCGTTTTGTTTCGCCTCTTTTTCTTCCGTTCCCCCCCAAGGTTCTCAGGGAGGAAACACTGCTTAGTTTGGACTTCTTTCTGCTTCAAGATCATCATATATGGCTTGGACACTCATTAGCTATGGCTACTTTACTGCTTTACTTGGGGAACGATTTATGACTATGGTTTTATGCTTCTTTACTATTGCAAGACAGATTTCGATGTAATGGATTTAATGACATTTTGCTGTAAAAAGGCTTTAGACCTTACTAGATTTTAAAGAAATGAAATTTCGTTTTTTTTCCGCTGTTTTATATGTTCTGTCTTGTAATATTTCTGTGTATGTTTACCTAGATAATGCTCCACCAAAGCTAGTGCATTCCCTTTGTGAGTGACCCTAGCGGAGGTGGGGTGTTACATTTAAGAGGAGGCAGGTGATGTTTAGGGGTTTTGAAGGAGGTAGGGAGCTTTGGTGAGTTGCGGGGGCCCACAACTTGAGGAGGAGAACTGGAGGAGGTCGGCGCCGAAAGGGAGGAGGCTGGACTGTGGCGGTGGCTGAGGGGTGGTGTTAGTGGAGCTAGAAGGGAGAGGGGCGCAAAGAGAAGAGGAGAAAAGAAAAGTGAAAAAAAGAGAAGGAAGCTCTTCTTTTATAGAAGTGGAAGGAGGCTTGGATCACGGAGATATCGGTGAGGGAGGAGAATGGAGAAAGCACATGTTGAGGCGTTAGATGGAAGACAACTCACAAAAGAGACACTTGCTTAGTTGATTTAATTTTCTAATTAGCTTATAAACAATCAATGTTTCATACAACTTGCTCTCGTAATAGCTCATACAATATAAAATATATTTTCCAGCCACATTAATAAGTTTTTCCGTGCTCTTCGATAATATATAACAAAATTTTAAATAAACTTTATTTATTCTTCTAATTAATTAAAATGAGCTCTAACTGACTATAAATCCTTCTATAATTAATCTAAACTTGAAATTTAAATTTTTTAATTGGTTCCAAAATTTCAGGTCGTTACAATCACCTCCACTTAAAATAATTTCATCCTCGAAATTTGACGAAAGTAAGGCTGAACAAAAATGATATCTAAGAATGTGTTTGCCTCTTAGATGAGTTGTTCCGAGATATCCACTCTGCACATAGGTTAAGACTTTTTAATATTGTCCTCATTCTCCCACGTATAGTGTAACAACCCGGAAAATCAGAACCAATTTAAAATTTTTATTTTGGCGATTTTAATGGATTTTGAATATTTAAAATGAATTATTTTAAATAATAACGACAAAAAACTTATTTTCGACAAAGTTAAAACGAATAAATTTATTTTAATTATGAAACGAGCCTGAAATGGCGCGGTAGTTTGAAAATTCAATTTCAAATTTCAAATGAATATACAGAATTCGTTTTAAGCCAGAATTGGACGAAACAAGAAATATTTGAATCTGTTTAATGATATCTTTCTAACGGATGTCAGAAACTAAAATTTCGGTTTATAAATTGAAAGATATGTCCAGATTAAAATTTAGAAAAGTCGTTGTGGAATTTATATATTTTAATATATATATATATATATATATATATATGGCCCTTAAAAAGAGCCATTTTGCACACGACCTCCGTTTTCGACGAAACCACTTTTGTTGGATTCGGGATGTCTATTTATTGCTATATTTCAATTTTCATAATTTTTGAGATCAATATGTGAGCGTGGCAAAAGAAAACGTGTTTTGATAGTTTCAGTCAATTTGGATCGACCAGAAAATGACCATTTTTCCAACGATCTCCAAATTTGACGAAATTAGTTTTGTTAGGACCGTATCACCAATACGAAACTAGAAATAATTTTTCGGTAATTTTTGGAGTTAGTATGTGGCCCTAGTAAAATAAAATGTGCGTTCAAATTCAATATATATTAATTTATATTTTGATTTTGATGAAAATGGATCGTAACAGCCGAATTGGGTTATGAAACATATCCCATTGTGTTCGGAATGGGGGCATTTAGCTAAGGGCGATAGTCGTTGGAGTTCATTTGGAGGTCAGAGCGTTAGGAAAGTAATTAATTGAATTAAATAATAAAATAAGGATATAAATATATAAAAATTGGTCAAAACCCTCATTCACTACCCTCCGTGGTCAACGCCCCTCACCCAGCGCCTCCAAGGGATTCCTATGGCTGATTCACTCCTGATTTCTTCCTTCCTTTACTCCCAATCCGTTCAACGAATCCCTAAACAACCAAAGGCTAAGTTGAAGTGCTTCATATGATCTAGCTACTCAACGGTCAGGAACATCAATGGTGAGCGACGCTAGTAAAATTCAAGCGAAAAAGCTAACGGTTTTGGGGGCGTTTTTCTAGGCGGAGGGAGGTGCGAGATGCACCTCGTTTGTCGCGCCGACGGAAGAGGAGGAGGGCTTCGTCGTGGGCACCTTGGATCAGAATCCGGTCACCTGTGCTGACGATGTGAAGAAGAGTTGCGAGGAGATGGGTTTTATTCCGCACCTGGAAATAGAAGATAACAGAGAGGGAAAGCGATGAGTAGGGAATTAAAGATGGTAATGGTTTTATTAACGTTATTTAAATGTTGTTAATTTACTTAATGAAGTGATTAGTTAAATTAATTATAATTTTAATATAAATACATAATTTAAAATCTAAAATTTTATATAAATAGATTAGTTATAAAAAAATATGGATTTTTTTATATATGGCAATGGAATAAAAAAAGGTGATTTTTTCATGTATAGTTTTTAAATAAAATACGGTTTTTAAAAATGTAAATAGCATTCTTTTTTGTAAATAAAAATAACATTGTATAAAAAATAAAAATGTGAATATGAAAATAAAAGGAGCATTATTTTCGAAAATAAAAGGATTATTGATTTTAAAATAAATTTTGCTTTGTTTTTAAAATAAAATTAACATTGTTTTTAAAAATATAAATAGCGTGATTTTTAGAATATATACATCATTGTAAAAATGTGATTTTTTATAGAATTAGCATTATATAAAAATGCGATATTAATATAAATCGCATGGAACAGACTGCGATAGAACCGAATGGGAGAGAACAGAAATTCAAAAATAAAGGATGGCGGAGTGGAAACCAAAAGTGATAACTTCTCACTTTAATTTTATTTTCTAGTAAAAATATATACTAGGATACAGACGGTGCTTAGCAGCACCCGACACCCGTCTTCCACAGACCATGGATGACTTGTTTGATTTGATTGTGTTGTTGAAATTGATTGTGAAATGGACAGTATAAAATATTCATGAGTTGAATAAATAATTTATCATTAAAAATTTAATTTTTAGCGTGTGTATGAATGAAATAAATATTCATTTACAAATCGGACGATTTGTTTATGTACACCCATTTGACTGATATTAATTGGGATGATATATTTTACACATCGCCCAACTGCACAAATAATATTCAGTATTTGTTGGTTGAAACCCCACACTGGTATTGGGATGATATTTGACGTACACTAATCCCAATTATTTAGTTGTATGTCGATCAATTGGTTGACAGACTGTTGTAAGGGTTAATTATTTATATTCAATGCTTATGCAGTTGTGTAGTGCACTCTGGATGATGGTTGATTGTTTATCATTGCTGTTATGTACATGTGTTGTATGAAATACTTATAAATCACTTTATATGGTAATTGATTGTGTCCGATTCTAGTTCAGAAAGAAGGAATATTTTAAAATAACGAATATTTTAAAATAATGAATATTTTAAAATAGTATTCAGTAAAGAATAAAAATCTGATTTTGATGTCCGATTTGGGATGGACACGAATATATTTAAATATATAAAGCCGTGTTGATTAGATTAACGCCATTTTTACGTGGACTATATTTATATCGATTTTATTTATTTTTATAATGAATATCGAAAAGGAAATGATTTCAAAATCTAATGTTTTGAAAATATCATCATTTATGTGTTAATGATATGGAATATTCAATTTTGGTTTAAAATTGAATATGAAGTTGAAATCGTTTTTTAAAACGAATTTAAAGCGATTTATAAAATGCGTTTCCAAAGGAAATCGATGAAGTATATATATAATATATATTTAATGGCCTGAATAGAACGTGCCGCGCCGAGGCAGTTCGCGAATTTCGACCATTGACTTCGAATGGACGTTATGGGAGATCCGACCGTCGGATTCTCCTAAAACCAGGACCGTTTGGTTCGTATCGAAAAGAGCTTTCCAACGAATATAATAAATTTGAAATCTAATGGTTAGATTTGAAATTATGTCCAAATCAAATTTGGAAAAGGTCACTGTAAGTGCAGTTCGATGACCGTTTATCGAAATCGACTGTACGAGCCTTGATAAAATTATTAAAAATATTAATAATTTGTGTAAAATCATAATAAATGATTTGGAAAGAATTGGGATGAAAAAATTCATATTTGAAAAGATAAAAATATATTTTTATCGAAGTGAACTAGTTATGAACTAGAATTATAATCCAATATTTTTAGATAAATAAATTGGATTTGAAATGGTTTTAGAAATAACCGGAATTTCCAATATATGAATTGGAATGGATTTGAATCGAAATGATCTTCGGAATATTTCGATATTGGATTCCGTGATTATACGGACATTATGGAGGAATTTGGAAGATATATATATATATCGTTATTCCAATACGATATTTGTTGATTTCATAATTTGATATTGAATATAAGCCGATATATTTTTTTATTCAGAGCCTTGTATTTGATATCAAATGGGATTTTGGGGTTTTCGTGAATGGTGTCTTCACTAACACTGTTCTTAAACCCAGTTGAGAAAAGGTTAAATATTTTTATTAAGATTTAACGAAGTTTGCCAATTAATTAATATTTAATTGGAATTGAATTGAATTGAATTTTGGGTTTTCCGTGAATGGTATCTTTAAAAATGCTGTTCTTAAACCCAATGGAGTTAAGAAAATTAGAAACTAACTGGAGATTAGCTAAGTTGAATGGTTTCCTGGGTATTGATCTGATGTTAGTTTCGGCCTTCGGGATTAATACTTAGGGAATTGTTCTCTTACTAATTTACGATTGGAGACTGATGGAATGGTGTCTTCAGTAACACTGTTCTTAAACCCCGTGTGAAAAGAATAAATCTTTTTACTAAGATTTAAAGAAGAATTACCAATTAATTGACATTTAATTGGAATTGAAATGGAATGTAAATTGGGTTTATTGTGAACTATGTTTTTAACGACATTCGTTCTTTAACCCGATTTGTAGTGGAATGTGATTTGGAATTTATAAATCTTTTTATTAAGATTTAATGGAAAATTTCCAAAGTAAAGTTTTCCAATTTAATATATTGGAATGGAATAGAATTAAATTTGGTAATAATCGAAGTGAACTTCTGTGGATGAAGACTGTTAATATATATGGAATTTAAAAGGCTTTGCCATTATTCCATTTATATTATTGGTCGGATACGGAAATTGGTATCGATTATATATTGATTTGTTTTTCCGTGAAGATTCCATAATTGATGGAATAAGATTTTGGGTTTATCGTGAACCGTGTTTTAAATGACATTAGTTCTTTAATCCAATGAAAGATAAGATTAATTTCTTAACTTTGAATAATCATTAAGTAATGATTTTTGAGATTAGAACTGAATTAGAGTTTTAATGAATCTTTAATTATATTGTAATGTGGATGAGATAAATAAATTTATCGAATTCAGGAAATTATCGAGAATAGAGTATCACAAGTTTTGCTCCAAGCGATAGTTAAATCTTTAATTAGATTGGAAAGTGAAATGGTAATTAATATTTACCGATAACACTGTGGTGTTAGATGTGGAGTACTACCAGTTTGGCTCCATGGGATGAATAGGTTGGGATCAGAAAGTATAATAAATGATTACTTCGGTAAGGATCGCTAATCCCGACTAGTTTGAATAAACCTTAATATGGTTTGAATTGATATTCAAAGGAAGATTAAAGAATAAATTTAAAAGAATTTATCTTTGATGAAACTAATGGGAACCTTTCCCAAGAAATGTGAATATTTGAATAAAAGAATATTCTGGATTGGAATGAGGCATAAGTTGTGTTTGTATAGCACTTGTTTATAATATACGTGAGTTATTCAGAAAGGCCGGGTTTATACCCATTCTGAATAACTGATTCGACTATATGTCGACGATGAAGACGGTGGTTGAAGACTGGAGGTCTTCACATCGTTTGGATGATTACTGATGACTTGATTGGGATGTACACCCAAGACGAGGTAATAAGTGGTGATCGTCCAGACGTACTTGGAGATCGACGGATATGCGAGGGTCTCTCTCCTGTATTAGAAATATAGGATGAGGAATAAGGTGCCTCCGATTTCATTCAGACCCAGAACGAACTTGTAAATGGAAGTGTGTCTGACATTGGATTTTATTCCGTGGGATTGATTTCTATTAAATATATATCTGTTTGGCAGCAGTGAATTTATTCTCTTGCTTAACGCCCTTCTCTGAGACGTACGAGCTCAGAGGTTATATATTGATGGATATTAGTCGCATGGCATGAATTGCCCGTGTGGCATGCTGAGTTTCATGGATCAAGGCTTTTGTTGAAAAGCAAAGTCTTTAGGTTGATGATCAAATCATAGCTTTAATATAGCGCCGCTTTGTGTATAGCGTTAATTCGCGAGCACCCCGGTATGAACCAGAAACGGGATGAAGGACGGCAGGGAGGACGACAAGTTTCTTTCAAGCTAGAGGTGGTGTTAGTGTTTACAAGCTCTGACATTTTACTTATATGGATGATCGAAAGCGAGGCGCCTTAGTTATATCGGTCACTACGATGCCGATGGATGGTTTGGTCGATATATGACTAGTTTACGCCCCATAGGGCGGGGAAACGTGTGCTCAGGAATAATATTCCATACATATGTGTGGACCGACCCTGCATTTTCCTAAGGGCTTGACTGAGTACGAGTCCTGAGGCTCGGGCTAGAGAGTCTCGAAGTGGTAAGGACAATCCCTTGCCTCGGTTCATAGACGGAAATCCAACTTCCAATACGACATTGTGCAGTTTTAATTATAGAACTAGTATGGCAACATGATATATGGTACCGTTGCCATCTATGATTGATACATTTCTATTTGAAGTTGTTTTCTTCACTTATAATAATAATAAAAGATTAAATTTCGTGTATCAAGCATTATTTTGCTATTATAAGGTAAACCCCTATCCTCTGGCTTGCGTTGCATTGTGTGATGTGATCTGGATCTTATAATACCTTCATTTTTCTTTAATTAGCATTGCGCTTTTGAAAAATGCACTGATATTCTTGGAAGGAAACCTGTTCCATGTTATACGGAGTGGTCCCTTGATTTACCTAACTTTAAAAAATCAGATTAATAACTGTCTTAGTTCTCACACCAGTCATATGACTGACTTGGAGTTTATTGTTTTAACCTAAACTCTGGGTGCCCTTATTTTCCATACGGACAGCTAGTAGTTTTAGTTTTGCAGATTTATTCTTACAGGATCCTGGTTTATAGATGAAGTGATATTCGGAAAGCTCTGTATCCGTGCATTTCTTTCAGTTGTGTTTTGTATTATTTTTCCGCTACTATGTATTTAATGTAATTTAAATCTCTGATAGTTTTCAGATATATATTATTTGTCATACTTTGTATATTCTTGTACTCTGATGTAAATAGTTATAATAAGCAATGAAATGTTCTTCTGTTTATGTTATGATTTGTCGTGTTCTCAACTCAATCCGGGCTTTCCCTCACGGTATCAGAGCTTTGGTTTACAGAGCTCGAGAACAAGACACATTAGAACCGAACGAAAGAATTCATTAGAGATTGGATTAATAATCTCCAACAAGAATAACTCGTTAGAGATGGGATCAGTAGCATCCTAGAACGAGTGTGAAGAGTGTTATTTTTAAAATAAAATGAAAACAAACTTTGTTTTGACAATTTAAAACCCAATAATACGTACTTGAATATTTATTTTATATTGATTTGGACAATCGAGTATATAAAGATTTTGCATATACGTCTGATCCATGTGTATACGAAGCCTAAAATATACTGGATAGATATAGGATCACACTCTAGTCGCCCGGGGATGATTCTGATGATGTGGCAACATCATCAGCATCTGTGCTCGAGTTTCGAAAGTGGGATATGTATATATTTCCAATTGACTAGTGTGAGAACCAAAACTAGATAAGGTTTATTGTTTGTGATTTGGCACCAAAAATATGATTTTTGACTATGTATTAAAGTTATGTGTTTAAAACGATAATCAACTAATTGATTGCTGATTATGTTGTTTAATTATTGGTTTGATTAATTAAATTTTGAACAATTTAGACAAATAGAATCAAATTTGAACTGAATTGGAAAATTAATTGAAATTGCATGCATATACATGTATATACATTGAATAGGTCATAGCAGGGAAGCTAAGCAGGGGAATAAAATTGTATGCCCAACAAATAGGTACATGTTTACTAATTTATTAGGTTTGGATGATTTTATGAGCCGATTGGCTAGCCGGTTGGCTTTTTCTTTTCGAGATGAGAGGGCCTGCGTGGCGGTTTGGGGATTTTCCCGGTGCTCCCTGTACAAAGGAGGGTATGGCGAAATTTTAGGGTGTTAGCCAAATTTTTGAAGATTTAGAAAATTCTTAGAAACTGAAAAGTTGAAGAAGTTGAGCCAAAATGAAAGTTGAGTTGATTTATTAAACAATTTTCAGCTCCGTTCCTTTTCGAGGACGAAAAGATTTTAAGTGGGGGAGATTGTAATAACCCAGAAAATTAGAACTAATTTAAAATTTTTATTTTGGCGATTTTAATGGATTTTGAATATTTGAAATGAATTATTTTAAATAATAACGACGAAAAACTTATTTTCGACGAAGTTAAAACGAATAAATTTATTTTAATTATAAACGAGCCTGAAATAGCGCGGTAGTTTGAAAATTCGATTTCAAATGAATATACATAATTCGTTTTAAGCCAGAATTGGACGAAACAAGAAATATTTGAATCTGTTTAATGATATCTTTCTAACGATTGTAAGAAACTGAAATTTCGGTTTATGAATTGAAAGATACATCCAGATTAAAATTTAGAGAAGTCGTTGTGGAATTTATGTATATTTTAATATATATATATATATATATATATATATGGCCCTTAAAAAGAGTCATTTTGCACACGATTTCCGTTTTCGACAAAACCACTTTTTTGGATCTGGGATGTCAAGCTATTGCTAGATTTCAATTTTCATAATTTTTGAAATCAATATGTGAGCATGGCAAAAGAAAACGTGTTTTGGCAGTTTCAGTCAATTTGGATCGACCAAAAAATGGCCATTTTTCAAACGGTCTCCAAATTTGACGAAATCAGTTTTATTAGGACCGTATCATCAATACGAAGCTAGAAACAAATTTTCAGTAATTTTTAGAGTCAGTATGTGGCCCCAGTAAAATAAAATGTGCATTCAAATTCAATATATATTAATTTATATTTTGATGAAAATTAATCGTAACAGCCGAATTGGGTTATGAAACATATCCCATTGTGTTCGGAATGGTTGTATTTAGCTAGGAGCGATAGTCTTTGGAGTTTGTTTTGAGGTCAGAGCATTAAGCAAGTAATTAATTGAATTAAATAATAAAGTAAGGATATAAATATATAAAAATCGGTCAAAAACCCCCATTCACTACCCTCCGTGGTCAACGCCCCTCACCCAGCGCCTCCAAGCGATTCCTATGGCTGATTCACTCCCGATTTCCTCCTCCTCTTACTCCCAATCCGTTCAATGAATCCCTAAACAACCAAAGGCTAAATTGAAGTGCTTCATAGGATCTAGCTACTCAACGGTCAGGATCATCAATGGTGACTGATGCTGGTCAAATTCAGGCGCAAAAGCTAACGGTTTTGGGGGCGTTTTTCTAGGCGGAGGCAGGTGCGAGATGCAACTCGTTTGGCGCGCCGACGGAAGAGGAGGGCTTCGTCGTGGGCACCTTAGATCAGAATCCGGACACCTGAGCCTCGCTGACGACGTGAAGAAGAGTTGCGAGGAGATGGGTTTTATTCCGCACCTGGAAATAGAAGATGACGGAGAGGGAAAGCGACGAGTAGGGAATGATGGTAACGGTTTTATTAACGTTATATAAACGTTGTTAATTTACTTAATGAAGTGATTAGTTAAATTAATTATAATTTTAATATAAATACATAGTTTAAAATCTAAAATTTCATATAAATAGATTAGTTATAAAAAAATGGGTTTTTTTTTTTATATATGGCAATGGAATAAAAAAAGGTGATTTTTTTCATGTATAGTTTTTAGATAAAATATGGTTTTTAAAAATGTAAATACAATTCTTTTTTGAAAATAAAAATAACATTGTATAAAAAATAAAAATGTGATTATGAAAATAGAAGATGCATTATTTTTGAAAATAAAAGGATCATTGATTTTAAAATAAAATTTGCATTGTTTTTAAAATAAAATTAACGTTGTTTTTAAAAATATAAATAGCGTGATTTTTAGAATATATACATCATTGTAAAAATGTGATTTTTTATAGAATTAGCGTTATATAAAAATGTGATTTTAATATAAATCGCATGAAACAGATTGCGATGGAACTAACTGGGAGAGAACAGAAATTCAAAAATAAAGGATGGCGGAGTGGAAACCAAAGGTGAGAACTTCTCACTTTGATTTTATTTTCTAATTAAAATATATACTAGAATGCAGACGGTAATTAGCAGCACCCGACACCCGTCTTCCACAGACCATGGACGACTTGTTTGATTTGATTGTGCTGTTGAAATTGATTGTGAAATGGACAGTATAAAATATTCATGAGTTGAATAAATAATTTATCATTAAAAATATAATTTTTAACGTGTGTATGAATGAAATAAATATTCATTTACAAATCGGACGATTTGTTTATGTACACCCATTTGACTGATATTGATTAAGACGATATATTTTACACATCGCCCGCAAATAATATTCAGTATTTGTTGGTTGAAACCCCACACGGGTATGGGGATGATATTTGATGTACACTAATCCCAATTATTTAGTTGTATGTCGATCAATTGGTTGACAGACTGTTGTAAACGTTAATTATTTATATTTAATGCTTATGCAGTTGTGTAGTGCACTCTGGATGATGGTTGATTGTTTATCATTGCTGTTATGTACATGTGTTGTATGAAATCCATATAAATCACTTTATACAGCAATTGACAGTGTCTGATTCCAGTTTAGAAAGAAGGAATATTTTAAAATAACGAATATTTTAAAATAATGAATATTTTAAAATAGTATTCAGTAAAGAATAACTCTGATTTTGATGTCCGATTTGGGATGGACACGAATATATTTAAATATATAAAGTTGTGTTGATTAGATTAACGCCATTTTGATGTGGAGTATATTTATATCGATTTTATTCATTTTTATAATGAATATCGCAAAGGAAATGATTTCAAAATCTAATGTTTTTGAAAATATCATCATTTATATCTTAATGATATAGAATATTCAATTTTGGTTTAAAATTGAATATGAAGTTGAAATCGTTTTTAAAACGAATTTAAAATGATTTATAAAATACGTTTTAAAAGGAAATCGACGAAGTATATAATATATATATATATATATATATATATATATATTTAATGGCCTGAGTAGAACGCGCCGCGCCGCGGCAGTTCGCGAGTTTCGACCATTGACTTCGAATGGACGTTACGGGAGATCCGACCGTCGGATTCTCCTGAAACCGGGACCGTTGGGTTCGTATCGAAAAGAGCTTTCCAACGAATATAAGAAATTTGAAATTTAATGGTTAGATTTGGAATTATGTCCAAATCAAATTTGGAAAAGGTCGCTATAAGTGCAGTTCGATGACCGTTTATGGAAATCGACTGTACGGGCCTTGATAAAATTATTAAAAATATTAATAATTTGTGTAAAATCATAATAAATGATTTGGAAAGAATTGGCATGAAAAATTCCATATTTGAAAAGATAAAAATATATTTTTATCGAAATGAACTAGTTATGAACTAGGATTATAATCCAATATTTTTAAAGAAATAAATTGGATTTGAAATGGTTTTAGAAATAACCGGAATTTCCAATATATGATTTGGAATGGATTTGAATTGAAATTATATTCGAAATATTTCGATATTAGATTCCGTGATTATACGGACATTGTGGAGGAATTTGGAAGATATGTACATCGTTATTCCAATACGATATTTGTTGATTTCAGAATTTGATATTGAATATAAGCCGACATATTTTCTATTCAGAGCCTTGTATTTGATATCAAATGGGATTTTGGGTTTGTCGTGAACGGTGTCTTCACTAATACTGTTCTTAAACCCAGTTGAGAAAAGATTAAATCTTTTTGTTAAGATTTAACAAAGTTTACCAATTAATTAATATTTAATTGAATCGAATTTTGGGTTTGTCGTGAATGGTATCTTTAAAAATGCTGTTCTTAAACCCAATGGAGTTAAGAAAATTAGAAACTAACTGGAGATTAGATAAGTTGAATGGTTTCCTGGGTATTGATATGATGTTGGTTTCGGCCTTCGGGATTAATACTTAGGGAACTGTTCTCTTACTAATTTTCGGTTGGAGACTGATGGAATGGTGTCTTCAGTAACACTGTTCTTAAACCCTGTGTGAAAAGAATAAATCTTTTAACTAAGATTTAAAGAAGAATTACAAATTAATTAACATTTAATTGGAATTGAAATGGAATGTGAATTGGGTTTATTGTGAACTGTGTTTTTAACAACATTCGTTCTTTAACCCGATTTGTAGTGGAATGTGATTTGGAATTTATAAATCTTTTTATTAAGATTTAATCGAAATTTTCCGAAGTAAAGTTTTCCAATTTAATATATTGGAATGGAATTTGATTTGATAATAATCGAAGTGAACTTCTGTGGAGGAAGACTGTTAATATATATGGAATTTAAAAGGCTTTGTCATTATTCCATTTATATTATTGGTCGGATACGGAAATTGATATCGATTATATATTGATTTGTTTTTCCGTGAAGATTCCATAATTAACGGAATGAGATTTTGGGTTTATCGTGAACCGTGTTTTAAATGACATTAGTTCTTTAACCCAGTGAAAGATAAGATTAATTTCTTAACTTTAAATAATCATTAAGTAATGATTTTTGAGATTAGAACTGAATTAGAGTTTTAATGAATCTTTAATTATATTGGAATGTGGGTGAGATAAATAAATTTTCAGTAAATGATCGAGAAAGGAGTATCACTAGTTTTGCTCCAAGCAATAGTTAAATCTTTAATTAGATTTTAACATGAAATGGTAATTAATATTTACCGATAACACTGTGGTGTTAGACGTGGAGTATTACCAGTTTTGCTCCACGGGATGAATAGGTTGGGATAGGGAAATATAATAAATGATTACTTCGGTAAGGATCGCTAATCCCGACTAGTTTGGATAAACCTTAATATGGTTTGAATTGATATTCAAAGGAAGATTAAAGAATAAATTTAAAAGAATTTATCTTTGATAAAATTAATGGGAACCTTTCCCGAGAAATGTGAAAATATTTGAATAAAAGAATATTCTGGATTGGAATGAGGCGTATGTTGTGTTTGTGTAGCACTTGTTTATAATATACGCGATTTATTCGGGAAGGCCAGGTTTATACCTATTCTGAATAACTGATTCGACGATATGTCGACGATGAAGACGGTGGTTGAAGACCGGAGGTCTTCACATTGTTTGGTTGATTATTGATGTCTTGATTGGGCTATACACCTAAGACGAGGTAACAAGTGGTGATCGTCCAGATGTACTTGGAGATCGACGGATATGCGAGGCCCTCTCTCTTGTATTGGACATATGGAATGAGGAATAAGGTGCCTTTGGTTTCGTTCAGACCCAAAACGAACTTGTAAATGGATGTGCGTCTGACATTGGATTTTATTCCGTGCTGATTGATTTCTATTAAATATATATCTGTTTGGCGGCGGAGAATTTATTCTTTTTCTTAACACCCTTCTCTGAGACGTACGAGCTCAGAGGTTATATATTGATGGATATCAGTCGCATGGCATGAATTGCCTGTGTGGCATGCTGAGTTGCATGGATCAAGGCTTTTGTTGAAAAGAAAAGTCTTGTGGTTGATGGTCAAAGAATAACTTTAATATAGCACCGTTGTGTGTATAGCGTTAATTCGCGAGTTTCACACCCCGGTATGAACCAGAAACGGGATGAAGGACGGCAGGGAGGACGACACGTTTCTTTCTAGCTAGAGGTGGTGTCAGCGTTTACAAGCCCTGACATTTTACTTATGTGGATGATGGAAAGCGAGGCGCCTCGGTTATATCGGTCACTATGGTGCTGATGGATGGTTTGGTCGATATATGACCAGTTTACGCCCATAGGGCAGGGAAACGTGTGTTCAGGAATAATATTCCACACATATGTGTGGACCGGCCCTGCATTTTCCTAAGGGCTTGACTGAGTACGAGTCTTGAGGCTCAGTCTAGAGAGTCTCGAAGTGGTAAGGACGATCCCTTGCCTCGGTTCATAGATGGAAATCCAACTTCCAATACGACATTGTGCGGTTTTAATTATAAAACTAGTATGCGACATGATATATAGTACTCATGCCGTCTACGATTGATACATTTATATTTGAAGTTGTTTTCTTCACTTATAGTAATAACAAAAGATTAAATTTCGTGTATCAAGCATTATTTGGCTATTATAATGTAAAAACTTATCATTTGGCTTATGTTGCATTGTGTGATGGGACCTGGATCTTATAATAGCTTCATTTTTCTTTAAATAGCATTGCGCTATTTGAAAAATGCACTAATAATCTTGGGAGGAAACCCGTTCCATGTTATACGGCGTGGTCCCTTGATTTACCTAACTTTAAAAAATCAAATTAATATCTGTTTTAGTTCTCACACCAGTCAAATGACTGACCTGGAGTTTGTTGTTTTAACCTAAACTCTAGGTGCCCTTATTTTCCACAAGGGCAGCTAGTATTTTTGGTTTTGTAGATTTATTCTTACTGGATCCTGGTTTATAGCTGAAGTGATATTCGGAAAGCTCTGTATCCATGCATTTCTTTTAGTTGTGTTTTGTATTATTTTTCCGCTATTATGTATTTAAATGTAATTTAAATCTCTGATGTTTTCAGATGTATATTATTTGTCATACTCTGTATATTCTAGTACTTTGATGTAAATAGTTGTAATAAGAAATGAAATGTTCTTCTTTTTGTGTTATGGTTTGTCGTGTTCTCAACTCAGTCCGGGCTTTCCCTCACGGACGGATTCAGGTCGTTTCATACAGTCTCTTGGATCTCTGCTCCATTGCACTTTTACTAGTTTCACCTTTTGTTTCTCAGTCCCTTTATCTCTTTACCAATTATTTTTAAAGGCTCTCTTTGAACTGCTAAACTTGATGTGATTTCCAAGTCTTGTTGTGTTGCTTCCTCAACAATCAAATCATCATCATGCATATACTTCCAAATATGAGAAACGCGAAAAACATTTTGCGCTTTGGGTAATCATTCTGGTAATTGAATCCTGTAATCCAGGGTTCCAATTTTTTCCAATATCGGGAGTGGACCAATTACTTAGGTGATAATTTCCCAGTTTTCCAAAATCGGATAACTCCTCTTAGTAGAGAAATTTTCGAAAACACTTGATCTCCAACTGCAAATTCCAAATCCCTTCTTCTAGAATCTACATAACTTTTATGTTTGCTTTGCACTACTTTCAACTTCTACTTAATAAAGTCCACTTTATTCGTTGCCCTACGGATTATGTTCGTACTAATACAAGTCAATTTCCGGACTCAATCCAATGAGCAGTGGATCTGCAAGGTCTACCATACAGTTCTTCAAAAGGTAACATCTTAATACTTGTCTGGAATCTATTTTCATAAGAGAACTCCACAAGATGCAATCGATCTTCCCAGGATCCTCCAAAATAAAGGATGCAGGCCCACAACATGTCTTATAAAACTTGATTCACTCTTCAGTCTGCCCATCCATTTGGGGTGATAAGCAGTGCTAAGGCTCAACATTGTCCCAATGCTGACTGAAATACAGCCAAGAACTTACTGGTAAATATCGAATCTAAATCAGTCACGATACTACTGGGTATTCCATGCAGTTGAACCGCTTCCTTCACGTACAATCGAGAAAGACTATAAGCTGTCCTTGTTGATTTTACCAATAGAAAATGGGAGCTCTTTGCCAGACAATCCACAGTAACCCAAGTACCTTCATTATCTTTCTTGGTTCGGGGTAAACCATCAATAAATTCCATCGATATTTGGTCCCACTTCCACTCAAGAATCTCCAATGGTTTAAGTAGCCCAGCAATATTCCGTTGATCGCTTTTGACCTGTTGGCAGGTTGGGGGTCTATTGACATATATCTAGATATCTCTCTTCATTGATTTCCACCAGAACGTGCGCTTCAGATCTCGATACATTTTATGAACTCCTGGATAAATACTGGGTTTGGATTTATGGCACCCATCCAGTACTTCTCTTTTAAGCTCCGGGATATCCGAAACACAAATTTGACCTTTCAATCTCAAAGCTCCTTTATTATCAATTTTAATGTTTGTGACTTCACCCTCTTGAATTCTTTTGCAAATTTTCAGAACAAATTCACCATCCTTCTGTTGAATAAAAATCTTCTCAATCACGGTGGGTGTAACAATCAAGTAGGAAATAATAGCATAATTCCTGCTAAGTGCATCTGCTACGATGTTGGCTTTTCCCAAGTATAAAGTGTATCCAGATCGTATGCTGCCAGAAGCTCCAACCAACGTTACTGCCTCATGTTCAAATTCTAATGGGTAAAAAGATACTTCAGTGATTTATGATCAGTATAGAGCTCAAACTTTTCACCTAGCAAGTAATCCCTCATATCTTCAAGAAAAATACAATAGCAAGCAATTCTAGGTTATGAGTGGCATACTTCATCTCATGCGGTTTCAACTGCCTACTCCCATAACCAATCACCTTCCCTTTGCATTAATACCGCACCAACTCCTTCTCCAGAAGCATTCGTATAGATAGTTAGCTCTTGGTTATCATCAATTATTGTTAAAGATGAGGCATTGGTTAGCCTTTCCTTCAATTCCTTGATGGTTTCTTTGCATTTAGGAGTCCAAACAAACATGGCGTGCTTCTTGGTCAACTTCATCAGAGGGCTTGATAATTTAGAAAATCCTTTACGGACTTCCTATAGTAACTAGCTAGTTCAAGAAAGCTTCTAACTTCTATAGGGCTCCTCGGTTGCTTCCAATCTTGGATGGCAATAATCTTAATTAGATCTACGTAGATTCTTTCCTTTGATATCACATACCCAAGAAACTTTACTTTTTCTTTCAGAAATGACACTTGGAAAATTTGACCATCAATACATTCTTTCTTAAAATTTTCAGGACCTTTTCTAATTGCTTCACTTGCTGTTCCTCTTTCTTAGAGAAGATAAGAATGTCATCAATAAAAACTAGCACAAATTTGTTTATTACCTCCCGAAACTCCCGGTTAATCAAGTCCACAAAGTAAGCAGGGGCATTACATAGTTTGAAAGGAATTACTAACGATTCGTAAAACAAGTCAAGCCCCTTAAAAACTGTTAGAGGAGTACAATCTTCTGCAATCCTTAGCTGATGAAATCCTATAGCTCGGTCCATCTTTGAAAATACCTTAGCTCCATTTAAGTGATCTAACAAGTCATCGATGCAGGGAAGAGAATTCTTATTTTTGAGAGTTTGCTTGTTGAGATCTTGATAGTCCACGCACAATCTTAAAGAACCCTCAGACTTCAGAACAAACAACACTACTTCACCCTAGCTTGAGAAACTAGGTCTGATCATACCCTTCCACAAAAGTTGTTGAGTTTAGTTGTTTAACTTTTCCTCTGTCTAAGAGGACATTGATTGGGGGTAGTTCTTTACCTAATCATTTACGGAAATCCAAGCACCAATATGAGCCATAAAGTTTTGGATGAAAACTAACTATATCGAAAAATGAGATGTAAGCTTTTCCGCTATATTCCTATTTTATTTGTGGAATGTTAGACATTACTATATTATCATTGGATTTTATAATAAAAAGGTTATTTGGTTACCGTAAGGGAAAAACATATGTCATGTTTATGTGTGGTCATGTCTTACAAGAGTTCCATTCGTTTAAAGGATTTTCTAAAAATTAAGCAAGTTATTTGTATTGTGAGTTTTATCAATGAAAGTATTCCAGACTGATCCGGTTGATTTTGCTTTCCTGAAAATATGCTTAGGTCAGATTGAGTATACTTATGAGCTTGCATTTGATTTTTGGAACTTCAAGAGAGGAGCTGGAGTTGAGACGTATTCCCGTATTTTCTGGTATTAATTTATTGCGCTATGTGTGTTGTAATTATCAGCATTATATAGGCTGATCTGGTTGTGTAATCGTATACATACATACATACATGCATACATACATACATACATACATACATACATACATACATATATATATATATATATATATATATATATATATTGTTCGACGATGGGAATTCTATCGATTAGAAATTCGTCGTGAAGTGTAATAAACCGCAAGTGCACGGCTTACACTTGTAGTACGTTAGCGAGTACGAGTCAATCCATGGGGATAGAAGTAATTCTAATTTTATTCAATCAAATTAAAACAAAGTCAAGCGGAGATTTAACTAACTAACTACAACTACACTAAGCTAACAAACTAAGCTAAACAAGAATTTGAGAGTTAAATTTAAACTTAGAAATAAATCTACTGTAGTGACCCGAAAATCCAGTCCAATTTGAGCTGACTAAATAACACAAGTCCAACCCCAAATTGCACTAGAAATTCAAGAAACTAATAGAAAGAAGATAGAGGGTGAGGATAGATAAGATAGAAACTTAGAATAGAAGAAGAAGAAGAACACAACATCAGAGTAACATGAATCTCGCAGCGGAACGAATAAATATACTTCATAACATAACTTTGAAATACAAATCTATAACTGTTTATACATACCATTTTCAGAGTACAACATATAACATCACAACGGAATAAATAATAGCTATCGACTGCTGAAGCCTCCTGCTCCAAGCTCTCCAAGTGCATCTGTAAATCCCGACTACTTGACTGCCCGTACAAATTTAGGCACCCAAGAGTTTAGGGAAACAAAACAAAATAAACTCCGGGTCAGTCATGGGACTGATGTGAGTAAACTCAAATCATTTAAACAGGTATATGATATCTCATAAGACCACGCCGTGAATACGGAACAGGTTTTTTCCTTATGAGAATCCAAACATCTTTGAAAAGCAATATCATTCTGATATTATGATAATGTCTAAATACAAATAGATATCAGTCTAGTAGAAACGCTTGCATCTCACGTTCTACATATATAGGATACAATCAAAACCGCAGGTGCGTATTGGATGATTGGGTTTCCACCTATGACAAGGTATGGAATCACCTTCCGATCAGTGTACTCTAGGAACGATACACTGGAGTTCAACAAGAACATCTTGCAACTCAGCCACACATGACCGACCACTCATTTCGCTTGAGTGTATCGAATGTACATCACCAACGGTTGGGATCAGCAACCGTTCCCGTATATATATATGGGACAGCATTGATAGATTTAAGAAGCAAATGAATATTCTCTAGATAGGTGATTATACACCCTACTTCAGTGCGACCGACTTAGCCATGCTGCCTGCCCGATTTTTGTCATTTACCAGATGTGAGGTTAGAAGCTACGCTTACTTTCCATTCATTGATAACACGATCACTTTGAATGCCACATTATCAGATCCGTTAATCATTAGTTGGATCTGTACAAATAGATACTGGATATTATGCGAAGGGAATAAATCCGTTGGCCACCATATATATTTGTACAGTCCAACTCTTTCGATCATTGGAACTATTCTGTCAGACATTCGTCCATATACGTTCGTTCTGGGACTGAACGAAACCGAAGGCACTATTCTGTAAACAGGACAGCCCTTGCACTTTACTCCGTCTTCAATTTCTTCATCGTATTGGTCACAACGCTTATGTCGATACGGAGTGGTTCTTCGGATAATAATCCAACCGGTCTCTCCATATTAACAACGTAAAATGGTCAAAACTTCGATAGTCTGTGATTTAACTATCAAATGAAAATATGTCGGTGTACAAACAACGATCTTAATTCCAAATGGAATTATCGATCCAGTCATCAATCATATATATATATATATTCATATTTCCTTATTTTCTAAAACTAGAAAATATACATTTTCAACATTGGAAAACATTTCCAATCCTCATTTACGCATCATTATCATTCCACAACTATTAGTCCCTAACTGTAAACTAGTAAGAGAACAATTCTCTAAGTATAAACCCCGAAGGCCGAAACCAACATCAGATCAACACTCGGAAAACTATTCAACTTACTAATCTCTAGTCAGTTTCTAATTTTTGTTTAACTTCACTTCTTAATTTCTATATTCGATTAACCCCTTTTTATAAACTACGTTTAATTAACTCCTTTTGATAAACTACGTTTTCCGTTACAACTATTTCCGTTTTTAACGTTTACTTACCGTTACAAATATTTCCTATTTTCAACTTCTATTTACCGTTACAAATATTTCCTATTTACAACTTCGATTTACCGTTACAAATATTTCCTATTTACAACTGTTTATTTATCTTCTAAATAACTATTCCTTATTTCTATTTATTTTCTAAATAAATATCCCTTTTATAAAACTCTATTTGTTTTATAAGTACTTCCTTTTATAAAACCGTGTTCGTTTTAAAAACGTTTTCCCTTTTATTTTATTATCGAAATATTTCCTTTTAGAAAATCTGTTGATTTTATAAAATCCCTTTATTTCAATATACATTGAAATAATTCTTTTTACAACTCAGGGTTTCTTATGATATTCAAAATATCAAACAACGATGATCAATATCGTTCTAACATCCATAATCAATAACAGATTATAAATCACAACATATATGACAATATATGAAAACAGTAAAATAATTGTTGAGGAATCCAGTCGGATTCCTCCAACCTGTCTCCCTGCATCCACAGATGTTACACAGTATAATATATATCATATTTCATTTTGAAATGAAATATCCTGCTGTACAGAATCAATATTTGATTAACAGTACATAGATTAATTATAACTACGTTTTCAATCAAATCTATTTAACAGTCCAGTTTAACAATCAATATACAAGTTTAACAATCAATATACAACAGTCAATAAATAAAGTACAATTTATATTAAAATATAAATTGAGGAGAGTTAGTGAGTTTTACTCACATTGGACGATCATCGTCAATGACGATAACCATCACTTGATTCAGACAATTTATTTCGCTATAAATTGTGATGGACTCCAATTGACTCGCGGCCAGTTCCATTGTGGAGTGCTTGTCCGTACGATCCCAACGGATCTTGTTTCGCTTTGTTTTTTTCCATCGGCCAATATACTTCTGACCTGCCAACTTCAATTACTTATGCCCAACTAAACATCCCACTTTGCCTCCCTTCTTACCTCTCGGATTTCAGTTCCTAAGCAAACAATAGAGTTTTATTTTACCTTTTAAAATACCGGGCCACCCATATAAATCACCGGCCCAATATCCTTTTAAGACCCACGATCGCACCCCATTGTACAGCATTACTTCTCTGCAGTAACACATCCTCCCTCACTTTCATTTCTCCCTTCCTATTATTAGAACCCGTAACCACTTCTTTACAAACCCCATTTCCATCATACCTTCCCACTAGTGCTCCTCCTTCATGAAAATATAAAACCACGCTCCCAGTATTTCTTAACATGCAAACCACAAAAGGGACCGTATTCTTCCCTTACCCTCCAGCTACTGATTTCATATGGAACTGTACGCACCCTGTACTGCACTAATTTTATACATACTCTGCCGTATATATATGTACACAGCCATGTCCTTTCCCCCGTCGCCCTTGCCATTCTTCACTGCTTTCAACTCACGCCCCACCACCCAAACAAACACACGTTGACCGCCTGTTTGACTGCCATTAGTCACCTCCACGTCCACCTTCTGAGTTCGCAACCACCCCACGTCCGTACTCTCTCTCCTATCCTCATCTTGACCAACTCGAACCCGTACACCATCCAGCAACTCAGATCCACTCACATCATCCCCACATCACACCACTCGTACATCTCCACAACGTCCGACCTCAGCCTCCCGTACCTACCATATGGAGCTCAAACAAATTTCACAGTGAACAAATCTTGTTCGAACAGTGGTAAAGGCGCCTGGAGAAGAAGCTGCACTCGCCAGAAATCGAAATATGTTTTGTTTGGATTTTTAGGATTTTAATTTGATTTTATGTGGAATTTATGGTTCACGTTTTGAGAGGAAGAACAAAAAGGATCGGCGGCTGAAGTGTTATGACCACGGAGATAAATGAATTAGGTTAGAAAGGCTTTAAGGGTTTATTATATAGGGTTTCTTTCTTGATTAAGGGGATGATAACATCCCACGTTTTCTTCTTTTGGTTGTGGCTGAGAAGGCAAATGCGTGGCCTTCATCTGATCTTTCATTTGAAGGAAGAAGAGACGTGGCCTAGCTTAGGTCCATAAGTAAGTTTACAACTTTATTTTATTAATTTATATAGTTACGTACCGCTACGAATAGAAATAAAAACACCATCGTGATGAGCGAGGTGTCCCGACTCCAGAAATATAATAATACCGGTAGATGGACTCATATTTTGAAATTCAAAAATGTTGATTTCAGGGTGCGAAATACTTCAAATAAAAAGTTGCTTATTTAATTAATTAAAAATTTCAGTAAAATTCTAAAAATTAAATTATCACTACTTCCCAAACGAACCTTGTCTAAATTCAAACCCGATATTTAAATACACTCAAATAACCATTATGGCCATAAACGAATATGCCGCTGTTTTTCTGAATATTTAATTTGGACATAAAACAAAATCTACACGACGAAATCCCGATTTTTCTCTTCTACTAGAAAGACATACTCCACCAGCTCCACACGTTTCTTGTTTCACAGAAATCCGACTTAAAATGAATCCTGTACATTCAGTTGAAGTTCAAATCGCCAAATTACGAACTGCAGCGCCATTTCAAACTCGATTTTAATTATAATATAATTATACGTTCTAACATCGTCGATTAAATGATATATTCGTTATTTAAATAATTAAATAAGTTAATTATTACACCGACAAATATCCGGGTCATTACATCTACTCTCTAGATCACATGAATCAACATAAAATGAAACTGTGATCTCTCTTTTTTGGTCATTTGTGAATTTAGTTGATATGATTATTATAAGTATAGCTTATTCATGCTATTAATTAGCACAACATAAACTATCAAACTATAACATACTCACTAAATCACCTTACTCACTAAATCACCTTACTATTTCTTATGAAAAATGAACAAGTTGAAATTGAAATATACTTTAAACATGGCCAATGAACTATTAGTTAGAACTATAGACCATCAAATTTTGATTTCAACCTCCACTTAATCACCATCATCATATATAGATGAAGAGGTAATTAGTGAACACATGACAAAACATAGCCGCCTATTTGGTGTCAACAATATAGGCTATCAAATTCAATAATGAACACAAAACCAATTGTTAAGGACAAGATTTTGATTGATGCCAACATATAAAGGTGCAATGAAGATCATTTCATAGAGATAAGGTTTTTACATTGAATCGTGTTAGAAATATGTTAAAATCTATCCTCAAAGTATAACACGAATGCACAAAACTTCGTTGCTGAAATCTGTATATTTGAGGAATTGAAAAGTCACAGAAAAAGCCCAAACGGTCCAGGCTCCGACCGGGAAAGAGTGTAGAGTGATATAGACTGTGGACCGAGGTCCTCCGATCCGCAGCCACAAAACGGTCGACTGCCCAAAAAGGACCAGTCGACCGATTTTGCTATTTCTGCACATAACGGCTATTTTTCTGGAAGTTTTAATTTTAACTAAATTCAACCAGTCGACGGGTGATTTTCAACCAGTCGACCGTTTTTTAAACAGCAAGCTTTTTCTGAAAGGTTGCGTCTATTTATAAAGAGATTTCTATTCAATATTCAAAGGAAATGGACATAACTTTTTATAGAAACTCTTCATGAAGAATTACTACCTTTCTACTATTATATAAACAACTTCAAACTTATTTTACAATTACAAAAAAAATCATTCTATATTCTCTCTAATTTCTGAAATGCATTTTCATACTCTTTACAAAACAAAAGCTCTCCAAGTTTCAAATACTTGTTGAATCCTTGAATCAATTTAATATCATTTGATTCAACAAGCATTCTACTTCCTTAAATCTACGCATTCAAAGTATATACTCGAGGATCAGATTATAGGAAGGTTGTACAAGAATTGACAAATTCGTGTTATTGAGAACACACATTGTCAAACTACAAGGTTATTCATCTTGATTGAAGTCCTCCGTGTTGTAAAAGGCAAGTATTGAAGTCCTCCGTGTTGAAAGAGGCAAGTGTTGAAGTCCTCGTGTTGTTAGAGGCGTGAAATCCCGTTCGGCTGCCCGGGTGTTGTAAACCTGTTTCCTCCGGGTGAAGTGAGGTTGTTGTTAGTGAAAATCTAGATAGAAGTCCGGGACTGGACATAAGACGGTGCTCCGAACCAGTATAAAAATCCCTGGTGTGATTTTTCTATTTTTACTGCATTGACTATTATTCTGTTCTATGATTAAATATTACTTTATACTTGAATATTGTTCGTCATATTACACGATCCATGTGTGTATTATACTTGGCAAGTACACGCACACACTTTCATTTGGTATCAGAGCACGGTCATCTTATAACCATAACACAGTTATTTGATATATTCTTGTAATATGGAAAATAACCCAAGTTCTAGTACTCAAAACACTACTTACACTGAAGGTCAATCAACACAAAGACCTCCATTTTTCAATGGCCTTAATTATAGCTATTGGGCAACATGTATGTCATTTTACATGCAGTCAAATAGCTATGATGCCTGTAATACTACACAAAAAGAAATAGTGAATCCTACAACTGGATATTCAGAATGGACACAGGCTGAGAAAACGGCAGCAGCCGTAAATGCAAAAGTAATAAATATGTTGTTTTGTGCATTAGACCAAAATGAATATAACCATGTTAGTATCTGCACCATTGCATATCAAATTTGGCAAACGCTAAAAACTACACATGAAGGTACTTACAAGGTTAAACAAGCCAAAATAGCCATGCTTAAAAGTCAGTTCCAAAATTTCAAAATGAAACCGAATGAGACAATTAATGATATGTATTCACGGTTTCAAACTATTCATCATGCACTTATTGGTTTAGGACAAAAATATTCAGATTTTGATGTTGTCTCGATAGTCCTACATTCTCTGACTAGTGAATGGGAAGGAAAAGTATTAGCTATTGAAGAAGCTAATGACCTTTCTGTCATGAAGCCAGATGAATTAATAGGAAATCTAATGTCCTATGAAGCTAATTTGCAGGCTAGAAAAGAACAGAAAGATGAAAAGAAAAATGTAGCATTTCATGTCGGAAAAGATGAAGATGATTCAGAATCTGAAGATGAAATGTTTCAAAAAATTCTTGAAACAATGAAAAGCTAGTCAATGTAACAAAAGGAAATCTGGTTCAAATAAACCTTCATCATCAGCTATAGAATGTTTCAACTGCCATAAAAAGGAGCACATGCACAAAGATTGTCAGGAGCAAAAGAAGAAGTCAGAAAACGACAAGTTCAAACACAAGAAGGACAAATCAAAGAAATGAGCTTTCTCAGTCACATGGGATGATTCAGACTTGTCTTCATCAGAGAGTGAAAGTGATTCAGAAAATGAACAAGCAAATGTTTGTTTCATGGAAACAGAAGATGAGGTACAAATTCCTACATTTGAAGAAGTTCTTGATATTAATGCCAAATTAATAGTTAAATTTAAAGATATGAAACGACAATGCAAAGAAGCCAAAGCAGATTTAAGTAGAGCAGAGTTTGAACGAGATATGTTAAAAGACGAGAAGAAAATATTAGAAGAGGAACTTGAAAAGGTTCAAGAATCATCATCTAATATGATTCTCAATTATCTCTTTTGAGTCAAGAAATTGAAACTCAAAAAGAGAAAAACGATGCTCTTACTACTGAAAATCATGAGCTTAAGGCAAAAGTCAAAATTCTAGACCTATAAAAAGCTAGTTTACAAACAAAGTTAGATAACATTACTCAAAATGTTTCTAACTTCAATAAAGGTCGAGAAAATTTGACAAAAATCATTGAGAATTCACAATCTGCTTCAAATAAATAAGGTTTGGGATATAATAAACAAGAAATCAATCATAGAAATAGTACTAGATATGCTTTTATGTACAATAAGAATATCACTGCTAGTATAATGCACATCCAAAACCAAAGTATTATAGAAATTCGAATACTTCTATGACTAGCGGTATTTATAATAAATATAGAAGTACGAAAAGGAATATCACTAGAGATTACTTAAGTATTTGGGTTCCTGTAAGTTGGAAAAACAGAGAAAAATATATCGATGATTATTTTGATTCAGTAGTTAATAATGAAAATTTTATCTGTAAAGGTTCCATTAAACCCTCTTGGGTATGGTAACTTTCCATCTAAGCCATGGACCCAAACAAAGCAAGTGGGTACCAAAACTATATATGTTATATTTTTTGCAGGTACACCACAACAAAGAGAAGGTTATTCGATATTTCTAAATATCTTTGAAAACTTAGTTTATCAAAAAAATCACATGATTCAATATCTCCTGAAGGTGCTATAATTATTTGTATTCTCTACTACTCTCGACTATTGTGTTTATTACGGTATTTGTTCTTTTTAATCGATGACAAAGGGGAAGAAATATTTTCTCTCATGATGATACATATCATTCATGTTACATATACTATCATTTAAAATTATGTGCTTAACACGGTAATAGTATATGTGTGCTAGCATTTGTTAATGCAGGAATCAAAAGGTAAGATTATTTATATTATGAACTAACAAATGTTGCAGAAATTCAGGGGGAGCTTTATATTCAGAGGGAGAAAATCTAAGGTGTTGTCATCAATCAAAAAGGGGGAGAATGTTGAGAACAAGATTTTGGTCGATGCCAACCTATAAAGGTGCAATGAAGATCATTTCATAGAGATAAGGTTTTTACATTGACTCATGTTAGAAATATGTTAAAATCTATCCTCAAAGTATAACACGAATGCATAAAACTTCGTTGCTAAAATCTATATATTTGAGGAATTGAAAAGTCACAGAAAAAGCCCAAATGGTCCAGGCTCCGACCGGGAAAGAGTGCGGAGTGATATAGACTGTGGACCGAGGTCCTCCGGTCCATAGCCACAAAACGGTCGACCGCCCAAAAAGGACCAGTCGACCGCCCAAAAAGGACCAGTCGACCGGTTTTGCTGTTTCTGCACATAACGGCTATTTTTCTGTAAGTTTAATTTTAATTAAATTCAACCAGTCGACCGGTGATTTTCAACCAGTCGACCGTTTTTAAACAACAAGCTTTTTCTAAAAGGTTGCGTCTATTTGTGAAGAGATTTCTATTCAATATTCAAAGGAAATGGACATAACTTTTTATAGAAACTCTTCATGAAGAATTACTACCTTTCTACTATTATATAAACAACTTCAAACTTGTTTTACAATTACAAAAAAAATCATTCTATGTTCTCTCTAATTTCTAAATTGCATTTTCGTACTCTTTGCAAAACAAAAGATCTCCAAGTTTCAAATACTTGTTGAATCCTTGAATCAATTTAATATCATTTGATTCAACAAGCATTCTACTTCCTTAATCTACGCATTCAAAGTATATACTCGAGGATTAGGTTATAGGAAGGTTGTACAAGAATTGACAAATTCGTGTTATTGAGAACACATATTGTCAAACTACAAGGTTATTCATCTTGATTGAAGTCCTCCATGTTGTAAGAGGTAAGTATTGAAGTCCTCCGTGTTGAAAGAGGCAAGTGTTGAAGTCCTCGTGTTGTTAGAGGCGTGAAATCCCTTTCGGCTGCTCGGGTGTTGTAAAGCTATTTTCTCCGGGTGAAGTGAGGTTGTTGTTAGTGAAAATCCAGATAGAAGTCTGGGACTAGACGTAGGACGGTGCTCCGAACCAGTATAAAAATCCCTGGTGTGATTTTTCTATTTTTACTGCATTTACTATTATTCTGTTCTGTGATTAGCTATTACTTATACTTGAATATTGTTCGTCATATTAAACGATCCGTGTGTGTATTATACTTGGCAAGTACACGCACACACTTTCACCAATAAGATCAACATGACATGAAGCACAAAACGAGAGTGTGAATAAATAAATTATGTTGCATCTACATAATCAAGAGAGCTTCGTTACACCTAAGTTGAAAGGGATTAGCCTCTAATGTATGTAAACATGACAACAAAGATAGATTGCAACATTAAAATTAAAGGAAGAAGAGAGCAAAATAAAGGAAAATCTATTCTACTTGCATAAAATAAATCTAAGCTACTTGCATAAAAGAAAAGAACATATGAATAAAAGACAACTAATTAAAATTGCATTAAAAAGAGAGATTACATAAAAGAAAATGGTTAAGTAGCCATTGAAATAAAAAAGAGCCACTAATAAATCATGTAGAATGCATGAAGCCTTTTGTCTCATCCAATTAATGTATATGAAGCTTAAGAGAAAGAGTGGGTGGGGTCCCCCACTAAGTAGTGAGTGAATTAATTTCATTTCCAATTCTTTGCATCCACTTTGTGCATGTATATCTCCATGTAAACTTCATGTGCATGCTTCATTTTTTGCTCCTAAATTCCTATATTACACATAAAAATAAACAAGTAAATTTTATTATAAAATAATACATGCACAAATGACCGTTTTTGTCTAAATATGAAGATGAATGCAAGATAATTTGTGAATTTTGGGTTTTTTGTTAAAGCATGTAAAAATAGCCCACTTATGCCATTTATTTAACTAAAAATAGAATAAATATCTGAATATAAATGTGCACATTTACGTGCACATCATATATATATATATATATATATATATCTTTGTATAAGGAGTATTGATATATTATATTTCGTTTGATTCCGCTATCATATTCACTTTTTCATTTTATTATGCACTTTATCCATGGTAAAATAAGACGAGAATAATAAATTTTATTGAAGAAGGCAATTATTATTTACAAGAAAATGATGTTTTACTTTACATTTGACTTTATATTGATTTTTTTTTTCAAAATCTTGTTTATAGTTCAATCATTTACTTAGCAAATGACTTTTTAAAACTATCGATGAATCGATTAACTCTCTAACCCTAATTTTTTGGTTTTTTTTGAAATTGACACAATCTTTCCGAAGTTGTGGAGACATTACTAGTATGGATTTGTCGCTATAGCTTTAGACATTATTACTTGCATCGAATTGGTAATCATGTTAAGTGTTTTTATTCATCTGGTGATGACATACCGTTTACCATTAACATCCTTTGGCCATATATAACCGACTAGAATAAAGTATGTGAACCTAGCATGATGTTGAAACCGAAGAAAATGACGGGGGTCTGTGGTTATCGACCATGTAGTTCGTAAAAATCGTTGAATGTGGAAATAAAAGTCTGGCCGACCACTAATACCCTTGTACAACTATTGATTGTTGTTTGTTGAGAGAAATGCTCGTCTCTGTACAACCCGATCTCTTATCATGGAAATGTTATTATTATTGTTTGTTCTTTTCTTTTAAGATACTTTTTATTGTTGGTATCTAATCTACTTACTTACCTTATTGTTACCTTTTGTTGTTGCTAGTAGTTCTATTTTAATGCAAGTTAAATTGAATTGTTCAATTTGTTGCTAGACTCATATCACACTTCTTTGCACAATGAATTGTTAAACTTATGTAAATCTATTTATTACATACTTCTTTGCGTGTAAGTTATTTTATCAGGTTGTAGGAAAGGATCAAGAAGCCATGATTGTGTCATAATGATGGGCACTGTAACGAACACGGATTTTCGACCCAGAAAATCGACACAAAAACACCATGTTGAACATTCAACCATCGAAAACACTGGAAAGTTATTCTATAGTTTATAATTCATTCAGCTCCATTAAATTGTTGATTATTCCTATTCAGACAATCTACCATACAATAACAAATAATTTACAATCAACAACCAGTACACAACCACATCAACCAAAACAATTGAATTTACATTCAATATTAATATTTACCTTGGTTTAACATATTTGAACATCAATCAATTGATATTCGATTTATTTCTATTCATTAAATTTTCAAATTCCAAATCAATTTTATTTAATTTCAATATCATTTCTTAATTTACTTCAGCTTAACAAAGTTAATTTTCAATAAAATTTGAATATTATTCCAATCAATCAAACACACTATATCTCAATAATTTGAGAAAATTATTTCCTTTTAGTACCAAAATATATTTTGGGAAAAATTATTTCATTTACCCTTTTTACAAAACAATATTGTATCCATTACCAGTTTAATGTTTCTCAACACTGGAACCGATCAAACAACACAATACAAAACATTTGTATTAAAATTTACAAATACGTTCTCATATATATACACTTAACTCGATCTAAGGTATTATTAACCTCATCTCTATCGAGTTACGCCACAGAACCAAGGTTATTACTAAACCAATAGCTCTGATACCACTATAACGAACACAGATTTTCGACCCAGAAAATCGACGCAAAAACACCTTGTCGAGCATTCAAGCATCGAAAATCCGTGTTCGTTACAAGCACAAGCCGCAAAGCTAGTGGAAAAGATGAAAAAGGCCGATGTAGAAGAAGGTGGGGAATGTATAACTCAATAGAAAAGAAGATGATTCTGTAACTACCCACCGCTTTAAACAATAACATTGTTCAAAATGTCAGATAGTTATTGGGGAAAAATAGAATCAATCAAAGACACACAAACACGGAAATAGATACGTCTCAGAATTTCACAACGGAATAATAAATAGGTACATAAATAAGCCATGAACCTCTAAATAAGTTTACATTTATTTTGCATAAATAAACTAGAAATGAAACAACTAGAAGATAAAATAAGTCCATGCTGACAGAATCAAACGACTAAACTGATAAAATGAAGGAAACAGAATGGAGTCTCTAGCAATGCCTTCATCTCCACCAAGCTCTTCAAATCTCAATACTCAGGCTGGCCCGAAAAAAATGAAAAAGCACAACACTCGAGTCAGGCATAACATCCTTATGCAATAAATATATCAGTACATAAAAACTTAAGAGATATCATGTGGTTTTATTTTCATCTCTTAAGGATTTGTTAAACTATTTACACATAGCAATACAACGCTATAATAGATAATGTCTAGCAGTAAAGTAAATATACTAATAGCATCAAGGTTTTACATTGATCCACCTTAACACATTTAATTTTCAAATAATGGGCTCGTATAGGCATAAGTAAGACAAGGCACATGAGGCAATACCCAAGGAAGGAATTTATCAGTTACACTTTCTGGCTCGTCATAACCTATCCGTGGCCGACCGCGACTATCAATTCGACAAAAGAGTGCACCCATCGAGTTCAAAATCACGATAGTAATACGAGTAATCAATGTTGCTAGAGGTAGCTAACCTCAATGGCCAGACGTATGCTCCTATTTTAGATAGTCCAATTATGACACAAGTGTCAGGGCTATCCATAGTTGTTCTCTTACCCATTCCAGTAATCGTTCGCCAATTCAACCACTACATTTGGATATCATTCACCACATACATGGTTATCAAGTGGTTACGGGATTGACAGAGAGTATGTCAATATCCATCACTGGTCTCTTTAATAACTCAACATTTGTTTACATGCCACTTGTTGATTATAGTTTTTTTTCCAAATCACATTTCCTTATTTAAACATTTTCGAACAATCATCTAAAAAATGATATATATGTCGTGCAAACCCATTTTACTTTATAAAAAACCTTTAAGACCCATTTCTGATCATTAATTATAAAGCCAAATTTTGGCAATCTATTGGTTAAACCCCGTATGTCAGCATTTTACACTCCCTCATCTACTTAATCTATTATATTCATACATAGTGTGTGTGCGTGCATATATACATACATACATATATATATATATACATATATATATATATATATATATATATCTACGTGCCGATCTAAACTGCATAGCAACTAAGACATTCGTAACATGAACCCCTTTATATGCATTCGCCCATTCAGTAATTATTCCATGCATTCACCCATTCAAAACTGCGTAACCACTAAGCCTTTCGTAACTTGAACCCTTCTACAGCTTAATAATAATCATGTATACAACAATTATTCCATGCATTTACCCATTTAATAACTTGAACCCCTTTATATGCATTCACAGTACCTTTTTTTTCTTTTTCTTTTTGAAAATAATAATAATAGTATCAATTTTTAATCATAATATCGGTAGCAAGCCTAAACGATATAAACCCAAGTTGCTCGAATGCATGTTATAAAGAGTTGACAACGATTTTAGTTTGCTACAAACATTCTACATAATTTATAGTCTAAACAAAATTTATTCCAAACCCTTTTTTTTAATTTACATGCCACTACCAAGCAATTTGTTTAAACTATTTACCAGTCCATTCGCCTATATTAAAGCCAACAGCCTATCATATGGGTGGCGACTGCTACAGGAAGGTGGAAGGAGTTGGATAGAAAAAAAAGTGGGGAAGGAGGATAATATATACGGTTACGTAATACAATTTGTACAAACAAAACACGGGCTACGACATTTTCTAGAGAATAGGTCGAAGTCCTTAAATCCTGGCCATCAGGGGCGGATGCAGGCATAGGCCAGCTAGGGCCTATGCCTTACCTGAATTTCACCTAGGTAATTATAAAATACAAGAAATCAGTGACTGGCCATATTTGAGTTTACAACTACGCCCCATCTAACCATTTTCTTTGCCTGATTTCTTGTTAATTACTTCACCTTTTTGTGTCTGTTGAAATCTTGCACCACTTCACCTAGTTGGCTGGATCCACCCTTGGTGGCCATACTATACTATTTCAGCACTTTGAATCTTTCTCTCTCCTTTTTTTCCTTTTACAATGTGGCACCTGACGTGTGGGCACACACATTGCGTTACCATGAAAATTTGACATTCCTATTGATCCACTCGTTGCCGTGCAAATTTGGCATTCCATTTGATCCATGCATGGCTTCCCTTTCTCTTTTTCTTTATATGGCATAAAATTAGTTCATGTTTCAACTAAATATACATGTACGTGCCATGCAAATAGGTTACATTTTGCCCCATGCGTTTGCTTCCTACTTGTCCCAGGCATTTGTTCCCTTTCCTTGTTCGGTTTTTTTAAATTGGTACGCTACAAAATAAAAATACAAGACAAATTAAATAAAATATACAAGCGAAAACAAAACTACACACATTGAACAAAATACATAAAGATTATTCTGGATAAAACACATGATGAGGTCATCTTCATCGTCCCGCTTGCTGCACATGTTGTGCACTTCAGTTTACACATATAATTTCACTTTAAGGTGCATGATCCGTCAAACCAGCATCAAATTCCAGCACGTTGGACCTAAACCTCTTCATGTGATCAGCACCTTTCTATTTGTGAGATGTAGACAGTTAAAAAGACAGAAATCCCATGTAAATTCATCAAATTATAATCTATATCATTCCAACATCATACTCTTGAATTCATTTGCAGATTACGGATGAAACACTAGTGAAAACCGAATAAAATCCCAACCAAAAACGCAAGAGGAACTTCTAAATAAGTAAACTGCTTCAGTATGATTCATAAAAATCTAGGGGCCAGAGACAATGTTAAATTTCAGTATCCTTGTATTAACATCAGAATGATTTTCCAAAAAAAAAAATCACTGATTGACTTTCCAGATGAAGAAATTCATAACAAACCACTACTGATTCGAAAAAAATATTGTACCCATACTTCTATGGAATAATTTCGTACTACTAAACAGCTAAATTAATCCATCCTATTTAATTTCCAAAACCAATTATCTAAAACCCTTAATTAGTCTGCAAATTTTCAATAACAGTTTCATAACAGCATAAGATGCATCGATTTGTTTTGTAATGGAGAAGCTTGTATTTCGGGAAGACAAATATCCATCAATTCTTAAAACTACAGACCCGAAATCCAACACCAGACGCAAATAAACCATAATAAATGTATATCTAACCCAAACATTAAAATGACTCCATTGCACTGTAAAGAAGTAGGAAGAATCTCGCAGAGCGATGTTTTGAAGAATGGGCTCATGCGGTGTTGGTAGATCTTGGCGTTTGTGTTGGATCTGGTAGAGAACTCCATAATAATCGAATGGAAGAAACATGTAGATTCAAGTGGATTGGTTGGACTTGATCCTGAAAGAAAGAACTGTGATGAAATCTCCAAAATATCAACTGGCTTTTGATACTAGCGGAAGACTTAGGATTTTTTGTTAGGCTTTCATCGATTAAGGAGATATGATTCGCAGTAATCTACAAATTTTCACATCGGCGGTGGATGTTGATAAAAGGAAGTGGCTTTGGAGTTTCTATTTCAGAAAACTCCACGGTTTCTCAATGGATCGCCTTTCTTCTCTCCACCGGAGAGAGGAAAAGGATGGTTATTATTGGTTAGTGTTTCGTTATATATATATGGTTATATACATAGGAAGTGGCTATTGGAAAACAAAATAAAACACACATCTTTAAACACACAATCCTGACCGTTGGATTTTTTGTCTTTACATGAGAGGTGTAAATCATGGGAAAATCTAGTAGTCTAGATTTTGTGTGTTTAATTTTGTGTCAACATTTTGCGTCCCTACAGACTTTCCCATATATATATATATATATATATATATATATATATATATATATATATATATATATATATATATATATATGACATCGTTTCTGTCTTTGTCAAACATTCGTGATTGAATATTGTCTATTTTGTTTGAATTTGACTTAGCATGGCTATTGTTATGTTATTTTGCAATATTTGTATCTTATCGCTTTTTCCTGGAACATCGTATTTATTGTATCCTACATTTATATTTGGGTCACTGAGTTTGTAGTTTGTTTCTACGTATTTAGTTGCTTCTTGATAACACTTGTTTTCGTAATTCATTAGCTTAATATTAGGTTTCTATTTCTTCTAACATTTTCTCAATCTGTTGTATCTGTAAATCAAATTGTCTTTTGTCCTTTTCATATTGTTCTTTTAATTCCATTATTAGTTCTTTAGAATGTATTTCAATGTCTTTAGGCTAATTTTCTTCTATTAAGTTTTTAAGTCTTACAATATCATTTTTATTAGGGAATTCTTTTAGTTTTATAACCTTAAATTTTTCTATAAGTTTTTAAGAGTTATTTCCAAACTCTCTATTTTATATAAGTTTGTTTTCAAATAGTCTTGGTTATTTGTTATTTGTTTTAGTAATTTACTTTTCTCAATTATTCCCTCAAGGACTAATTACATCAGGTTATAGTGTTTTTCATTATAGTGATTTAAGTTTTCACTTAATTCATCTAGAACTATAACAAATAGACCAACAAAATCAAATAGTTTATCATCCATAGGTTGGATTGATAACATGTTAAGAAGAACTAATAATACACAGGCTCAATTAGAAGAAATAATTGACTTAGACAGAGACATAGAAATATTTTCTAATAACTAACTAAATTTAATAAACAATAGAGAAATATATAGAACATGACTATTTACAGCAGTAACATGACTATATAGACACCATAGAGAAGAAATACTTTCCATCTCAAATGGAACACGACAGGTAATAAGTTTATGTCACAAGAAGCCATAAAACAACTAAAAATCCAGAAGTATAAATTAATCCACTTAGGACTAATAGTCATAGACATAAGAGGATTAGTTAGACAAAAAATTGGAACAAAACTGTTATATATATATATATATATATATATATATATATATATATATATATATATATATGCATAATTAACTAACACATGGGAAAAAATGGGATAAAAGAAAGCCATTTGCTTGGCAACGTGTTATATGTTTTGGTTTGGAAATGATGCGCATAATTACATGAAACCAACTGGATGGAAACGATGCCATATATCTATATACATATATATATATATACATATATATATATATGCATGTCTCATGTGTCAATTTTTTCCCTTTTTACTTGGTTCAAGTATTTTAGTTTAGTTCTTTTTTTATACGTATCGTAAGTAGACCATACGCACACAATTTATATAATTTTTATGGTTTAGAAACGAATGGTAAACATCGTAATCACCGTATATTTCAAAATCGAATGTCCCGTTACATGAAATAAAATACAGTTGTGTTCGGTATGTTGATACGAGCACGATAGCATACTGAAATTGATCGTTTAACGCTCAAGTGAAAATTCACTATTTACGCCATACCGGTTGTCGCTACCATTAAATCGGCCATTTAAATCGATTTAAACGAAGCTAACCGATTCAGAATTTAACGAACGGATGATGGCGTTTTCATTATAAAATTTTATACAATATTTCTATGTTAAATAATCAAATTCCAGAAATCATTATTTTCACTGTTACACTTTACCGACTGATTACTACGTTGAATTAAAAATCGTATAATGTTTCATTTTTATCTGCCAAATTAAATTATATTAATTTAAACCTGACGCGAGAATCATGAATTAAAATTAAAATTTTAAATTCTAAGATCCAGTCGAGTGTGAATTTAATAGAAATTTTGTTACAAAAGGAATGGTAAATTACGGATCGTTACAGATTCGGTGGTTGAAGAAGGTCAGAATGTAGAAGAAGGTAACAGTGTAGAAGAAGGTTTAAGGGATGGTTCTAAGGAAGGAGCATCTGACAGTGGTTCGGATGAGGAATCTAAAGGATGATGATGCACATAACGAAGAAGCAGGCTTGCAAGTAGTTGTTCATCCTTCAACTGTGTCCTTGTCTAGCAAACCTGTGGATTCAGTGCCAGTTAATACTTCTTTATTTGAAAGTTTCGAGTCCTGTTGATGTCAAAAGTTGGTCACTAGTGACGGTCAACCCCCAATCGTGCAATCAACACACGAGTAAAGATTATAAAATGCAGTAAAAGTAAGAAGAACGGGGAGCACACACAGAATTTTTATAGTGGTTCGGCAAAGACAGTGCCTACATCCACTTTATATATATTATTTCTCTTTTTTTGATTACAAATACAATGCTTTATCTGTAAGAAGAGAGAGAAAATGGCGATCTTTCCTTCTTCTCTTTGAAAGAATTTAAGAGAAGTAAAAAGAAGTATCCAAAGTAATGCCGGAAAAGAAGATCCGAAAAAAGTCCCTTTCCTCTTTAAGCTGAGGGGTATTTATAGGTGGAGAATGCAGCTTGGGTTGTTGCAAATTGGTCCGGCCATTCCGGGAAAGCCTGGACACGTGGAATGCATCAATTGGTTGGAATAGCGGCTGGAGATTGATTCCACTATTCATAAATAGTATCCTCGGAAGTTGTGGCTGACGTGGTATCCACGGAGAGGTATGTCAAAAATAGAGCTTTGTCCGGATATGGTTTGACCACTTTTAATGCCTTAAAAGTCGGGATATTTGGCGAAATGGCTCTGTAGAAGATTTCCATGCTGGCCCGAGATAATCGCTCGACGCGCTTTATCTAGAAGCGAGATACTCGGTCGATCGGGAGAGCGGTTCTTCCGGAATGAGCTGCTAACTGACTAGGTCGAGCTTGGGTCGGTATGTGACTAATTTGGACTGTGCATCCGCTAGGCTTTCTAAAGCGCGGCTTTTATCCATTTGCGCGTTTGGGCTTTGGTCTGGATCGTTAAGACTCTTGCCAAAAATAGGGTTAACACTTTGCCCCCACAGAATGCATCTTCATCGATAGAGGGAGGTGTGTTCTGAAATTTGAACCGAAGCTCAAACGCTCGAGCTGCTATGATCACGTCGGACCATATTGAGGCCAGAAAACCGACGGTCCCGATGTTGTATTAAGGCCAGAAAACCGACGACTATCGGGGAAACGTATTAAGGCCGATATAACTCTCGCTCCGTGTATGGGAGTTGGTTCCTGCAAATACAAAATAAACCATTCTCGTTTTGGAGAAGGCTGATGGGTCGAGCATTTCATTTCACTTGGCTTTGAAGGATGGCGAGCGTTTATCATGCTCGGCTTGGTGGCGAACGCTAACCTGGTTCGACTTAGTGGCGAACGCTAACCTGGTTCGACTTAGTGGCGAATGCTAATCTAGTTCGGCTTAGAGGGGTGGCGAGTATTAGCCATACTCGGCTTAGGGCAAGTGTGTTTTATGCTCGACTCATGTTAAGTTAGTTTGTCCAACGAGCTATGAATGCCCGTGGTGTAAAAAGGAAAAGAGAGAGAGAGAGTATAATCCATACTCGTACTTAGAAAATATGACCTCGCTCATTTAAAGGAGTATGTGTTTAAAAAGATGGTAGGCTTTCGCGCTGACCACACAAAACATGGGGAGTGAGCGTTATCCATGCTCGACTTAGAGATTTTTAAAAATGATTCATGTTTGCAAAAGAAAAATTCATAACTACTAACTGCTACAAAGAAAAGAAATTCTAAAGGGACAACCATCAATTCCAGAGTATGCCTTGAAGCTAAATCCTAATCCCATACATGTGTACACCAAGGTGTCCTTATTACTGAAAGAAATACATCAAGGGAAAAGATAAAGAAAATTTAATTAATTATAATGCCGCGAGTGCTAGTCTCAAGGTCCTTTCCGTTTCTGGGAGCTCGAGGACCATCCTGAAGAGCTTGGGCCGAGGATCGCGGCGGCCTGGCCGGGGCGCGATCTTTGACATATTCGGGAAGCTCTCCTTTTCTGACTCGCCCTTCGACGAGATCACGCAGATGTCGGCATTCATTTGTATTATGTCCAGCTACATCGTGGAATATACAATGTTTGCCTGAATCGTGTTCCATCTGAGTCGGTTCTCGTCGAGGTGGTCTTGGAGTGGGCAAGGACCCTCGTATGTCGAGATATATATCGAGCAAAGAGGAATTGAGTTCGGTGTATCGGTCATACTTACTTTCATTTCGAGATCGTACATTGCGCTCGCTCTTTCTGGGCCTTTCCTCTTCCTTTATCCTGGCCGTTGCCGTTGAATGGGCCTTGATGCTTCACTACTAAAACCTCGAGGCTCTCCATTTCAAGGCTGGCATTTTCTTGTCGGAGGAATCGTTCGGCCTCGGAGTAAAAGTCGTCTATATCTTTAGGAGGATCTCTGGTTAAAGAAATTGAGAATTCTGATCTATTTTGAACTCCTGCGATGACCGCCGTGAGCACCATCGATGGCTCGGGCCGATCGACAGATGCCATGGCTGCGTTGAATCTTTCAAGGAAGGATCTGAGCGTCTCTCCAGATCGTTGCTTGATGGTAGATAAGAACATGACACTTTTCGACCGGGAGATATGTACTCGGAATTGCTCGATGAAGCGGGTGACCAGGGTGTTCTAGCTGCTGATCGACTCCATTGTTAGTTGCCGAAACCACATACCGGCTATATCTGTGAGAAAGAGGGGGAAGCACTTAGCTATGACGTTGGTCGATGCACCAAGTACTTCCATATGTCGCATGTATCGCATGAGGTGGATGGTCGGATCAGTGCGACCATTGTATGGCTCAATAGCTAGGAACTTGAAGTCCGGAGGGTTTCGGGAATTTTTGATTTCCCTGGTGAAGGGGCTACGATTGACATTATCTATGTCTTACTGTGAAGAGTTGCCCCGAATGAAGCGTCGGAAGATGCTTGCAAGCTGGCTCCCATCTCCGAGGAGTCGTTGCCATGAATTTAACTCTACATTCGGAAGAGCTTCTATGCAAGGGTCGGGTAAAAGCATGCTCGGAAGGGTGGCTGTTGATTGGGCTCGTCCTCCGGGAGTTGAGTGAAGGTGTGAGGGAAGGTGAGCCACAGTAGGTGGTTCTGGGGAGTATGGCCCCTCTTGAACCCGATGAGTAGTGGGTCAAACCGTACCCGTATCAGAGGGCCAAGGCTGATCCAGTATAGCATGTGATGTTCGGAGCCCAGGGTTGCTCCTGTTTGGATCGAGGTTAGGAGGGTCTACGGTAGCGTTTTCTTCCGCTATAGTGAGGACCGGTATAGCGGGGTGGTTTCCCTTGTTCGAAGGGAAGGCTACACTAGCTCTTCGTTGGAGGGGAAGAGTGGTTAGATTGGTCTGTGGCAAGATTCTGGGTTGTAATGGGAATAACATTGATTCTGACGGACCCGGTGGTTGCTCGACTGGTTCAATAGGTCGAGATGTTTCCTAGAATGGAGGCAAGGTGTTCGAACGACCTAGACCTTGATCGTCCGCCTCCTGAGAATTTGCTGCTACAGCTGCGCTGGTCTTTGGAAGCGATACTCCTGGCTGTGAAGGATTGGTTGGTGAGACCAAACCAGGATGAAATAAAGGTGTAGGCCGATCAGTGGCCTGATTCTGTGCAGACCGAAGATCGGTTGTAGCCCCAACCTCGTTCGGTGGAGGAATTGATGTTGAAGCGTTCAATCCCATCTCCACTCGACCGAGAAGGTGATTCGTCAACTGCTGCTGTTGTTCGAGGAGTTTACCCTGAGATGTCATATGGTCTCTGAACTCGACCATGATTTTATCCATGTCGTCCTGGATAAGGAATCGAGACATGTCGTCATGAGAGGAAACTTCGTGGCTTACTTCCGCAGCATCGGTCTCGGCTGCATCGGTGTTTGTGGGACGAGAGGATGTTGCATCTTTCTTTCGTTTGTTCGCCATAGTCTAAGATAAACAGGAGCTCGATGGCGATATCGGTGCTCATCCCCTACCTGGCGCACCAAAGTGTTGACGTAAAAAGTTGGTCACTAGTGACGGTCAACCCCCAATCGTGCAATCAACACACGGGTAAAGATTATAAAATGCAGTAAAAGTAAGAAGAACGGGAAGCACACAATTTTTTTTATAGTGGTTCGGCAAAGATAATGCCTACATCCACTTTATATATATTATTTCTCCTTTTTGATTATAAATACAATGCTTTTTCTGTAAGAAGAGAGAGAAAATGGCGATCTTTCCTTCTTCTCTTTGAGAGAATTTGAGAGAAGTGAAAATAAGTATCCAAAGTAACGTCAGAAAAGAAGATCCGGAAAAAGTCCCTTTCCTCCTTAAGCTGAGGGGTATTTATAGGTGGAGAATGCAGCTTGAGCTGTTGCAAATTGGTCCGGCCATTTCGGGAAAGCCTGGACACGTGGAATGCATCAATTGGTTGGAATAGCTACTCGAGACGGATTCCACTGTTCATAAATAGTATCCTCGGAAGTTGTGGCTGAAATGGTATCCACGGGGAGGTATATCAAAAGTAGAGCTTTGCCCGGATATGGTTTGACTACTTTTAGTGCCTTGAAAGTCGGGATATTTGGCGAAATGGCTCTGTAGAAGATTTCCATGCTGGCCCGAGATAATCGGTCGATCGGGAGAGCGGTTCTTCCGGAATGAGCTGCTAACTGACTAGGCCGAGCTTGGGTCGGTATGTGACTACTTTGGACTGTGCATCCGCTGGGCTTTGTGAAGCGCGGCTTTTATCCATTTGCGCGTTTGGGCTTTGGTCTAGATCGTTGAGACTCTTGCCAAAAAGAGGGTTAACAAGTCCCATGTTGCATTTGCTACTTGTAATAATCATAAGACAAGTTGGTTATTATGTTCACTTTATCAAATAAACATCACAATATGTACGACAGTAGGAGCATGACTAGTAAAAATGCATTTTCCATCCATCAAAGTTGAAATAATGGAGTGTAGATGATATGCCGAGCTGCTCAAAGAATTAAAAATTCTGGTTTGTACACATTGGCATAGTTCTTATTTAAGCATGTCTACTACCCGATTATTTCAGCATTCATTGAGAGATGGCATCTCGAGATGAATTCTTTTCATTTGCCATTTAGAGAAATGATGATATGAAGACACCTAAATTCTAAAAATACCAATGGCCGGTTATTGTATTTATGCGAAATCAAATAATCGTATTCCCAATCGACTGTCAGTTAATTATCTTGGAGTCGATGGGGCTGTAGCAAATGAACCACTCAACGATTCTACTTCAGTCAAGCAAAACTTCTTACTAGAAACATATAAAGAAAAGAAAAAAAAGGATGCAAAAGAAGATGATTATGTAGTCGTTGCATATGCTTATATCATATATTTATCAGATGGCACTTAATTCTATGATAAGTCGGGGACGAAAGTACCTGTGTAGTATTTGAGATGTTTAGAGAACCTAAATCATCTTAGCGAACAAGCTTGGCGAATGAGAGAGCATTAGCCTTTTTGTACTGTCAATTGGGGTTGGCTTCAAGACGGGATGTAAAGCAAATGGTTGGATACTGACATTGTTAACTGTAAGTCATTTCCATTTTTATCTCTAAATATTCACAATATTAAATTAAGTACTAATTAGAATTGCTATAGGCTTGAATTTACGATCATTCTCCTATGATTTCGAATGTCGTTCCTATTGAATATTAGGATGATACAATGTCAACGATGTGTAGATGAAAGCCAGTGAAACAATCAAGGGACATGAATTCAACCATAATACAGCCGAGAACATTTAGATGATTTATCTCTACAAGATGCAAGTTGAATAATTGTTGTTTATTTTGCTTTGCAACTTATACAAATGCGAATGACATGTTTATTTTTAGGTATGTTAGAGTCCATACCATGCTGTTAGATCTCGTTACCCCTTGTTGTTGCATCACGGGTCTACACTCCATCGCTGACAGTTGCATTTTATATTTAACGTTGTAGATAGTCTTCAGAATTGGGGAATTTTTTGTAAAGGATTTTTTAGTGGTAACTAGTATCTTTCTTGGCGGAACACCTGTGCCACTCATGTCTTCTAAGATGTTTTTTCTCCATGACCATCAATCCTGCCATGAAAGAATGTCCTTCTAAAAAGTGAGAAAGTTCATGATAATGCACTCCATCGATTACAAATAATTTCCATCTATCTTCCTCTACATAGATACCCTTCAACCAAATTGGATAATTGCATTTTCTAGTTGCGCTAATTCTAGGTTGTTTCAATGTGTTTTCTTCTTTTGCTGCCTTGCTGATGACTACAATAAACTTTAGCCCTTTCATACCTCAACTATGACCTCGGTTGTCTTCCTGACCCCGGTTTATCGCATTTTAGAACTACTACAATGGTATTCAATTTTTTACTTGTTGTTTTACACCATCGGATCAATATGTTCTGCGAAGCGAATACCTGAAATCACATGGTTTAACAAAGAAAATAACATAGTTCATTTTTATGCGAATGTTAACGATTGTAAATTAAGTACTAAATGAATTCTTCATAGGTGGTAAAATTATTGTCAAATCAACTTTTATATCTTCAAAGTCATTTGATCGATCATCTTGCAGTCTATTGATATCATCCACATAGCTCTTAGCAAAAACAATAAGAGCACTCTCAAATTTATCGTCCTTCACATTCTTCTTTTACGAAATGGAAGAAAACAATTTAACTGTAAAATTTTGTAAAATAGGGCATATACGTTGTTATATTTTAGAAAAAAATAAAAACCCTTAAAACTTAATAACTTAAACCGTCATTCTCTATCACAATGTCATCAAATTTAATGTCCTTCAAGCTTGAAATACCCAGAAGATCGAAAGAAATCTCCTATAAAAATTAAGAGGAAACCATACATAAAATTTTCTACCCGACAACAGAATACACTATGCAACATGTAGAAAAATGTAACATCTTCTTTATCTTCATCTTCCGTCCTCTATTCAATAAAAAAATTATTATTTTTTTCTTGCGGATCGATGTTTGATATTTGAGATATAATATGTTGTTTAAGAAGAAGCAAAACGGCCGTGAATGACCGAGTAAAAAAAAAAAAAATTGGTGACGTAAAATATAAGAGTGATGTTAATGCCACCCCAAAAAATGGAATTTTTTTTTAGGAGGGGGTGAGGGGGTCATTTTTTCTAATTTTTTTTTTTTTGCTAAGGGGAGATCATTTAAAATAGCATCCACATAGCCATTTGGAAAAATAGACCAATATGCCCTTATATTGATTTACCTTAATTATATTTTACTTTCTTAAACCCTAATCATCTTCTTCTTCTCAAATTGATCAATTAAGCACTGATTTTATGTAAGAACAAAATTCTAACGAAATTTTCAACTGTGGAAAAGAAGATAACATTATTCTTACTCAGCAAAGCGAGCGACATGTTGAATTTGTTGAAGAGTTCAGCGAAAAGGAAAATATTTAAAGGAAAAAACGGAGGTTCAAATTCGGTAGTATAACGTTGATATTGCGCCGATTTGCTTATATTACAACGTCAAAAATACGCCGAATACTTTGATTTTGTAGGTTATGCCAACATCATGAATTCGACGTGATGTTAAAGAATTAAATATATATTTTCGACTTAGGGTCGCCGAAATGAAGGATTTCAAAGTTTTCATTAGCTAATCTATTTTCGATCCGTTCATTCCAAATTTTATACCTTTTATCGATATTCATACCTCAATTTACCATCTTTCATGATTTTGTGTAATTATGGTGATTGTTATTTTCATAATGTCATTTGTATTAACCGTGTATTGTTTTTCGTTACATTTGACAAGGGTAAAATTGTGATGTTTAATTTATTTTTACAATCTGTTTGCCCTCCCTCCAATTAATATTTTAATTGAGTGAAAATAAAATATACACGCTTTAACCATTTTTGAAGTGACATTAACAATAGTCAAGTATAATCAAATCCAATAAAAGTTTAAAAGTGGTCAGAAGTGATACTGGGACACATTATCATTTAACAAATGCATCTACGGGGCTGAGTGAGTCTCAATTGAACGTATAATCTAACTTCGGGTTTTCCAAAGAGAACAAAAATAAACTCAGAAATCAGAATATATAAGGTTTAGAAAAGAAAGAAAAGGAGAGAAAAATAAATCAAGTTGCCTTTGTACCTAGATTCGTTAGTTGAGGTATGTTGATGCCTTCTTCTCCACTCTTTTTTTTCTTTCGCTGAATCGAAACAATGGTGATGATAAAAAAATAAATAAAAAACTTCTCTTTTTAGTTTTGGTTTCATTTCGACGTTTCAATTGATTCGCGATCCAATAACGGACATCATTAATTTCGTTCTGTACCCTAAAATCATAAGCAGACTCATCAATTTCTTCCCAAATCGCGTATTGGCCCTGGGACGTATAATCTCGCCATTTTTGCAATCACTCACTGCTCAGGCTATGTCGCCCTTGCTGTTTTTTGGGAAATTGTGTAATATTGAGCAATTTATGCCAACGACGCTCTAGCAAAACGTAGTTATACAAAGGGCTGAGCGTGGTTCATTAGATATCAACGCTCAGGTCGTGGATCTATGTTGATATTTGCATTTGTGCTAAGCGTGGTTCTCAAATAATGGCGCTCATGTGGGGGGGGGGAGGGGGGTTACACATGCCATAGGAACCGACTCCAGCAATCATAGTTCATAATATTATTTACTGATTTATGTCGGATTATATACCAAAAACGCCATCGTATTTATGCATAATGTGATGGATATGTACCAAATAACTCAATGGATATAACAATATTTTAGCAGGTTGAAACTTTATAATTTCAAAAACATATAGTATAATATGACCTTTAAATTACATATGAAGAACAAAAATTGTATAGCCTATTTTTTCTTCTTAAACTCTCATGTTAACTAGAGACTTCGCTACATTAAAGTACGTTTGCGATGAACAAAAACATGGTATTTGAGCGGAAAGATAAGTGATTTTAGAATGTGTGTGCGGCTGTGAAAAGAGTATTTGAGCGAGAAATTTAAGCGGGATGTTTAGTTATGATTTTTAATTTTAGTTGAATTGTAGTTAATTATTTATTTATTTTGTAGTGTAGTGTGTATTTAATTCAAATGAAATGACAATCAAAAATTGAAATACATGCAAATTATTTAAGCTACCTTAAAAATACAATGATAAAATGTATATATAATGCAGCAGAAATACAATTATAATAAAAACCTTATTCGTTATCTGACTACGTAACAACTGTCGTCGCTTCACCAATATCAAATTATCCTCTCTGTCCCAGATGTTGAATGCAAACAACCATATCTGCGTAATTAATAGAATTTCCTGTGGGGTCTATGCTCTTTTTGTTGTGTTTGAACTGTATGAATTCAAACGAGCATTTTTTATTTATCAGTCATGCATTTGGTCGATGATGTCATACAACTTATTATTAGCGTCTACACATCTTTTCATACTAATACATGCATCAAAAGATGAATTACGAATAAAGCTTTTTGCACCGGAGGTTGTTAATCTAGAGTTTGATGTAATGGAGGATTGGTCAGTTGGTTCAAATTTGAAATTTGATCATGTTTCATCCAAATGATTGAAAATCTTTTCAAAAACCCCATGTTCTATCAAACTGGATTTGTATTGGGGGACGAACATTATATTTTGTTGGTTCTTATGTAAAGCAGACATATATGGTATTTGTCTAGTTGTATTCATCGCTTGAAATAATTGTTACATTAGCTTCAAATATTCACGTGGTTCTTTTCTATATTCCAGAGTAATCGTTTCAGATTCATACAAGTAATAATAACAATAGTACTAATAAGAGTACAAACAAAAAAGTGCATATATGAAAAATATTTTTGCATGATCACTCCATACTCCTTGTGTAACACCCCGCCTCCGCTAGGGTCACTCGCAAAGGAATGCACTAGCTTTAGAGGGGCATTATTGGTAAACATGCACAGAAATATCACAAGACAGAACATATAAAAATAGCGGAAGTAAAATCAAACTTTCATAACATGAATAAATAAGGTCTAAAGCCTTTTACATCAGAGTACATCAAAACCTGTCTTGCAATAGTAAAGAAGCATAAAGACATTTTCATAAATTATTCCCCAAGTAAAAACAGTAAAGTAGCCATTAGCCAAGAAAAGTCCAAGCCATCCATGATGACCTTCAAGCAGAAGAAGTCCGAACTAAACAACAGTATTTCCTCCCTGTAACCTGGGGGGGGGGGGGGGGGGGGAACGGAAGAAAAGAGGCGAAACAAAACGGGTCAGTCAAAAAGACTGAGTAAGCCCTATCTACTATTAGCATAAAAACTAGTAAAGTTAACTGACATGAGAAACTGAGATGAACATAAGCATGATGACAAGATAGATAAGCTAAATCAAAATAACAGGATGAACTACTGAACTCAGATAAACTAAGGTGTCATGATAAATTACGATGTCAAGATAAAACAAGGTATCACATCGTCAGGTTTCTATCAAGTATAATATCCCCAAGATATCTATCACGTATAACGTCCCATGATATCTATCCTGCATTTTAGCTCTGCACCTACCGTACTAGTATCCCCACCGTATCATGTGTTAACCAAGAATGACCCTCACTCAAAAGTCGTGTAATGGTCCATGTCAACCTAATATATCGCATATATAGGTTACTCAACTTGTATGTTTTATTCCATGTAAATGTTCAGTCCCTTGCCGTAGACCATACGGGCTTTCCCATGAGATTCTACATTACTTTAACATAGTTCCATGATCCTTAAGATCGGTTTGGACTGTTACCCTAAACCTAGCTAGGGTCTTCCAACATGAATTATCGTTTGTACAACTAGGACTTATGCTACCTAGGGCCACTAGGGATTACGCTTACCTATTGCATGTTTTCGTATCTCGGTTTTGGTTCAACCACCCAGAGCCACTGGGATTTACGCTAACCGTCAACCGCGCCTTTTTTCCCACGCATTCATCGTGAATCGTTTTCCATGACTGTATGCACATGTATCACATCGTGCCATCCGAGTCCTGTCACAGGGCAGATCGAGAAATACAGGACTCGGTCGGGAGCTTTCGATTTATCTGCCGATGCAGATGCTAAGGTCTGTTTTTCTATACGTGGCTATGGTCCCACGCGACCCCTCCCTCAACTAGTGAAAGACAAGACAGGATAAATCCTGTATGAGAACACACTACTGGCCAACCCACAATCCTAGCCTTACCGCAACCATAATTAGATAGCAATTATGGTCTATTGGGTGTTCTCTGCCTTTCCGTACGTACACGCTTGACCAAAGATGGTAGGTAGTCTGACGAAATGCTATCTAGGGTACGACCGTGTATCGTCGACTATCCCCTATCCATCCCCGTCTTTAGGTCGCTCGCATAGCAACCAAGGCATACTCTTGGTTCTTCTAACGCAGACCTTAACCTCTCATGAGCTTAGTATAATCACCTGGCAGCTCATAGAGGGATACCAAGAATACCCTCCCGTTCCCCGAAGCCGTTGCTTCGTTACCCAGTTCGCTGGAGCCTTTATCTAAATCAGATACTTGCTCCTACTCGTATACTTAAACGATGACCTACCGTATCAGGTTACTCATCTATCTATGAACTGGTCTAAATTTCCTTGACTAAGAATCATTACTTAGTTATTCCTCAACTAAGGTTTACCACTTAGCCTTATTCCCGTTATCCTTGTTAACTACGGTCATCCCCTATCCTCAGAACTAGGGTTTACATAATGGATTAAGTGTCACTTAAGTTCATGACTTAACCCGTCTACCAATCATGTCAAAATTGGCTAAGTATCCAAGTCCAAGACTTAACCCGTCTTCAAATCATGTCAAAATTGGCTAAGTATCCAAGTCCAAGACTTAACCCTACAAACCATGCTCACGTTGGTTAAGTATGTATTAAGCAATTCACGACTTAACATCGTCCAATTATCATTCTAGATTGGTTAAGTATATATTAACTTGACCCTATCAATTTACTCAGTCAAATCGGTCAAGTGTATTCAAGCGATTCGTGACTTAGCCTTATCATGTTTTCACGTTAGATCGGTTAAATATAGGTTAACTTAACCTCAATAAATTCACGAGTTAGATTGGTTAAGTATAGGTCACTTAACCACATCAATTCATCATGTTTAGATTAGTTAAGTGTTTAACTTAACCCCATTAAACTGCCAAGTGGGATTAATTAAGTCTAGGCTAACTTAACCCCATCCGATTTCCATGTTTAGACTAGTTGAGTCTAATCTTAACCCCATTCGTTAACCGTATTTTTCGGTTAAGCGTCATTAAGAAAACTTACTTAACCTTACCAAGTTATCGCGTTGGATTGATTAAGTGTTGGTTAACTTAACCCCATCCACTAGTCATATAAAAATGGTTAAGTGTCATTAGGCAAATCAAGTTACTTAACCTACCCAACCTTGTCATGTTTTGTTAAGTATCATTAGCCTAATCAAATTACTTAACCCATTTGTCCATGTCATATTTGGTTAAGAGTCATTAATCAAATAAACTTAACCCTATCATGTGGCATTAATTACTTAATGCACCTTCACCTCTCACATTAGACTTTGTTGTGGTTACTAGTTAAGCCGGTCGGTTCCGGGTAGCTTAACACCACAACTTGGTCTAACCTCGGGTTCAAGCACAACATGACCAACTTCTCACATTGGGTCCTATTGTTTGCAACTACTAGTTAGGCCGGTCGGTTCCGGGTAGTTTTACGTTGCAAACTCAACCCAACCTCGAGTTGGCCACACTTATATTATCTAAGTGTCATGTCCATCATGTTTCCCAAAACATGTTACAAGTTTTCAAGCATTTGGGTAGACCTAACTTAATAGGTAAATTCCCAAAGGGTGGACCTAACTTAATAGGTAAATTCCCAAGCTTATGTTTTTATGCATACTTACATGCCAACTTCCATGTTATATTTCAAGTCATGTTTTCAAGTTGTATTTTCATGTCATTAGAAATTACCCATAACATAACCCAACGCTTTTAAACTCGCATATACGTTCGCGACAACGTAATGGATTAAAAGAAGAGACTTGGCAAAGGCATGACAAAAATGGATATTAAGCCACAAGTTAATCATGGTGGCAAATGAGGCACAAATGTGTTCATTAACTTGCATGTTACATTCTTAAGCCTCAAAACATGCATAAACCCAAACTTGGCACATAAGCGAATCATGGTGACAAAAGATATGGAATGATGACTAGTAACTCGCATATATCATCATATAAGGGTTATGACTTCATATGCAAGTTGACATAAAGGTTATGAGGGTTCTCATGTTGCCTAATGCAACATTTCAACATAAAGGTTGTAGCTTTTAGCTCACAAGATCAAGATAACGACTTCATAAACTTGCATGACATGATAGCATGTATCATACTCAATGATCAAACCCAAACTTGCAACATGAACATTTAACTTCATAGTTAATATCTAAGAGTAGGGAAAGGGCTTACATTGCTATGAAGGCACAAAAGATATGACAAAGCCCTTATGCAATCAAATAGACCCAAAATGCAAGCTCTAACATAAAAACCCTTGAGCCAAAATGATCAAAACCCTTGCTTTATGATGCAAAGATAGAAACTTGACTTGAATGCAAGCTAATGACACTCATACAAGCTTGAAAACACTTGTATGCATGGAAAATCTCTCATAGAAACCATTTAGAAATTTTATGAAGAGAGTGGAGGCCATGAGAGGTAAAATTTTGCCATAGTTTAGTTGCATGAATGAATAATGAGGATTTAGGATAGGTTAGGGTCTTATTTATAGATTAGGCAAGTGTTTTAGGCCATAGATTAAACCTAGATTCAATCCAAGCCATCAAAGCATGTCTTGGGGAAGAAGTCAAGTGTAGGAACCATCTAGGGCCTTTAGATTAAAGATGAACCATGAGAACCATCCAAATGCAAAATCTGCATTTGAGCGAATCGGCCCACGGGTTGACAGCCAAACACCCTGGATTAACCCCTAGTCGACCCAGCGAGCTCGGGTCGACCTCAAAAATCGGCCGGTTCGGTTATTCCCCTCTCCCAATTCGCTGTTTTGAACATTTTAGCATATTTATTTATTTAATTTTCAATTATATATATATATATATATCAATATATATATATTTCTCTGCGCAACCCATTTCACTTAATTAAGTATACTTTAATTTGGGAATTTTTCGTGAAACTTCGCGAGGCCATATCTTGGTCATACGGACTCCGATTCTCGAAAACTCCGACTCTATTTCGCGTATTTTTCCGAGACGAACGCAGTGGCATAGCCCGTTTTACTTGCTTCAGAATTTAAAATTAAATTCTGCGTTGATTCTCGTCTTAACACGTTATCGAAAAATACGGGTTGTTACATTCTCCCCACCTTTTAGGATTTCGTCCCCGAAATCTCCAAGTTAGGAAGAACATATCCTACCATCCATCATCCATCTACTCAAAACATCATCCACAAGCAACCATTGTCCTTAGATGATTTCTAATGCTGTATGAATATATGCAAAACGTGTGTGTACATGTTCCTTAGCTAATGCTAATGATCAGGCCTGAATAATCTTTCTAATGCAAAATATGTATAGTGCCATGAATCCAACATGTATGCAAATAGTCCTAGTCATATAGATACTATATGCGTGCACAATCATTCATTCATATGCAACAACCGCATGATAATACATTCGATTTCATCCATAAACAAGTATAAATACTCGTGCATATGCAATATGAAATGTGACCGAGTCGAGCTAGTATCTAATGTGTATTCACGCATCCACGAGCAACCACTTGCAACCATATCAATCATAACATGTTTCAAATACATGTTTACATCCATAGGGTTCTACCTAGAATTCCCTGAAACAGGGCCGAGAAGATAAACAAGACAAACTCCTTACGGGGTTTGTAACAGAAAGTAGGACCGAGAGGATGTCCACAAAAGATAACCTACAAGTAAGCTCTACAGAAACAGGGATCAAGGATAAACTCCCAAAAAGAGATATCATGCGCGTATCTGGTCTTTGACCATCAAAGTCGTATTTCCTCGGGCTTACTTCCATTGTGCCTTGACCACCCTTTAACTTCGCGATTTCGTAGCTTCTTATTTCCTGCTTCCATAACATGAGCTGAAACTCATTTCTTCGTTGCCTCTCGTTCCACTTGCACTTATCCTTTTTCTAGAATACTTGGCGCAAACATGACTGCGTACTCATGATCTCATGCAAGCTTTCCAAAATTCACTAGTGAATCTTGGATCTCGTTTATATTCTATAAGGCATTCCATGTAGAAGAACTTTCTCTTGAAAGTAAACAGATGTCAATCAGGTTATCATGCGCACTTACTAGGGTGATCTCTATAACCCATGCATAAATGAAGTAAACCATCCGTCTTATTGGCGAACACCACTCGATCGGGCTTCAAATTTCCAATAAAGGCATCAAGGGATTCTAAGTAACTAGTCATGACAGAACCTCAAAAAGGTTACCCGATACTTCGGGGCATTACCAAGGCTAGTCAAAAGGTCTAACTACCCTCCTATCAAAACCGAGAGTGGCACCCCCTACTGGATAACCACTTCATCCCTAGAATCCATCCATAGCTTATAAACATAAGCATTATTTCCAAACTCAACACTTGGCATAGACATTCCCAAATCCAAACAAGTCATGTATAAATGGACTGATTCTCCAATAGGACTTTGAGACAAAAATGGGATTCTCTATTACGTTAGTACTTAAGGTGCAGAGACTCAACTACCGAAGCGGACTTAAATGATGCGGGGATCAAAACAAAGTCTTGGCGGGATGATAGAAAATAATAACTAGATCTTCAACAAGGATGTTATCCCCCTACTCAGGTACTCTAGTGAGGGTATACAACGATGATCTTGTCCTTGTCCCACAATACTTAACTATCCGTCCCGTTTCACCATACCAAAGATACTTTCTCGTCATGGGTTTCATTGTTCATCTTTCTCCCTCCTTTGAGGACTAAGCCATACCAACAAGTTGCTCATCCTTAAGCTCGTATCCTTTATCCTCTTTCTCACTATCCTTTCTTATAACGCGGCCACTGGTCTCTTGAAAACCACCTCCATCGCATGGAAAGCACTTTCGTAAATAGAAAAGACTAGTCGCAGTTAAAACCACTGTGACTACAGATGGAGGAAAGAAAGGAGAAGAGATTCAATTAAGGAAACAAGGATAGTGCTAATGGCCTTTGGGGAATAGCCTTTTTCTTTTAAAAGAAAATTTTCTTGAAAAAATGCTTCTTTGTAAACGATTTTCAAATAGTTTTCAGAAGGTCTTTAAAAACTTTTGCCCAGTCTGGTAACCTTCTGCTCTGATACCACGTGTAACACCCCGCCTCCGCTAGGGTCACTCGCAAAGGAATGCACTAGCTTTAGAGGGGCATTATTGGTAAACATGCACAGAAATATCACAAGACAGAACATATAAAAATAGCGGAAGTAAAATCAAACTTTCATAACATGAATAAATAAGGTCTAAAGCCTTTTACATCAGAGTACATCAAAACCTGTCTTGCAATAGTAAAGAAGCATAAAGACATTTTCATAAATTATTCCCCAAGTAAAAACAGTAAAGTAGCCATTAGCCAAGAAAAGTCCAAGCCATCCATGATGACCTTCAAGCAGAAGAAGTCCGAACTAAACAACAGTATTTCCTCCCTGTAACCTGGGGGGGGGGGGGAACGGAAGAAAAGAGGCGAAACAAAACGGGTCAGTCAAAAAGACTGAGTAAGCCCTATCTACTATTAGCATAAAAACTAGTAAAGTTAACTGACATGAGAAACTGAGATGAACATAAGCATGATGACAAGATAGATAAGCTAAATCAAAATAACAGGATGAACTACTAAACTCAGATAAACTAAGGTGTCATGATAAATTACGATGTCAAGATAAAACAAGGTATCACATCGTCAGGTTTCTATCAAGTATAATATCCCCAAGATATCTATCACGTATAACGTCCCATGATATCTATCCTGCATTTTAGCTCTGCACCTACCGTACTAGTATCCCCACCGTATCATGTGTTAACCAAGAATGACCCTCACTCAAAAGTCGTGTAATGGTCCATGTCAACCTAATATATCGCATATATAGGTTACTCAACTTGTATGTTTTATTCCATGTAAATGTTCAGTCCCTTGCCGTAGACCATACGGGCTTTCCCATGAGATTCTACATTACTTTAACATAGTTCCATGATCCTTAAGATCGGTTTGGACTGTTACCCTAAACCTAGCTAGGGTCTTCCAACATGAATTATCGTTTGTACAACTAGGACTTATGCTACCTAGGGCCACTAGGGATTACGCTTACCTATTGCACGTTTTCGTATCTCGGTTTTGGTTCAACCACCCAGGGCCACTGGGATTTACGCTAACCGTCAACCACGCCTTTTTTCCCACGCATTCATCGTGAATCGTTTTCCATGACTGTATGCACATGTATCACATCGTGCCATCCGAGTCCTGTCACAGGGCAGATCGAGAAATACAGGACTCGGTCGGGAGCTTTCGATTTATCTGCCGATGCAGATGCTAAGGTCTGGTTTTCTATACGTGGCTATGGTCCCACGCGACCCCTCCCTCAACTAGTGAAAAACAAGACAGGATAAATCCTGTATGAGAACACACTACTGGCCAACCCACAATCCTAGCCTTACCGCAACCATAATTAGATAGCAATTATGGTCTATTGGGTGTTCTCTGCCTTTCCGTACGTACACGCTTGACCAAAGATGGTAGGTAGTCTGACGAAATGCTATCTAGGGTACGACCGTGTATCGTCGACTATCCCCTATCCATCCCCGTCTTTAGGTCGCTCGCATAGCAACCAAGGCATACTCTTGGTTCTTCTAACGCAGACCTTAACCTCTCATGAGCTTAGTATAATCACCTGGCAGCTCATAGAGGGATACCAAGAATACCCTCCCGTTCCCCGAAGCCGTTGCTTCGTTACCCAGTTCGCTGGAGCCTTTATCTAAATCAGATACTTGCTCCTACTCGTATACTTAAACGATGACCTACCGTATCAGGTTACTCATCTATCTATGAACTGGTCTAAATTTCCTTGACTAAGAATCATTACTTAGTTATTCCTCAACTAAGGTTTACCACTTAGCCTTATTCCCGTTATCCTTGTTAACTACGGTCATCCCCTATCCTCAGAACTAGGGTTTACATAATGGATTAAGTGTCACTTAAGTTCATGACTTAACCCGTCTACCAATCATGTCAAAATTGGCTAAGTATCCAAGTCCAAGACTTAACCCGTCTTCAAATCATGTCAAAATTGGCTAAGTATCCAAGTCCAAGACTTAACCCTACAAACCACGCTCACGTTGGTTAAGTATGTATTAAGCAATTCACGACTTAACCTCGTCCAATTATCATTCTAGATTGGTTAAGTATATATTAACTTGACCCTATCAATTTACTCAGTCAAATCGGTCAAGTGTATTCAAGCGATTCGTGACTTAGCCTTATCATGTTTTCACGTTAGATCGGTTAAATATAGGTTAACTTAACCTCAATAAATTCACGAGTTAGATTGGTTAAGTATAGGTCACTTAACCACATCAATTCATCATGTTTAGATTAGTTAAGTGTTTAACTTAACCCCATTAAACTGCCAAGTGGGATTAATTAAGTCTAGGATAACTTAACCCCATCCGATTTCCATGTTTAGACTAGTTGAGTCTAATCTTAACCCCATTCGTTAACCGTATTTTTCGGTTAAGCGTCATTAAGAAAACTTACTTAACCTTACCAAGTTATCGCGTTGGATTGATTAAGTGTTGGTTAACTTAACCCCATCCACTAGTCATATAAAAATGGTTAAGTGTCATTAGGCAAATCAAGTTACTTAACCTACCCAACCTTGTCATGTTTTGTTAAGTATCATTAGCCTAATCAAATTACTTAACCCATTTGTCCATGTCATATTTGGTTAAGAGTCATTAATCAAATAAACTTAACCCTATCATGTGGCATTAATTACTTAATGCACCTTCACCTCTCACATTAGACTTTGTTGTGGTTACTAGTTAAGCCGGTCGGTTCCGGGTAGCTTAACACCACAACTTGGTCTAACCTCGGGTTCAAGCACAACATGACCAACTTCTCACATTGGGTCCTATTGTTTGCAACTACTAGTTAGGCCGGTCGGTTCCGGGTAGTTTTACGTTGCAAACTCAACCCAACCTCGAGTTGGCCACACTTATATTATCTAAGTGTCATGTCCATCATGTTTCCCAAAACATGTTACAAGTTTTCAAGCATTTGGGTAGACCTAACTTAATAGGTAAATTCCCAAAGGGTGGACCTAACTTAATAGGTAAATTCCCAAGCTTATGTTTTTATGCATACTTACATGCCAACTTCCATGTTATATTTCAAGTCATGTTTTCAAGTTGTATTTTCATGTCATTAGAAATTACCCATAACATAACCCAACGCTTTTAAACTCGCATATACGTTCGCGACAACGTAATGGATTAAAAGAAGAGACTTGGCAAAGGCATGACAAAAATGGATATTAAGCCACAAGTTAATCATGGTGGCAAATGAGGCACAAATGTGTTCATTAACTTGCATGTTACATTCTTAAGCCTCAAAACATGCATAAACCCAAACTTGGCACATAAGCGAATCATGGTGACAAAAGATATGGAATGATGACTAGTAACTCGCATATATCATCATATAAGGGTTATGACTTCATATGCAAGTTGACATAAAGGTTATGAGGGTTCTCATGTTGCCTAATGCAACATTTCAACATAAAGGTTGTAGCTTTTAGCTCACAAGATCAAGATAACGACTTCATAAACTTGCATGACATGATAGCATGTATCATACTCAATGATCAAACCCAAACTTGCAACATGAACATTTAACTTCATAGTTAATATCTAAGAGTAGGGAAAGGGCTTACATTGCTATGAAGGCACAAAAGATATGACAAAGCCCTTATGCAATCAAATAGACCCAAAATGCAAGCTCTAACATAAAAACCCTTGAGCCAAAATGATCAAAACCCTTGCTTTATGATGCAAAGATAGAAACTTGACTTGAATGCAAGCTAATGACACTCATACAAGCTTGAAAACACTTGTATGCATGGAAAATCTCTCATAGAAACCATTTAGAAATTTTATGAAGAGAGTGGAGGCCATGAGAGGTAAAATTTTGCCATAGTTTAGTTGCATGAATGAATAATGAGGATTTAGGATAGGTTAGGGTCTTATTTATAGATTAGGCAAGTGTTTTAGGCCATAGATTAAACCTAGATTCAATCCAAGCCATCAAAGCATGTCTTGGGGAAGAAGTCAAGTGTAGGAACCATCTAGGGCCTTTAGATTAAAGATGAACCATGAGAACCATCCAAATGCAAAATCTGCATTTGAGCGAATCGGCCCACGGGTTGACAGCCAAACACCCTAGTCGACCCAGCGGGCTCGGGTCGACCTCAAAAATCGGCCGGTTCGGTTGTTCCCCTCTCCCAATTCGCTGTTTTGAACATTTTTGCATATTTATTTATTTAATTTTCAATTATATATATATATATATATATATATCAATATATATATATATATATATATCAATATATATATATTTCTCTGCGCAACCCATTTCACTTAATTAAGTATACTTTAATTTGGGAATTTTTCGTGAAACTTCGCGAGGCCATATCTTGGTCATACGGACTCCGATTCTCGAAAACTCAGACTCTATTTCGCGTATTTTTCCGAGACGAACGCAATGGCATAGCCCGTTTTACTTGATTCATAATTTAAAATTAAATTCTGCCTTGATTCTCGTCTTAACACGTTATCGAAAAATACGGGTTGTTACACCTTGTTTTTTGTAATAGTTTGTTTATAAGGATTCAAGCCAACACTAGTTTTGTTGTACATGCTTTCCCTTTTGATTCGATCTCTTCCAAGACTATCATATTTACGTTGGATTTTGACATCGTCTATCGTTCAATAATCTAGACATCTTCTACAGCTCGGTTGAACGTTTTCGCTATAGCTTCGTGCATTCTTCTTTTGTTGTTGACGTAGGTAGGATATGAGTTTATAACATAATATTTCACCGATTTTAGCAGAAATACCGATTTTAAAGCTCTTTGTTTTTTTTATTCCCAGAATGACCATGCACATTCCATTTATGCGCATAAGCAAATTTGGTCATGCGCATAAATGGAATGCGCATGACTAAATAGCATATGAAAAATATCTGCGCAATCCATAAATGCGCATGAACAAATTAGTTTATGCACATTTATGGACCGCGCATGGTCATCTGGTCTGATAGAAAACAGGCCTAATTTCGTAATAAGTTACGAAACATTTCTGTTTCTATGATAAGTTGTTCTGAGAGGCTTATACCAAAAAATTTGTCCTAATTTTTTTCATAGGCCTATTTCAAAAATTTATCCTTACTCAAATGCATGAATGATTTTTGTCTTAAAAAAATGACTGTAGCTATATAAGCAATGTATAAATTAAATGTTGTTTATAGTTAATACTAAAGGGACTCATTTTATTGACTCATAAGTCATACCTGGTGTATTCTAGTTCTACATTCTTAATACACCACTGCATCAATTTTCTTGCATTTATTACCCTAAGATAGAAGAAATGTTTAAACGCATCTTTTATATCAGACAACAAATGAGCATGTTTTAACAACTAACTAATCGTATTATATGTTTATATTATATGGTATTCCCCTATAAGTAAATTACATTATTCATTGAAAATGCATAACTAAATGTAACTGAATACTTGGTCCAATGATTTTTATATTGAAATGTTAACACATCAACTTCATTTTCATTAATATAAAAGCTTTGATGAAAAATGGTTAGGAGGAAAAATGAATCCCCAAATCTGTTAATACAAAAAAAAAAAAAAAGTAAATAGAACCGTAAGATAAACCAAACATACATAAACATACTCTATCTTCATGATTGTCTCATGGATATGTTAGAAACCACAAGGAAGAAAGTCACGGAATTTTAGGTTGAAAAAGAAAATTAAACCAAAATTTAATTGTAAAATGACGAAGGACACCTTAGCAAAACCTTTGTTGTTATAGTTAACCCGAACTACTTGAGCAACTGTTCCAAAATCCATCACAAATGATGTATTGATTTTAATTCTGGATGTATAGATTATATCTTGGATTTTTGATTTTTTATGGTTAGCTGACGCTAGGAGAAAAATGGATGGAAGTAATTTATGCATTGAAGAGATGGGTTGGGGAGAAATAAGTAGAAAACGTGGACTGCAAAGGGATGATTAAACATGGAGAATGTTGAAAGACGAATCCGTCATTGTATTCACAATGCAAAATATTTTTTTATATTTGAATGCAAGTTAGTTTTGAGAGTGAAAACGATTTCATGTGCAAAAGTATTTACTTTATATTTAAAAAGATTAGTGGTGACATATTGCATAGCTCTAATCTTATTGTAGAAATAAATGATATAGAACAAATCTCATGTATTATAATGAACAAAAGAAAACGGAAACTGAGATCAGACATAATGTAACATTGTTATTAATCTAAGTGTACACAATGTACATTCAACTTTTTTACTTTTGATTATTAATCAAATAAATTATCTATGACCTCTTCCATAACTTGTATTTATTGAAGGCATATCTTGCCATGTCACGTATATTATGAAATGATATTAACTTTCTGAAGTTCGATGAACAAAGAATTTTTTTAATCGAATAATTAGATTAGTTTTATCGAAAATAATCATAAATTAGCACTCATGTAAATTTAATCCACTATTTTTCTGTAGTCAGGTCAAATTAATGTTTCTTGAGGGAAGTTTGCATATCTACTCGATTCGTTGGTGAAAAATCTTATTAACGCACTTTTGCTTATCACTTCTAATTAAAATATGCAGAAAAACTCAATCCTACTTTTACAATTCCTATCAGATTATAAACAATACTTCAACACTTAGCTAAAGATGAGAATAGTGGATTATTTTGTTAATTCGAAAGGTTCGGTTTAAAATTTTGAAGAAGATACAATATCGAATACATATTCTTTCAACCTATGTCTTATTAAATTTTGATTATTGTTTGCACTGTACCTTGTACTTTATGAGCTATTTGTACTGTTAGCAATAATTACGATGAACTAGGTTTGAATTATTCATTAGAAAAATAAACGGATCAAAGAATAAAAACCAAATAGGAATAATAATATATCCATTTTTCACCTACTTGTGAAACATTATAGTCGGATGAATTTAAACATTAAATGCAGACGTTGTTTCAAACCTCGTTCATTTCATCCGAGATCTCACTCGATTTCTCATTTTCTAACTTGAACAGAGGGATTTAAAGAAACGAGACATTAAAGTTTGTTTTCAATCTTATTTGCTACTCGTATGGTTTAAGATATTAAGCCCTCAAGTAAAATTTGAGAAAATATCTCAAAATAAAATTATAGATGTAATGTTTTTTAATTTAAACATTTATTTTTCTTCTTATGTAAATTCAAGTATAATTGTACTCTAATGGCATTTTCCTTACCTTCTAATTTTGTTTCTATTGTTTTGGCAGGTAAGCAATTTTTCTTCTTCTATGTTTGATATTCAAATGAAAGGATTCCCTTGCAATCAATAAAATAATTTAATTTCCTCTCTACTCTAAAATATAAAGATAGTAATACTGTATTATATAAATTATGTATGTTGAATAGATTATATTTTGATAACAATTAATAAAGAAAATTAAATGTCAAATTTAGAAGTTTCCCGTAGTTAGTCGGGAGATGGCCATTTCAATTCAAGTTGTCAATCCGAGATGTACACCAAAGATACACTTATCTCGCTCAAGATCTCGTCCGATACAAGATATTGTATGCTGAAGTCTCAAGTCGAGACACGATCGAAATCCGAGATTTTAAACCTTAAATGCAGACAAGCAATCAAAACTATCGTTTTGTGCTATTTCCAGCTTTGTAGTGAGGATTACTTGTGGTGGTGGAGATACTTGACCTTGGGGTCCTCTGCTCTTTATCTGTTTCTTTATGCCACATTCAACTTTTTTACGAAATTGGAGATCACTAAGCTAGTTTCAGGGATTTTATACTTCGGCTACATGCTCATTGCTTCGTATGCCTTTTTCGTGCTCACTGGTACTATTGGATTCTACGCTTGCTTTTGGTTCACTAGGATGATATACTCATCTGTTAAAATTGATTCAGCCGACTTCCTATACTTTTTTGCATTACCACCTTCGGGCATTTGTTATGGTATGCAATTCTTCCACACCCATATGGACGATTAGGAACCATGGGTAATTTCGTGTTGTATTTGCAAGGCTTGGAGCAATCAATTTAGGTCTTTGTTTAATAGGTTTATAAATTTTGAATTCTTTGTTATAATATGAAGCTACGCCTTTTCTTTAAAAATAAAAATAAAAATAAAAAAAGCAATCAAAACCATTAAAATTAGAAATTATTAACATAAATAGAGAGACATTGTAGAGTATAACACGAAGACGTACTTTAGAATTCTTTCCGCATGGTTTGTTTTTAAAGGAGTAAAATGATTTATTCTTTTTTTTCTATTTTGTATAAGATTAAGTGTGATATACCATTCAAAGTAATAAAATTTTATTTGATATAACATACAAGAGCATATTTTTAATTCAAACTAATAATATGTGTGGCAAGATAATATGTATTTTATCATAGTTTGACTGATAATACCGAAAAATGTAACTTCATGCCTTTTATACCATATGTAACCATCCGAAAATCTTTTTAACAAGAAAAATTGGCAATTCCCAAAAGTGTAGAATCCATATTAGAATTCTTAATGAATTTCACATGATTACTTAATTAAGGTCTTTCGAGTCAGACGAAAGTATAAGAATCCTTTCGAAGGCATGGAGGTCAAAGGTATTGAATCAGATGAAATTCAATGGCGAAAATCCCTTTTGAGCTTATCAAAGGCCAAAATACTTTATTGAATATGATCAGAAGTCTCCCTTAGAATTACCTCGATCAATAACTTTAAGTTTCCTCTTTATTAATGATTTTGATGAGTACAAAGACTTAAGAATTATAGTGGAATGATATCCCCAATTTGATTTCAGAATTAGGGTTTGCACTTAAGAAATAGAGTACAAGTTCAGATTTCAGAAATTCCAATTTGGATCCCTATTCTGAACCCCTAAGGTCGTTTTTATAGATGTGAGTTAAACCTTCGTTTTGATGCTTTCAATTCCGTGCTTTCGATGGGGCTAAGGCGTAGGGTTGGTGGCAATGTCCCTTTATTCTTTGTCTTCGAGCTATTGACATAGTCGAAAGAAGTGAAGTAGCAGCAGGTCCAAACGATGGCTTCTGATAAATGTTTTGGGATAGGCAGGCCTTCGACTCCTTCGAAGGACGGTCATTGGCCTCTGCGAAGGCTTGATATACTCGAAGGACGAAAATTGAGTGCTTATAGAAGGACATCTTTAAAAGCTCCTATTTTGATGATATTGAAGTTGTTAGTTGAGAACAAAATGATGTTGCTAGATGTTTGACCACTTCGAAGGGATTGATTGCTACAGAGTCAATGGCTTTGAAGAATTTCTTTAGTCGAGGTTGAATCCCTCCAATGTTGTAGTGATTTGCTTTTAGTAGTCACGTAACTGAAACCCCATTCGATACGTTTAAAGGGTTTATCTGACTCGAATGGGATGAGCTTGATTTCTTCAGGTTTACTTGAAAGCTTTCACTTTGTTAAGATAGTGGGAGGTGAGCCTTTCGACCTCTTTGAAGGGAAAGGACTTCGTTGAAAGGTATTGACTTTAATCCCTTTCGACTTCTTCGAAAGCACTATGCACATATCGTCACATCTCTTCGACCCTTTGGAAGGATTTGTTCTTTTAATCATCCCTTCACCGTACCGTGTCCTTCAACACAGTTGGAGTAATTTTAGCGGCAACATTCCATACAGATCAAATCGATAGGTTTTGAATGTGATGTTGAATCTTCTTTGTCGTTTGAGTCGATAAGCCTTGAGTGCGTAAGATGGTGACGGTGGCGACATGTAACGAACAGATTTCCTTTTGGATCTTCATTACTTCCAACCAAAATGATGCTGGAGTAATTATGGTGTAACATAGATCTTTGACAAGGTAGCTAAGGTCGGAAGAAAAAGGTGCCAAGCTTGTGCCTTGGGCTACTTTGCACTCTAAATCGTTTGTGTTTTTTACTTTAACTTTGTGTCTTTCCACTCTAAGAGTTACACTAAACTAACTGTAAAAATGATAATTTTAGTATTACACTAAACTAACTGTAAAAATGATAAGTTTAAGCTTTCAACACTACACTATAAATTTAGTTCAACTCTAATCACTAATATCCAATTTTAATTTGACTAAACTTTAAATTGAAACTAAAATCAATATTAGTTTGACATTACCTAAGCTATAAATTAAAATCAATTTAAAACTAGGGAAGCTTTAAAGTAAAACTAGAATTAACTAACCTTGCTATGCCAAAAAAAGAATTAAATAACCTTTAAAATTAAATTAACTAATTTAAGTTTAAAGCTAAATCGACAATAACTACGCTCTAAATTTAAAATTAAATTACTGTTATTTTAACTTTTTTTTCTAAAAACTAAAATTGAAAGTAACTAAACTTTAAATTCAAAATAAAATTAATTAAATTAAACTTAAAATTAACGTTATCTAAAATTTAGATTTGAAACAACTGAACTTTAAATCAAATTTAGAATTAATGTTAAAATTAAAATAATAAATTTTAATCACTTAAATTTAACATAATTTAAAATTTTAGATCGAACTCGACTTTTAACTTTTAAAGACTAATTACTTTTCTAACGTATATTCTACTTAGTTAAATACTTAAGGAGATAAGCAGAAAAGATGTGGCAGAAGGAGCTACAGGCACGATGAGGACGTTGTGTAGGAGTTTGTAGCAGTGGCGGGCTTAGTGTAGAGGTTGTGGCGTGGACTAGGCCAGAGGTTGTAGCGGCGACAAGAATGACTTGGAGCTCTATTTGTGGTAGAGTGCTATAGTTGAACTTGAAATCGGTTAAATTTCAACTTAATTTAGGATTGATAGATGGTTCTCAACTAATTTTGATCAGAGGTAGTACTCGTTTTCCAACCTAGGAACCAATGATTGATGTGTGCTATTTTTGGCAACCTTGGGGCTTTGTCATCTTAGCAATATGTGTTTTTTGGCGTCTCGAATAGCTCGAGCTCCTCAATTTCCAAAAAACGCAATTGTTGTTCCCCATCGTTTTTTGTGCCTTAGGCACACCCTTTAGAAACACGATATGTTGATCTAGTGAGAAAAAAACAAAGATTTCACAAATTTAGGTTAGAATTTCATCCTTCCATGTTGGAACATGAAGAAAATCAAATTCTCCAGCTTTGATGAGTCAATTTAGCATTCTTACAGGATTCTAACAAACACCTTATGTCCAAATGCACAATTAAAAATCATCGTTACCTTATCATTGCGCTATCCATAAACAGATTGGTAGAGGATAATACTTTGACAATTGATCCATAAAGCCTAAATGTCGACAAACTCTAAGATATGAAGTAAAAAATTTATAATTTAATGCTTGATTGCAATCATATCTCTAAGTCATAAAAAATGTGGATTATACTATAAAAAGAGATATTGCGTCGATCTCATAAACATCCCAACCCAATTTACATGTCTATAAAATTAATATTTCAAATTTATGAAGAGCAAACCCAAGAAAATATGGCAATGAAGGAACTCGAGGAACATAAACATCTTGAAATGGAGCTTCGAGCCGCCGCACTTAACGCTAACAACATTACGTTTGTTCTTCCCTTGCCTCATTTTATCAACTCATGTTTTTTTTCCTTTATGCTTTTAAACCTTTAAGTAAAAATTAACTTTGTATTTTAAAAGTAGTTAGCATTTAAAAGTTTAATTTAATTAAATGTTTAGTTAATGTTAACTTAATTTTAATTGATGTTTATTTGTATTTAAACTGTAGTTAATTTTTACTTAAATTTAATTTATTTTAGTTTAAAATTTAGTGAACCTTAATTTAATTTAAATTTCAAAATTTTGTTAATTTGTATTTGAATTTGAAGGTTAGCTAATATGATTTTAGTTTAAAATATTACTAATTTTATTATAAAGCTTAGGTAACTATAATTCGATTTTAATTTAGTTTGAATTTAAAGTGCAGTTAAATTAAAATTTAGTATTAGCTATTTGAAGTTGAATTAAATTCAAAGTATTGTGTTGAGCGATTGAAATTGAATTTCTTTACGTTTTCTGGCATTTTGTTTTCATGTTTCGGGTGTTGTAGACTTAAATTTGTCATTGGTTTGGTCAAAATTATCATCTATGGCCTCATATCTAATAGCTAGCGCTTTCTTATTTGCAAAATGATCATTTACAAACATATTTTAACACCGGAGTTATCGTTTTTAGTGTTAGTCTATGGTGTAGGTTTTTTATATTTAAAAATGTGCAAGATGTACGAAGACATACAAGAAAGTTCAAGGTGCAAAAGTGTCCAATGCCCAAACTTAGCACCTTTTTGTGCGCCTTACCTACTTTGTTGATGGCACAAGTATAATCTTATTATAAGAAGAGCCATAGTTAAAAAGGAATACACCAATCAACAAAGCATAAAGTAGTTTCTAAAAGAAACGACAAAATGAATGCTTACATGGATCCCCAAAAAATAGATAAGAAGATCTAGAGCTCAAATGATATACACCAAACAATAAAGCTAATGGTCTAGCTTAGAGTAGTTTCAAGAAGAAACAACAAAATGAATGCCTACATGGAACCCAAAAAAGTCTTTTGGCTTTAGTCGGGTCTGTTCTTGGCAACCACATTCGGTTTTGTTTACTGTTTATGCATCGTTGTCATATATGAATACATTATCTATAGATAATTTTGTCAACAATTAGGTAGAGGCAAATCAATCTGAATATCAAGCATAGAGCAAGAAGGTAGTAGATGCAAAACAAGCAACATAATGGCTGTTCTTGAAAACGATGAGAACAATCCAGATTATATCAGAAGTGATAATAGGCATGTTACTGAGCTGCATTTTACTATTAGCTGCTTGTGATCTATTACGTGAGCTAAAGCTTGTGCTTCCCCCTGGAAATTAAGCATTCGTTGTTTGTTTACATTATGTAATAATTATGCAAATAGAAATAGTCTGTTGTGGTGTTAAAGTGTTCCCTTTGATGGCATGGGTGATGAAATTTCTTAACGAGTTTGTTATTTTGTTAGACTGTTGTCCTACTTGAAATGTTATATGAGGAGGGCCATTTACCAACACAACGATTACTAGTCTGTTTATTTATTTAGTTTTGAACAAAAAGGTTTACAACTTTGTTAAGCAATTAATGTGCTTAGGAAAAAAAAAATCTGACTGTTAGGAAATAAAAAATCCAATTTGGTCCATTAAATTATGATAACTAAGCATAACCGATGAACTATAACTACAAGTAAAATCGAAAAAAGGAAAGAAAAAAAAAATCTTACTTGCTATATTCATATGATTCAGGATTACCGAATCTTGGTCAGCAGACGGTGGATGGTGGATGCCTGAACATTTGTTATTTGACATTCTGATTTTGTTACCTGTAGCAACTCTGTTACGATTAAAATCAGTCTGCCAATTGTGGTATGCTCTCATCAGTAGCTCTAATTTCATAGCCCGACACTTGGATCGTAATTGCGGCAAGGAAAAAATCATTGGTATTCATGATCTGGTTTATGAACGTTCTGAGCTGACTAGTTACAAGTTTTGCTTGTTAAGCGGCAACAAATACGAGAACTATTGTAACTTTGATTGTGAAAATTTTGTTGAAGATCCGACATGGCCGAAACGGTTTTCATCTGATGGGATAGTTAGTATAGTGCATTCTTATCCTCTTGATCATTGAGAAGCTGTTGATTTATGGAATCCTGCGATGAAACAGGTGAGACGTCTACCAGAAAGTGAACAAGTGAGACGACGTCTACCAGAACCATCACTTTATTATGAATACGGTTATTCAATCAATTATGGGTTTGGATATAGTGTGAGAAGCAATGATTACAAGTTTGTAAGAACCTTTGTTCATGAGGAAAACACGGGCAACAATGAAGTTGAAGTATATAGTTTGAGAGCTGATTCTTGGAGAACCATAATTGAAGATGGTGTTTTGCCTTTTAAGTTTATCATGAGACCCATAAGTAGGAATGGGACGTGTTTTTGGATAGGATCTGATAGAACACGGTCTGCTCATTATGATGAATATTATTATGATGTATATTGTGATCACTCTATTGTTTCGTTTGATTTGAATGATGAAACATTTGGAACAATGCCATTGCCTGAGAATACTAGTGACTTTTCAGCTTTGGACTTTTTGGGTGACAAACTTGCTTATATATCTGGCTTGCCCTATCCAGACTGGTATTCAGGTAGCAGATATTATGAAATATGGGTGTTGCATGAATATGGCGTGAAGGAGTCATGGAGTAAAATATGGAAGATTGGACCTACTGATCAACCGTATAGCGATGATGTTTACTTTCCATTTGGGATCTCCACCAATGGCGATTATCTTCTACTTACTGATACCCAAGCCCATGGCTTTGGAGCATCTTTACATTCAGGAAATGTAGTCATGTACAACTTGGGTACTGAAGATAATGAATATATTGTGCACCAACCACATGGCGAAGAAATTTTAATGTTTGTCCGCTGCATGGAGAGTCTAATTCCGGTTAAAAGAGTGAATGCTGCATATTGATATGGTTGATAGAGTTGAGACTTGCGGTGTTTATGTCGAAAACTATATATATATATAGAGAGAGAGAGAGAGAGAACTATTATATATATTTTAACAGTGTGGTTGTTACGTTGAGAACTGTTATATATATGTATTTCAGGTTTGGACATTATTCTGATGCAATTTCTTAAAATCTGTAGTATTTATGTGTTTTTATTAGGCTAATTATTGTTCAGCTTATATTGTTCTCTGTCATCGTTATCTGCTTGTAGTTCACCACCTAAGACATCTTCGGATGTTTGCTTCGCTAGCTTATATCAAGCGAAGTCCTCTTTTACTGTGGCAAATCACTTTTTGTCCATTTGCATTGGTTCCACTCATGTTCATTACTTTTGTACCATATAGCGACATTATGGATTTTTATTCATCAATGTGTACTTGCGCATCAATGCACCTGTATCAGGTTTGTTGATGTACTCCATTAATGTATTAATTCTGCAAATAGAAATTGGGGTCCCTTTTAATGGCATTGGTGATGTTTTTTCTTAATGAGTTTGTTATTTTGATACAATGTTGTCCTACTTGAAATGTCCTGTAAGAGTCATTTACCTACGCAGACATTACCGGCCTGTTTTTTTTTTCCTAAACAAAAAGGATTATGGCTTTGTTAAGCTGAAACAGATTTCGTGTCTTCCTATTTATAGTGGTGGAGGGAAGCGACAGTTCACCGAGCATCATGACCGTTTGGAACGGCCATATCCGTTCCAGTTTTAAACAATGCGTCCATTCGTTTTGCAACGGTTAAAAAGCACTACAAACTGGCGTGTATGTTCATTTGAAACGGATCAAAAACGTTATTTTCCGCCTTCATTCAAATTTAATTTCGAGTCCGCAACAGGTTGAAATTTGGCTCGATACCGTTCTTGAATTCAATCAAAAAATATTGCTATTACATCTGAACCTGGGACCCGCAACACGCACTCGTACCCGACCTGATTCGATTGGCGAGAGGGCGGCGCGCACGTGGTGCATGACTTCCTCCTCAAAACAAATCACACAGGTGAGAGCCCCAAGGCCTCAACATTTCCCTGTGAAATATATTCTTATACAAGAAAACTTACGCATTCCCATGATGTGGGACTAGTAAATTTTCCCTTCTTCCTTCTTCCTTCTTCAAATAACAAACCCTAAATCCCCAAAGCATTTTTGCTTTTTTTAACAATCTCCCCCCATTTTAAAAAATAAGAAAAATAAATAAAGTGGACGACTGAATCACTAAATTGACTTCCTACATACCTAAGTGGGATCAAGCCAATATAGTTTGAAGATCACGTTTTGTATCATCGTAGAAACAACACATAAATAAAAGGTATGTTTTGAATTTGAACCTTTACTTAGCGTAAAGATTCAACGTACTATCGAGATTCTATGGTGAAAAAATCTTGAATGAAGTATCCTTAATGATAAAACCAGAACAATCACACATGTTGATTTCCTTAGTTAAAGTGTTCTGTATTGCTCAGCACGTTAATGACTATGTTTTTTTAATCATGATTCATGAGTTTACTTCAGAAACCATCTTATTTTCCTTAAAAACGACCTGATTTCCATACTTATATAGGTAAGTCTTTTAAGGTGTTTCCACGATACACCTTTAACGTTTGTAGACCTATTAAGGACATTTATTCATTTTTTGTTCTTGTAGAATCCAACACTAAATATTATTGGATTATCGATTTAGTATTCCGTAATCATTCTCTTAACTTGTTGGTACCCATTTAACTTTCTAACGACCTAGATTTTTGATCGATTGATTTTAAACATTTAAATTTATTTTAAATGCTGAGTTGATAATATAAATGGATTTTATATGGAATTTATCGATTAATAATCAATTACGGTTTAAATTCGAATATATCAAATAATCGTATATGAAAACAAAATAGAATTGAATTCGAAGATAAAAGTGGATCGAAACGATTCAGATTATCAATATAAAAGTTTACTTGAATATAAACGATAATAATAATAACAATATATTATCGAGGAATTAATTGTTTTTGAATTTAAAATATATTATATCGATTTAATATGGTCATTTTATATATACGTTCGAATTGAATTTCAGAATATACTCCGTTGAGTTCAGAATAGCGTTATAACATTGGAACGTCGGTCGTTACGTTAAAATATGGTTTCGTGATTTCGAGTTATGAACCCCAAATATATTTTTAAGTGGATAAGATCAAAATCAAATCAAAATCTATTTAAATAAAAAAATCTCTTGATTTCAAATCGCATTAATTTGAAATCAAATCAAAAATCAAATTGCATTTAAAAACGTTGTACTTAACCTACCCTAACCTATCTCCTAAAAATGTACCATACGCACACTAAATTCCTTAATGCCTAAACTATTGTTCTCCTATAAAATCGCACACACCCCCTCTTTTACTCCTTTCAATTTTGTTCCTCCTACAAATCAAAGCTTCGAAATAATGAAAAAAATTGGCCAGACCAAGTTTGTATCCTTCGAAGTCTACACTTCGGTTTAAGTTTGGTGAACTGTTTGAAATGGTGGGATCCACTGCTGACCTTGTGCATTGGCTCTGATCGGACTTAGTGATCATGCTTTGATGATTTGCATAAGTCTTTGATTTTGATTTTGTGATAATGTTAAGCATCATATGTTGATCGCATCTTGTTGTTGAGCATGAATTTGTCAAGCTGCCGTTTAAAGAAACTGAATCTGATGTTGATTTTGTGCTTTTAATTTGACGATGACCCGCATTTTCATGTCAACACACAATCCAAGTTTTGGCTCGGTGGGTGACCTGAAGATTTGGGTCATTAAACGCATTGAGCTATTGGTTCGTTTTAATGACCTAGGGATTCGAAACGTTGGACGCGCCAAACTTTTGAGTCGTTCTAGCGACCTTAGACTTCGAGTCGTTAGACGATCTGAGTCCTTGGGTCGTTTGAACAACCTGAGCTGTTGAGCGTGCTTACTCAACCCATGGACTCCAAGCGACCCAAGCTCATGACTTAATTGCTGAACTTATATGCTTCGTTCCACCTGTTCTGTAATTAAAACAAAAATTTGCACATTTTTGGACTTTTATACTTCGTCATCGACCGTCCAAATCGACAACGGATTGGTTAATCATTAAAGAATGACTTATAGCGAATTTTTAGACTTAAACTAAATGTCGTGCCTATAAAGGGATATTTCGTTCAACAGTTAAGTTTATGTCTTGTCAAACTGTGAGTGCATAGATATGACACACTAGTTTGAACTCGCAACGATGCTTGAAATCATCTAATTGACACATACCGACTGTAGATTCCAAGCTTCATATTTTAATAACTTGTATAAATTTGTACACCGGTTCATGTTTTATGAAACGTGTACTTGTACTTTGTTGAAAAATGAAGTTCCATGTGCAGAGTGAATACCAGACAGAAGACTAGTCATCGTTCTAGAAAGGGATCACTTTTGCTTAAATTGGAGCTTCAATTTGAATTGCTAAGGCTAGAGCGACTGCAGAACTTCTGAATTGCAAACGAATCAATCCTTGGCTATTCCTTGTCCTCCTGAAAATCCACCAGAAAGATGTCTCTCTATGTTAACTCAATATATTTTTAATCCAGCGCACATTCAGTTTGACACTCCTGAGTTTGACGCAAAGTTGCCAGGGAAAGAGGAATTTGCTGATTGTTCATCTTTAGGCCTGCTGCAGTAGCTTAGTTGGATTCAGAATTTGAATTTGACTTCACTTTGATATCACAGATCATCCCGAGTTGAATCTCAACCGCATAATGGCTTTCCCCAGTGCATAACTACTGCTCAGTCTTCATTTTATATCTCATATTGACACTATTGATGGATATTAGCTTCAATTCCATGGAAAGCGTTATTGCTTTTTTGGATTTGAACTATGCTATATTCGCACAGTCGCCTTTTAAGCATCACTTATTCTCAAGTTTGAAGTAGAATACCCTCGGGTTCTTTGAGTTATTTATGGTTGGAGCTTTGTAGATGAGGAAGCCTTTGCGTTAAGAGATTCTAGTTGGATTTCCCAAGCTGACCTTTTTTGATGTAACAAATCTTATCGACATATCGAGTACACTGACTTTGTCAAATTTTTAATGCCCCATTTTTTGAAGGGGAAGTCATTTTTTGCCAAGATTTTCCAAGGCGAGATCTCATGTTTGTTGCACTCCATCTTACTTATTATCAAGTGTATTGGCTTCTTTGTCGAGTGCTAGTTAGTTTTTGGCTTATTGCGATGTTGTGATGGACCCGTGGTATGTTTTTCGAGCATTATCCAACTCTTATGTGGTTGTATTTCCCTCATACCATGGGTCGTCACGAGCTGCAAAAGATAGATGTGATCAGCTTGCCGAGTTTCCTTGGTTATGGTTGACATTCTAGAAGCTTCAACTTTGTCAGCAAGAGCTATTTAAACTTGTCAACATACGCGAAGCCTCTGAGCTCGTCAATACAATAGGAATCTCGACTTTACTATCTAGTTCGGTGCATCTACTTTGGAGAAGTTTTTATATCTTTGTGCCCCCACTCGGGGAGGACTTTAGTTCTTATGCCCCCGCTTTGGGAGGACTTTGAATTTCATGCCTCCGCTTGGGGAGGACTTTGAATTCCATGCCTTGGCTTGGGGGGTCTTTATATTTTGTGTCCCCCACTTAGGGAGGACTTTGTATTTTGTGCCCCCGCTCTGGGAGGTCTTCATATTTCGTGCCCCCACTGGGGGAGGTCTTTATATTTCTTTCCCCCTCTCAGGGAGGTCTTTATATTTCGTGTCCCCGCTTGGGGAGGTCTTTATATTTCATGCCCTCGCTCGGGGAGGTCTTTATATTTCGTGCCCCCGCTCAAGAAGGTCTTTATATTTTGTGCCGTTGCTCGAGGAGGTATTTATGTTATTGTATTGTTCCATGGGGCAAACGCTAGTTCCTTCACTGGACACTTGACTTGGCAAGCTATTTCAGTTAGAAATCCAGGGCTTTGAACCTCTCACTTTGGGAGGTGACCCTCCGGTGAAACAACCCTTGCGTTCATTTTTCGCGGCGCTTGTTCAATATTTGACTCTTCGCGACTTTTTCCATTCACTTTTCAAGGCGGTGCTCTTTATCTTTGCATTTGTGGATATTGATGTTTACAGCACTTGGCTCTTGAACTAGTGTTGTTGGGGTCTCCATGTTTTGTCAGATTTTAAAGGAACAAGCGCTTGTCAGATAGCCTGTAGTATAAGATCATCTTTAAGCAAATTTTGAATTAATGAAAATTTTGCAAGTAAAAGATTTACTCAGGTAAGTATGCTTTTAGTCATAGAGCTAATGTTCAGTATAATGCTTGTAAAATATTGCACACTTTTTTTTACAAGAAGTTTTGAATATAACATGAAGTAAAGTAGTGGCGATGATGATCGCTTATTCCAAGCCGTTGGAATTAGAGTGCCATCAACAATTGTCAGTTGATCACCGACCTTGTATTAATTCGTGCTGGGGCTTCGTTGCTTGGACCGATTTGATTAGTGGGTGCATTTTGCCCTTGAAGAGATGGTGCAGAGTTTGAAGCTTGTGGATCCTTCACATACTGTTGTAATCTATTCTTTTGAATCAACTCTTCAATCAGGATTTTCAGATGTCTACATTCATTTGTATTGTGACCGGGTTGATTGTGAAAGCGACAAAATTTTCCAGAGTTTGCAGCTTTCTTTGAAATATTCAGCAACAGTGGTTCTGGACAGTGCTCTACATCTTTGGTGGTGAAGAAAATGTTCTCCGGGGTATCATTCAGAGGGGTTAATTCAGCCGATGTGAAGAAGCAAGACCTTTCAGCATCTTGATCATCATTCCAGTCGTTTCCTCTCTTTTGACCTCCAGGATTCTTCTGACTAGCTTGAACGTTATTATCCTTCCTGTAGTGTCCCGAAATTCCGGTACAATTTGAGCTGACCCAATAACACAAGTCAAACCCAAATTACACTGGAAGCCAGAAAACTAATAGAAAGAAAAAAGAGGGTGAGAATAGATGAGATAGAAACTTAGAATAGAAGAAGAAGAAGAACATACAACATCAGAGTAAACACGAACCTCACAGCGGAACGAATAAAATAAAACATAACTTTGAAATAAAAGATTGTACTTGAATATACATATCATTATCAAAGTACAACACTTACAACACAGCGGAAATAACAATAGTTATATAATCCTGATGCCTCCTGCTCCAACCCTTCAAGTATCTGTAAATCCCGACTACTTGACTGCCCGTACAAAATTGGGCACCCAAGAGTTTAGGGAAACAAAACAAAATAAACTCTGGGTCAGTCATGTGACTGGTGTGAGTAAACTCAAATCATTTGTTTAACTTTTAAAATATCTTTAAAAGAAAGGATAATCGTAAGACCGATCCACACATAAACACGGACGGTTTTTACCTTACGATAAACCAAATTGTTCTTTATATCAAGTCTCTTTTGATATTACAATAATGTCTAATACAAGTACTTAGCAATCTAGTAGAAACGCTTGCATCTAACGTTCTACATATATAATATACAATCAAAACCGCAGACTCTTATTTGGGGAATGGATTCCAACTATGACAAGGTATGGATCCACCTTCCGCTCAATGTACTCTAGAAGCGATACACTGGAGTTCAACAAGAACATCTTGCAACTCAGCCATACATGACCGACCATTCATTTCTCTTGAATGTATCGAATATATTGCCACCCCTTGGTTAGTATTCCAACATAACCGTTCCCGGAAGATACAGAATTGAAAGAAGTAACAAAGGAGTATTCTCTAGATGATGACAATATACCCTAATTGGGTGCGCCCACTTAGCCGTGCTGCCTGCCCGATTTCTGTCATTTACCAGTTGATGAGGCTTAAGGTTATAACGTATCTTTTAACAGATCACTCTTTTAATTACTTTGAATGCCACATCGTCATACCCGTCAAATCACAAATTGATTTCCCCAAAAATACCACGGGTATAAGCTAAGAGAAACGAATTCCTCCGCCACCAACGTAAATACGTTTGAAACGATCAACTTACGCGATCTACAGATATACTCTGTCAGACGTTCGTCCATTCAAGTTGTCCTGGGACTGGACAAATCGAAGGCACTATTCAGTACATCCATCTTAGGCAATCTCTACCTAAGATTTATACAATATCCCTTGCACTTTACTCCGTCTTCAATATATTCAGCATACTTGGTTTGCAACGCTTATGCCAATACGGAGTGGATCTTCGGATAATAATCCAACCGGTCTCTCCATATTAACAACGTTAAAATGGTCAAAAACGTTGATAGTCGGTGATTTAACTATCAAACGAAAACATGTCCGTGTACAAACAACATATCTTATTTCCAAATGGAATTTCTATTGATCAATTATCATATATATATATATATCCTCATTTTCTATATTTAGAAAATATATGTTATTAACATTGGAAAACATTTCCATTGTTTATTTACATATCAACAGAACGTTTCATTTTCTATGCTTAGAAAATACCTCTGATTATATTTGGAAAACGTTTCCAAAACTCATTTATGTGGATTTCAAATGAACGTTGTATTAACATTGTTACGACCGCTCAATCCATAAATCGTTTATCTCTAATTAACATTCGCTATCGAACCTCAACTATTTATTAGTTAAGTAAGGAAGTCAATCAAGTTGGGGTGTAATTACCTCTCAGACTTTAACTGAACAACGTTCTAAACCTTGAAATAGACAAAGCTCACCGCTCCAATTTCTAAAATCATTTTCTTACGCAAATTCTCGGATTCAGATTATGAATCCACTTCTTTTATGAAAACATTTATTATAACGCTAACGTTACAAACCCTACTTTTGGAATATCTAACTTAACATCTAACTTTTTATTTCTTACTTTGAATAATTAACCTACTCTAATTTATTTATAAATAAATAAATCTTGATTTAAAAACCGAAAAGTATATAATACTTTCCCGAATTCAAAATAATTGAATTCGACGTATAACTCCCTTTCGAGTATATCTTTATTTGATTAACTCTCCTTCGAATAACTAATATTCGATTAACTCTCTTCGAATAAATTATATTCGATTATCTCTTTTCGAATAGATTATATTCGATTATCTCTTTTTGAATAGATTATATTCAATTATCTCTTTTCTTGAATAACTCATATTCAATTAATTCACTTTCGAATAAATTATATTCGATTACTTCCTTTTCTAATAAACTAAATTCGATTAACTCCTATCTTCGAATAACTATATTCGATTAACTCCTTTTTGACTAACTCTATTCAATTTACTAATATTCAACTAACTCTTAACTCGATTTACTCTATTTGAATAACTCTAGTTCAATTTAACTCTAATCGATTAACTCAAATTGATTGACTCTTACTAGTTAACTCTAACAAATTTACTCTAACTGATTAACTCTAACTAGTTAACCCTATCCAGTTTACTCTTCGTCCATATTCAGTTTCAAATATCGATGTTGAAATTGATTCTTACTTCTCTATATAAGTCTTGACTTATATATTCTATTTATCCAATGATAAATAATTTATTTAATTTATAAAACCTTATTTATAAATTAATCTTCTTACTTTATCTGTTAAAACAGAATTCTCTTAAATATTCACTTTGAATTCATATTCTGGTATACCCGTGTGCGAAGCACGGGTCTAAACTTCCTAGTGTAAAATTATCTTTTTATACTATTCATTTCATTTTTCAAGTATTTTCTTTTATAATCTATTTATTTTCTAAATAAACATTTCCTTTATAATTCTATTTATTTTCTAAATAAATATTCCTTTTATAATCTATTTATTTTCTAAATAAATATTTCCCTTTCAATTCGATTTATTTAACAAATAAATATTCTTTTATCTTTCTATTTATTTTACAAATAAATATTCCTTTTATATAATTCTATTCATTTTCTAAATAAATATTTCTTTTATAAAATCCTATTTATTTCTTGAATAAATCTTCCATTTCAATTCTATTTATTTAGCAAATAAATATTATTTCCAATTCTATTTATTTAACAAATAAATATTCCTTTTATAAAATTCCTTGATTTTATAATTATTTCCTTTTATAAAACCCTTTTCCTTTTATATATAAAATCAATTGATTTTATATAAATAGTTCATTTTCAAAATACACTTTGAAAATCCTCTTTTCTACATCCGAGCATTTCTTACGATATTTAAAATACCCAAATAACAATGATCGATATCATTCAACACACGTAACCAACACAGATTATATATCACATCATATATTACAATATATGATAAATGGTAAAATATATGTTGAGGGATCCAGTTGGATCCCTCCAACCTGTTTCCCTGCATCACATATGTTAAACAATATAATTAACATCGATTTCATTTCAACATGAAATCTTTTGATCAACAGAATCCATATTTGATTTACGATCTATATATGTATATGTATATATATGTATATATATAATTCCAACAAACTGACTAGCAGTTCAACCAAATAATCAACACACAACAATCAAACAACATTTATTAGTTCTAAAAGTACGTTATGAAAATATAACTGTGCAGAGTCAGTAAGTTTTACTCACTTTGGCAGTTCATCATTAAAGAACGATAAACTATTTGTTTTATTTGAATCAAACAATTTATTTTGCCATAAATTCAAATGAGCTCCAATCCACTTCGAGTCAGTCCCATTGTGGAGCTCTCGTCCATACGATCCCATCGGATCCAGTTTTGTCCAATTCTGATACCGTATGATGAAGTTATACCATTTACGGGTTAGTAAACAATTTTAAATTAAATTTCAAACTAAATAAATATTAATTGGGCTCACCCTCTTTCCCTAAGGCCCAAACCCTTCTCCTTTTACCCAGTCCGCTCATGACCATCTTCCCCAAACTGTCGAAATACGTTGCTCTGTATATTTCATCCCTACCAAACACCATTCTCCCGATTTCAAACCCAAACCGCTTCTTCCATGATCCAAAATACCTCGTACAAAATATACCGAACTACTCAACATCATCTCCTCTTTCTTTCCCTCCCAAAGTGGAAGAACTCGGATCCTTCTTGCTCATATCGACGTTACCAGTTACACGCGTTGTATAGGAACAAGACGGACACAAAATACTGTCAATTCCACCCAAAATCAGCATACGAACTTCATTTCACCCCACGAGTTCGTATATCAACTTGATTCCGTGAATAACAGCTCCAACGTATCGCAATCTTGAACCCTAGGTTCCACTGTATAGAACACAGCGTGCGAGAGTTTTGTCGAATCCCTCAAAATCCTACTGAAATGAAGATTATCCTCTCCTAAATCCAAATATATATGTACTTTGTAATAACCTGGAAATCCGAGCCAATTTAAAAATTCTATTTTGGCAATTGTAGCGAATTTTGATCATTTAAAATGAATTATTTTAAATAATATCGACGAGAAATTTATTTTGAATAGAAATCGAACGTATATATTTATATAGATCGTCGTTAGAATATAAATAATTATATATAATTATAAAAGGAATTGAAAATGGCGCGGTAGTTCGATAATTCGATTTCAAATTTCAATTGAACGTACCGGGTGCAAAATAAACCGGATTTTAGTGAAACCAAAAATAATAGGATCTATTTGAGAATATCTTTCGAATGAATATGAAAAATCAAGATTTCATAACGGGAATCAAAAGATATGTCCAGTTGAAAATTCTGAATGGTCGCTATGGAATTCAGGCCCTTAAAAATGGAAATTTTGCAAACGACCTCGGATTTCGACGAAACCACTTTTGTTGGATCCGTGATGTCAAATTATTGCTAGATTCCAAATTTCATAATTTTCCAATTTAATATGTGAGCGTGGCAAAGGAAAACGCGTTTGACCAGTTTCAGTTGATTTTAATCGACTGGAAAATGGCCATTTTTCCAATGGCCTCAGAATTCGATGAAACTAGTTTTGTTAGGACCGTATCGTCAATACGAGGTTAGAAAATATTTTTCTAGAATTTATCGAGTTAGTATGTGACCCCGGTAAATTAACATGTGCATTCAAAATCAATATATAGAGTTATATGTTGATTTTGACGAAAACCGATCGAAACGATCGAATCAGCTTACGACACATATCCCATTGTGTTCGGAATGGAGGTAATTAGTTATAGACGACAGGCGGTGGGCCTCGTTTAGAGGTCGAATAAAAAAGTCAAATTTTTGAAATTAGAAATAAAATATTTATATAAATCCTTTACTCTCTCTATCTCCTCACTTTCTTTCTACCGTTCGAAATAAAAAAAAAGCTCGAAGGAGCCATCGCCGCCACACGAGGGGCGTGCGCCACCACCACGCCGCCGTCCATGCCGCCCCCCTCTTCTTCTCCTCCTTCCTCGTTCGACTCACCCAGCCCCCCCCGAAACCCACGTACTCCCCCACCTCACGCACCCAAATCGACCGTCACACCCCCCTCTGCAGCCACCGCTCTTCTTCTTCTTCCCCCCTCTCGCCTGGCGCGCCGCGCCCAGTCAGCCCCCTCTTCCTCCCTCTCGCGAGCACCCCCTCCCGACTGTCAGACCGCCAATTCCAACCCCTTAAACCACTGTAAGCCCTTTTACTTTTATTTTTATTTTTGTTTTTATTTTTATTTTTACTTCTCTTATTTTATTTTATTAATTTAATGTATTTGGTTATAGGAGAATATAAAATCGGCTTTTATATGAAATACGGTTTGAAAGAGATTTGATATTTATCTACATGAACAACAAATAAAGATGAGATCTTTATGTAGACAAAGATGCGATTTTTATTAGAGAAAGGTTTGATTTTTTATCGTATGGTAAATGTGAAGTTGAAACTATAAAAATCGGATTTTTAATATGAAGTAATAAAAATACGATTTTTATATATGTAACAGAGTTATAGAAAAAATGTGATTTTTATATAGTGGAAATAATAAAAATTCGATTTTTATATATTGAATAGCGAAGTAAAAATTCGATTTTTATATATTGAACAGCGAAGTAAAAATTCGAATTTTATATATTGAATAGCAAGTAAAAATTCGATTTTTATATATTGAATAGCGAAGTAAAAATTCGATTTTTATATATTGAATAGCGAAGTAAAAAATTCGATTTTTATATATCGAATAGCGAAGTAAAAATTCGATTTTTATATATCGAATAGCGAAGTAAAAATTCGATTTTTATATATCGAATAGCGAAGTAAAAATTCGATTTTTATATATCGAATAGCGAAGTAAAAATTTGATTTTTATATATCGAATAGCGAAGTAAGAATTCGATTTTTATATATCGAATAGCGAAGTAAAAATTCTTTTTATATATCGAATAGCGAAGTAAAAATTCGATTTTTATATATCGAATAGCGAAGTAAAAATTCGAATTTTATATATTGAATAGCGAAGTAAAAATTCGATTTTTATATATTGAATAGCGAAGTAAAAGTTTGATTTTTATATATTGAATAGCAAAGTAAAAATATAATTTTTATATACATAGCAAGAATATAAAATTGTGATTTTTATATATGTAGTGGCTACGGGCAACGAAAGTGACAAGAGGCAAGAACGGCGAAGATTTCTACATAAGAAGAGTCGTGGGATTGGATTAGCTAATATGTGAGAACTTCTCACCTTTAATTTAATTTTTTTAGTTAAAATTATATACTAGGATGCAGACGGTGTTTAGTAGCACCCGACACCCGTCGTCCACAGACCATGGACGGCTTGTATGCTTGGTGGTTAGATTTTGATGTGTAGTTGATTGTGTGATGTGATGTGAAATGAAATAAAATATTTATATAGTTGAAAATATTTTATAGTTAAAAATATAATTTTTAACGTGTATATGAAATGAAATAAAAATAAACAAATCGGACGATTTGTTTATATACACACATTTGACTGATATTGATTGGGACGATAAATTTTACACATCGCCCAACTGCACAAATAAAATCTGTGTTTGATTGTTTGAAACCCCACACGGGTATTGGGATGATATTTGACGTACACTAATCCCGATTGTTTAGTTGTATGTTGATCGATTGATTGACAGGCTGTTATAAGCGTTGAATATTTATATTTGATGCTTATACAGTGTAGAATGCACTTTGGATGCTGGTTGATTATTCATCGTTGTTATTGTATACATGTGTTGTAGAAAATCCATATAATTAACATTATATGGTAATTGATTGGGCCTCATTCCAATTTTGAAAAAGAAATATTTAAATAGAAATATTTGAAAAGGAAATATTTGAAATAGAATATTTGAAAATAGAAATATATGAAGCTGGGTTGATTAGATTTACGCCATTTTGACGTGAACGATATTCATATTGATTTTATTCGTTTTATAATGAATATCGAAAGTGATTTCAAAATCTGATATTTCGAAACGAATTGAAATTCGAATCAACTTGAATAGAAATGAATTCGAATTGAAATTGAATACAAATGAATTCGAATTGAAATTGAATATAAAATGAATTCGAATTGAAATTGAATAGAATTGAATTTGAATAGAAAACGAATTCGAATTGAATATAAATAAATTTGAATAGTAATTGAATAGAATTGAATTCGAATTGGAATTGAAAACGAACTGAAATTGAATTAATAATCAATTTGAAATGAATTTAAATCGAATTTATAAGGAAAAATTCAATTTTGATTTGAATTTGAAAAGAAGTTGAAATCGTTTTGAAAACGAATTTAAAACGAATTATAAAAATACGTTTTAAAAGGAAATCAACGAAGTATATATTATATATATAATATAATGGCCTGAATAGAACGCGCCGCGCCGCGGCAGTTCGCGAATTTCGACCATTGACTTCGAATGGATATTGCGGGAGATCCAACCGTCCGATTCTCCTAAAACCGGAACCGTTGGGTTCGTATCGAAAAGAGCTTTCTAACGAATATTAGAAATTAGTAATCTAATGATTGGATTTGGAATTATGTCCAAATCAAGTTTGGAAAAGGTCGCTGTAAGTGCAGTTCGATGGCCGTTGATGGAAATCGATTGTACGGGCCTTGATAAAATTATTAAAAATAGTAATAATTTGTGTAAAATCATAAGAAATGGTTTGTGAAGAATTGGGATGAAAAACTCCATATTTGAAAAGATAAAAATAGATTTTTATCGAAATAAACTAGTTTTGAACTAGAATTATAATTCTATTTATTTTTAAATAAATAAATTAGATTTGAAAATGGTTTTGAAAATAACCAGAATTTCCAATAATTGCATTGGAATGGATTTGAGTCGAAATTGTCTTCGGAATATTTCGATGTTGGATTTCGTGATTATACAGATGTTGTTATGGAAATTTGAAAGATATATATATACATATCGTTATTTCCAATACGATATTTGTTGGTCGTAGAATTTGATATTGAATATAAGCCGATATATTTTCTATTAGAGCCTTGTATTTAATATCAAATGTGATTTGGGTTTGTCGTGAATGGTGTCTTCATTAACACTGTTCTTAAACCCAATTGAGAAAAGGATTAAATCTTTTTATTTAGATTTAATGAAGTGTACCAATTAAGTAATATTTAATTGGAATTGAATTGGTATTGATTTTTGGGTTTATCGTGAACAGTGTTTTAAATAACACTTGTTCTTTAACCCGATAATTAATGGAATGTGATTTTGGGTTTATCGTGAACCGTGTTTTAAATGACACTGATTCTTTAACCCAGTTAAAGATTAAAACTAAGTGGAGTTTTAATGAATCTTTAATTAAATTGAAAAGATCGAGAATGGGGTATCACCAGTTTTACTCCGGGCGATAGTTAAATCTTTAATTAGATTTGAACATGAACTGGTAATTGAATTTACCGATAACACCGTGGTGTTAGATATGAAGTATGACCAGTTTTACTTCATGGGATGAATAGGTTGGGATTGGGAAATTAAAATAAATGATTACTTCGGTGTGGTTCGCTAATCCCGACTAGTTTGAATTGATACTCAAAGGAGATTAAATAATAAATTTAAAGAATTTATCATTGATAAAATTAATGGGAACCTTTCCCAAAATATAAGAATATTTGAATAAAAGAATATTCTGAATTGGAAAGAGGCGTATGTTGTGTTTGTGTAACACGTGTTTATTATATATATAAGCGAGTTGTTAAGAAAGACCGGGTTTATCCCATTCTGAATAACTGATTCGACGTGGTGTCGAAGATGAAGACGGTGGTTGAAGACCAGAGGTCTTCACATCGTTTGGTTAATTACTGATGATCTTGATTGGGCCGTACACCCAAGAAGATGGAAACAGTTGGTGATCGTCCAGACGTACTTGGAGATCGATGGATATGCGGGGTACTAGGTGCCTCCGGTTTCGTTCAGACCCAGAACGAACTTGTAAATGGACTGTGTGTCTGACATTGGATTTTAGTCTATGTGATTGATTTCTATTAAATATATATCTGTTTGGCGGCGGAGAATTTATTCTCTTGCTTAACGCCCTTCTCTGAGACGTACAAGCTCAGGGGTTATATATCGATGGATATCAAACGCATTGAGTGAATTGCCTGTGTGGCATGCCTAATTGGCAGTATGATCAAGGCTTCTGTTGAAAAGAAGAGTCTTATGGTTGATGATCAAAGAACGGCCTTTGTGGCGTAGCTTTGTGTAGCGTGAATTCGCGAGCTTCACACCCCGGTGGTGAACCAAAAACGGGAGACGTACCTCAGGGAGGGCATGTGTTTCCTTCTAGCTAAAAAGTAGCGTCAGTGGTTTTACACGCCCTGACGAGTTTGACTTATGTGGTTGTTGTTGTTGCGAGGCGCCTCGGTTTGATCGGACGATCCGGGTCCGATGGAGTCATTTAGTTGGCTCACATACGCCCCAAAGGGCGGGGAAACGCAGTGTTCAGGCATTTTAATCCACATCGGTGGACCGGCCCTATCGCTCCAAGGGACGATGCGTTCTGTTCCTGAGACACGGGCTAGAGCGTCTCGAATCGGTAGAGGACTATCTTTTGCCTCGGTTCATAGATGGAAATCCAATTTCCAAATACGTGACTTTGCGGTTTTATTTGTAAACCTATATATGGCGACATAGTGGCATGGGACGCTCATGTCACCTATGATTGATACTTATGATTTGAAGTGGTTTTATACACTATGCACTTATAATATTATCAAATGATTTGTTTTAAATGTATTAAGCATTCTTGGCTATTATAAGGTAAAAACCCTATCCTCCGGCTTGCGTTGCATTGTGTGATGGAAACTGGGTCTTATAATAGCTTCATTGTTCTTTATTTAGCATTGCGCTGTTGTTTTATGCACTGGTATTCTTGGGAGGAAGCCCGTTCCGTGTTATACGGCGTGGTCCCTTGATTTACCTAACTTTAAAATAAAGACTAATAACTGTTTTCGTTCTCACACCAGTCACATGACTGACCTGTAGTTTATTGTTTTAACCTAAACTCTGGGTGCCCTTATTTTGACACGGGCAGCTAGTAGTTTTGGTTTTGCAGATTTATATTCACAGGATCCTGGTTTACAGCTGGAATGATATCCGAAAAGCTTTGTATCCGTATATCTCATCTAGTTGTGTATTGTATTATTTTCCGCTGCGATGTATTTAAATGTAATTTAAATCTCTGATATTTCTATGTAATATTCATTTATACTCTGTATATTCTTGTATTCTGATGGAATTGTTGTAATATACAATGAAATGTTCTCCCGTCTGCGTTCTACTTTGTCGTGTTCTCAAAACAATCCGTTCTTTCTCTTCTCTTCGGAGACCGGGGAAGTTCGGGTCGTTTCAGCGTGGTATCAGAGCTTTGGTTTACAAAGCTCAGAGAACAAGGCACATTAGAACCATACGAAAGAATTCATCAGAAATTGGATTAGTAATATCCAATGGGAATGACTCGTTAGAGATGGGATCAGTAGTATCCTAGAACGAGTGTGAAGAGTATATTTTTAAAAATGAAAACGATTTTTGTTTTGAAATTTAAATCAATTATTCGTATTTGATTATTTATTTATATTGATTTGGACAATCCATTATATAAAGATTTTGTATATATGTCTTGCAAACGTGTGTTCGAAGTCTTAATATACCGGGTAGATATAGAATCCCTCTAGTGCCCGGGGATAATTCTGGTGACGGGGCACCATCGCCAGTGTTTATTTTCGAGTTTCGAAAGTGAGATTTCTATATATTTCCAATTGACTGGTGTGAGAATCGAAACTAGATAGGGCCTATTGTAGTGATTTGACATCAAAAATCTGATTTTTTTTCCGACTATGTATACAAGTTATGAATTTGAAAAGCTAATCAACTAATTGATTGATGGTTGTGTTGTGTGATTATTGGTTGATTAATTAAAATTTGTACCATATAGCCAAATTGAATCAAATTGTGAGTTATATTGAAAATTTGTCGCATTTGCATGCATATACATGTACTTACATTGAACAGGTCATAGCAAGGAAGCTAGAGCAGAGAATAAAATTTGTTTGCCCAACAAATAGGTACATGTTTATCATAATTTACTGTTTTGTTTGGGTGATGATGATTTTATGAGCCAATTGGCTAGCCGCTTGGCCTTTTCTTTTTCTTTTTGAGATCACAGGGCCTGTATGGCAATTTCAGGATTTTCCCGTGCTCCCGGTGCAGGGGAGGTTATGGCGAAATTTTTCGGAAATTTATGGTGTTAGCCAAATTTTTGAAAAATTTGAAAAGTTCTTAGAAACTGAAAAGTTGAAGAACTTAAGCCGTAGTGAAAATATGGAAAGTTGAGTGGATTAGTTAAACAACTTTCGGCTTCGTTCCTTTTCAGGGACGAAAAGTTTTAAGTGGGGGAGATTGTAATAACCCAAAAATCCGAGCCAATTTAAAATTTTTATTTTGGCAATTTTAGCGAATTTTGATCATTTAAAATGAATTATTTTAAATAATATCAACGAGAAATTTATTTTGAATAGAAATCGAACATATATATTTATATAGATCGTCGTTAGAATATAAATAATTATATATAATTATAAAAGGAATTGAAAATGGCGCGGTAGTTCGATAATTCGATTTCAAATTTCAATTGAACGTACCGGGTGCAAAATAAACTGGATTTTAGTGAAACCAAAAATAATAGGATCTATTTGAGAATATCTTTCGAACGAAACTGAAAAATCAAGATTTCATAACGGAATCAAAAGATATGTCCAGTTGAAAATTCTGAACAGTCTCTATGGAATTCAGGCCCTTAAAAATGGAAATTTTGCAAACGACCTCGGATTTCGACGAAACCACTTTTGTTGGATCCGTGATGTCAAATTATTGCTAGATTCCAAATTTCATAATTTTACGATTTAATATGTGAGCGTGGAAAAGGAAAACGCGTTTGACCAGTTTCAGTTGATTTTAATCGACTGGAAAATGACCATTTTTCCAATGGCCTCAGAATTCAATGAAACTAGTTTTGTTAGGACCGTATCGTCAATACGAGGTTAGAAAATATTTTTCTGGAATTTTTCGAGTTAGTATGTGACCCCGGTAAATTAACATGTGCATTCAAAATCAATATATAGAGTTATATGTTGATTTTGACGAAAACTGATCGAAACGATCGAATCAGCTTACGATACATAACCCATTGTGTTCGGAATGGGGGTAATTAGCTATGGACGACAGGCGGTGGGCCTCGTTTAGAGGTCGAATAAAAAAGTCAACTTTTTGAAATTAGAAATAAAATATTTATATAAATCCTTTACACTCTCTCTCTCCTCACTTTCTTTCTACCGTTCGAAATAAAAAAAAAGCTCGAAGGAGCCATCGCCGCCACACGAGGGGCGTGCGCCACCACCGCGCTGCCGTCCACGCCGACCCCTCTTCTTCTCCTCCTTCCTTGTTCGACTCACTCAGCCCCCCCCCCCCCGAAACCCCCATACTCCCCCACCTCACGCACCCAAATCGACCGCCGCACCCCCCTCTGCAGCCACCGCTCTTCTTCTTCCTCCCCCCTCTCGCCTGGCGCACCGCGCCCAGTCAGCCCCCCTTCCACCCTCTCGCGAGCCCCCCTCCCGACTGTCAGACCGCCAATTCCAACCCCCTAAACCACTGTAAGCCCTTTTACTTTTATTTTTTATTTTTTATTTTTATTTTTATTTTTACTTCTCTTATTTTATTTTATTCATTTAATGTATTTGGTTATAGGAGAATATAAAATTGGCTTTTATATGAAATACGGTTTGAAAGAGATTTGATTTTTATCTACATGAACAACAAAAAAAGATGAGATCTTTATATAGACAAAGATGCGATTTTTATTAGAGAAAGGTTTGATTTTTTATCGTATGGTAAATGTGAAGTTGAAACTATAAAAATCGGATTTTTAATATGAAGTTATAAAAATACGATTTTTATATATGTAACAGAGTTATAGAAAAAATGTGATTTTTATATAGTGGAAATAATAAAAATTCGATTTTTATATATTGAATAGCGAAGTAAAAATTCGATTTTTATATATTGAATAGCGAAGTAAAAATTCGATTTTTATATATCGAAGAGTGAAGTAAAAATTCGATTTTTATATATCGAATAGCGAAGTAAAAATTCGATTTTTATATATCGGATAGCGAAGTAAAAATTCGATTTTTATATATCGAATAGCGAAGTAAAAATTCGATTTTTATATATTGAATAGTGAAGTAAAAATTCGATTTTTATATATTGAATAGCGAAGTAAAAATTCGATTTTTATATATTTAATAGCGAAGTAAAAATTCGATTTTTATATATTGAATAGCAAAGTAAAAATATAATTTTTATATACATAGCAAGAATATAAAAATGTGATTTTAATATATGTAGTGGCTACGGGCAACGAATGTGACAAGAGGCAAGAACGACGAAGATTTCTACATAAGAAGAGTCGTGGGATTGGATTAGCTAATCTGTGAGAACTTCTCACCTATAATTTAATTTTTCTAGTTAAAAATATATACTAGGATGCAGACGGTGTTTAGTAGCACCCGACACCCGTCGTCCACAGACCATGGACGGCTTGTATGCTTGGTGGTTAGATTTTGATGTGTAGTTGATTGTGTGATGTGATGTGAAATGAAATAAATTTTTTATATAGTTGAAAATATTTTATAGTTAAAAATAGAATTTTTAACGTGTATATGAAATGAAATAAAAATAAACAAATCGGACGATTTGTTTATATACACACATTTGACTGATATTGATTAGAACGATAAATTTTACACATCGCCCAACTGCACAAATAAAATCTGTGTTTGATTGTTTGAAACCCCACACGGGTATTGGGATGATATTTGACGTACACTAATCCCGATTGTTTAGTTGTATGTTGATCGATTGATTGACAGGCTGTTATAAGCATTGAATATTTATATTTGATGCTTATACAGTGTAGAATGCACTTTGGATGCTGGTTGATTATTCATCGTTGTTATTGTATACATGTGTTGTAGAAAATCCATATAATTAACATTATATGGTAATTGATTGGGCCTCATTCCTGTTTTGAAAAAGAAATATTTGAATAGAAATATTTGAAAAGGAAATATTTGAAATAGAATATTTGAAAATAGAAATATATGAAGCTGTTTTGATTAGATTTACGCCATTTTGACGTGAACGATATTCATATCGATTTTATTCATTTTATAATGAATATCGAAAGTGATTTCAAAATCTGATATTTCGAAACGAATTGAAATTCGAATCAAATTGAATAGAAATGAATTCAAATTAAAATTGAATACAAATGAATTCGAATTGAAATTGAATATAAAATGAATTCGAATTGAAATTGAATTGAATTGAATTTGAATAGAAAACGAATTCGAATTGAATAGAAATAAATTTGAATAGTAATTGAATAGAATTGAATTCGAATTGGAATTGAATGAATTTGAAAACGAACTAAAATTGAATTAAAAATCGATTTGAATTGAAATCAATTTGAAATGAATTTAAATCGAATTTATAAGGAAAAATTCAATTTTGATTTGAATTTGAAAAGAAGTTGAAATCGTTTTGAAAACGAATTTAAAACGTATTATAAAAATACGTTTTAAAAGGAAATCGACGAAGTATATATTATATATATATTATATATATAATATAATGGCCTGAATAGAACGCGCCGCGCCGTGGTAGTTCGCTAATTTCGACCATTGACTTCGAATGGATATTGCGGGAGATGCAACCGTCGGATTCTCCTAAAACCGAAACCGTTGGGTTCGTATCGAAAAGAGCTTTCTAACGAATATTAGAAATTAGTAATCTAACGGTTGGATTTGGAATTATGTCCAAATCAAATTTGGAAAAGGTCGTTGTAAGTGCAGTTCGATGGCCGTTGATGGAAATCGACTGTACGGGCCTTGATAAAATTATTAAAAATAGTAATAATTTGTGTAAAATCATAAGAAATGGTTTGTGAAGAATTGGGATGAAAAACTCCATATTTGAAAAGATAAAAATTGATTTTTATCGAAATAAACTAGTTTTGAACTAGAATTATAATTCTATTTATTTTTAAATAAATAAATTGGATTTGAAAATGGTTTTGAAAATAACCAGAATTTCCAACAATTGCATTGGAATGGATTTGAATCAAAATTGTCTTCGGAATATTTCGATGTTGGATTTCATGATTATACAGATGTTGTTATGGAAATTTGAAAGATATATATATACATATCGTTATTTCCAATACGATATTTGTTGGTCGTAGAATTTGATATTGAATATAAGCCGATATATTTTCTATTCAGAGCCTTGTATTTAATATCAAATGTGATTTTGGTTTGTCGTGAATGGTGTCTTCATTAACACTGTTCTTAAACCCAGTTGAGAAAAGGATTAAATCTTTTTATTTAGATTTAATAAAGTGTACCAATTAAGTAATATTTAATTGGAATTGAATTGGTATTGATTTTTGGGTTTATCGTGAACAGTGTTTTAAATAACACTTGTTCTTTAACCCGATAATTAATGGAATGTGATTTTGGGTTTATCGTGAACCGTGTTTTAAATGACACTGATTCTTTAACCCAGTTAAAGATTAAAACTAAGTGGAGTTTTAATGAATATTTAATTAAATTAAAAAGATCGAGAATGGGGTATCACCAGTTTTACTCCGGGCGATAGTTAAATCTTTAATTAGATTTGAACGTGAACTGGTAATTGAATTTACCGATAACACCGTGGTGTTAGATATGAAGTATGACCAGTTTTACTTCATGGGATGAATAGGTTGGGATTGGGAAATTAAAATAAATGATTACTTCGGTGTGGTTCGCTAATCCCGACTTGTTTGAATTGATACTCAAAGGAGATTAAAGAATAAATTTAAAGAATTTATCTTTGATAAAATTAATGGGAACCTTTCCCAAAATATAAGAATATTTGAATAAAAGAATATTCTGAATTGGAAAGAGGCGTATGTTGTGTTTGTGTAACACATGTTTATTATATATATACGCGAGTTGTTCAGAAAGACCGGGTTTATCCCATTCTGAATAACTGATTCGACGTGGTGTCGAAGATGAAGACAGTGGTTGAAGACCGGAGGTCTTCACGTCGTTTGGTTAGTTACCGATGATCTTGATTGGGCCGTACACCCAAGAAGATGGAAACAATTGGTGATCATCCAGACGCATTTGGAGATCGATGGATATGCGGGGTACTAGGTGCCTCCGGTTTCATTCAGACCCAGAACGAACTTGTAAATGGACTGTGTGTCTGACATTGGATTTTAGTCAGTGTGATTGATTTCTATTAAATATATATCTGTTTGGCGGTGGAGAATTTATTATCTTGCTTAACGCCCTTCTCTGAGACGTACGAGCTCAGGGGTTATATATTGATGGATATCAAACGCATGGAGTGAATTGCCTGTGTGGCATGCCTAAGTGGCAGTATGATCAAGGCTTATGTTGAAAAGCAGAGTCTTGTGGTTGATGATCAAAGCACGACCTTTGTGGCATAGCTTTGTGTAGCGTGAATTCGCGAGCTTCACACCCCGGTGGTGAACCAAAAACGGGAGACGGACCTCAGGGAGGGCATGCGTTTCCTTCTAGCTAAAAAGTGGCGTCAATGGTTTTACACGCCCTGACGAGTTTGACTTATGTGGTTGTTGCTGTTGTGAGGTGCCTCGGTTTGATCGGACGATCCGGGTCTGATGGAGTCATTTAGTTGGCTCACCTACGCCCCAAAGGGCGGGGAAACGCAGTGTTCAGGCATTTTAATCCACATCAGGGGACCGGCCATGTCGCTCCGAGGGACGATGCGTTCTGTTCCTGAGACACGGGCTAGAGCGTCTCGAATCGGTAGAGGACTATCTTTTGCCTCGGTTCATAGATGGAAATCCAATTTCCAAATACGTGACTTTGCGGTTTTATTTGTAAACCTATATATGGCGACATAGTAGCATGGGACGCTCATGTCACCTATGATTGATACTTATGATTTGAAGTGGTTTTATACACTATGCACTTATAATAGTATCAAATGATTTGTTTTAAATGTATTAAGCATTCTTGGCTATTATAAGGTAAAAACCCTATCCTCCGGCTTGCGTTGCATTGTGTGATGGGAACTGGGTCTTATAATAGCTTCATTGTTCTTTATTTAGCATTGCGCTGTTGTTTTATGCACTGGTATTCTTGGGAGGAAGTCCTTCCGTGTTATACGGCGTGGTCCCTTGATTTACCTAACTTTAAAATAAAGATTAATAACTGTTTTCGTTCTCACACCAGTCACATGACTGACCTGTAGTTTATTGTTTTAACCTAAACTCTGGGTGCCCTTATTTTGACACGGGCAGCTAGTAGTTTTGGTTTTGCATATTTATATTCACAGGATCCTGGTTTACAGCTGGAATGATATCCGAAAAGCTTTGTATCCGTATATCTCATCTAGTTGTGTATTGTATTATTTTCCGATGCGATGTATTTAAATGTAATTTAAATCTCTGATATTTCTGTGTAATATTCATTTATACTCTGTATATTCTTGTATTCTGATGGAATTGTTGTAATATACAATGAAATGTTCTCCCGTCTGCGTTCTACTTTGTCGTGTTCTCAAAACAATCCGTTCTTTCTCTTCTCTTCGGAGACCGGGGAAGTTCAGGTCATTTCATACTTTGATTAATAGGAATTGATTTGATTTTATTTGGAATTTCCATTCTCACGTTTTGCTGGAAAAATAAAAGAAGAGCAGCGGCAAAAATTTAGTTGACCGTGGAATGTAAATTAGGTTTAGGATGAATGAAGGTTATTTATAGGATAGTTATATTAATTTTTAAATTGATTTTTATATTTATTTTTAAGCCATCGCTTTATGTATTTGTCTTTAAAAATTCGTACGACCACATATAATACCCAAAAATCATGAAAATGGACATGTATCTATAGTTCGACATCACGGACCCAACGAAACTGGTTTCGTCGAATTATGACTCCGTTTGCTCACACAAAGTATTTTTAAAGGTCAAATTATCGATCGTATTTCACATTAAAATTGGTACGGCCACATACTGATACCAAAAATCACGAAAATTGAAATCTAACAATAATTTGATATTGCGGATCCAACAAAATCAGTTTCGTCGAATTTCGACTTCGTTTGTAAAATTGGCTATTTTTAAAGCTTTAAATAACCCTTATAAATATATAAATATATTTAAAAATAATTAAATTTAATATTTAATAATAAGTATTATCGTATATATTCTCAATAGAATATCATACAGCTCCACTGGGATTTATAACTTGATATTTCAAAGTTCTCAGTTATATCGATATTCGGTTTATATTAAAATCCTTTTTAAAATATAAATAAATCATTATAAATTGTAAAGGAATTCCATAGCGACTTTTCTAAAATTTTATTTGGACATATCTCAAAATCTAGATGACAAAATCCTGATTTTTCTCTTCCATTAGAAAAATATACTTCACGAGCTCCCAACGTTTCTAGTTTCACAGAAATCTAATTTAAAACGGCTTCTATATATTCGTTTGAAGTTCGAATCACCAAGTTACGAACTGCCGCGCCATTTCGAGCTCGAATATATTTATAATATAATTTATACGTTCAACTATCGTTATTTAAATATATTCGTTATTCTAATTCGATTTTAAACTGAATTGTATAATTTGAATTGCCCAGTTCACATTATATTGCCAATTCACTAATTCTGAGTGTTTCAAAATTAAATATATTATTTAATTACTATATTGATTAAATATTCACCATTATTTTATTTAAACCATTTAAATCTATAAATTACTATTTAAATAAATTAGTTATTATATCACTGAAAATAAGGGTCGTTACATTCTTCCCCCCTTAAAATAATTTCGTCCTCAAAATTGCTAAGGTAGAAAACAAACTCTACTAACTGGTTACAAATTTATTTGTTTAATTCTTAAATTCCAGTTTCACTGTACCGATTAGTTTTAATTAAAATATTAATTCATTCCTACTAACGAAAATTTCCATAAACTCTGAAAATTTTCTAACACCTGAAATTTATGAAAAATTTCGCCAGCACCTCCTTTGTACTGGTTAATCGGTACAACTACAACTCGCCTCTCCGGGTATTGTCCATCCCAAAAGAAAATCAAACATCCGAGTGGCTTGCTAAATAGGCTCATAAAATCACCAAACTCATATGAAAATAAACTTGTACCTCTTTCTCGGGCATATCAACTTTATTACTTCCATCTGCTACCAATTTTAGCAGATACCAATGTCAGCCCAATCAAATTCTAACCTGTTTTTATCCATAAATCCAACCATTCGCTTATACCTAAGTCGAATTCAATCTCAAATCAAAGTTCCATTCTCGATTTTCAAATCCTTTACTATCCAACTTGCTTGATATCATTCTAATAGAATTCAATTACCACTTAACTGGCTTTATTTTAATCTCAATTTGTTTTCACAAATTTTTATTTAAATTTGTTTTTAATTCAAACAATTTTCTTCCTAGGAGTTTTTAAACAGTTTACCTCTTTCAAAAATCAAATTTCCTTTTTGGAATTCAACACAACTTGTTTTTCCCAAAACAAATTCAAAACAGTATCTCTGGTAGTAATTCATCGCTTACAAACTCGAAAATGAACACTAATGATGTTGCCAGCATCATCATAGTTATTTCCCAGCTATCGAAGTGAGTTCTATACTATATCACTTATCAAAACCATTCTTTAAACACTTTTATTTTGAAATCAGTTCAAAATATCATTCACAATGTTGTAAAACAATTTAAAATCGCCCAGCATTTTAAAATTCTCATATATTTAATTCAGTTCCATTTACAAACACTTTTCCAACTTTTCCAGGGTTGAATTTCAATTCTGATTTAATTTCAGATTTAATTCATCTACTTTTATATAATACGAATTCTAATTGGTTATTTATATAACCATTCCAATTTATAATCAACCAACACATTCACTATACTATATTTCCAATATATATATATATATATTCTTTGTATCAAAATATAATTGGGTAAAGTCATTTCATTACGCTCTTTTCAAAACATACAGTGTCAGTTCATCGTATTCGAGTGTTTATAAATCCCTACCGATACAGTGGATCAAACTGATCGACCAGAACTCATAAACAACTCAATCAATAAATCTCCACGATATAAATCATTTTTATATCAAATAACGAATACGTTCACTCGTATATATACACTCAAACTCTATCTAGGGTATTACTAACCCCATCTCTACTGAGTCACGACACAGAGCCAAGGTAATTACTTAACCTTAAGCTCTGATACCAACTGTAGTGCCCCGAAATTCCGGTAAAATCTGGGCTGACCCAATAACACAAGTCCAACCCAAATTACACTGGAAGCCAGAAAACTAATAGAAAGAAAACAGAGGGTGAGCATAGATAAGATAAAAACTTAGAATAGAAGAAGAAGAATATACAACATCAGAGTAAACACGAACCTCACAACGGAACGAATAAATTATAACATAACTTTGAAATAAAAGATTGTACTTGAATTTACATATCATTATCAAAGTACATCACTTACAACACAGCGGAAATAACAATAGTTATATAATCCTGAAGCCTCCTGCTCCAGCCGTTCAAGTATCTGTAAATCCCGACTACTTGACTGCCCGTACAAAATTGGGCACCCAAGAGTTTAGGAAAAAAACAAAATAAACTCAGGGTCAGTCATGTGACTGGTGTGAGTAAACTCAAATAATTTGTTTTACTTTTAAAATCTCTTTAAAAGAAAGGATAATCGTAAGACCGATCCACACATAAACACGGACGGTTTTTACCTTACGATAAACCAAATTGTTCTTTATATCAAGTCTATTCTGATATTACAATAATATCTAAATACAAGTACTTAGCAATCTAGCAGAAACGCTTGCATCTAACGTTCTACATATATAATATACAATCAAAACCGCGGGCTCTTATTTGGGGAATGGATTCCAACTATGACAAGGTATGGATCCACCTTCCGCTCAGGGTACTCTAGAAGCGATACACTGGAGTTCAACAAGAACATCTTGCAACTCAGCCACACATGACCGACCATTCATTTCTCTTGAATGTATCGAATATATTGTCACCCCTCGGTTAGTATTTCAACATAACCGTTCCCGGGAGATACAGAATTGAAAGAAGTAACAAATGAATATTCTCTAGATGATGACAATATACCCTAATTGGGTGCGGCCCACTTATCCATGTTGCCTGCCCGATTTCTGTCATTTCCCAATTGATGAGACTTGAGGTTATAACGTATCTTTTAACAGATCTGTAACGACCGGCATTCTACGCATCATAGGATCGTAGAATATTTATTTCTTTCACATACAGAGTCATATGGTCATGTAACTTTGGGGGACGACTATCGCGGTTATTTCCCATGTTCATGATTTTTGCCAATTTTTAAATGACCATTTTGCCCTTGGCTAATCTTGTTCTGGACATAACTTTTGATTGGAAAGGAGTTTTGACCTAAGACCACTTCCATTGGCTTCGGATGATGGTTTACAATTCCGTAGAGTGGTCACATTAGCCAAACGGACTTCCCGTTTGGGAGATATGGCTGAAACAAGTTTCAGATGGTGAAAAATAGCTTAATTGGGCTTAACCGGGTGATTAACAGCTAGGCCCAAAGGGGGATTTCGGGATATGAAGTATTTAAGGTGTAACAACCCTGAATTTTGGGGTAAATTTAAAATTTTATTTTAAGTAATTTTAATGGGTTTTTGATATTTTAAGTAATAACGATTAAAAATTTATTTTATTTGAAGTAAAGAAAGATATATGTTAGAAATATAAAAGTGTTAAAAACATTATTTTTAACATTGCTAGAAATTAACTACTAAAAGAGAAAAGAAACATATATTTAAAATATGTCAAGAATATTCTTTTTAATGTAAATACGGAGCGTGAATAATTCACATGTAATATATGGATTATTTATTTAAATTCTTAATGTGAACGTTTTGCTAATAGAGAATATTTTAACTTTATATGTAGTTTAATTCTGAATAAAGAAATAATGGGTGAAATAAATTTGTGAATTTAGCATTAACATTGGCATTTAATTTACGGTGTAATGGTTAAATTTGTATTGTTAATTAATAAAAAAAAAAATTGAAATATGGAAAGTGGCAGCAGTTTTCAATGCCCCTTCCCTTCCTTATTTTTAGCACGTGCATCCATGTTACATTATACATATATATGTTCATAAATTAAATGAATTTATACATAGAAATTTTATGCTAATTTTTGTTTCTCTTAATATCAGTACATGTCATGCTTTGCACACGATGGTTAGTTTGGAAACAATAAATACATTGTGTAGTTACTTATATAATAATTATAATATTTTACACTGATCTATGAAATTAAAGTTAAAAACAAAATTTGAGATGTAACCTCTCTTTATTTTATGCAAGATATAATAACTTATGAGAGTGTTACCTTGTATTAAGAAAGTCGACTTACATGGAACTCTTTTATGAAAATGTTGAAGATTTACTTATAACAAATTTCAGGTAAGTAATTTGCTTTCGTATTATGGAAATACTCGTTATGATGATCAAAAAAGAAAAAAAACCTTAGTCATCTTAGTAAAATTTTAATTTAATTCGAATTCCTACATATCTTGTTAATAAGTTTCCCTTCTTAATAATAATCCATGTACGTTACATTTTTAATTAACATACATTACAACTGAAATTAATGTACCATAACTAGTAATTAATGTATGTCAAAAATAATAATAAGAAAGAATGGAATTGGAAAATTTCACAAGAATATATAATGTTAATTAGTCTTATATATCTGAAGTTTTAATTCTGTAAATATGAATAAAAGGGTAAGTATATGACGGAAAAATTAAGGAAGGGTAATGAAATAGGTTACAAATTAATGTTGTAATTAATGTAAAGAAACAGTCAACTAAGAGAAGGAAAAAAATGAATGACATTAATTAAGAGATTTATTGGTTTAAATTATATATAAACATTTTCACGTATATACACACATCTACATGATCAAAGCTTAAATTAGTTATATACGTTTGAAATTTGAATTTTGTAACATATGAATAAAACGGAAATAAATTACTACACCATCCCTCTCCTCTTATTTTCTTTCCCATTTCTACCTCATATAATTCTCCATCCCCATTTGGGAAAAATGAGCCGCCTCTCTTTCCTTCCTCTCCAAGCCATGGCCACCATTCTCTTCTTCCTTCCTCCATCAAAAGAAAAAAAAATAAGTTTCATTCTATTTTGATGATTTGGAAACGGTAACAAGCTCTACCTCTCTTTGAATTATCTATCCAAAGGTCTAGGTGAGAAATTTTAAATTTAATTTAATTTTAATTATTAAAAACATGTTTTTGATTCAATTCGATACAGAGCCTGACAAATTTGACAATCCTGCGACTACGCAACATCACACAACATCTTAGATTGGTGTGAACAAATTTTTGACATTCAATTTGTTCTAGTTCTGACAAATACAGAGGTGAGAAATTCTAAATATAATTTAATTTAATTTAATTATTTTTCTTAATTTATAAATCCGTGTTCATGAATCTATGTGATAGCTTAGATCTGTATCTGTGATGGATGTAGTTTTTTAGATCTATTTCAGATCTGAAAGCAATGTTGTATTTGTTAGTCTATGTTATGTTATTAGATTTGTAAATTGAAAAGTATGATAAACCAAATCATAATGTCATGTTATTGGGTTGTAAATTGAAAATTAGTGTTAAACCAAATCACTATGTTGTGTTGGTTGGAATTGTTATTTCAAGAATTAACATTTGTGTTAAATGAATATGGACAGATTTGAATTAGGATTATCATTCCGCCAAAATATAATAAATTAACAAAATACTTATTTTGTTAAAATAGTTTAAATAAAACAAAATGTCACTTTTGATTGAAATAAAATAGATGAAACAAAAACGTAAACATATAAGATACTCCTTTATTTGACATTAGTTTACATAGGAAAAATGTTAACATATGAAGTACTCCTTTATACGATATTAGAAAACATAGAAAAAAGTTAACATATAAATTTTGGCGTTGCGTCATTTTAGAAAATGAATACATTTTAGCATTATGTAAATTTAGTTGAAAATGAATTATATTTTAGCGTTATGGCATTTTATTGAAAATGAATCATATTTTAGCGTTACGTCATTTTATTGAAAATGAATCATATTTTAGTGTTATGTTAATGTAGTGAATGTAAACATAATGTTGTCGTTATGTCATTTTATTGAAAACGAATCAAATTTTAGCATTGTGTTAAATCATATGAAAAATGAACATATTTTATCGTTGTGTTAAAATATGTTTACATTAGAAATAATGGTTACATTAGCAAATATGTTTACGTTAGAAAATATGTTTACATTAGTAATGTTTTCATTAGAAATTATGAATATGAGTTTGGCGTCATGTCATTTAAGTTAAATGAATATGAATTTGGCGTTATGTCATTTCAGTTAATGTGACGGCAAGGAATTTCGCTCGGTCCGAACCAGTCGCTAAACCGACCCAGACCGTTCGAAACGCCCTATCGTTTGAGAACACGACAAGATAGAACGCATATAAAAGAACATTTCATTGTATATTACACAACGCATCAGATTACAAGGATATACAGAAATATCAGAGATTTAAATTACATATAAATACATAGCAGCGGAAAATAATACAATACACAACTAGAAAGAGATATACGGATACAAAGCTTTCCGGATATCGTTTCAGCTGTAAACCGGGATCCTGTGAATATAAATCTGCAAAACCCAAAACTACTAGCTGCCCATGTCAAAATAGGGGCACCCAGAGTTTAGGTTAAAACAATAAACTCCAGGTCAGTCATGGGACTGGTGTGAGAACTAAAACAGTTATTAATATTGGTTTTAAAGTTAGGTAAATCAAGGGACCACGCCGTATAACACGGAACGGGTTTCCTCCCAAGAATACCAGTGCATAAAACAAACAGCGCAATGCTAAATAAAGAAAAATGAAGCTGTTATAAGACCCAGGTCCCATCACACAATGCAACGCAGCCGAGGATAGGGTTTTCCCTTATAACAGCCAAAGAATGCTTGATACGGTTAAAACAAATCATTTGATACTATTATAAGTGCATAGTGTATAAAACCACTTCAAATCATAAGTATCAATCATAGGCGGCATGAGCGCCCCATCCCACTATGTCGCCATACTAGGTTCTACAATTAAAACCGCAAATGTCACGTATTTGGAAATTGGATTTCCGTCTATGAACCGAGGCAAAAGATAGTCCTCAACCGATTCGAGACGCTCTAGCCCGTGTCTCAGGCAAGTACTCAGTCAAGCCTTGGATCCTCAGGGCCAGTCCACCGATGTGGATTAAACTTAAACCCTGAACATGCGTCTCCCCACCCTATGGGGTGTAAGTCTGGTCCGTCTGCCGACCAGAATGCATCGGCCGAAACCGATATAACCGAGGCGCCTCGCAACAGCAACAACCACATAAGTCAAACTCGTCAGGGCGTGTAAAACCACTGACGCCACTTCTAGTTAGAAAGAAACGCATGCCCTCCCTGACGTCCTCTCCCGTTTTTGGTTCACAACCGGGGTGCGAGGCTCGCGAATTCACGTTACACAAAGCTGTGCCACACAGGCTGTGCTTTGATCATCACCATAAGACTTTGCTTTTCAACAGAAGCCTCGATCAATTGCCACTTAGGCATGCCACACAGGCAATTCACTCCATGCGTTTGATATCCATCAATATATAACCCCTGAGCTCGTACGTCTCAGAGAAGGGCGTTAAGCAAGAGAATAAATTCTCCGCCGCCAAACAGATATATATTTAATAGAAATCAATCACACAGACTAAAATCCAATGTCAGACACACAGTCCATTTACGAGTCCGTTCTGGGTCTGAACGAAACCGGAGGCACCTAGTACCCCGCATATCCATCGATCTCCAAGTACGTCTGGACGATCACCAACTGTTTCCATCTTCTTGGGTGTACAGCCCAATCAAGATCATCAGTTATCACCCAAACGACGTGAAGACTTCCGGTCTTCGACCACCGTCTTCATCTTCGACACCACGTCGAATCAGTTATTCAGAATGGGATAAACCCGGTCTTTCTGAATAACTCGCGTATATATTATAAAAGTGTTACACAAACACAACATACGCCTCATTCCAATTCAGAATATTCTTTTATTCAAATATTCCTATACTTTGGGAAAAGTTCCCATTAATTTTATCCAAGATAAATTCTTTAAATTTATTCTTTAATCTCCTTTGAATATCAATTCAAACTAGTCGGGATTAGCGAACCACACCGAAGTAATCATTTATTTTATTTCCCAATCCCAACCTATTCATCCCATGAAGTAAAACTGGTAGTACTTCATATCTAACACCACAGTGTTATCGGTAATTCAATTACCATTTCACGTTCAAATCTAATTAAAGATTTAACTATCGCTTGGAGTAAAACTGGTGATACTCCATTCTCGATCTTTTCAATCTATTTAAAGATTCATTAAAACTCCACTTAGTTTTAATCTTTGACTGGGTTAAAGAATCAGTGTCATTTAAAACGCAGTTCACGATAAACCCAAAGTCACATTCATTAATTATCGGGTTAAAGAACGAGTGTTGTTTAAAACACTGTTCACGACAAACCCAAAAATCAATATCCCTTCAATTCCAATTAAATATTATTTAATTGGTACACTTCATTAAATCTAAATAAAAAGATTTAATCTTTTCTCAACTGGGTTCAAGAACAGTGTTAGTGAAGACACCATTCACGACAAACCCAAATCACATTCGATATTCAATACAAGGCTCTGAATAGAAAATATATCGGCTTATATTCAATATCGAATTCTACGACTAACAAATGTCGTATTGGAAATAACGATATAAATATATATCTTTCAAATTTCCATTACAACACCTATATAATCACGAATTCCAACATCGAAATATTCCGAAGACAATTTCGATCCCAATCCACTCCAATGCAATCATTGGAAATTTTGGTTATTTTTAAAACCATTTCAAATTCAATTTATTTATTTAAAAATAAATAGAATTATAATTCTAGTTCAAAACTAGTTCATTTCGATAAAAATCTATTTTTATCTTTTCAAATATGGATTTTTTCATCCCAATTCTTCTCAAATCACTTCTTATGATTTTACACAAATTATTACTATTTTTAATAATTTTATCAAGGCCCGTACAATCGATTTCCACCAATGGCCATCGAACTGCACTTACAGCGATCTTTTTCAAATTTGATTTGGACATAATTCCAAATCCAACCGCTAGATTTCTAATTTCTCACATTTGTTAGAAAGCTCTCTTCGATACGAACCCAACGGTTCCGGTTTTAGGAGAATCCGACGGTCGGATCTCCCGTAATGTCCGTTTGAAATAAATGGTCGAAATTCACGAACTGCCGCGGCGCGGCGCGTTCTATTCAGGCCATTATATTATATATATAATATATACTTCGACGATTTCTATTTAAAACGAATTATATAAATAGTTTTGAATTCGTTTCAAAAACATTTTTCAACTTCCTTTTCAATTCAAATCACAATTGAATTCTTCTTTATAGATTCGTTTTAAAATTCATTTCTATTCAATTCAAATTTCAAATTCAATTTGAATTCGTTTTCAATTCACTTCATTTCGAAATCGTTTTCAATTCAATTCATTTCGAAATCGTTTTCAATTCACTTTGAATTCGTTTTCAATTCACTTCATTTCGAAATCGTTTTCAATTCACTTCATTTCGAAATCGTTTTCAATTCAATTCATTTCGAAATCGTTTTCAATTCACTTTGAATTCGTTTTCAATTCACTTCATTTCGAAATCGTTTTCAATTCACTTCATTTCGAAATCGTTTTCAATTCAATTCATTTCGAAATCGTTTTCAATTCACTTTGAATTCGTTTTCAATTCACTTCATTTCGAAATCGTTTTCAATTCACTTCATTTCGAAATCGTTTAAAATCGATATAAATATCGTTCACGTCAAAATGGCGTCAAACTAATCAACAAGACTTCATAAATTTCTATTTTCAAATATTCTATTTCAAATATTTCTATTTCAAATATTTCCATTTCTAAACTGGAATGAGGCCCAATCAATTACCATATAAAATTAATTATATGGATTTTCACACAACACATGTATATAATAGCATTGAAAATGATCAACCATCAACCAAAGTGCACTACACTGTATAAGCATCAAATAAAGATATCTAACGCTTATAACAGCCTGTCAATCAATCGATCGACATATTTAATCAATCAGGATGAGTGAACTTCAAATTTCATCCCAACACCCGTGTGGGGTTTCAAACAATCAAACACATATTTTATTTGTGCTGTTGGGCGATGTGTAAAATTTATCGTCCCAATCAATGTCTTTCAAATAGGTGTACATAAACAAACCATCCGGTTTGTAAATGAATATTTATTTATTCCTCTTCACGTTAAAAATTATATTTTTAACGATAAAACATTTTATTCAATCTATGAATATTCTATTCGGTTCATGTATTCAATAAAATGATATTTTTATTTTTCTAACATATTTTAGAAAATTTCGGCGGCATAACGGCACGATACTAGAAACGGGACGAGGCCTAGCCTTATCCCCGGTCTAGTGAAGGCCCACGCCATTCACACATCAATCATATCAATTTCAATTTCACCAAAACAATCCAATCCAAATCAAATAATCTAACCAACTACACAACCAATCAAACAAGTCCATGGTCTGTGGACGGGTGTCGGGTGCTTCTAATAAGCACCGTCTGCATCCTAGTATATATATATAACTAGAAAAAGAAATTGAAAGGTGAGAAATTCTCACCGATAGCTATCCAAACATCTTGACTCTTCTTTGATATAAATTTTCTTCGTTCTCGCCTTTTTATCACCTTCGTTGCTGCTTTCACTACATATGCAAGAATCGAACTTTTACTTCGCTTTTCAATATATAAAAATCGAATTTTTATTTCGAAGTTCAATATATAAAAATCATATTTTTAATTCGAAGTTCAACATATAAAAATCATATTTTTAATTCGAAGTTCAACATATAAAAATCATATTTTTAATTCGAAGTTCAACATATAAAAATCATATTTTTAATTCGAAGTTCAACATATAAAAATCATATTTTTAATTCGAAGTTCAACATATAAAAATCATATTTTTAATTCGAAGTTCAACATATAAAAATCATATTTTTAATTCGAAGTTCAATAAATAAAAATCGAATTTTTAGTTCGAAAAGTTCAAATCCTTTCCTTTTTAAAGTTTAAATCTTTTCACTTTTAAAATCTAAAATCTTAAAATAAAAATCAGTTTTTAAAACCTATAAAAAAACAGTTTTTACTTTATATAATTTTCAGTTTTCAAAACCTATAAAAAAACAGTTTTTACTTCCTAAAAAAAAATCAGTTTTCAAATTGAAGAAAAATAAATAAATTTGAAATTAAAAACTTACATTGTATTTTCAGAGGGGGGGGGGGGGGCAGCGTGGCTTCGTCGGAGGTAGGGCTGGGCTTTGCAGTGGCGGGGCCGGATTCTGGCGGGTCGGCGGTTTTCAGAAGGGTTTGGTGGAAATTAGGATAGGGGGTTTTGGGCTTGAGAGGAAGGGAGGAGTGTGGCCGGAGGGGAAAGCGGAGGTGCTGGGAGGGCTGGCGGCCAGTGCGACTGGAGGTGGAGGGCGCTTCTGCGGCGGAGCTAGGGTTTGATTTGAGGGGGGGTTACGGGTTCGAATTGGGGAAAGAAGCGAGGAGGGCGAGCTGAGGACGGAGAGGGGGGGGGGGTTATCGATCACCGGCGGAGGCTTGTGGGGGGGGGGGGGGCGGTGGTGGCCTTGGCGGAGCGGGAGCGCGGAGCGCGATTCCGTCGATGCTTCTCCTTTTTTTTTTATTCTGAAATGATTTTGAAAATAAAGGGGGGGGGCCTAAGCAGGTTAACGGGGAGAGGCTTCCTTTTCTTTCTTTTCTTTTTTTTATTCTAATTATTTAATTAATTTTCAAAAAGCTGACTTTTACATACGACCTCGAAACGAGGCCCACCGCCTGTCGTCCATAGCATTTTACCCCCATTCCGAACACAATGGGATATGCATCGTAAGCTGATTCGAACGTTACAATCAGTTTTCGTTAGATTTACATTTAAATCACTATATTGAATTTTAAACGTACATTTCAAATTACCGGGGTCACATACTAACTAGAAAAATTCCAGAAAAATATTTTCTAGCTTCGTATTGACGATACGGTCCTAACAAAACTAGTTTCGTCGAATTCTGAGACCATTAGAAAAATGGCCAATTTCCAGTCGATTAAAATCCACTGAAAATGGTCAAACGCATTTTCCTATGCCACGCTCACATATTGATTCGAAAAATTATGAAATTTGAAACCTAGCAATAATTTGACATCACGGACCCAACAAAACTGGTTTCGTCGAAATCCGAGGTCATTTGCAAAATGTCCATTTTTAAGGGCCTGATTTCCATAGCGACTATTCAGAATTTTCAACTGGACATATCTTTTGATTCCCGATATGAAATCTTGATTTTTCGGATTCGTTGGAAAGATATTCACAATTAGATCCTAATGTTTTTGGTTTCACTAAAATCCGGATTGTTTTGCAACCGGTACATTCAATTGAAGTTTGAAATCGAATTATCGAACTACCGCGCCATTTTCAATTCTATTTATATATATAAATAATTATTTATATTCTAACGACGACGCGTATAAATATATACGTTCGAATTATATTCAAAATAAATTTTCGTCGATATTATTTAAAAGAATTCATTTTAAATAATCAAAATTCGCTAAAATCGCCAAAATAAAAATTTTAAACTGGCCCAGATTTTCCGGGTTATTACAGTTAAAATGAATATAAATTTAGCGTTATGTCATCTTAGTTAAAATGAACATATTTTAAGCGCTATGTCATTACACTAAAATGATCATATTGTTAGTGTAATGTTAATATATTATAATTATAAGCGCTATATAATTTTGAATGATCGTATTGTTAGTGTAATGGAGTAAGTGAATTATAATTATATTTTTAGCATTAATGGAAAAAGGGAATTAAAATTATGTTTTTAGTAGTCTTAGGTTAGAATATGATTATTATCATATTTTCTTCAATTTAGTTAGAATATGTAAATAATCATTTTTTTTATCGTTTTAGTTAAAACATGAATAAAGTTATATTTTTAGCATCGCAGTTAAGATTTGAAAACAAACTTATTTTTACTGGATGTGTAGAAATAGGAAAATAAATATATTTTTAGCGTTTGAATAGAAATATGAAAATAGAATCATATTTTAGTATATGATAGTGCATATGATACAAAATCATGTTTTAGAGTAGCATCAGTGCATATGATATAAAATCGTGTTTTAGAGTAGCGTTAGTGCATAATGTATAAAATCATGTTTTAGAGTAGCGTCAGTGCATATGATATAAAATCATGTTTTGGAGTAGCGTCATTGCATATGAAATAAAACCATATTTTAATGTCAAGTTAATGCATATGAAATAAAACCATATTTTAATGTCAAGTTAATGCATATGAAATAAAACCATATTTCAATGTCATGATAATGCATATGAAATAAAACCATATTTTAATGTTAAGTTAATGCATATGAAATAAAACCATATTTCAATATCAAGTTAATGCATATGAAATAAAACCGTATTTCAATGTCATGATAATGCATATGAAATCAGACCATATTTTAATGTCAAGGTAATGCATATGAATCAAAATCATATTTTAAATGTCATGTTTATGCATATGTAAATTAAATCATATTTTTATTAAGAATGAGAATTTACAATAAAAATTACATTTCTATATTTAATTTAAAAGAGAGGGATTTTACATTATATTGAAAATTACATTTTTAATGTAATTAAGAAGAAGAATTGGACATTAGAATCAAATTTACATTTTTAATGTAATTTTAAAAGATAGAAATTTGCACTGTTACGAAAATTATATTTTTAATGTAATTTAAAAGAGAGGGATTTTACATTATATTGAGAATTACAATTTTAACGTAATTAAGAAGAAGAATTGGATGATGTAATCAAATTTGCATTTCTTTAATGTAATTTCAAAAGTTAGAATTTTTCACTGTAATGTTAACTACATTTACAACGTAATTAAAGAAGGAAATTTTACAATGCAATTGAAAGATTGGATTTTACAGTATAACGTCAATTACATTTTTCTTAATGTAATCAAAAGAAGAAATATTACATTTTTTTTTGTAAAAAAAGAAGTTAGAAGAATTACATTCTTTATAATGTAATAAAAGAGAATATAGTGAAAAGAATGAAAAAGAAAATTCACATTTTTCTATAGTGTAAAGAATAAGAAGGAAATACTACATTTCCAGTAAAATGAGAGAAAGAATGTAAATAAAATATGAAATAGAAATTTACATTTTCTTATGTAATAAAAATAATTATTTTAGATGACACTTTCATTTACATTTTCATGTAAATAGGATATGTAAAAAAAAGGAAAACACTTATTTACATTTGGGTAATTAAATAAGAAAAGAAAAGGAAAACATTTATTCACATGTAGTGTAAATAAATAAGAAAAAGAGATGTTTTAGTGACATTTTCTATGCAGTAAAAGAATAAATTGAAAGTTACCTTTTAGTTGTTATTTATTAATAAATAAACGTGGGTATGGAATTGAAATGTTCACTGAACATGATACCTTGATATGATACATGAACATGATTGTGCGCTGTTTGTCTGGTTGATTCGTTGTCCTTATATGTTAATGACTACATGGAATGATTTATATCTATTTTTATATAAAAAAATAGTGATAAATAATAATGGTTATGAAATAATTTAAATGATAATTATGCGAAGATTATTTGGAAAGTCTGAGTTTACTCTCATTCCAAATAATGATACGTCGTTCGAAGAATTGAAGACGGCGATTGAAGACCGACAATCTTCACATTGAATGGGTAACTAGTGTTGAGGCCCTTGATTGATTTGCTCCCAAGACGGGGCTAAGATGGTAGTTATCCGGATGTAGTGTTGATTTGTACGGATTTGGCTTTCGCTCAGACCCAGAGCAACTTATAAATGGAATGTGTGTCTGACGTTGAATTTTGTTCTATGTAAATTGATTTCTATTAAGATACGACCGTTGGCGGCGGAGAATTTATTCTCTTGCTTAACGCCCTTAGAGGTTGTGTATTAGTAGTCATCAATCGCATGACGTGAATTGCCAACGTGGCACGCTAAGATGAAGATGATCAAGGCTTTGTTGAAAAGCATGCCTTGTGGTTATAACGTTACTTCGCGAGCCTCACAACCCGGTTGAGTCTAAAACGGGAGAAGGGAACGCAGGGAGAGCAACACGTTTCTTTCTAGCTAGAAGTGGTGTCGGTGCTTAAACTGGCTGATATTTACTTATGCGGATGATGGAATGTGGCGCGCCTCGGATGTTAGATCCTATAGGATCGGGAAACGTGTGTTCAGAAATAACTAATCCACAAAGATGTATGTGTGGACCGGCCCTGCAGGATCCAAGGGTTAACTGCGGGGAATCCTGAGACATTAGCTAGAGTGTCTCGAATCGGTAAGGAGCTCCTCCCTAGCCTTGACTCATGATGGAAACCCAATTTCCAATACGATCTCATGCGGTTTTGATTGTAGAACTAGTATGACGACATAGTAGGATGGGGTACTATGTCGTCTATGATTGATACATTATGATTGAAATGTTTTTGAAACATATATACACTAATAATAATATCAAATCCGTTTTTAACGTATCAAGCATTTTTGACCATTATAAGGTAAAACTCTATCCTCCGGTTTGCGTTGCATTGTGTGATGGGGCTTGAGTCTTATAATGGTTTCATTTTTCCAAAAAGCATTGCGATGTTTTACGATTTACCTTTAATTTTGCACGACAATCCATTGGAGTAAACCCGTTCCACGTTAGCGGCGTGGTCCTTGGATTTGGCATATCATTATTAGATTAGTTAAGTTAGATTTCTCATACCAGTCCCATGACTGACTCGTAGTTTGTTTCACTTTGCAAACTCGGGGGCCCTCTTTTCCACATGGGCAGTTGAGTAGCTTTTTGCAGATATTTATCTTTTGAGCAGGATATTGGATTGAAGCTTAAAGCTGTGTCCAGAGCATAGTTATCTTCCGCTGTATCTATTTTATTGTTTCCGCTGCAATGTATTAAAATATTGTAATTTATCTTCCGCTGTAATTTTATTCGATGTACTCTGATATTCTGTACTCTGATGTTACGATACCATGATGTAATAAAAGTCTGCTGTTATTGTTCTGATGTGTTGTAGCCCGAAGTAAGCGTATCCGGCGATTTCCCGCAAGGGCGATTTTCGGGTCGTTTCATTTTGGTATCAGAGCTCTGGTTAGCTCAAATCTTTGGGGTACAACTCATTAGAACTGAACAAAAGACACATCAGAGATTGGATAAGTAATATCCAATAAGAATACTCATTAGAGATAGGATCAGCAGTATCCTAGAATGAGAAAACTCATTAGAGACGGGGTTAGTAATGCCCTAGAATGAGTTGAGAGTAACAAGCTTATAATATACGTATTTGTAATTATAATCTATTTTAGAAAATATGATTTTTGAATATATAGAAGTTATATATTTGAAAGTTAATCAACTAATAAAATTATCGAAATCAATAAAAGAGAGAAAGATGAGTTAATTAATTAAACACTTTTAACTTCGTTCTTTTTCGAGGACAAAAAGTTTTAAGTGGAGGAGATTGTAACAACCCTGAATTTTGGGGTAAATTTAAAATTTTATTTTAAGTAATTTTAATGGGTTTTGATATTTTAAGTAATAACGATTAAAAATATATTTTATTTGAAGTAAAGAAAGATATATGTTAGAAATACAAAAGTGTTAAAAACATTATTTTTAAAATTGCTAGAAATTAACTACTAAAAGGGAAAAGAAACATATATTTAAAATATGTCAAGAATATTCTTTTTATTGTAAATACGGAGCGTGAACAATTCACATGTAATATATGGATTATTTATTTAAATTCTTAAAGTGAATGTTTTGCTAATAGAGAATATTTTAACTTTATATGTAGTTTAATTCTAAATAAAGAAATAATGGGTGAAATAAATTTGTGAATTTAGCGTTAACATTGGCATTTAATTTAGGTGTAATGGTTAAATTTGTATTGTTCATTAATTTTTTTTGAAATATGGAAAGTGGCAGCAGTTTTCAATGCCCCTTCTCTTCCTTATTTTTAGCACGTGCATCCATGTTACATTACACATATATATGTTCATAAATTAAATGAATTTATACATAGAAATTTTATGCTAATTTTTGTTTCTCTTAATATCAGTACATGTCATGCTTTGCACACGATGGTTAGTTTGGAAACAATAAATACATTGTGTAGTTACTTATATAATAATTACAATATTTTACACTGATCTTTGAAATTAAAGTTAGAAACAAAATTTGAGATGTAACCTCCCTTTATTTTATGCAAGATATAACAACTTATGAGAGTGTTACCTTGTATTAAGAAAGTCGACTTACATGGAACTCTTTTATGAAAATGTTGAAGATTTACTTATAACAAATTTCAGGTAAGTAATTTGCTTTCATATTATGGAAATACTCGTTATAATGATCAACAAAAATAAAAACCTCAGTCATCTTAGTGAAATTTTAATTTAATTTGAATTCCTATATATCTTGTTAATAAGTTTCCCTTCTTAATAATAATCCATGTACGTTACATTTTTAATTAACATACATTACAACTAAAATTAATGTACCATAACTAGTAATTAATGTATGTCAAAAATAATAATAAGAAAGAATGAAATTGGAAATTTTCACAAGAATATATAATGTTAATTAGTCTTATATATTTGAAGTTTGAATTCTGTAAATATGAATAAAAGGGTAAGTATATGACGGAAAAATTAAGGAAGGGTAATGAAATATGTTACAAATTAATGTTGTAATTAATGTAAAGAAACAATCAACTAAGAGAAGGAAAAAAATGAATGACATTAATTAAGAGATTTATTGGTTTAAATTATATATAAACGTTTGCATGTATATACACACATCTACATGATCAAAGCTTAAATTAGTTACATACGTTTGAAATTTGAATTTTGTAACATATGAATAAAACGGAAATAAATTACTACACCATCCCTCTCCTCTTATTTTCTTTCCCATTTCTACCTCATGTAATTCTCCATCCCCATTTGGGAAAAATGAGCCGCCTCTCTTTCCTTTCTCTCCAAGCCATGGCCGCCATTCTCTTCTTCCTTCCTCCATCAAAAAAAAAAAAAAAAAAAGTTTCATTCTATTGTGATGATTTTGAAACGGTGACAAGATCTACCTCTCTTTGATTTATCTATCCAAAGGCCTAGGTGAGAAATTTTAAATTTAATTTAATTTTAATTATTAAAAACATGATTTTGATCTAATTCGATACAGAACCCGACAAATTTGACAATCCTCCGACAACGCAACATCGCACAACATCTTAGATCGGTGTGAACAAATTTCTGACATTCAATTTGTTCTAGTTCTGACAAATACAAAGGTGAGGAATTATAAATTTAATTTAATTTAATTTAATTATTTTTTTTAATTTATAAATCTATGTTCATGAATCTATGTGATAGCTTAGATCTGTGTCTGTGATGGATGTAGTTTTTTTTAGATCTATTTCAGATCTGAAAGCAATGTTGTATTTGTTAGTCTATGTTATGATATTAGATTTGTAAATTGAAAAGTGGATAAACCAAATCACAATGTCATGTTATTGGGTTGTAAATTGAAAATTAGTGTTAAACCAAATCACTATGTTGTGTTGGTTGGAATTGTTATTTCAAGAATTAACATTTGTGTTAAATGAATATGGACAGATTTGAATTAGGATTATCATTTTGCCAAAATATAATAAATTAACAAAATACTCATTTTGTTAAAATAGTTTAGATAAAACAAATTGTCACTTTTGATTGAAATAAAATAGATGAAACAAAAACGTAAACATATAAGATACTCCTTTATTTGACATTAGTTTACATAGGAAAAATGTTAACATATGAAGTACTCCTTTATACGATATTAGAAAACATAGAAAAAGGTTAACATATAAATTTTGGCGTTGTGTCATTTTAGAAAATGAATACATTTTAGCATTATGTAAATTTAGTTGAAAATGAATTATATTTTAGCGTTATGGCATTTTATTGAAAATGAATCATATTTTAGCGTTACGTCATTTTATTGAAAATGAATCATGGTTTAGCGTTATGTTAATATAGTGAATGTAAACATAATTTTGTCGTTATGTAATTTTATTGAAAACAAATCAAATTTTAGCATTGTGTTAAATCATATGAAAAATGAACATATTTTAGCATTGTGTTAAAATATGTTTACATTAGAAATAATGTTTACATTAGCAAATATGTTTACGTTAGAAAATATGTTTACATTAGTAATGTTTTCATGTCATTTTAGTTAAATGAATATGAATTTGGCGTTATGTCATTTCAGTTAAAATGAATATAAATTTAGCGTTATGTCATCTTAGTTAAAATGAACATATTTTAAGCGCTATGTCATTACATTAAAATGATCATATTGTTAGTGTAATGTTAATATATTATAATTATAAGCGCTATATAATTTTGAATGATCGTATTGTTAGTGTAATGGAGTAAGTGAATTGTAATTATATTTTTAGCGTTAATGGAAAAAGGGAATTAAAATTATGTTTTTAGCAGTCTTAGGTAGAATATGATTATTATCATATTTTCTTCATTTTAGTTAGAATATGTAAATAATCATTTTTTTATCGTTTTAGTTAAAACATGAATAAAGTTATATTTTTAGCATCGCAGTTAAGATTTGAAAACAAACTTATTTTTACCGGATGTGTAGAAATAGGAAAATAAATATATTTTTAGCGTTTGAATAGAAATATGAAAATAGAATCATATTTTAGTATATGATAGAGCATATGATACAAAATCATGTTTTAGAGTAGCATCAGTGCATATAATATAAAATCGTTTTTTAGAGTAGCGTTAGTGCATATGATATAAAATCATGTTTTAGAGTAGCGTCAGTGCATATGATATAAAATCATGTTTTGGAGTAGCGTCATTGCATATGAAATAAAACCATATTTTAATGTCAAGTTAATGCATATGAAATAAAACCATATTTTAATGTCAAGTTAATGCATATGAAATAAAACCATATTTCAATGTCATGATAATGCATATGAAATAAAACCAAATTTCAATGTCAAGTTAATGCATATGAAATAAAACCGTATTTCAATGTCATGATAATGCATATGAAATCAGACCATATTTTAATGTCAAGGTAATGCATATGAATCAAAATCATATTTTAAATGTCATGTTTATGCATATGTAAATTAAATCACATTTTTATTAAGAATGAGAATTTACAATAAAAATTACATTTCTATATTTAATTTAAAAGAGAGGGATTTTACATTATATTGAAAATTACATTTTTAATGTAATTAAGAAGAAGAATTGGACATTAGAATCAAATTTACATTTTTAATGTAATTTTAAAAGATAGAAATTTGCACTGTTACGAAAATTATATTTTTAATGTAATTTAAAAGAGTGGGATTTTACATTATATTGAGAATTACAATTTTAACGTAATTAAGAAGAAGAATTGGATGATGTAATCAAATTTGCATTTCTTTAATGTAATTTCAAAAGTTAGAATTTTTCACTGTAATGTTAACTACATTTACAACGTAATTAAAGAAGGAAATTTTACAATGCAATTGAAAGATAGGATTTTACAGTATAATGTCAATTACATTTTTCTTAATGTAATCAAAAGAAGAAAGATTACATTTTTTTGTAACAAAAGAAGTTAGAGGAATTACATTCTTTATAATGTAATAAAAGAGAATATAGTGTAAAGAATGAAAAAGAAAATTCACATTTTTCTATAGTGTAAAGAATAAGAAGGAAATACTACATTTCCAATAAAACGAGAGAAAGAATGTAAATAAAATATGAAATAGAAATTTACATTTTCTTATGTAATAAGAAGAATTATTTTAGATGACACTTTCATTTACATTTTCATGTAAATAGGATATGTAGAAAAAAAAGAAAACACTTATTTACATTTGGGTAAGTAAATAAGAAAAGAAAAGGAAAACATTTATTCACGTGTAGTGTAAATAAATAAGAAAAAGAGATGTTTTAATGACATTTTCTATGTAGTAAAAGAATAAATTGAAAGTTACCTTTTAGTTGTTATTTATTAATAAATAAATGTGGGAATGGAATTGAAATGTTCATTGAACATGATACCTTGATATGATACATGAACATGATTGTGCGCTGTTTGTCTGGTTGATTTGGTGCCCTTATATGTTAATGACTACATGGAATGATTTATATCTATTTTTATAAAAAAATAAAAATAGTGATAAATAATAACGGTTATGAAATAATTTAAATGATAATTATGCGAAGATTATTTGGAAAGTCTGAGTTTACTCTCATTCCAAATAATGATACGACGCTCGATGAATTGAAGATGGCGATTGAAGACCGACGATCTTCACATCGAATGGGTAACTAGTGTTGAGGCCCTTGATTGATTTGCTCCAAAGACGGGGCCAAGATGGTAGTTATCCGGATGCAGTATTGATTTGTATGGATTTGGATTTCGCTCAGACCCAGAGCATAAGCTTATAAATGGAATGTGTGTCTGATGTTGAATTTTGTTCTATGTAAATTGATTTCTATTAAGATATGACCGTTGGCCGCGGAGAATTTATTCTCTTGCTTAACGCCCTTAGAGGTTGTGTATTAATAATCATCAATCGCATGGCGTGAATTGTCAACGTGGCACGCTAAGATGAAGATGATAAAGGCTTTGTTGAAAAGCAGGCCTTGTGGTTATAACGTTACTGCGCGAGCCTCACAACCCGGTTGAGTCTAAAACGGGAGAAGGGAACGCAGGGAGAGAAACACGTTTCTTTCTAGCTAGAAGTGGTGTCGGTGCTTAAACTGGCTAATATTTACTTATGTGGATGATGGAATGTGGCGCGCCTCGGATGTTAGGTCCTATAGGACCGGGAAACGTGTGTTCAGGAATAACTAATCCACAAAGCTGTATGTGTGAACCGGCCCTGCAGGATCCAAGGGTTAACTGCGGGGAATCCTGAGACATTAGCTAGAGTGTCTCGAATCGGTAAGGAGCTCCTCCCTAGCCTTGACTCATGATGGAAACCCAATTTCCAATACGATCTCATGCGGTTTTGATTGTAGAACTAGTATGGCGACATAGTAGGATGGGGTACTATGCCGTCTATGATTGATACATTACGATTGAAATGTTTTTGAAACATATATACACTAATAATAATATCAAATCCGTTTTTAACGTATCAAGCATTTTTGACCATTACAAGGTAAAACTCTATCCTCCGGTTTGCGTTGCATTGTGTGTTGGGACTTGAGTCTTATAATGGTTTCATTTTTCCAAAAAACATTGCGTTGTTTTATGATTTACCTTTAATTATGCACGACAATCCATTGGAGTAAATCCGTTCCACGTTAGCGGCATGGTCCTTGGATTTGCCTTATTATTATTAGATTAGTTAAGTTAGATTTCTCATACCAGTCCCATGACTGACTCGTAGTTTGTTTCACTTTGCAAACTCGGGGGCCCTCTTTTCCACATGGGCAGTCGAGTAGCTTTTTCCAGATATTTATCTTTTGAGCAGGATGTTGGATTGAATCATAAAGCTGTGTTCAGAGCATAGTTATCTTCCGCTCTATCTATTTTATGGTTTCCGCTGCAATGTATTAAAATATTGTAATTTATCTTCAGCTGTAATATTATTCGATGTACTCTGATATTCTGTACTCTGATGTTACGATAGCATGATGTAATAAAAGACTGTTGTTATTGTTCTGATGTGTTGTAGCCCAAAGTAAGTGTATCTGGCGATTTCCCACAAGGGCTATTTTCGGGTCGTTTCATAAGGACTGTTAGGGTTAGGGATTTCGGTTTTTCTCATTTCCCAACCGCCATAAGCATCTTAGAAAACCCTAACAATGGCCTCCAACATCTAGAATCATCCCTAATCACTTCTTAATCAAGTTTTGGCTTAAACTACATCAAATCAAGGGGAAATAACACCAAATCAGAGTTGGAGCTGTTGTTAGGCATTGGAATTCGACCCATACAGTAGATTATTTTAGTTCTAAAGTTTAATTGTGGCAAAGGTGAGTGATTTGCATTGTTTTTACACTAATTAAGGGTGATTTGTGATAATTAGCGAAATTATGGCTCAGAAAAATCTAGAAAAATTTGTAAAATTCTAAAACATCATTTTATGCCTCTGTTAGAAATTTGGGTTAATTTGGTTAAGTTTTGTTAATCCTATCATTAGTGGTGCTTAAACATGATTAAGGGGAAAATATGGGTTTTGGGTAGGTTTGATCTATTTTAACTTATTGAAATTGTTGTTTTGGTGTTTATGCTTGATTATACATGTTGCTATGACTGTATGGTATGCTTTGTGATTGTCTAGAAGTGTTAGATTGGTCGAAAACACCGTCGAATGGCGTAAACGGCTCGCTGGACAACGTGTAGGAAAATGCAGAGGACCGGATCTGATCGCCACTCCGAACCCGACCCGGTCGTGATACCCGATCCGAACCGCCACGTGGATACTCCGATGCACCACGATCTGATGTTCCATGAACCGCTCGAGAGAAGGAGCCCGACCCAAGCCGCTTCAGCCTGAGCTCCACGATCCGACCTAAGCATGGTGGCACGGCCCGAAGGCACCCGATCTGAACCGATGCACCGTGGATGGACTTGAGAGACTCGACCCGATCCGGAGTGTTTGGGAAGGAGGACCGAACCGCCAGGAGTTGTGGACCCCGACCTAATCCGATAGAGGTAGCTCGACTGATCCGAACCAAGATGCTTGGACTTGAGGCGTGAATCACGATCCGAATTTGAAGTATAAACTGAAGTGAAGAACTGATCCGGAGAAGACCAATAACCCGAGATGCAAAGGTAGTCCAAATGGGAAGTTTGTACTCAGGATCCAGTTGGGAACCAACGAGTTATTTCATGATTGGACTTTGCTGCGGGACATGTGCTAAGGGGTTGTCGATGTCTATGACTTTGGATCACTATGTAGGGGAGATACGTGAACGGATTCAGGGCCACAGTGGCCTAGGTACGACTAAAGAGCTATAGACCAATGAAGTGGGGTCATTTGTAAAGATTTGGTCATTACTCCATGGGGTAGGCTTAGTAGTAGCAGTATTTGTACAAGTCGAACTCCGTCACTACTTCGATGGATCTAGTTATTGACAGTGGTGGACATCGTATGCTTTATGCACTGAGAGAGAGATGTGAGGATGGTTGCAATGATTGATTTGTTTGCTATCATTATGACATGCACACCCCCACCCCATTATCTTTACACCATCTTTTCAGTGGCACCTTAGAGTATTGTACGGTATGTAGTGCTAACTCTTTGGTTGCAAGTCCAGGTTAAGTTATGGTTTAGTATACCTGTTATTGTTCTGTTTAGTTGCTTATTGCTCATACCAGACTTTTTGTCTGACCCAGAGTTTTATGTCTCTTCTTATTACTCTGGGTGCTCTCACGAGCAGACTAGAGACAGGTTAGCTGATGATGCACGAGTAGACGTACCAGAGACGAGCAGGAGGCTTCAACGTATGATACATATATAGATATTCTCCCCATTTCGCTGCTGGTCACTAGTTTGGGCATTAGTAGTGCACCCTTCCTTTCTTTTGTTTAGAGAAAGTAATTTGAAAAGTTGTAATAAATTGTATTTAGACTTCCGCTACTCTGATGTTGATGTTGATTTTAGTTATCAGCTTATGCACAGTCTCGCCTGTTTTATGTCAAGTGCATTATTATTATATTTTGTTCCATGCGCTATGAGACATTCTACAGGTTTTCGATTAGTTCATTCTCTTCTTTCCTTTCCTTGGCGACCGTTCTGTGCTAGTTGGGCATGTCTACAGTGCACTTTCGGAGGAAATGCCGACTGGTGCGGGGCGGACCGTCACACTTGGTATCAGAGCTCTAGGTGTCGTAGTTAACCAAGGGAAGTCACAAGGGAGAGATAGTATACGTATATGAGGGTGCGTATTTGTGATTATTTTGGTTTTCAAAAGTTATATATATACTATTAGTTTAACTAAGGATGAAGTCGCACTGCACTAGCATCACTATGGAGATGGTTAATCGTTTCTCTTTACAGATTGAACGATGACCCGATACGCAAGAGGTGCCGGTAGAGGAGCCAATAATGTTAATGCTGCTGACATAAGGACGATGTTTACTGACCTTATGAGAGAGATGCTTAGGGATGTGCAGAGGGCAGCTCCCAATAGTGGTAATGGTGGGGGTCCAATAGTGCAGGCGCCTAGGGCCGATTTCACCAAGCTGAATAAGGATTATACTAGTCTTGGTGGGAAGCCGTTCCACGGAACGGAATCGGCTATGGATGTTCAGGACTGGTTGGATAGCTGCGAGCGTATCTTCGAAGACTTGGGTATCGAGGATGTGATGAAGAGAAGGCTAGCATCCCGTCAGCTGTAAGGATGGGCAATGAATTGGTGGAATGCTATAAATGCAGCTACTCCCGAAGATCAGATTACTTGGGATCAGTTTAAGGTTCGCTTTAGCGATAAGTTCATTCCGGCTGCTCAGAAGTCAGTGCTGTTTAAGAAATTTTTGGAGCTGAGGCAGAATGGCAGAGCTGTCTCAGAGTATATTGCCGAATTCGACACTTTGTCGAAGTATGGGTTATCTCTTATTGATACTGCCGAGAAGAAGAACGAGAAGTTCATAACTGGCTTGGATCAGTACTGGGGGGAAAGGCTTGTTAACCACATCGATGAGACGTTTGAGTCGATTGTGGGGAAAGCATTGAGGTCCGAGAGTCTTTACCCTAAGTTAAAGACCGAGGTTGCATCTGCGGAGGAGCCAAAGCCGCAAGCGAGCGGTGGAGGCAAGAATGGTTCTCAGAATAAGAGAAAGCAAAATCAGACCAAGGATGGCCAGAAGAAAAAGAATAAGCAAGATGTTGAGTGCTTCAGCTGTGGTAAGAAGGGCCATTATGCCAAAGAGTGTCGGGCCAAGCCAGCGGATAGGAAGTTCTTCAACTGTGGCCAAGTGGGACATCACAAGGACAAGTGTCCGCAACCCCCTAAAGAAAAGCAGATGGTGAAAGCATATGCCCTTAATGCTATTCCTTCTTCGTCGAATGCCGCAACTGCGGCGGAAAAGGGAAAGAATGTCGTTATTCAAGGTATGCTTTCTGTTTATGATGTTCCTGTTAGAGTTTTTTTTGATACCGGGGCTTACAGTTCTTTCATATCTAGTGACCTGGTAGATAGGTTGGGATTGGAGCCCGAAATTGTCGATAGGCCTTTAGTAGTGACGAACCCGATTGGTGGTTCAACTAACCTTAGCATGATTTGTCGTAATTTGGTTTTATCGAGTCATGGATGCATGTTTGGTTGTGATTGCTTTGTTTTGGGCTTTATTGGGTTTGGCATTATTCTGGGAGTCGACTGGCTCCAAAGATACGGGTTGGTAATAGACTGTGAGGGCTTTTTGGTGACAGCTAGAGCGGATGATGGGCGGAGGGTAGTGTTTGGTGGTCTATCCAGTGATGGGGTAATCGCTAGTTTTCTAAATTCCCTCGACATCCTGCATAGTGAGTTGTCAGGGTTGCCCATGGTTGGCCAATATCCGGACGTCTTTGAGGAAGTGACCGGGCTTCCACAACATTGAGAGATTGAGTTCAGTATTGATTTGGTGAAAGATGCCAGACCTATAGTGATGCCACTTCTTTGTATGGAACCAAGGGAGCAGCGAGAGCTCGGGGTGCAAGTCAGTGATCTTTTGAAGAAGGGATTTATCAGAAGGAGTGTTTCTGAATGGGGAGCACCAGTTGTGTTTGCTACCAAGGCGGATGGTTCCCTTCGTTTGTGTGAAGACTACCGCGAGTTGAATAAAGTGATAAGAAAGAATAAGTATCCTCTACTGCGGATAGATGATTTGTTTGATCAGTTGAGTGGCGCGAGAGTATTCTCTCAGTTGGATCTCGCGACAGGTTTTCATTAGCTTAGAGTGGAAGCTGAGAGTATAGCTAAAACGGCATTTTGAACACCGTCTGGATTTTATGAGTGGTTGGTCATGCCAATCGGGCTGACCAATGCCCCAGCATACTTTGTGGATCTTATGAATAGGGTATTCAGAGGTCAGTTGAATAAGTTTGTCCTTGTGTTCGTGGATGATATTTTAGTCTATTCGAGGACAGAGGAAGAACACAAGGAGCATTTAAGAATAGTGATGAAGGTGTTGAGAAAACACCAATTGAAAGCAAAGTTTTGTAAGTGTCACTTCTGGAGGAGGGAAGTGAGATTCTTGGGCCATGTTGTTTTAGAGAATGGTATTGCTGTGGATCCTGCGAAGGTGGCTACGGTACAAGATTGGTCTACGCCCAAGAATGCAATGGACATAAGAAGTTTCTTGGGATTAGCTGGATATTATCATAAGTTTATCCAAGACTTCTCCAAGATAGCAGCACCGTTGACTCAGTTGACCAAGAAGAATCAAGCCTTCGTCTGGGACGAAAGGTGCAAGAATGCATTCAAGAGCCTAAAGGAAAAGTTGACATGTGCACCAGTGTTAGTCATTCCTAAGGGGAATGAAGAAATGACGGTATATACGGATGCATGTGGTACCGGATTAGGTGCTGTATTGATGCAAGGAGGTAGGGTTGTAGCTTATGCAAGCCAGCAACTGAAGCCGCATGAGAAAAGATACCCTACCCATGATTTGGAACTGGCTGCGATCGTATTCGCGTTGAAGATGTGGATACATTATCTCTTGGGAGAAAGATTCGAGTTGGTTACCGATCAAAGTAACTTTTCTCTCAAAAGGATCTAAATTTCCGACAGAAAAGGTGGTTAGAATTCCTGGCTTCCTATGATTTCGACATCGCATATACACCAGGAAAGGGCAACGCGGTGGCTGACGCATTGAGTAGAAGACATGCCAGTATAGGGGCTGTGTTTCTAGAATGGAAGCAACTAGAGTACATCGCTGGGTATGATTTCAGACCAAAGTGCGAATTGGATCCAGAAATGTTAGCAAGTTTGACGATCATACCCACTTTGACTGAGCGGATTGGTTCCAGTCAAAGGAACGATCCTAACCTATTGGAAATCATCTCAAAGTTAAAGATGGGAATCGACGGAGATAGGAACAAGTATGGGCTTGATCGAGATGGATGGCTTAGAAAGAATGGAAGACTAGTTGTACCCAATGTCAATGGATTGAGAGATGAAGCGCTTAGAGAATGTCATCACTCAAAACTGACTATACACCTCGGTGGTAACAAGATGTACCGAGACATGAAGCAGACCTACTACTGGGAAGGGATGAAAAGAGACATTGGGAAGTTTATATCCAAATGCATGAACTGCCAGCTAGTTAAAGCTGGGAAAAAGAAGCCTAGTGGTTTGCTATAACCATTAGAAATTCCAGAATGGAAATGGGAACAAGTGTCAATGGATTTCATTTATGGGTTATCAAGGACTAGAACAGGCCATGATAACATTTGGGTGATTGTGGACCGATTGACCAAAAGTACAAGATTTATACCTGTCAATTCGAATAGAATGGCAGCTAAGTTAGCGAAACTGTATATAAAGTGGGTAGTGAGATTTCATGGAATACCCAAAGGCATTGTGAGCGACCGAGATCCGTTGTTCACTAGTGGATTTTGGAAGAGCTTACAAGAGGCGTTAGGATCAGAACTACATCTCAGTACCGCGTATCATCCTCAAACCGACGGACAGACAGAGAGGGTGAATCAAGTGTTAAAAGATCTCTTGAGAGCTTGCATATTGGATTTTAGTGGATCATGGGATGACCATTTGCATCTAGTAGAGTTTGCATATAATAATTGTTATCAATCCAGTATTGGTATGGCTCCGTTTGAAGCTTTGTACGGAAGACCGTGCAACTCACCGTCATATTGGGTAGAAACTGGTGAGAAGTTTGTGCTTGGACCCGTTGTGATAAGAAAAAATTTCAGACAAGATTAAGGTTATCCAACAGCGAATGAAGGCTGCCCAAGATAGGCAGAAGAGTTATGTTGATAAAAGGAGAAGAGAAATAAAGTTCTCCATTGGCGACTTGGTGTTTATCAATATTTCTCCGTTGAAGAGCGTGATACGATTTGGCAGGAGAGGCAAGTTAGCACCAAGATTTGTGGGTCCATTCCCAGTTATTGAGTAGATTGGGAATTTGGCATATAAAGTTGAATAACCAGAGAAGATGGCAGGAGTTCACAATGTATGTCATGTTTCCCAGTTAAGGGAGTTCGTGTATGACCCAGATGTGACTATTTCACCCGATCAGTTGGATGATATCGAAGTTGAACCCGAGGCGGTTGGGAACCGCAAGCCTATGCATATTGTTAGGAACGATACGAAGCAACTTCGAAGGAAAGCGGTGAAGTTAGTCAAAGTTCAGTGGGGCGAGAATGAGAATGACTGTACTTAGGAGACAGAGGAGAGCATTAGGAAGACGAATCAAGAGCTCTTCGCCTAGTAAGATTTTAACTTCGATTTAGTCTTTCTGCATGCTAGGATAGGCTTGTTTGTTTGTTTTGCATGTTTTATTTTTGTATGTAGCTGGTAGGCATGCGGGATCCTTTGGGTTAAGGAATTTCCGGGATGAAATTCTTAAGAGTGGGAGAGTGTAACGACCCACATTCTACGTATCATAGGATCGTAGAATATTTATTTCTTTCACATACGGAGTCCTATGGTCATGTAACTTTGGGGGACGACTATTGGGGTCATTTCCCATGTTCATGATTTTGCCGATTTTTAAATGACCATTTTGTCCCTGTCTGATCTTGTTCTTGCCATTACTTTTGATTGGAAAGGAGTTTTGACCTGAAACCACTTCCGTTGGCTCTGGATGATGGTTTACAATTCTGTAGAGTGGTCACATTAGCCAAACGGACTTATCGTTTGGGAGATATGGCTGAAACAAGTTTCAGATGGTGAAAAACAGCTTAACTGGGCTTAACCGGGTGATTAACAGCTAGGCCCAAAGGGGGATTTCGGGATCTGAAGTATTTAAGGACTGTTAGGGTTAGGGGTTTTGGTTTTTCTCATTTCCCAGCCGCCATATGCATCTTAGAAAACCCTAACAATGGCCTCCAGCATCTAGAATCATCCCTAATCACTTCTTAATCAAGTTTTGGCTTAAACTACATCAAATCAAGGAGAAATAGCACCGAATCAGAGTTGGAGCTGCTGTTAGGCATTGGAATTCGACCCATGCAGTAGATTATTTCAGTTCTAAAGTTTAATTGTGGCAAAGGTGAGTGATTTGCATTGTTTTTACACTAATTATGGCTAATTAGGGGTGATTAGTGATAATTCGCGAAATTATGGCTCAGAAAAATCTGGAAAAATTTGTAAAATTCTAAAACATCATTTTATGCCTCTGTTAGAAATTTGGGTTAATTTTTTAATCCTATTATTAGTTGTGCTTAAACATGATTAAGGGGAAATATGGGTTTTGGGTAGGTTTGATCCATTTTAACTTATTGAAATTGTTGTTTTGGTGTTTATGGTTGATTATACATGTTGCTATGCTGTATGGTATGCTTTGTGATTGTCTAGAAGTGTTAGATTGGTCGAAAACGCCATCGAATGGCGTAAACAGCTCACTAGACAAAGTGTAGGAAAATGCAGAGGACCGGATCAGATTGCCCCTCCGAACCCGACCCGATCGTGATACCCGATCCGAACTGCCATGTGGAGACTCCGATGCACCACGATCTGATGTTCCATGAACCGCTCGAGAGAAGGAGCCCGACCCGCGCCGCTTCAGCCTGAGCTCCACGATCTGACCTGAGCATGGTGGCACGACCCGAAGGCACCCGATCCGAACTGATGCACCATGGATGGACTTGAGAGACCCGACCCGATCCGGAGTGTTTAGGAAGGAGGACCGAACCGGCAGGAGATGTGGACCCCGATCCGATCCGATGGAGATAGCTCGACCGATCTGAACCAAGATGCTTGAACTTGAGGCGTGAATCACGATCCGAAATTGAAGTATAAACTGAAGCGAAGAACCGATCCGAAGAAGACCAATAACCTGAGATGCAAGGTAGTCCAAGTGGGAAGTTTGTACTCAGGATCCAGTTGAGAACCAATGAGTTAACTTCATGATTGGACTTTGCTGCGGGACGTGTGCTAAGGGGTTGTCGATGTCTATGACTTTGGATCACTATGTAGGGGAGGTACGTAAACGGATTCAGGGCAACAGTGGCCTAGGTAAGACTAAAGAGCTATAGACCAATGAAGTGGGGTCATTTGTAAAGATTTGGTCATGACTCCATGGGGTAGGCTTGGTAGTAGCAGTAGTTGTACAAGTCGAACTCCGTCACTACTTCGATGGGTCTAGTGATTGACAGTGGTGGATACCGTATGCTTTATGCACTGCGGGAGAGATGTGAGGATGGTAGCTATGGTTGATTTGTTTGCCATCATTATGACATGCACACCACCACCCCGTTATCTTTACACCATCTGTTCAGTGGAACCTTAGAGTATTGTAAGGTATGTAGTGCTAACTCTTTGGTTGCAGGTCCCGGTTCAGGTATGGTTTAGTATACCTGTTATTGTTCCGTTTAGCTGCTTATCGCTCATACCAGACTTTTTGTCTGACCCAGAGTTTTATGTCTCTTCTTATTACTCTGGGTGCTCTCACGAGCAGACTAGAGACAGGTTAGCTGGTGATGCACGAGTAGACGTACGGGAGACGAGCAGGAGGCTTCTGCATATGATACATATGTAGATATTCTCCTTGTGTCGCTGCTGGTCACTAGTTTGGGCATTAATAGTGCACCCTTCCTTTCTTTTGTTTAGAGATAGTAATTTGAAAAGTTGTAATAAGTTGTATTTAGACTTCCACTACTCTGATGTTGATGTTGGTTTTAGTTATCAGCTTATGCACTGTCTCGCCTGTTTTATGTCAAGTACATTATTATTATATTTTGTTCCATTCGCTATGAGACATTCTACAGGTTTTCGATTAGTCCATTCTCTTTTTTCCTTTCCATGCCGACCGTTCTGTGCAGTTGGGCATGTTTACAGCACACTTTCGGAGGAAATGCCGGCTGGTGCGGGGCGGGCCGTCACAAGATCACTCTTTTAATTTGAATGCCACATCGTCGTACCCGTCAAATCACAAATTGATTTCCCAAAAAATACCACGACTATATGCTAAGAGAAACGAATTCCTCCGCCACCAATGTAAATACGTTTGAAACAATCAACTTACGCGATTGTAACAACCCGTAAAATGCGAGCCAGTTTGAAAATTTTATTTTGGCAATTTTAGCGGATTTTGAAAATTTAAAATAGATTATTTTAAATAATATCGACGAGAAATTTAGTTGAATAGAATTCGAACGTATATATTATATGCGTCGTCGTTAGAATATAAATAATTATATATAATTATAAATAGAATTGAAAATGGCGCGGTAGTTCGATAATTCGATTTCAAACTTCAATTGAATGTACCAGGTGCAAAACAATCCGGATTTTAGTGAAACCAAAAATAATGGAATCTAATAGTGAATATCTTTCCAACGAATCCGAAAAATCAAAAGTTCGTAGCGGGAATCAAAAGAAATGTCCAGTTGAAAATTCTGAATAGTCGCTATGGAATTCAGGCCCTTAAAAATGGACATTTTGCAAACGACCTCGGATTTCGACGAAACCACTTTTGTTGGGTCCGTGATGTTAAGTTATTACTAGATTCCAAATTTCATAATTTTTCGAATCAATATGTGAGCGTGGCAAAGGAAAACGCGTTTGACCAGTTTCAGTTGATTTTAATCGACTGGAAAATGGCCATTTTTCTAACGATCTCAGAATTCGACGAAACTAGTTTTGTTAGGACCGTATCGTCAATACGAAGCTGGAAAATATTTTTCTGGAATTTTTAAAGTTAGTATGTGACCCCGGTAATTTGAAATGTACGTTTAAAATTCAATATAGTGATTTAAATGAAAATTCAAAAGGAAATTGATTGTAACGATCAAATCAGCTTGCGATACATATCCCATTGTGTTCGGAATGGGGGTAATACGCTATGGACGACAGGCGGTGGGCCTCGTTTCGAGGTCGTATGAAAAAGTCAACTTTAGGTTGAATTAAATAATAATAAAATAAAAAAATTAAAAAAAAACCCTTTCTCCTTTATACTTCTGGCCCCTCCCCCTTTCTTTTCGAAAACGAATTCTCAGTATAAAAAAAAAAAAGACGAAATCGAAATCGCCCCCCCCCCCCCCCCCCACGCCTCCGCCGGTGGCAGAGCCACCATCACCGCCGCCTTCCCCCATGTCCGCGCCATCCCCCTCCGCTCGATTCTCTCTCTCCTTCCTCCTACCTGCGCGAAGACCCTCAGGCCCCCCACCTCCCACCGCCGTTCGTCGAACCTCACCACCGGAGGTGTCCCCCCCCCCCTTTCTTCCCCCTCCGCCGACGCTTCCCCCCCCCCCTTCCACTGACGAACAAGCATAGCCCCCCCCTCCTGTAAGTTTTTCTTATTTGTTTAAATTATTTTTATGTTAGTAAAATCTGTTTTTTTTTAGTTAGGTTAAAACTGTTTTTTTTAGTTAGGTTAAAACAGAATTTTAGTTAGGTTAAAACAGAATTTTATTTTAGGTTAAAACTGAATTTTTTTTTTTTAGTATAAAACTGATTTAGTTTAAAAGTAAAAACCTGATTTTTAAATATTGAGCTTTAAAGTAAAAACCTGATTTTTAAATATTGAGCTTTGAAGTAAAAGACCTGATTTTTATATATTGAACTTTAAACTAAAAATTCGATTTTTATATATTGAACTTTGAACTAAAAATTCGATTTTTATATATTGAACTTTAAACTAAAAATTCGATTTTTATATATTGAACTTTGAACTAAAAATTCGATTTTTATATATTGAATAGCGAAGTCAAAATTCGATTTTTACATATGTAGAGGATACGGGCAACGAAGATGACGAAGATGCGATAGCAATGAAGATTTCTATCAATGAAGTGCCGTGGAGCTTGGATAGCTATCGGTGAGAATTTCTCACCTTTCAATTTCTTTTCTAATTATATATATATATACTAGGATGCAGACGGTGCTTAGTAGCACCCGACACAATCGTCCACAGACCATGGACTTGTTTGTTTGGTTGCATAGATTAGTTGAATTATTTGTTTGAATTGAATTGTTTGGTGAGATGAAATTGATTTGATTGATGTGTGAATGGCGTGGGCCTTCACTAGACCGGGGATAAGGCTAGGCCTTGTCCCGTTTCTAGTATCGTGCCGTTATGCCGCCGAAATTTTCTAAAATATGTTAGAAAATAAAAATATCATTTTATTGTGTAAATGAATAATAGAAATTCATATGTTGGAATAAAATGTTTTATCGTTAAAAATATAATTTTTAACGTGAATATGAATATAGTGAAAGTGAATAAATAAATATTCATTTACAAACCAGACGGTTTGTTTATGTACACTTATTTGAAGGACATTGATTGGGTCGATAAATTTTACACATCGCCCAACTGCACAAATAAAATATTTGTTTGATTGTTTGAAACCCCACACGGGTGTTGGGATGAAATTTGAAGTTCACTTATCCTGATTGATTAAATATGTCGATCGATTGATTGACAGGCTGTCATAAGCGTTGAATATCTATATTTGATGCTTATACAGTGTAGTGCACTTTGGTTGATTGTTGATTATTTTTCAATGCTATTATATACATGTGTTGTATGGAAATCCATATAATTAACTTTATATGGTAATTGATTGGGCCTCATTCCAATTTGAAAAATAAAGAATATTATAAAATAAAAGTTCATGTGTTGACAGTACTCATTCATTGAGATTGGTCATGTGTTGAACGAAATATTTTAGTAATAAAATTTACATCTTTATCATTATAAAATAAAAGTTCATGTGTTGACAGTACTCATTCATTGAGATTGGTCATGTGTTGAACGAAATATTTTAGTAATAAAATTTATTTTGAAAAAGAAATATCTGAAACAGAATATTTGAAAATAGAAATTTATGAAGCCGTGTTGATTAGATTGACGCCATTTTGACGTGAACGATATTTATAATTGAATTGAAAACGATTTCGAAATGAATTGAATTGAAAACGATTTCAAAATGAATTGAATTGAAAACGAATTCGAATTGAATTGAAAACGAATTCGAATTGAATTGAAAACGATTTCGAAATGAATTGAATTGAAAACCATTTCGAAATGAATTGAATTGAAAATGAATTCAAATTGAATTGAAAGCGAATTGAAATGAATTCAAATTGAATTGAAATTTGAATTGAACAGAAATGAATTTTAAAACGAATTTATAAAGAAGAATTCAATTTTGATTTGAATTGAAATGGAAATTGAAATTGCTTTTGAAACGAATTTAAAACTATTTATATAATTCGTTTTAAATAGAAATCGACGAAATATATATTATATATATTATATATATAATATAATGGCCTGAATAGAACGCGCCGCGCCGCGGCAGTTCGTGAATTTCGACCATTTATTTCAAACGGACATTGCGGGAGATCCGACCGTCGGATTCTCCTAAAACCGGAACCGTTGGGTTCGTATCGAAAAGAGCTTTCTAATGAATGTTAGAAATTTGAAATCTAACGGTTGGATTTGGAGTTACGTCCAAATCAAATTCGAAAAAGGTCGCTGTAAGTGCAGTTCGATGGCCATCGTTGGAAATCGACTGTACGGGCCTTGATAAAATTATTAAAAATAGTAATAATTCGTGTAAAATCATAAGAAATGATTTGGAAAGAATTGGGATGAAAAACTCCATATTTGAAAAGATAAAAATAGATTTTTATCGAAATGAACTAGTTTTGAACTAGAATTATAATTCTATTTATTTTTAAATAAATAAATTGAATTCGAAAAGGGTTTTAAAAATAACCAAAATTTCCAATGATTGCATTGGAGTGGATTTGAATCGAAATTGTCTTCGGAATATTTCGATGTTGGAATTCGTGATTATACAGGTGTTGTTATGGAAATTTGAAAGATATATATTGATATCGTTATTTCCAATACGACATTTGTGAGTCGTAGAATTCGATATTGAATATAAGCCGATATATTTTCTATTCAGAGCCTTGTATTGAATATCGAATGTGATTTGGGTTTGTCGTGAATGGTGTCTTCACTAACACTATTCTTGAACCCAGTTGAGAAAAGATTAAATCTTTTTATTTAGATTTAATGAAGTGTACCAATTAAATAATATTTAATTGGAATTGAATTGATATTGATTTTTGGGTTTATCGTGAACAGTGTTTTAAATAACACTTGTTCTTTAACCCGATAATTAATGGAATGTGATTTGGGTTTGTCGTGAATGGTGTCTTCACTAACACTATTCTTGAACCCAGTTGAGAAAAGATTAAATCTTTTTATTTAGATTTAATGAAGTGTACCAATTAAATAATATTTAATTGGAATTGAATTGATATTGATTTTTGGGTTTATCGTGAACAGTGTTTTAAATAACACTTGTTCTTTAACCAGATAATTAATGGAATGTGATTTGGGTTTGTCGTGAATGGTGTCTTCACTAACACTATTCTTGAACCCAGTTGAGAAAAGATTAAATCTTTTTATTTAGATTTAATGAAGTGTACCAATTAAATAATATTTAATTAGAATTGAATTGATATTGATTTTTGGGTTTATCGTGAACAGTGTTTTAAATAACACTTGTTCTTTAACCCGATAATTAATGGAATGTGATTTGGGTTTGTCGTGAATGGTGTCTTCACTAACACTATTCTTGAACCCAGTTGAGAAAAGATTAAATCTTTTTATTTAGATTTAATGAAGTGTACCAATTAAATGATATTTAATTGGAATTGAATTGATATTGATTTTTGGGTTTATCGTGAACAGTGTTTTAAATAACACTTATTCTTTAACCCGATAATTAATGAATGTGACTTTGGGTTTATCGTGAACCGTGTTTTAAATGACACGGATTCTTTAACCCAGTTAACGATTAAAACTAAGTGGAGTTTTAATGAATCTTTAATTAGATTGAAATGATCGAAAATGGAGTATCACCAGTTTTGCTCCAGGCGATAGTTAAATCTTTAATTAGATTTGAACGTGAAATGGTAATTGAATTTACCGATAACACTGTGGTGTTAGATATGAAGTATTACCAGTTTTACTTCATGGGATGAATAGGTTGGGATTGGGAAATTAAAACAAATGATTACTTCGGTAAGGTTCGCTAATCCCGACTAGTTTGAATTGATATTCAAAAATAGATTAAAGAATAAATTCAAGGATTTATCTTTGATAAAATTTATGGGAACCTTTCCCTATGAATGTGAAATTTAGAAACTAACTGTCGGTTAGCCAAGCAGAATGGTTTTCTGGATATTGATCTGATGTTGGTTTCGGCCTTCGGGGTTAATATTTGGGAAATTATTCTCTTGATTAATTTACGGTTAGTGACTAATGAATTGGAATGAGGCGTATGTTGTGTTTGTGTAACACTTTTATAAAATATACGCGAGTTATTCGGGAAGACCGGGTTTATCCCATTCTGAATAACTGATACGACGATAAGTCGAAGATGAAGACGATGGTCGAAGACCGGAAGTCTTCACGTCGTTTGGGTGATAACTGATGATCTTGATTGGGCTGTACACCCAAGAAGATGGAAACAGTTAGTGATCGTCCAGACGTACTTGGAGATCGATGGATAGGCGGGGTACTAGGTGCCTCCGGTTTCGTTCAGACCCAGAACGGACTTGTAAATGGACTGTGTGTCTGACATCGGATTTCATTCTGTGTGACTGATATCGGTTGCATAGGATGGTTTGCCTGTGTGGCATGCTAAGATGCAAATGATCAAGGCTTCTGTTGAAAAGCAAAGTCTTGTGGTTGATGATCAAAGCACGGCCTTTGTGGCGTAGCTTTGTGTAACGTTTACCTCGCGTGTTTCACACCAGGTATGAACCAAAAACGGGAGACGGACCTCAGGGAGGGCATGCGTTTCCTTCTAGCTAAAAAGTGGCGTCAGTGGTTTTACACGCCCTGACGAGTTTGACTTATGTGGTTGTTGCTGTTGCGAGGCGCCTCGGATTGATCGGTCGTTCTCGAACCGATGGAGTCATTTGTTGGCTCATTGACACCCCAAAGGGTGGGGAAACGCAGTGTTCAGGCATTTTAATCCACATCGGTGGACCGGCCCTGACGATCCAAGGGTCACTCGAGCTCTGATCCTGAGACACGGGCTAGAGCGTCTCGAATCGGTTGAGGACTATCTTTTGCCTCGGTTCATAGATGGAAATCCAATTTCCAAATACGTGACTTTGCGGTTTTATTTGTAAACCTATATATGGCGACATGATATATGGTACCCATGCCGCCTATGATTGATACTTATGATTCAAAGTTGTTTTATACACTATGCACTTATAATAGTATCAAATGATTTGTTTTAAACGTATCAAGCATTCCTTGGCTGTTATAAGGGAAAACCCTATCCCCCGGCTTGCGTTGCATTGTGTGATAGGACCTGGGTCTTATAACAGCTTCATTTTTCTTTATTTAGCATTGCGCTGTTTGTTTTATGCACTGGTATTCTTGGGAGGAAACCCGTTCCGTGTTATACGGCGTGGTCCCTTGATTTACCTAGCTTTAAAAATAAAGATTAACTGTTTTCGTTCTCACACCAGTCACATGACTGACCTGGAGTTTATTGTTATAACCTAAACTCTGGGTGCCCTTATTTTCGACACGGGCAGCTAGTAGTTTTGGTTTTGCAGATTTATATTCACAGGATCCTGGTTTACAGCTGGAATGATATTCGGAAAGCTTTGTATCCGTATATCCCTTCTAGTTGTGTATTGTATTATTTTCCGCTGCTATGTATTTAAATGTAATTTAAATCTCTGATATTTCTGTGTAATATTTATTCATACTCTGTATATTCTTGTAATCTGGTGCATTGTTGTAATATACAATGAAATGTTCTTCTGTATATGTTCTGTTGTGGCTTGTTCTCAAACGATAGGGCGTTTCGAACGGACTGGATCGGTTTAGCGACTGGTTCGGACCGAGCGAAATTCCTTGTCGTCACAGTTGGTATCAGAGCTTTGGTTTACAAAGCTAGATAACAAGACACATTAGAACCATACGAAAGAATTCATCAGATATTGGATTAGTAATATCCAATGAGAATGACTCGTTAGAGATAGGATCAGTAGTATCCTAGAACGGGTGTGAAGAGTATATTTTTCTAATGAAAACAAACTTTTGTTTTGAAAATTTAAATCAATTATTCGTATTTGATTATCCATTTGTATTGATGTGGACAATCCAGTATATATAGATTTTGCGTATACGTCTGATCCGCGTGTATTCGAAATTTTAATATATTGGATAGATATAGCATCACACTCTAGTCGCCCGAAGATGGTACTGATGATTGTCATGACATCATTATTATTTATGTTCGTGTCTCGAAGGTGTGATTTTCTATATATTTCCATTAGGCTGGTGTGAGAACCCAAAACTTATATATAGCTAGAATTCATCGTTGTGATTTGGCATCAAAAACATGATTTTTGTATATATATCAAATTATGAATTTGAAACGTTAAATTCACTAATTGATTGATGTTTGTGTTGTTTGTTAAATTGTTTGATAATTTTTAACCAATTAGCCTGATTGAATCATATATTGACTTATATTGAAAATTGGTCGCATTTGCTTGCATATACATATATATCATTGAACAGGTCATAGCAAGGAGGCTAGAGCCAGAGAATAAAATTTGTTTGCCCGACAAATAGGTACATGTTTACTACATAATTTCCTGTTTTGTTTGGGTGATGATGATTTTGTGAGCCTATTGGCTAGCCGCTTGGCTTTTTCTTTTTCTTTTTGAGATCTGAAGGACCGGGGAAGCTATTTGAAATTCCCCGATGCTCCCGGTGCAGGGGAGGTTATGGCGAAATTTTTCAAAAATTTAGGGTGTTAGCCAAATTTTTAAAATTTTAGAAAATTCTCAGAAACTGAAAAGTTAGAGAATGGAAGCCTGATCGAGCGTAGGGTTGAATAATCAAACCACTTTCGACTTTGTTCCTTTTCGGGGACGAAAAGTTTTAAGTGGGGGAGATTGTAACAACCCGTAAAATGCGAGCCAGTTTGAAAATTTTATTTTGGCAATTTTAGCGGATTTTGAAAATTTAAAATAGATTATTTTAAATAATATCGACGAGAAATTTAGTTGAATAGAATTCGAACGTATATATTATATGCGTCGTCGTTAGAATATAAATAATTATATATAATTATAAATAGAATTGAAAATGGCGCGGTAGTTCGATAATTCGATTTCAAACTTCAATTGAATGTACCGGGTGCAAAACAATCCGGATTTTAGTGAAACCAAAAATAATGGAATCTAATAGTGAATATCTTTCCAACGAATCCGAAAAATCAAAAGTTCGTAGCGGGAATCAAAAGAAATGTCCAGTTGAAAATTCTGAATAGTCGCTATGAAATTCAGGCCCTTAAAAATGGACATTTTGCAAACGACCTCGGATTTCGACGAAACCACTTTTGTTGGGTCCGTGATGTTAAGTTATTGCTAGATTCCAAATTTCATAATTTTTCGAATCAATATGTGAGCGTGGCAAAGGAAAACGCGTTTGACCAGTTTCAGTTAATTTTAATCGACTGGAAAATGGCCATTTTTCTAACGATCTCAGAATTCGACGAAACTAGTTTTGTTAGGACCGTATCGTCAATACGAAGCTGGAAAATATTTTTCTGGAATTTTTAAAGTTAGTATGTGACCCCGGTAATTTGAAATGTACGTTTAAAATTCAATATAGTGATTTAAATGAAAATTCAAAAGGAAATTGATTGTAACGATCAAATCAGCTTGCGATACATATCCCATTGTGTTCGGAATGGGGGTAATACGCTATGGATGACAGGCGGTGGGCCTCGTTTCGAGGTCGTATGAAAAAGTCAACTTTAGGTTGAATTAAATAATAATAAAATAAAAAAAAACCCTTTCTCCTTTATACTTCTGGCCCCTCCCCCTTTCTTTTCGAAAACGAATTCTCAGTATAAAAAAAAAAAAAGAAGACGAAATCGAAATCCCCCCCCCCCACGCCTCCGCCGGTGGCAGAGCCACCATCACCGCCGCCTTCCCCCATGTCCGCGCCATCCCCCTCCGCTCGATTCTCTCTCTCCTTCCTCCTACCTGCGCGAAGACCCTCAGGCCCCCCACCTCCCACCGCCGTTCGTCGAACCTCACCACCGGAGGCGTCCCCCCCCCCTTTCTTCCCCCTCCGCCGACGCTTTTTCCCCCCCCCCTTCCACTGACGAACAAGCATAGCCCCCCCCTCCTGTAAGTTTTTCTTATTTGTTTAAATTATTTTTATGTTAGTAAAATCTGTTTTTTTTACTTAGGTTAAAACTGTTTTTTTTAGTTAGGTTAAAACAGAATTTTAGTTAGGTTAAAACAGAATTTTATTTTAGGTTAAAACTGAATTTTTTTTTTTTTTTTTAGTATAAAACTGATTTAGTTTAAAAGTAAAAACCTGATTTTTAAATATTGAGCTTTAAAGTAAAAACCTGTTTTTAAATATTGAGCTTTGAAGTAAAAAACCTGATTTTTATATATTGAACTTTAAACTAAAAATTCGATTTTTATATATTGAACTTTGAACTAAAAATTCGATTTTTATATATTGAACTTTAAACTAAAAATTCGATTTTTATATATTGAACTTTGAACTAAAAATTCGATTTTTATATATTGAATAGCGAAGTCAAAATTCGATTTTTACATATGTAGAGGATACGGGCAACGAAGATGACGAAGATGCGATAGCAATGAAGATTTCTATCAATGAAGTGCCGTGGAGCTTGGATAGCTATCGGTGAGAATTTCTCACCTTTCAATTTCTTTTCTAATTATATATATATATATACTAGGATGCAGACGGTGCTTAGTAGCACCCGACACAATCGTCCACAGACCATGGACTTGTTTGTTTGGTTGCATAGATTAGTTGAATTATTTGTTTGAATTGAATTGTTTGGTGAGATGAAATTGATTTGATTGATGTGTGAATGGCGTGGGCCTTCACTAGACCGGGGATAAGGCTAGGCCTTGTCCCGTTTCTAGTATCGTGCCGTTATGCCGCCGAAATTTTCTAAAATATGTTAGAAAATAAAAATATCATTTTATTGTGTAAATGAATAATAGAAATTCATATGTTGGAATAAAATGTTTTATCGTTAAAAATATAATTTTTAACGTGAATATGAATATAGTGAAAGTGAATAAATAAATATTCATTTACAAACCAGACGGTTTGTTTATGTACACTTATTTGAAGGACATTGATTGGGTCGATAAATTTTACACATCGCCCAACTGCACAAATAAAATATTTGTTTGATTGTTTGAAACCCCACACGGGTGTTGGGATGAAATTTGAAGTTCACTTATCCTGATTGATTAAATATGTCGATCGATTGATTGACAGGCTGTCATAAGCGTTGAATATCTATATTTGATGCTTATACAGTGTAGTGCACTTTGGTTGATTGTTGATTATTTTTCAATGCTATTATATACATGTGTTGTATGGAAATCCATATAATTAACTTTATATGGTAATTGATTGGGCCTCATTCCAATTTGAAAAATAAAGAATATTATAAAATAAAAGTTCATGTGTTGACAGTACTCATTCATTGAGATTGGTCATGTGTTGAACGAAATATTTTAGTAATAAAATTTACATCTTTATCATTATAAAATAAAAGTTCATGTGTTGACAGTACTCATTCATTGAGATTGGTCATGTGTTGAACGAAATATTTTAGTAATAAAATTTATTTTGAAAAAGAAATATCTGAAACAGAATATTTGAAAATAGAAATTTATGAAGCCGTGTTGATTAGATTGACGCCATTTTGACGTGAACGATATTTATAATTGAATTGAAAACGATTTCGAAATGAATTGAATTGAAAACGATTTCAAAATGAATTGAATTGAAAACGAATTCGAATTGAATTGAAAACGAATTCGAATTGAATTGAAAACGATTTCGAAATGAATTGAATTGAAAACCATTTCGAAATGAATTGAATTGAAAATGAATTCAAATTGAATTGAAAGCGAATTGAAATGAATTCAAATTGAATTGAAATTTGAATTGAATAGAAATGAATTTTAAAACGAATTTATAAAGAAGAATTCAATTTTGATTTGAATTGAAATGGAAATTGAAATTGCTTTTGAAACGAATTTAAAACTATTTATATAATTCGTTTTAAATAGAAATCGACGAAATATATATTATATATATTATATATATAATATAATGGCCTGAATAGAACGCGCCGCGCCGCGGCAGTTCGTGAATTTCGACCATTTATTTCAAACGGACATTGCGGGAGATCCGACCGTCGGATTCTCCTAAAACCGGAACCGTTGGGTTCGTATCGAAAAGAGCTTTCTAATGAATGTTAGAAATTTGAAATCTAACGGTTGGATTTGGAGTTACGTCCAAATCAAATTCGAAAAAGGTCGCTGTAAGTGCAGTTCGATGGCCATCGTTGGAAATCGACTGTACGGGCCTTGATAAAATTATTAAAAATAGTAATAATTCGTGTAAAATCATAAGAAATGATTTGGAAAGAATTGGGATGAAAAACTCCATATTTGAAAAGATAAAAATAGATTTTTATCGAAATGAACTAGTTTTGAACTAGAATTATAATTCTATTTATTTTTAAATAAATAAATTGAATTCGAAAAGGGTTTTAAAAATAACCAAAATTTCCAATGATTGCATTGGAGTGGATTTGAATCGAAATTGTCTTCGGAATATTTCGATGTTGGAATTCGTGATTATACAGGTGTTGTTATGGAAATTTGAAAGATATATATTGATATCGTTATTTCCAATACGACATTTGTGAGTCGTAGAATTCGATATTGAATATAAGCCGATATATTTTCTATTCAGAGCCTTGTATTGAATATCGAATGTGATTTGGGTTTGTCGTGAATGGTGTCTTCACTAACACTATTCTTGAACCCAGTTGAGAAAAGATTAAATCTTTTTATTTAGATTTAATGAAGTGTACCAATTAAATAATATTTAATTGGAATTGAATTGATATTGATTTTTGGGTTTATCGTGAACAGTGTTTTAAATAACACTTGTTCTTTAACCCGATAATTAATGGAATGTGATTTGGGTTTGTCGTGAATGGTGTCTTCACTAACACTATTCTTGAACCCAGTTGAGAAAAGATTAAATCTTTTTATTTAGATTTAATGAAGTGTACCAATTAAATAATATTTAATTGGAATTGAATTGATATTGATTTTTGGGTTTATCGTGAACAGTGTTTTAAATAACACTTGTTCTTTAACCCGATAATTAATGGAATGTGATTTGGGTTTGTCGTGAATGGTGTCTTCACTAACACTATTCTTGAACCCAGTTGAGAAAAGATTAAATCTTTTTATTTAGATTTAATGAAGTGTACCAATTAAATAATATTTAATTGGAATTGAATTGATATTGATTTTTGGGTTTATCGTGAACAGTGTTTTAAATAACACTTGTTCTTTAACCCGATAATTAATGGAATGTGATTTGGGTTTGTCGTGAATGGTGTCTTCACTAACACTATTCTTGAACCCAGTTGAGAAAAGATTAAATCTTTTTATTTAGATTTAATGAAGTGTACCAATTAAATGATATTTAATTGGAATTGAATTGATATTGATTTTTGGGTTTATCGTGAACAGTGTTTTAAATAACACTTATTCTTTAACCCGATAATTAATGAATATGACTTTGGGTTTATCGTGAACCGTGTTTTAAATGACACGGATTCTTTAACCCAGTTAACGATCAAAACTAAGTGGAGTTTTAATGAATCTTTAATTAGATTGAAATGATCGAAAATGGAGTATCACCAGTTTTGCTCCAGGCGATAGTTAAATCTTTAATTAGATTTGAACGTGAAATGGTAATTGAATTTACCGATAACACTGTGGTGTTAGATATGAAGTATTACCAGTTTTACTTCATGGGATGAATAGGTTGGGATTGGGAAATTAAAACAAATGATTACTTCGGTAAGGTTCGCTAATCCCGACTAGTTTGAATTGATATTCAAAAATAGATTAAAGAATAAATTCAAGGATTTATCTTTGATAAAATTTATGGGAACCTTTCCCTATGAATGTGAAATTTAGAAACTAACTGTCGGTTAGCCAAGCAGAATGGTTTTCTGGATATTGATCTGATGTTGGTTTCGGCCTTCGGGGTTAATATTTGGGAAATTATTCTCTTGATTAATTTACGGTTAGTGACTAATGAATTGGAATGAGGCGTATGTTGTGTTTGTGTAACACTTTTATAAAATATACGCGAGTTATTCGGGAAGACCGGGTTTATCCCATTCTGAATAACTGATACGACGATAAGTCGAAGATGAAGACGATGGTCGAAGACCGGAAGTCTTCACGTCGTTTGGGTGATAACTGATGATCTTGATTGGGCTGTACACCCAAGAAGATGGAAACAGTTAGTGATCGTCCAGACGTACTTGGAGATCGATGGATAGGCGGGGTACTAGGTGCCTCCGGTTTCGTTCAGACCCAGAACGGACTTGTAAATGGACTGTTTGTCTGACATCGGATTTCATTATGTGTGACTGATATCGGTTGCATAGGATGGTTTGCCTGTGTGGCATGCTAAGATGCAAATGATCAAGGCTTCTGTTGAAAAGCAAAGTCTTGTGGTTGATGATCAAAGCACGGCCTTTGTGGCGTAGCTTTGTGTAACGTTTACCTCGCGTGTTTCACACCAGGTATGAACCAAAAACGGGAGACGGACCTCAGGGAGGGCATGCGTTTCCTTCTAGGTAAAAAGTGGCGTCAGTGGTTTTACACGCCCTGACGAGTTTGACTTATGTGGTTGTTGCTGTTGCGAGGCGCCTCGGATTGATCGGTCGTTCTCGAACCGATGGAGTCATTTGTTGGCTCATTGACACCCCAAAGGGTGGGGAAACGCAGTGTTCAGGCATTTTAATCCACATCGGTGGACCGGCCCTGACGATCCAAGGGTCACTCGAGCTCTGATCCTGAGACACGGGCTAGAGCGTCTCGAATCGGTTGAGGACTATCTTTTGCCTCGGTTCATAGATGGAAATCCAATTTCCAAATACGTGACTTTGCGGTTTTATTTGTAAACCTATATATGGCGACATGATATATGGTACCCATGCCGCCTATGATTGATACTTATGATTCAAAGTTGTTTTATACACTATGCACTTATAATAGTATCAAATGATTTGTTTTAAACGTATCAAGCATTCCTTGGCTGTTATAAGGGAAAACCCTATCCCCCGGCTTGCGTTGCATTGTGTGATAGGACCTGGGTCTTATAACAGCTTCATTTTTCTTTATTTAGCATTGCGCTGTTTGTTTTATGCACCGGTATTCTTGGGAGGAAACCCGTTCCGTGTTATACGGCGTGGTCCCTTGATTTACCTAGCTTTAAAAATAAAGATTAACTGTTTTCGTTCTCACACCAGTCACATGACTGACCTGGAGTTTATTGTTATAACCTAAACTCTGGGTGCCCTTATTTTCGACACGGGCAGCTAGTAGTTTTGGTTTTGCAGATTTATATTCACAGGATCCTGGTTTACAGCTGGAATGATATCCGGAAAGCTTTGTATCCGTATATCCCTTCTAGTTGTGTATTGTATTATTTTCCGCTGCTATGTATTTAAATGTAATTTAAATCTCTGATATTTCTGTGTAATATTTATTCATACTCTGTATATTCTTGTAATCTGGTGCATTGTTGTAATATACAATGAAATGTTCTTCTGTATATGTTCTGTTGTGGCTTGTTCTCAAACGATAGGGCGTTTCGAACGGACTGGATCGGTTTAGCGACTGGTTCGGACCGAGCGAAATTCCTTGTCGTCACAGCGATCTAACAGATATACTCTGTCAGACGTTCGTCCATTCAAGTTGTCCTGGGACTGGACAAACCGAAGGCACTATCCAGTACATCCATCATAGGCAATCTCTACCTAAGATTTATACAATAGCCCTTGCACTTTACTCCGTCTTCAATATATTCAGCATACTTGGTTTGCAACACTTATGCCAATACGGAGTGGTTCTTCAGATAATAATCCAACCGGTCTCTCCATATTAACAACGTTAAAATTGTCAAAAACTTTGATAGTCGGTGATTTAACTATCAAACGAAAACATGTCTGTGTACAAACAACAAATCTTATTTCCAAATGGAATTTCTATTGATCAATCATCATATATATATATATATCCTTATTTTCTATATTTAGAAACTATATGTTATTAATATTGGAAAACATTTCCATTGTTTATTTACATATCAACAGAACATTTCATTTTCTATGCTTAGAAAATATCTCTGGTTATATTTGGAAAACGTTTCCTAAACTTATTTATGTGGATTTCAAATGAATGTTGTATAAACATTGTTACGACCGCTCAATCCATAAATCGTTTATCTCTAATTAACATTCGCTACCGAACCTCAACTATTTCATAGTTAAGTAAGGAAGTCAATCATGTTGGGGTATAATTACCTCTCAGACCTTAACTGAACAACGTTCTAAACCTTGAAATAGACAAAGCTCACCGCTCCAATTTCTAAAATCATTTTCTTACGCAAATTCTCGGATTCAGATTATGAATCCACTTCTTTTATGAAAAACATTTATTATAACGCTAACATTGTAAACCCTACTTCTGGAATATCTAACTTAACATCTAACTTTTTATTTCTTACTTTGAATAATTAACCTACTCTAATTTATTTATGAATAAACAAATCTTGATTTAAAAACCGAAAAGTAAATAATACTTTCCCGAATTCGATATAATTGAATTCGACGTATAACTCCCTTTCGAGTAAATCTTTATTTGATTAACTCTCCTTCTAATAACTAATATTCGATTAACTCTCTTCGAATAGATTATATTCGATTATCTCTTTTCGAATAGATTATATTCAATTATCTCTTTTTGAATATATTATACTCAATTATCTCTTTTCTAATAGATTATATCTCTTTTCTTGAATAACTCATATTCAATTAATTCACTTTCGAATAAATTACATTCGATTAATTCCTTTACGAATAAACTAAATTCGATTAACTCCTATCTTCGAATAACTATGTTCGATTAACTCTTTTCTAACTAACTCTATTCAATTTACTAATACTCGACTAACTCTTAACTTGATTTACTCTATTTGAATAACTCTAGTTCGATTTAACTCTAATCGATTAACTCAAATTGATTAACTCTAACTGGTTAACCCTATCCAATTTACTCTTCGTCCATATTTAGTTTGAAATATCGATTAACTCTAAGTGGTTAACTCTAATCGATTAACTCTAATCGATTAACTCAAATTGATTAACTCTAACTGGTTAACTCTAACTGATTAACTCTAACTAGTTAACCCTATCCAATTTACTCTTCGTCCATATTCAGTTTGAAATATCGATGTTGAAATCGATTCTTACTTCTCTATATAAGTCCTGACTAAAATATTCTATTTATCCAAAGATAAATAATTTATTTAATTTATAAAACCTTATTTATAAATTAATCTTCTTACTTTATCTGTTAAAACAGATTTCTCTTAAATATTCACTTTGAATTCATATTCTGTTATGCCCGTGTGCGAAGCACGGGTCTAAACCTTCCTAGTGCAAAATTCTCTTTTTATACTATTCTATTCATTTTTCATGTATTTTCTTTTATAATCTATTTATTTTCTAAATAAATATTTCCTTTATAATTCTATTTATTTCTAAATAAATATTCCTTTTATAATCTATTTATTTTCTAAATAAATATTTCCCTTTCAATTCAATTTATTTAACAAATAAATATTCTTTTATCTTTCTATTTATTTTACAAATAAATATTCCTTTTATATAATTCTATTTATTTCATAAGTAAATATTTCTTTTATAAAATCCTATTTGTTTCTTAAATAAATATTCCATTTCAATTCTATTTATTTAGCAAATAAATATTCTTTCCATTTCTATTTATTTAACAAATAAAAATTCCTTTTATAAAATTCCCTGATTTTATAATTATTTCCGTTTATAAAACCCTTTTCCTTTTATATATAAAATCCATTGATTTTATATAAATAATTCATTTTCAAAATACACTTTGGAAATCCCCTTTTCTACATCCCAGCATTTCTTACGGTATTTTATATATCCAAATAACAATGATCGATATCATTCAACATGTGTAATCAACACAGATTATATATCACATCATATATTACAATATATGAAAAATGGTAAAATAAATGTTGTGGGATCCAATTGGATCCCTCAAACCTGTTTCCCTGCATCATAGATGTTAAACAATATAATTAACATCGATTTCATTTCAACATGAAATCTTTGGATCAACAGAATCCATAATTGATTTACGATCTATATATATATATATATATATATATATATACATATATGTATATATATATATATATATATATATAATTTCAACCAACTGACAAGCAGTTCAACCAAACTGTCAACACACAACAATCAACCAACATTTATTAGTTCTAAAAGTACGTTACCAAAATATAACTGTACAGAGTTAGTGAGTTTTACTCACTTTGGCAGTTCATCGTTAAAGAGCGATAAACTATTTGTTTGATTTGAATCAAATAATTTATTTCGCCATAAATTCAAACCAGCTCCAGTCCGCTTCCAGTCAGTTCCTTTATGGAGCTCTCGTCCATACGATCCCATCGATCCAGTTTTGTCCAATTCTGATTCCGTATGATGAAGTTATACCATTTACAAGTTAGTAAACAATTTTAAATTAAATTTCAAACTAATTAAATATTAATTGGGCTCACCCTCTTTCCCAAGGACCAAACCCTTCTCCTCTTACCCAGACCTGCTCATAACCATCTTCCCCAAACTGTCGAAATACGCTGCTTTGTATATTTCATCCCTACCGAACACCATTCTCTGATTTCAAACCCAAACCGCTCCTTGCATGATCCAAAATACCCCGTACAAAATATACCGAACTACTCCACATCGTCTCCCCTTTCTTTCCCTCCCAAAGTGGAAGAACTCGGATCCTTCTTGCTCATCTCGACGTTACCTGCTACACGCACTGTACAGGAACAAGATCAACATAAAATACTGAGTTCCACCCAAAATCAGCATTCGAACTTCATTTCACCCCACGAGTTCATATATCAACTTGATTCCTTGAATAACAACTCCAACGTCTCGCGATCTTGAACCCTAGGTTCCACTGTATAGAACACATCATGCAAGAGTTTTGTCGAATCCCTCAAAAATCCTACTGAAATGAAGATTATCCTCTCCTAAACCCATATATATATATATATATACTATGATTAATAGGAATTGATTTGATTTTATTTCGAATTTCCATTCTCACGTTTTGCTGGAAAAATAAAAGAAGAGCAGCGGTGGAAATTTAGTTGATCGTAGAATGTAAATTAGGTTTAGGATGAATTAGGGTTATTTATAGGATAGTTATATTAATTTTTAAATCGATTTTTATATTTATTTTTAAGCCATTGCTATATGTATGTCTTTAAAAATTCGTACGACCACATATAATACCCAAAAATCATGAAAATGGACATGTAGCTATAGTTCGACATCACGGACCCAACGAAACTGGTTTCGTCGAATTCCGACTCCGTTTGCTTATACAGCATATTTTTAAAGGTTAAATTATAGACTGTATTTCACATTAAAAATTGGTACGGCCACACACTGACACCAAAAATCACGAAAATTGAAATCTAGCAATAATTTGATATTGTGGATCCAACAAAATTAGTTTCGTCGAATTTCGACTTCCTTTGTAAAACTGGCTATTTTTAAAGTTTTAAATTACCCTTTTAAATATATAAATATATTTAAAAATAATTAAATTTAATATTTAAAAATAAATATTATTGTATATATTCATAATAGAATATCATACAGCTCCACTGGGATTTATAACTCGATATTTCAAAGTTCTCAGTTATATCGATATTCGATTTATATTTAAATCCTTTTTAAAATATAAATAAATCATTATAAATAATAAAGGAATTCCATAGCGACTTTTCTAAAATTTGATTTGGACATATCTCAAAATCTACATGACAAAATCCTGATTTTTCTCTTGCATTAGAAAAATATACTTCACCAGCTCCCAACGTTTCTTGTTTCACAGAAATCCGATTTAAAACGGCTTATGTATATTCATTTAAAGTTCGAATCGCCAAATTATGAACTGTCGCGCCATTTCGAGCTCGATTATATTTATAATATAATTTATATGCTCAACTTTCGTTATTTAAATATATTCGTTATTCTAATTCAATTATAAACTGAATTGTATAATTTGAATTGCCCAGTTCACATTATATCGCCAATTCACTAATTCTGAGTATTTCAGAATTAAATATATTATTTAATTATTATATTAATTAAATATTCACCATTATTTTATTTAAACCATTTAAATCAATAAATTACTATTTAAATAATTAAATAAACTAGTTATTATATCACTGAAAATACGGGTCATTACATTCTTTCTCCCTTAAAATAATTTCGTCCTCGAAATTGCTAAGGTAGAAAACAAACTCTACTAATTGGTTACAAATTTATTAGTTTAATTCTTGAATTCCAGTTTCACTGTACCAATTAATTTTAATTAAAATATTAATTCATTCCTACTAACGAAAATTTCCATAAACTCTGAAAATTTTCTAACACCCGAAATTTTTGAAAAATTTCGCCAGCACCTCCTTTGTACTGATCAATCGGTACAACTACAACTCGCCTCTCCGGGCCTTCTCCATCCCAAAAGAAAATCAAACAGCCGAGCGGCGTGCCAAACAGGCTCGTAAAATCACCAAACTCATATGAAAATAAACTTGTACCTTTCTCTCGGGCATATCAACTTTATCACTTCCATCTGCTACCAATTTTAGCAGATACCTATGTCAGCCCAATCAAATTGTAACTTGTTTTTACCCACAAATCCAACCATTTCGCTTATACTAAGTCGAATTCAATCTCAAATCAAAGTTCCATTCTCGATTTTTAAATTCTTTACTATCCAACTTACTCGATAACATTCTAATCCAATTCAGTTACCACTTAACTGGCTTTATTTTAATCTCAATTTGTTTTCACAAATTTTTATTTAAATTAGTTTTTAATTCAAACAATTTTCTTCCTAGGAGTTTTTAAACAGTTTACCTTTTCAAAAATCAAATTTTCTTTTTGGAATTCAGTACAACTTGTTTTTCCCAAAACAAATTCAAAACAGTATCTCTGGTAGTAATTCATCACTTACAATCTCGAAAATGAACACTGATGATGTGGCCAGCATCATCAGAGTTATTTCCTAGCTATCAAATTGAGTTCAATACTATATCACTTATCAAAACCATTCTTTAAACACTTTTATTTTGAAATCAGTTCAAAATATCATTCACAATGCTGTAAAACAATTTAAAATCGCCCAGGATTTTAAAATTCTCATATATTTAATTCAGATCCATTTACAAACACTTTTCCAACTTTTCAAGGGTTGAATTTCAATTCTGATTTAATTTCAGATTTAATTCATCTGCTTTTATATAATACGAATTCTAATTGGTTATTTATATAACCATTCCACTTTATAATCAACCAATACATTCACTATACTATATTTCCAATATATATATATTCTTTATATCAAAATATAATTGGGTAAAGTTATTTCATTACCCTCCTTTCAAAACATACAGTGTCGATTCATCGTATTTGAGTGTTTATAAATCCCTACCAATACAGTGGATCAAACTGATCGACCAGAACTCATAAACAACTCAATCAATAAATCTCCACAATATAAATCATTTTTATATCAAATAACAAATACGTTCACTCGTATATATACACTCAAACTCAATCTAGGGTATTACTAACCCCATCTCTACTAAGTCACGCCGCAGAGCCAAGGTAATTACTTAACCTTAAGCTCGAATACCAACTGTAGTGTCCCAAAATTCCGGTACAATTTGGGCTGACCCAATAACACAAGTCCAACCCAAATTACACTGGAAGCCAGAAAACTAATAGAAAGAAAACAGAGAGCGAGAATAGATAAGATAGAAACTTAGAGTAGTAGAAGAAGAAGAATATACAACATCAGAGTAAACACGAATCTCACAGCGGAACGAATAAAATATAACATAACTTTGAAACAAAAGATTGTACTTGAATATACATATCATTATCAAAGTACAACACTTACAACACAGCGGAAATAGCAATAGCTATATAATCCTGAAGCCCTTCAAGTATATGTAAATCCCGACTACTTGACTGCCCATACAAATTTGGGCACCCAAGAGATTAGGGAAGCAAAACAAAATAAACTCTGGGTCAGTCATGTGATTGGTGTGAGTAAACTCAAATCATTTGTTTCACTTTTAAAATCTCTTTAAAAGAAAGGATAATCGTAAGACCAATCGACCCATTAACATGGATGGTTTTTACCTTACGATAAATCAAATTATTCTTTATATCAAGTCTCTTCTGATATTACAATAATGCCTAAATACAAGCACTTAGCAATCTAGCAGAAACGCTTGCATCTAACGTTCTACATATATAATATACATTCAAAACCTTGGGATCTTATTTAGGGAATGGATTCCGACTATGACAAGGTATGGATCCACCTTCCGGTCAGTGTACTCTAGAAGCGATACACTGGAGTTCAACAAGAACATCTTGCAACTCAGCTACACATGACCGACCATTCATTTATCTTGAATGTATCGAATATATTGCCACCCCTCGGTTAGTATTCTAATATAACCGTTCCCGGGAGATACAGAATTGAAAGAAGTAACAAGTGAATATTCTCTAGATGATGACAATATACCCTAATTGGGTGCGGCCCACTTAGCCATGCTGCCTGCCCGATTTCTATCATTTCCCAGTTGATGAGGCTTGAGGTTATAGCGTATCTTTTAACGAATCACTCTTTTAATTACTTTGAATGCCACATCGTCATACCCGTCAAATCACAGATTGATTTCCCAAAAAATACCACGGGTATAAGCTAAGAGAAATGAATTTCTCCGCCGCCAATGTAAATACGTTTGAAATGATCAACTTACGCGGTCTACTAGATATAATCTATTAGATGTTCATCCATTCAATTTGTCCTGGGACTGGACAAACCGAAGTCACTATTTAGTACATCCATCTTAGGCAATCTCTACCTAAGATTTATACAATAGCCCTTGCACTTTACTCCGTCTTCAATATATTCAACGTACTTGGTTTGCAATGCTTATGCCAATATAGAGTGGTTCTTCTGATAATAATCCAACCGGTCTCTCCATATTAACAACGTTAAAATGGTCAAAAACTTTGATAGTCGGTGATTTAACAATCAAATGAAAACATGTCCGTATACAAACAACAAATCTTATTTCCAAATGGAATTTCTATTGATCAATTATCACATATATATATATATATCCTTATTTTCTATATTTATAAAATATATGTTATTAACATTGGAAAACATTTCCATTGTTTATTTACATATCAACAGAACATTTCATTTTCTATGCTTAGAATATCTCTGATTATATTTGGAAAACGTTTCCAAAACTCATTTATGTGGATTTCAAATGAACATTGTATAAACATTGTTACGACCGCTCAATCCATAAATCGTTTATCTCTAATTAACATTCGCTATCGAACCTCAACTATTTCTTAGTTAAGTAAGGAAGTCAATCATGTTGGGGTATAATTACCTCTTAGACCTTAACTGATCAACGTTCTTAACCTTGAAACAGACCTAGCTCACCGCTCCAATTTCTAAAATCATCTGCTTACGCAAATTCTCGGATTTAGATTTTGAATCCACTTCTTTTGTGAAAAACATTTATTATAACGCCAACGTTATAAACCCTACTTATGGAATATCTAACTTAATATCTAACTTTTTATTTCTTAGTTTGAATAATTTACCTACTCTAATTTATTTATAAATAAATAAATCTTGATTTAAAAACCAGAAAGTAAATAATAGTTTCCCGAATTCGATATAACTGAATTCGACGTATAACTCCCTTTCGAGTAAATCTTTATTTGATTAACTCTCCTTCAAATAACTAATATTCGATTAACTCTCTTCGAATAGATTATATTCGATTATCTCTTTTCGAATAGATTATATTCGATTATCTCTTTACGAATAGATTATATTCGATTATCTCTTTTTGAATAGATTATATTCGATTATCTCTTTTCTTGAATAACTCATATTCAATTAATTCACTTTCGAATAAATTTTATTTGATTAATTCCTTTTCGAGTAAACTAAATTCGATTAACTCCTATCTTCGAATAACTATATTCGTTTAACTTCTTTTTGACTAACTCTATTCAATTTACTAACACTCGACTAAATCTTAACTTGATTTACTCTATTTGAATAACTCTAGTTCGATTTAACTCTAACCGGTTAACTCAAATTGATTAACTCTAACTGGTTAACTCTAACTGATTAACTCTAACTGATTAACTCTAACTGGTTAACCCTATCCAATTTACTCTTCGTCCATATTCAGTTTCAAATATCGATGTTGAAATCGATTCTTACTTCTCTACATAAGTCCTGACTTATATATTCTATTTATCCAATAATAAATAATTTATTTAATTTATAAAACCTTATTTATAAATTAATCTTCTAACTTTGTCTGTTAAAACAGATTTCTCTTAAATATTCACTTTGAATTCATATTCTGTTATACCCGTGTGCGAAGCACAGGTCTAAACCTTCCTAGTTTAAAATTCTCTTTTTATGCTATTCTATTCAATTTTCAATTATTTTCTTTTATAATCTATTTATTTTCTAAATAAATATTTCCTTTATAATTCTATTTATTTTCTAAATAAATATTCCTTTTATAATCTATTTATTTTCTAAATAAATATTTCCCTTTCAATTCTATTTAATTAACAAATAAATATTCTTTTATCTTTCTATTTATTTTACAAATAAATATTCCTCTTATATAATTCTATTTATTTTCTAAATAAATATTTCTTTTATAAAATCCTATTTATTTCTTAAATAAATATTCCATTTCAATTCTATTTATTTAGCAAATAGATATTCTTTCCAATTCTATTTATTTAACAAATAAATACTCCATTTATAAAATTCCAAGATTTTATAATTATTTCCTTTTATATATAAAATCCATTGATTTTATATAAATAATTCATTTTCAAAATACACTTTGAAAATCCCCTTTTCTACATCCCAGCGTTTCTTACGGTATTTAAAATACCCAAATAACAATGATCGATATCAATCAACATACGTAATCAACACAGATTATATATCACATCATATATTACAATATATGAAAAACGGTAAAATAAATGTTGAGGGATCCAGTTGGATCCCTCCAACCTGTTTTTCTGCATCACAGATGTTAAACAATATAATTAACATCGATTTCATTTCAACACGAAATCTTTTGATCAACAGAAGACATATTTAATTTACGATGTATATATGTATATATATATAATTCCAACCAACTGACTAGCAGTTCAGCCAAACAGTCAACACACAACAATCAACCAACATTTATCAGTTCTAAAAGTACGTTATAAAAATATAACTGTGCAAAGTTAGTGAGTTTTACTCACTTTGGCAGTTCATCGTTAAAGAACGATAAACCGTTTGTTTGATTTAAATCAAACAATTTATTTCGCCATAAATTCAAACGAGCTCTAATCCACTTCTAGTCAGTTCCATTGTGGAGTGCTCGTCCATACGATCCCATCGGATCTAGTTTTGTCCAATTCCGATACCGTATGATGAAGTTATACCATTTACAAGTTAGTCAACAATTTTAAATTAAATTTCAAACTAATTAAATATTAATTGGGCTCACCCTCTTACCCAAGGCCCAAACCCTTCTCCTTTTACCCAGACCCGCTCATAACCATCTTCCCCAAACCGTTGAAATACGCTGCTCTATATATTTCATCCCTACCGAACACCATTCCCCGATTTCAAACCCAAGCTGCTCCTTCATTGATCCAAAATACCCCGTACCAAATATACCGAACTACTCTACATCATCTCCTCTTTCTTCCCTCCCGAAGTGGAAGAACTCGGATCCTTCTTGCTCATCTCGACGTTACCAGTTACACGCGTTGTACAGGAACAAGATCGACACAAAATACTGTCGATTCCACCCAAAATCAGCATACGAACTTCATTTCACCCCACGAGTTCATATATCAACTTGATTCCGTGAATAACAGTTCCAACGTCTCGCGATCTTGAACCCTAGGTTCCGCTGTATAGAACACAGCGTGCGAGAGTTTTGTCGAATCCCTCAAAAATCATACTGAAATGAAGAATATCCTCTCCTAAATCTAAATATATATATACTTTGATTAGTAGGAATTGATTTTATTTTATTTTGAATTTCCATTCTCACGTTTTGCTAGAAAAATAAAAGAAGAGCAGCGGCGAAAATTTAGTTGACCGTGGAGTGTAAATTAGGTTTAGGATGAATGAGGGTTATTTATAGGATAGTTATATTAATTTTTAAATCGATTTTTATATTTATTTTTAAGCCATCACTATATGTATTTGTCTTTAAAAATTCATACGACCACATATAATACCCAAAAATCATGAAAATGGACATGTAGCTATAGTTCGACATCACGGACCCAACAATACTGGTTTCGTCGAATTCCGACTCCGTTTGCTCACACAACATATTTTTAAAGGTCAAATTATCGACTGTATTTCACATTAAAAATTGGTACGGCCACATACTGACACCAAAAATCAAGAAAATTGAAATCTAGCAATAATTTGATATTGCGGATCCAACAAAATTAGTTTCGTCGAATTTCAACTTCGTTTGTAAAATTGGCTATTTTTAAAGCTTTAAATAACCCTTTTAAATATATAAATATATTTAAAAATAATTAAATTTAATATTTAAAAATAAATATTATCGTATATATTCACAATAGAATATCATACAGCTCCACTGGTATTTATAACTCGATATTTCAAAGTTCTCAGTTATATCGATATTCGATTTATATTTAAATCCTTTTTAAAATATAAATAAATCGTTATAAATTATGAAGGAATTCCATAGCGACTTTTCTAAAATTTGATTTGGACATATCTCAAAATCTACATGACGAAATCCTGAATTTTCTCTTCCATTAGAAAAATATACTTCACCAGCTCCCAACATTTCTTGTTTCACAGAAATCCGATTTAAAACGACTTCTGTATATTCGTTTAAAGTTCGAATAGCCAAATTATGAACTGCCGCACCATTTCGAGCTCGATTATATTTATAATATAATGTATACGCTCAACTTTCGTTATTTAAATATATTCGTTATTCTAATTCAATTATAAACTGAATTGTATAATTTGAATTGCCCAGTTCACATTATATTGCGAATTCACTAATTCTGAGTATTTCAGAATTAAATATATTATTTAATTATTATATTAATTAAATATTCACCATTATTTTATTTAAACCATTTAAATCTATAAATTACTATTTAAATAATTAAATAAATTAGTTATTATATCACTTAAAATACGGGTCGTTACATTCTTTCCCCCTTAAAATAATTTTGTCCTCGAAATTGCTAAGGTAGAAAACAAACTCTACTATCTGGTTACAAATTTATTAGTTTAATTCTTAAATTCCAGTTTCACTATACCGATTAATTTTAATTAAAATATTAATTCATTCCTACTAACGAAAATTTCCATAAACTCTGAAAATTTTCTAACACCCGAAATTTCTGAAAAATTTCCCCAGCACCTCCTTTGTACTGGTCAATCGGTACAACTACAACTCGCCTCTCCAGGCCTTCTCCATCCCAAAAGAAAATCAAACAGCCGAGCAACTTGCCAAATAGGCTCATAAAATCACCAAACTCATATGAAAATAAACTTGTACCTTTTTCTCGGGCATATCAACTTTATCACTTCCATCTGCTACCAATTTTAGCAGATACCAATGTCATGCCAATCAAATTCTAACCTGTTTTTATCCATAAATCCAACCATTCACTTATACCTAAGTCGAATTCAGTCTCAAATCAAAGTTCCATTCTCTAAATTAAATTCTTTACTATCCAACTTACTTGATATCATTCTAATCCTATTCAGTTACCACTTAAATGGCTTTATTTTAATCTTAATTTGTTTTCACAAATTTTTATTTAAATTTGTTTTTAATTCAAACAATTTTCTTCCTAGGAGTATTTAAACAGTTTACCTCTTTCAAAAATCAAATTTCCTTTTTGGAATTCAACACAACTTGTTCTTCCCAAAACAAGTTCAAAACAGTATCTCTGGTAGTAATTCATCACTTACAAACTCGAAAATGAACACTGATGATGTGGCCAGCATCATCAGAGTTATTTCCTAGCTATCGAAGTGAGTTCAATACTATATCACTTATCAAAACCATTCATTAAACACTTTTATTTTGAAATCAGTTCAAAATATCATTCACAATGCTGTAAAACAATTTAAAATCGCCCAGGATTTTAAAATTCTCATATATTTAATTCAGATCCATTTACAAACACTGTTCCAACTTTTCCAGGGTTGAATTTCAATTCTGATTTAATTTCAGATTTAATTCATCTGCTTTTATATAATTCGAATTCTAATTGGTTATTTATATAACCATTCCAATTTATAATCAACCAATACATTCACTATACTATATTTCCAATATATATTCTTTATATCAAAATATAATTGGGTAAAGTTATTTCATTACCCTCTTTTCAAAACATACAGTGTCGGTTCATCGTATTTGAGTGTTTATAAATCCCTATCGATACAGTGGATCAAACTGATCGACCAGAACTCATAAACAACTCAATCAATAAATCTCCACGATATAAATCATTTTTATATCAAATAACAAATACGTTCACTCGTATATATATACTCAAACTCAATCTAGGGTATTACTAACCCCATCTCTACTAAATCACGCCCCATAGCTGATCGACGCTAGTCTATGAATTAGAAAAGCGCGACATTTGTAATAAATTCTGCAAGCATACAGGCGTGTAGCATACAGGTCGAACACAGGGAGGTTTAATTGAAAATTATTATTTATTTTTCTTGGGCGTGTTAGACGAAGCTAGAGGTTGATTTTTTTCGCAAAGTAAAATAAAAACTGAAACTACGAATAAAAGATGCAATTAAATTCACTACAGATTCGAATCTAATCGGATCTGTAATAAATTCAATGATTAAAATAAAATAGAACACTTGAAATAAAATTGCAGAGAAGAAATCAACAACTGAAAATTAAAAACTAGGATTACCGCTGAATCTAATCAGACGGTCAATCACTAGTAAGAAAAGTAGAAGCAATAGCAAATTGTGTTCTAGCAAATCTAATTGACTAGACAACACAATATGCCATGAAAATAAAATGCAGAAACTAAAGAAAAGAAAGCTTTATTAAGACTGAAAGAGAGTACAGAAGAATGAATGGTTTTTTACAATGGTTTCAATCATATATTTATAGATGAGAATGGGAAAAACCCTAATTAGGTCTATGAATAAATGGGCCTCCTCATTCATGAATATTTCTTGCCTTCCTTGACTAACTTGATTGGAGAAAATCTGGGCATATCATGGTAAATATTTTCCATATCTTTCAATTCTCTTATGTGGCTAATTGATTGGTGCATGTAATTGATTCTTCCAAACAAGGATGCTTATTAGAGTCCCAAGACACAGAGGATAAAATCTTCACAATGGATCTTTTCTTGGCAGCCATTCAATCAGAGATTCTTCTAATTGAAATTGAATGATTTGAATTTAATTCCACGATAAGAATATGGCTATTGCTGAAATGTTAATTGGTGCACATCATAAATACATACACATGAATATGTGTATATATATAACATAAGACTATCCAAGTATTCCTCAAAGCAAAGGGGCCAGTGTGAACGCGCTCCGTTTCTTTAGCAAAAAGTGAGCTTGACGGGGTTCGAACTCAGGTCTCTCAGCACCAATTCCTATGCCTTTACCAGTGAGCTACTACTTCTTTTGCAATTGAAATGAATTTGATGTGAGGAAGTAGCTCTTTCTTGTAGTTGGCCTTTGATTTGAATTGAAGGAGGCATTTCTTGACATCCTGTAAAAGCATACAAAAGTAACCAAAGTATCATTTATTTATTTACAAAAGATAAAATATAAGAGCATAGAATAAACATTTTTCAATGTCAATCAAGTACCCCCACACTTATCTTTTACTCGTCCTCGAGTAAAACAAAAAAAATGAAAAACTAAACTAGATAGGTCACACTTTCGTAGGAAACACGATTGCATTGAGCGTATGCAACAAGCCGTTAAACCTCTAGGTGTCCCTAGTAGGACGAGTGGTGTCTCGTGAGGGTTTTCAGCGGATACTACCCAAAAAATCCAAATGCAATATGCTATGATTTTAATGAAACTACATGAATGCAATGGACATATGCAATTAAAAGCGAAAAATGAAAACACGACTTGTTTCAAGAAAGTGGTACAACAAATTAAGTTAACAATTTCTAGTCAGTTGATTTTATTTTAGATACCTCGACTTGTCACAAATTTTCAATATAAATCAAGTTTTCAAATGTTAAATTCCAGTTTGGCCAGTTAGTTCGGTCGATAACATAGTGCAGCCATGAAATAAATTCTTAGTTTGCTTGGCACAGTTTGCAACGTGGTATTCTAATTTTCTCATGTATGGCTAGTCAAATCAATAAGGTCAAGAAGTGTTTGGGTATCATCGCTTATTCTTTATTCTATAAAATTTTAGGATTTATGATTAAGTACATACACCTAAAAAGACCAAGGTTTACCACCCATGCACTGCCTCGCGGACTAACGGAGAGTAGGTAAAGAGCTTGGCGGATTGTGCAGGCCGACTTTGACTTTGTCAACAACGTGTCGGTAATCCTTAGGTGTCCAATCTCATAAAATGAGACCAAGATATTCCAACTTTGACTTTGTCAACAACGTGTCGGATAGAGCTTGGCGGGTTTGCACACCAACGCTCGATATACAAGCAATGTTGGATACCCTTGGAATACTATTATTATTATTATCGAAAATATAAGCACAAAAGAGAGTTATGCGAATTCAACTTAACAAAACTTAGTTTTAAAGATTTGACAAGCCATTATAAGTATTTTAAGTCCTCCACTTATTTAAACAAAGTCTACAATATAGAATAGATTTCATGGCCATCACCTAAGAATCTCCCTATGTACCGGTTACACTATTATCCCTCAAAATTAAACTTTTCATTATATTTCCTATTCGATCTAAGTTGAGAGAGAAAAATACTATCAACTGGCTAAAAATTGTAAACTTATTTTGCTGTATCAATTGAAAATGAGTCGTAATTTCCAAAAAAAAAAAATGGTATGTTACTACAGTCTAAAATGTATGATGGTCCTATTTAAATGGCTGAAAATAAAAAGAAATAAAAACAAAGAAAAAATGAAAATGGATGAAATGCAGACTCCCCCCCACACTTGATTGAGACAGTGTCCCAACTGTCTAAGGCAGAAAAACAAAAATAAAATTAAATAAACGAAAAAGAAAAATAAAAGAAAAAGAACGTGTACCACCTGATTTCATGGTGGATGATCATGCAGATCGATAGAGTCATCTTCGTCATATTGTTCGAATTCCAAAAATGGTTTCAGTCGTTGACCGTTTACTTTGAAGACTTTTCCATCCCTAGGATTTTCAATTTCAACTGCTCCATGAGGGTATACTGTTTTCACGACATAAGGTCCAGTCCATCGAGATCTGAGTTTTCCTGGAAACAAGTGAAGTCTAGAGTCGTATAAAAGAACTTTTTGACCTATGTTGAATACCTTACGAAGTATGTTTTTGTCGTGTTGGGCTTTGGTTCTTTCTTTGTAGATTTTCGCATTTTCATACGCCTCATTTCTTAATTCCTCTAATTCAGAAATTTGTAACTTCCTGTGTGAGCCGGCTTTTTCTAAGTCAAAGTTCAAAAATTTTATGGCCCAAAGAGCACGATGCTCTAATTCAAGAGGTAAGTGACAGGCCTTTCCAAAGACTAATCGATATGGGGGCATTCCTAGATTGGTTTTATAAGCAGTGCGAAAAGCCCAAAGTGCATCAATCAGTTTTACAGACCAATCTTTTCTATTGGAACACACGGTTTTCTCAAGAATTTGTTTGATTTGTCTATTGGAAACTTCTACTTGCCCACTCGTTTGTGGATGGTAGGGGGTCGACAGCTTGTGTGTGATTGAGTATTTCTTGAGCAAGGACTCAAAAGCACGATTACAGAAGTGAGTGCCATTATCGCTAATGATAGCTCGAGGTGTGCCAAAGCGTGAAAAGATGTTTTCTTTGAGGAATTTGACAACAACCTTGTTGTCGTTGGTTTTGGTCGGAATGGCTTCAACCCATTTTGAGACATAATCTACTGCAAGCAAGATGTAAAGATTCCCAAATGAATTAGGGAACGGTCCCATGAAATCGATGCCCCAAACATCGAATAACTCAATCACTAAAATGGGGTTGAGGGGCATCATGTTTCGCTTAGAGATTCGACCCGTTCTTTGACATCGCTCACATTTAGAGCAAAATTCGAAAGCGTCACGGAAGAGTGTGGGCCAATAAAAACCGCTTTGCAAAACTTTTGCAGCAGTTTTTCTTGCTCCAAAATGACCGCCACAAGCATGGTCATGTGAGAAAGAGAGAATACTTTGGTGTTCATGATCAGGCACACACCTTCGAATGATTTGGTCGGGACAGTATTTGAAAAGATATGGGTCGTCCCAATAGAAGTTTCGAACTTTCGAGAGAAATTTTTGTTTATCTTGTTTCGACCATTCAGCGGGCATTTGTTGTGTGACAAGATAATTCACAATGTCAGCGTACCAAAGGGTGTTAGAGATCGAAAGGAGTTGTTCGTCAGGAAAATAGTCATCGATTTGGGTGTCGTTACCATTTCCGTGCACAATTCGAGAGAGATGATCAGCTACGACATTTTCAGAACCCTTTTTATCTCGTATTTCTATATCGAATTCTTGAAGAAGAAGGATCCAACGAATCAAGCGGGCCTTAGCATCCTTTTTAGAAAGTAGATATCGTAGGGCAGCGTGGTCAGTGTAAACTATGACTTTGGATCCTATGAGATATGGTCTGAATTTCTCAAGAGCGAAGACAACTGCCAAAAATTCCTTTTCAGTAGTTGAGTAAGTCAGTTGGGCCTCGTTTAAAGTTTTGCTAGCGTAATAAATGACTCGAGGGAGTTTATCAATACGCTGACCCAAGATGGCTCCAATAGCAAAATCAGAAGCGTCGCACATAAGTTCGAAGGGTTGAGTCCAATCAGGAGGTTGAATGATGGGAGTTGTGGTCAAGAGTGATTTAAGGGTTTCAAAAGATGTTCTGCAATCATTGGAAAATTCAAACTTTACGTCTTTGGCAAGTAAATTCGAGAGAGGTTTTGAAATTTTCGAGAAATCCTTAATGAATCTTCTATAGAATCCTGCATGGCCAAGAAATGAACGAACATCTTTGACAGACTTAGGAGGAGGTAAATTAGCAATCAAATCGATTTTGGATTTATCGACTTCTAGGCCATCTTTGGAGACGACATGACCTAGAACTATCCCCCTTTTTACCATAAAGGGGCATTTCTCCCAATTAAGCACGAGTGATTTCTCCTTACAACGCTTAAGGACGAGTTCTAGATGAGTGAGACATTGGGAAAAAGATGATCCATATATTGAAAAATCGTCCATGAATATTTCCAAGAATTCTTCCACCATATCAGAGAAAATACTCATCATACACCTTTGGAAAGTCGCGGGGGCATTACAAAGACCAAAAGGCATGCGACGATAAGCAAAGGTTCCAAAGGGACAAGTAAAGGTGGTCTTATGTTGATCTTCTAAAGCAACAGGAATTTGGTTATAGCCAGAGTATCCATCGAGAAAACAGTAGTACTCATGTCCCGCTAAGCGTTCGAGCATTTGGTCAATAAAAGGCAAGGGAAAATGGTCTTTTCGTGTGGCTGAGTTAAGCTTTCGATAGTCGATGCACACACGACATTTGGTTTTGATTTTTGTTGGGACGAGTTCATTACTGTCGTTTTTGATCACTGTGACTCCCGACTTCTTTGGTACAACTTGTACCGGACTCACCCAAGTACTATCAGAGATGGGATAAATGATGTTATTGTCAAGACATTTGATTATCTCCTCCTTGACCACTTCTCTCATGTTCGGGTTTAATCGCCTTTGAGCCTCACGGGTGGGTTTAGCCTCATCAACTAAATGTATGCGATGTTCCACAATTGATGGGCTAATTCCTTTTATATCGCTAATTTCCCACCCCAAGGCGTCCTTATTTTCCCGTAAAGTTTCCAAAACTTTTTCTTCTTGGTCTTCGGTAAGATCAGAGGCCAAGATTACGGGGAAAGTTTCTGAGGAGTCTAGGTAGGCATACTTAAGGTCTGGTGGCAAGGGTTTGAGGTCAAACTTTGGAAGTTCTTGTGTATCAACATTGGTCAACATTCCTTGGTTAGATTCAGATGACGAAGTGTCGGAGTCAAGAATTTTGTTGAGTTCAGAAATGTATTCGAGTTCATCGAAATCAGAGTCGAAATGGTCAAGACACATTTTCAGGGCTTCAGAAGTGTCACTAGAGGTTTCATCAACTGTGGTTTGAATCATGTCAATCTCATCGATCTCAAAATCCCTAGGTTGTTTGTTGAGATTAAAGATGTTTAGCTCAATGGTTAGGTGCCCGAAGGAAAGTCGAAGCTGACCATTCCTACAATTAATGACAGCATTAGAGGTTGCTATGAAAGGGCGTCCTAAGATCAATGGTATTTGAACGTTGGGATTTGAGACAGGCTCTGTTTCTAGAACTATAAAATCGACAGGGAAGTAAAACTGTTCGATCTGTATCAAGACGTCTTCGATAATTCCCAATGGCTTTTTGACAGATCGATCAGCTAGTTGAAGTGTGATGTTTGTAGGTTTAATCTCCCCTAGTCCAAGTTGACGATAGACAGTATAAGGGAGAAGGTTGACACTGGCACCAAGGTCGAGTAGGGCACGAGAGAAGTGAGTGTTTCCTATTTTACAATCAATCGTAGGGCAGCCAGGGTCTTTATACTTGACTGGGGCAAGATTCGAAAGAACAGAGCTTGTATTTGCAGTTAGAAAAGCGGTTTTTGGAACATTGGTCGCACGTTTTTGTGTGCACAATTCCTTCAGACATTTAGCATATTGAGGAATTTGTTCTATGGTGTCTAAAAGAGGAATGTTCACACGGACTTGTTTGAAAATTTCCAGAATTTTATCGAAATTTGCAGCTTTCTTCTTATTATTGAGTCTATGAGGAAAAGGAGCTACTGGTTTTTCGATTCTGGGATGAGTGTCATCCTTCGAAGAAGAAGAAGGTGGTAGGGGTGTAGAAGATGAAATGTTGGGATTGCCAACATTAATTTTTGAAGGTGGGTCGGGTTTGCCGACGCTGGGAGAAGAACTGTTGGGATTTCCAACATTTAAGGGAACTTGAGGTTTAGAAGAATTGGCATTCGAAGCCAATGGGTGATCATCAAGATTAGGGATTGGGGTCGAGTTAGAAGGTTCGTCAGGGTCGTCCACGTTATTATCAATCCTCTTTCCAGATCGAAGGGTTGTAATAGCGTTGACTGGATTATGGTTTTCGTCCTCACAAGAATTTACAGCACGAGAGTTATACTTTGGATTCACCTCAGGTTGACTAGGCAATTTTCCCTTCTCATTACTTTTCATAAATTCCTTCATCATATTAAACATTTGGTCGATTTTAGCGTCTTGATTATTTATTTGTTTTTCTAATCGAACAATATCTTGTGATGGTTGAGAAGATTGAGAGGATTGGTTCGATGATTGAAAATTGGGGTGTCTATACGGTTGTTTGGATTGAGGTGCAGCTTGAGAGGTTTGAGAATTGGGGGGTGGATCTTGGTAATTCGGATTGGGAATAAAGGGTTGCATGTGAGATGGGTTTGCCGAATTATTGGGGTTTGACCAAGAAAAGTTTGGTTGGTTCCTCCAACCAGGATTGTACGTGGCTGAGTAAGGGTTATTTTGAGCTATAGCATTGGCTTGGTCCTGAGAGTAGTAGTGGGGTAACTCTTCTCCGGCTTGAGGAGTTTGATTTTCTACGGGAATTTGATTTGGGTCCACGACATGCACTCCTCTAGTAGAAGTACGATTGGGAACGCGAATTGATTCCCATTGCATGTCCTTTTCAGAATAATCTTCTAAGAACCGCCAAGCTTCATCGGCTGTTTTAGACATAAAATCTCCTCCACACATTGATTCTAGTTGAGTTTTAGATTGATAGTTAAGCCCTTCATATACAATTTGACACAAGTTGTCTTTTAGAAATCCATGATGAGGACAACTATACAGTAGTTGGTTGAATCTCTCAAAATATTTTGAAAAAGTTTCCCCCTCATTTTGACAAAATTGATTTATCTCAGTTCGGATTTTGAGAGTTTTATGGAAAGGGAAAAACTTTTTCAAAAATGCAGTGACAAATTCATCCCAACTTCTTATGGAATGTTTTGGAAGAGAATTTAGCCATCTTTTAGCGCCTTCAAGTAGTGCAAATGGGATTAGCCTTAGCTTGATCGATTCGTTAGACAATTGTTGCATTTTTGTTGTGGACGCATACAATTCAAATTCACTCAGAAATTCATAAGCATTTTCAGACCCAGTAAATTTTGGTACCCCTTGAATAAAGGAATGTTTCAACTCAAAATTGTTTCCTTCAGCTGGTGGGAAAACGATGACAGAGGGTTGGACGGTCCTAGTTGGATAACATCGTTCACGAAGAGATAAGGGTCTATCCATCTGAATATTGAGATTTTGAAAATTTTGATTCAGATTTTGAAAATTTTGATTCATTTGATTGTGATCTATCTCGTTTTGAAAGTTTGGGTTTATTGGATTATGGTTCATCTCGTTTTGAAAATTTTGGTTTATTTGAGAACCCCTGGGAGAGTTGTGAACACTTTTTTCACTCATTATTGTTAGATGCAAGCACAGAAATCAGCTACAATGAAATTTTCTGTCCTTAATAGCTCCTAACCCAAAATTATATAGTGACACGTTTGATTACTTAGATCAAAAGATTTCTTAGCCAGTTAACGGGCAGGAGTTATCGGTGCACCAGGAATCACCCAAGCAATGCAGCCGAAGGTTTAAGTACCTTCAGAGTAACAACCGATATAATATTTACGAATCACCGTAATATTTATAAACGGTTATTTCTCTGCCGTAGTCTAGACACCAAGAAATATTTCGTTCTAAATGAATCAACTGTCAAAATACAATTAAGCCCTAGATGAGCCCGTGACTCCCTTAAGTCCAACGTCTAACCGTTATTATTAGTCAGATTCTAAGATGAAATGCAATTTGTGGGCTAAGGAAAGGGTGATGAAATCCCTCACCTTATGTGAATTGGGGTATTGCCCTTAACATAATGAATAAAAATTGCAGAAATAACAACAATCACACAAATCAATGGCAGAAATTAAAAATTGTACATTCAAAGCCGCTGCCCCTGCAGAAAATTTTACAACAATTGTCGATATATTTTTTTTCTTTTTGCAGCAGAGCACCTATAGAGTTTAAAAAATTTCTCACCTTGATCGGCAGTCCTCCAGTGATATTTGGGAAGCGCTAGCGCGTTCACACCCCACTTGGTGTGCAACCGCTCCAACCCATCTGAATCGTCCGCTACTTTCTGTTGTTGCCCCCTTCTATTAATTGCTTGACTGCGCTGCGGCACGGGTTCGGGCTAGGAGCCCGAAAAAAAATTTTTTAAGACCTTTTTTTTTTAATTTCAGCTGTACCTGTTTTTGAAAAATTCTCCCTTTTTTTTTAAAAAGAGGAAATAAAACAAAAGAAAACTGAAACCGACAAGAAAACCAAAAACAAAACTTACTTAGCAAAATAAAAAAATTACCCTAACAAAAACCAAAAAGGAAATTAAATTTGCACTCTAAGAACAAACTAGAATTAAGGCAAAAAAAAAAACGCTCGTGGCTTTACTCAAACAAATGACACCCAAACCACTCTCAAGAATCCCAACAAAATCAGAAATAAATCTCGCCTCCAATTATATTCTGAAAACAACGCAGACCCCCTATAAACAGACTCCACTAACAGAAATACCACAAACTACTCCGCTCAAAATATTTCAGTAAAATCGATCCCCTCTATTTATTCCTCAAACAACGGAACTACTTGAAGAAGACCAAGTTCGATTATTTCAATTCGATTTTGTTTTCCCCTAATTTTTTTTCTTTCTGTTCCAAATTGGGTTTGGGTTTTTGAGTTTGAATTGGGTATATTGCGATTTCCGGATTGGTGTGGAAGGGGATTGGCTGTCGAGGTCGTTGAGTGATGAGGTTTACGGTTGTTGGAAGTGATTTACGTGGTGATGATTTGGTTGTTCACGTGCTGGGTGGTATGGGTATGGAGCGGTTTCAGGAATCGGTGAAGGTGATGATTTTAGATAACCGTGGGTTTGGTTTCTGGGTACTATTTCGGATTTGCTTGAGAGGGAGGGGCAGAACTTCGGTTTTGATTCGGACAGTTGCGTGGTGAATGGGGTCTGGGTATTTGTGGAGAAGTTGTGATATAAGATGGTTCGGTGACGAGGAGTTGACTTTGTGGTGTTCTATGGATTGGGATTGGCGTGGTGGGACTTTGGTTTTGATGGATGCTCGGGTTTGGAAGATGGCGGTGGGGTTATGGACTGTTGTTTGAAGATGAGGCGTTGGTTACGTTTGCTGATCTGGATTTGGGTAGGTGATGATGAACTGTGAGGTTATCAGAAAGAGGAAGGTGTAATGAAGGGGATTTGTACGTGGGTAGTGGGGTGTTTGTGATCTGGGTTATATGATGCCGTATGGTGATAAAAAAAAATGGGTAATGGGTACACGGTGATGAAAAGGTAGTGTAGTGGTATGGTGATGGCAGTTTGTCGCTGTGATGCTTTTATTTGGAGTGACGGTGGTTTTGTGAATGGAGGGGATGTGGAGGAATTGTAGCGCAGAAGAAGAATTCAAAGGACAAAGAATTGCAGACGAGGAAAAAGAAAAAAAAATAGAAAAAGGGAACTTGTAATTTTTTTTTTGTTTTTTGTCAAACTTGTAAAAGAAAATAAAATTTGAGAATTGGAAAGAAATGTTCAAGGGGAAAAGAACGGGAATAGGAAAGGAAACAGAGGAAAGAAACAAATGTAAAATAGAGAATTGGAAAGGAAACAAAAGGAAGGAAAGAAATTGAAAACAAATAATGGCAAGAATTTTTTTTTATTTGAAAGATTATGGTATCATTGAACAACACCAAATCTACTCAATTAAGATTTTTTTTATAGAAGAAACAAAAGAAAACTGAAATAAATAAATAAAAACTAACACGAATCAGAAATTAAATAAACAATAAAATTTAATCGTTGCCTCCCCGGCAACGGCGCCAAAAACTTGATCGACGCTAGTCTATGAATTAGAAAAGCGCGACATTTGTAATAAATTCTGCAAGCATACAGGTGTGTAGCATACAGGTCGAACACAGGGAGGTGAACTAAATCAAATTATTTATCTAATCTCTTGGGCGTGTTAGACGAAGCTGGAGGTTGATTTTGCAAAACAAAATAAAAAGTGAAACTACAATTAAAAGATGCAATTAAATTTACTGCAGATTCGAATCTAATCAGATCTGTAATAAATTCAACGATTAAAGATAAAATAGAACAATGGAAATAAAATTGCAGAACAGAATTTAACGAACAGAAAATAAGAATTAGGATTACCTCTGAATCTAATCAGACGGTCAATCGCTAATGAAAATAAGTGAAAAATACAATTAATGCTCTACCGAATCTAATCGTGTAGACAACACTAATTGCTAAGAAATTAGAAAATAACAGGAAAAAAAACTTTGTTAATGGCAGAAGAATTACAGAATAATCGATGATTGTTACAATGAATATAATGGGTATTTATAGGGGATGTAGCCTCCATCCTATATGACTTTTGGGCCAAGAAATATCTCTTGAGATATTCTATTTACAAATAAAAGAGATATGGATATAGATTTGAGATGTTCTATGAAGATTCTCCCTCCTTGATTGCTGACATGTAGCATTTGATTGAGTTGTATTCTGGTAAATATATGTCAAGTCTTCTCCTCAATGGCAAGTAAATATGCAAGATTTTCAATTGATTTCTTTGAGAAGAAAATGTCTAGCTCTTCAAATCTTAGTGCATATGTTATATACATATAAATATATATATATATATATAATATAGCACTAGTCTCTTTATTCTTCAAAGCGACGGAGGCAATGTATATGTTCTTTTCTTCAGCAAAAAATAGGGCTTTGACGGTGGCTGAACTCAGAACACTCTGTCCAAATTTCCAGGCTTTATCAGTGTGCTACAGCTTCCTTTATGATTGAAAGTTTGTTGATTCCAAGAAGTAGCATTTCCTATGCAATTGGTCTTTAATTGAATGAAGGAGACATTTATTTAACAACCTGTGAAAACACACGAAAATACCCAAAGTAATATTTATTTATTTACAATAAAGATAAGATATGAGCGTAAAAATAAACACATTTCTATGTCAATCAATAGCCAAGGCAATTACTTAACCTTGAGCTCTGATACCAATTGTAGTGTCCCGAAATTCCGGTACAATTTGGGCTGACCCAATAACACAAGTCCAACCCAAATTACACAGGAAGCCAGAAAACTAATAGAAAGAAAACAGAGAGCGAGAATAGATAAGATAGAAACTTAGAAAAGAAGAAGAAGAATATAGGACATCAGAGTAAACACGAACCTCACAGCGGAACGAATAAAATATAACATAAATTTGAAAAAAAGATTGTACTTGAATATACGTATCATTATCAAAGTACAGCACTTACAACACAACGTAAATAACAATAGCTATATAATCCTGAAATCCCCTACTCTAGCCCTTCAAGTATCTGTAAATCCCGACTACTTGACTGCCCGTACAAAATTGGGCACCCAAGAATTTAGGGAAACAAAACAAAATAAACTATGGGTCAGTCAGGTGATTGGTGTGAGTAATCTCAAATCATTTGTTTAACTTTTAAAATCTCTTTAAAAGAACGGATAATCGTAAGACCGATCCACCCATAAACACGGATGGTTTTTACCTTATGATAAACCAAATTATTCTTTATATCAAGTCTCTTCTGATATTACAATAATGTCTAAATACAAGTACTTAGCAATCTAGCAGAAACGCTTGCATCTAACGTTTTACATATATAGTATACAATCAAAACCGTGGGCTCTTATTTGGGGAATGGATTCCAACTATGACAAGGTATGGATCCACCTTTCGCTTAGTGTACTCTAGAAGTGATACACTTGAGTTCAATAAGAACATCTTGCAACTCAGCTACACATGACCGACCATTCATTTCTCTTGAATGTATTGAATATATTGCCACATCTCGGTTAGTATTCCAACATATCCATTCCCGGGAGATACAGATTGTAACACCCCTAGGTCTCACATCGTGGAAGCCTGTGTGAAGTGGGCACTTGTATAGTATAGTCCATCTCTTACTAACGCCGAGGCCTTTTGAGAAACAAAACCCCACACCTATATGGTGGCCAAGTTGGGGACAATATCTTGCGTGAACAGAGGTGCGGGTTATCACAGTGGTAATAGAGCCAATACCCAGCCGGAATTGTGGCTCCTATGTGGACCACAACGCCTGGGTGAGGTGTTTGTGAGCCAACGGGGGCGTTGGGCTCTGTAGGAGGGGAGAATGTAACACCCCTAGGTCTCACATCGTGGAATCCTGTGTGAAGTGGGCACTTATATAGTATAGTCCATCTCTTACTAACGCCGAGGCCTTTTGAGAAACAAAACCCCACACCTATATGGTGGCCAAGTTGGGTACAATATCTTGTGTGAACAGAGGTGCGGGTTATTACACAGAATTGAAAGAAGTAACAAATGAATATTCTCTAGATGATGACAATATACCTTAATTGGGTGCGGCCCACTTAGCCATGTTGCCTGCCCGATTTCTGTCATTTCCCAGTTGATGAGGCTTGAGGTTATAATGTATCTTTTAACAGATCACTCTTTTAATTACTTTGAATGCCACATCGTCATTGTAACGACCCAGAAAATCTGAACCAATTTAAAATTTTTAAATTGGCTAAAATAATGGATTTTAAATATTTAAAATAAATATTTTAAATAATGGCGATGAATACTGAGTTTGAATCGACAATTGAAAACGAATATAATTAATTATAATTATAAACAAGGCCTGAAATGGCGCTGTAGTTTCAAAAATTGAATTCAAACTTTGTCGGACTGTACCGGGTGCAAAACAATCCGGATTTTAGTGAAACCACAAGTATTTAAATCTGTTAGTGAATACCTTTCTAATGAATCTGAAAAATCGAATTTTCATAGCGGAAAGCAAAAGTTATGGCCGAATGAATTTTCAGAACGGTCGCTATGGAATTTATATAGCCCGTGAAATTGGCCATTTTGCATACGACCTCGGAATTCGACGAAACCACTTTTGTTGGATCCGGGATGTGAAGTTATTACTAGGTTTCAAATTTCATAATTTTTGAAGCTAGTATGTGAGCGTGGCAAAGGAAAATGTGTTTTGGTCAATTATAGTTAAATTGGATCGACCAAAAATGGGCCTTTTTGCAAACGGTCTCAGAATTCGACGAAACTAGTTTTGTTGGGACCGTATCGTCAAAACATGGCCAGATTTATTTTTCTGGAATTTTTCGAATTAGTTTGTGGCCCTGGCAAATTGAAATGTACGTTCAAATTTGAAAATTAAATGTTTTATACTTTAATTTGAAGAAAAACTGATCGTAACAGCCGAATTGGCTTGCGAACCATATCCCATTGTGTTCGGGATGGGGCTAATTAGCTAGGGGCGTCACTTGTTGGGTTTGATATGGTGTTCGTTTGAAAAATCACATTTAAACGAAATAAATAAATAAAATAATATAAAAACATTTTCTATAAACCCCCCCCCCCAATTAAAACCCTACCCTTTCACTTATCTTCTGCCGCCAGTATCGTTCAGTGGCCAGGAATGATCGAAACTTCCTCCCTCTAATTCCACTTATCCATTTCGATTTTCAACCAATTCCAAACCGAAAATAATTCAGCACTTCGAGCTCTCTCCATCCATACGGCTTTGATGGAATAATACGATCCGTGGTGTTCGACTTCGGAGCCCAAAGGGCCGGAGTTCGTGACAAAATTACGACGCAGGGGTGACTTCGAGTCTGACGTGGTGGCGGCCGTGGGTAGCGATGGCGGAGGCGCGCGACATGGTGGAGGTTGATCGGCCTCTGGCCCATCGTGGCGACGGTGAAGTCCAGCCCTAGCTGCCGAACGGGATCGAGATTCTCCAGGAAGAAGATTAACTAAGGGCAACGGTTTCTAAGTGTTATTAAGGTTTACTAAACCTAATTATTAAATTAATTATGTTAATTAATTCATTCGATGATTAATTGGCCATAACTTCTTCGAACAGAATCAAGATCTGACGAAACTGAGTTCGTTGTAACCGTGAGGACGAGCTCTACACGATGGAATGGACTAGATCAGAAAAGAAGCGAATTAGAAATTGAGGAAAATTCAAAACCGGTCAAAGTGAGAATTCTCTTACTGGAAATTTTCTTGTACAGTTATTTATATTATAACTGCATATCTGAACTGTTCACATACGTCCACAAACCATGGACGATTTATTTGATTATGTTGTGACTGTGAATTGTATATATATACGAAATGTGAAATGTGAGATTTCTGATTTAAAAACAATATGGAAAATGACGATGTATAAATTATATAGTCGATGTATGAGTTATATAAACGTTGTACACCTCATGTATAAGCGTTGTATAAGTTGTATGTTCGATGTATAAGTTATATATGCGTTGTAAAAATTATATATGTGTTGAAATAAAAGTGAATTGCTATATATATATATATATATATATATATATATATATACGCCCCTCGTCCACAAACCATGGACGATATTTATTGATTGTGATTGGTGTGAAAATTGATTGATAGCGAATGATTGTTTGGGATTGTTTGTGGTTGATATTGATTGATTGAGGTTGAAAAATACCCGTTTGTGGTTGAGAAATATTTGGTTGAAACCACATAGGATTAGTTTGTGGAAATGAAATAAATATATACATGCCGCCTGCGTGCGTACTAGATGCATGATCCCCATTGTCAAAAACCGCGAGGTTTTAAGGTAGAGCGAGGAGCCGTACTAGGGACGGTCCCGGTTTTAACTACCCTGCCGTTATGCTGCCGAAATTTTGAATAATATTCGTGTGTTTGAATTATTTTCATCTGCTTAAACTATATTTATTCATTGAATAGAAAACCTTCATGTGTTGAATTGATATTCATTCGTTGATTAGAAATTCATGTGTTGAATGGTATTCATATTTTGAAATAAATTGTTTGATAATAAAAAATCACCTTTTATCGACTATATGAACTGTGTAAAATAATCTCATTTTGAAAGAAATTGTTTTATAAGAAAAATCCTATTTTTATCACCAATATGAAATATATAAAATAATAGTGTTTTGAAATGAGTTGTTTTACAATAAAAATCACATTTTTATTATATACGTGAATCGTTGAAATGTGAAGTGTTAAAAATAGCCACTTGTTCAAATAAATATATATGAGTTGAAATATTCATTAATTAGCTAATGATATGATTTGTACCTATGTATGTAACATTAGAATGAATGGTGTTTTTAAACCAAATAGAAATCAAATATGAAGTTGAATAGAAAATGATAAATGATAAGAACTATATATATGTACATGCATATTCATCGAACAGGTTATAGCAAAGGGGCTAGAGAAGAGGAATAAAATTTTGTGCCCGACAAATAGGTACACATTTACTATTTTGTTTGGGGGATGATTTTATGAGCCTGTTGGCTAGCCGCTTGGCTTTTTCTTTTTCTTTTTGAGATTAGAAGGACCGGGGAAGCTATTTGAGATTTCCCGATGCTCCCGGTGCAGGGGAGGTTATGGCGAAATTTTCCAAAATTTTAAGGCGTTAGTGAAATATTTGAAGTGAAAACGATATTGAAATCATTGAATGAACTATATTTATATAAATATATAAATATAAATAAGATTAAAACGAAACGTAGTCGTGCAGTTCGCATTTTGAAACCATGATTTCAAACAACTAGTGCGGGAAATCCGACCATTGGATTTTCCCGAAACCTCAACCGTCGGGTTCGCCTTGGAAATATCTTCCCAACGGCACCAACCTTGTAAAAATCCAACGGTTGGATTGTCTGGAATGTTTAATTCAAATCTGATGAAAAACAGCGCCAGAAGCGATTATATTTATATATATATAAATATAATTATATATTTAATCGAATAACGACGCTGCAGTTCGTATTTTGAAATCGAAAATTCAAACGATTGTACCGGGAGATCCGACCGTCGGATTTTCCTAAAACTGGAATCGTTGGATTCGTTTTGAAAAGACCTTTCTAATGATGTAAATTTTGTGAAGATCCAACGGTTAGATTGTCAGATATGTGTAAATCAAATCTGAAGAAAAACAGCGCCACAGCCGCGTTATGGCCCGAAGCGTCATTTTGAAGAAATTGGCTATTTTAAAATGAATTAAAATAGCGATAAATCATTATAAAGTACCACAAACAATATGGAATGAAAATAAACTAAATTTGCTCGATTTGTGTGGTATTTGATGGTTGAATGTGTTTGGTGGGAAAATTACATTAAAGAACAAAATTGGTGTTGTCTAATGGTTTAACCATCGAAATAAATTGATTTGAAATTCTAAATATACGTGAATTATTTGAGAAGGCCGAGTTAATTCTCATTTCAAATAATTGACCGACGGTTGTAATTCGAAGTTGAAAACGATGGTCGAAGACCGGAGATCTTCACCTCGCTTGGATGGTAACCGAGGTCCTGATTGGGAGGCATCCCGAAATATGGATAATGAGTGGTGATCGTCCAGACGTACGTGGTGATCGATGGGTTTGCGAGGTATTTAGTGCCTCCGGTTTCGTTCAGAGCCAGAACGGACTTGTAAATGGACGGTGTGTCTGACATTGGATTTTATTCTGTGTCGATTGATCTCTGTTAAATATACATCAGTTTGGCGGCGGAGAATTTATTCTTTTGCTTAACGCCCTTCTCTGAAACGCACGAGCTCAGAGGTTGTATATCGATGGACATCAGTCGCATGGCATGAATTGCCTGTGTGGCATGCTAAGATGCAGTGATCAGGGCTTCTGTTGAAAAACAAAGTCTTGTGGTGATGATCAAAGCACCGCCTGTGTGGCGTAGCTTGGTGTATAACGTGAATTCGCGAGCCTCACACCCCGGTATGAACCAGAAACGGGAGCAGGACCTCAAGGGGGACGTGTGTTTTCTTTCTAGCTAGGGTGGTGTCAGTGACCTACCAGCCCTGACATTTATATAGTTTTCACATATGTGGTTGTTGCTGTTGCGAGGCGCCTCGGTTTGATCGGACGATCCGGGTCCGATGGAGTCATTCGTTGGCTTATTTACACCCCAAAGGGTGGAGAAACGCATTGTTCAGGCATTATAATCCACTTCGTGTGGACCGGCCCTAACGATCCAGGGTATGGTCGCGGCTGTACCTGTGGCTCGGGCTAGAGAGTCACGAATTCGGTAAGGACTATCTTTTGCCTTGGTTCATGACAGAAATCCAATTTCCAAATACGACATCGTGCGGTTTTGATTGTATATATATATGGCGACATGATATATGGTACCCATGCCATCTATGATTGATAGTTATGATTTGAAATTGTTTTCAAAACATATAAACACTAGCAATAATATCAAATGCCTTTGTTATATTCGTATCAAGCATATTTTGGCCGTTATAAGGTAAAAACTCTATCCTCCGGTTTGCGTTGCATTGTGCGATGGGAACTGAGTCTTATAACGGTTTCATTTTTATAAAAAGCATAGCGATGTTTAAAAGAAAGATTTGTTTTAAAGCACTGGCAATCCAATGGAGTAAACCCGTTCCACGAAAGTGGCGTGGTCCTGTGATTTGCCATATTATATATGTGTTGAGTAGATTTCTCATACCAGTCCCATGACTGACTCGTAGTTTGTTTCACTCTCAAACTCGGGTGCCCCTTTTTCTACACGGGTAGCCTTGTATTCAGGTTTAGCTGGTTCTTTCTGGATAGCTGGAGCTGAAGATGGATTCTATTATTTATTTATTTTTTATGCTGTTCAGCTCCTATTGTACATATTTTGTTTATTTTCCGCTGTAGACATTTATGTATAGCTGAACTGTATTTGTTCTAAGTAAGATCCTGTATACTGTGTAACTCTGATGATTCCTTTTATCCAGTGTATTCTATTGTTCATTATCTGGTGCATTTTATTATTCTGTTCTGCTATTATCTGTTTCTGTGTTATATTCCAAAGATAACCCTTGTCTCCGTCAGAACGGGATTTCGGGTCGTCTCAACGTGGTATCAGAGCTTTGGTTAAGCTTAGTTCTGGAATATAACATTTGAACGAACTCGTCAGAAATAGAACCAGTAGTGTTCTAGGACGGGTAACTCTATACAGATAGGATCAGCAATATCCTAGTGTGAGTAAAGCAGAATGAAATTACACCTCGATAGACACATTTACACTTGAAGTATATGTTTCTATGTTTGAAAATTTTCTTTTCGGTGACCTGACACTTGATCTGCTAATTGCAGAAGTAATAGAAAAATGAGTGCCAGAAACAGAAGGAATACAGAACCCGATCTGGAGGCTCTATTAAAGAGATATCGAAATCTAAACGGAGTACAGTTCTCGGGCAATGAATCTATTATTCAAACTCAAGCTTGGGTGAGTTCTGTCGAAAGAATTTTTGAGCGTATCCAGCTGAGGGATGACCAGAAAAGGCTTGTAGCATCTTGGGCACTCAAAGAAGAAGCTTTAATCTGGTGGGAAACAATCATCAAAGATAATCCAGAAGGTGATATCACCTGGGACAGATTCAAAGTGATTTTCCTAGAAAGATTTACTCCTCCCGTAGCGACGGAGCGATTATGTGATGAATTTTCTTATCTAATACAAGGAGATATGACCATCCCAGAATATCATAAGAAATTCAACGAACTTGCTCACTTTGCTCCTCATCTGATTCAAGATCCAAAGAGGAAAAATCTGAGATTTATTCATGGCCTGCAAAGGATGTATCAGAATAGTGTAATGAGGAATGTGAAGCTTCCTTTTTCTGAAATGATATACATGGCTTATCAGTATGAAGATCTCCATAAGAAAGGAATGTTGCGCAACGAAGAAGAAGTCTGTTCTAGTGATAAAACAGAGTCAGAAACTGATCGTCCCGAGGCCATAACAACGTTAGAGGTCAGTAAGAAGCCCAGTGTCAAGAGGAAAAGAGCTGAATCTCGGAAAGAACCTGTAACGACAGCGGTATGCAGTAACTGCAATAGGCAAGGACATATCTCGATAAGTTGCAGATCTCTAAAGAAGCAAGTAAAGGATGGGTTTAAATCCGGCAAGAAGCTCCGGGAAAGTAAACGATGCAATCAATGCCATCGGTATGGTCATGTAAAGCAAGATTGCCGACTGTTGAAAACAACCAAAGAAGCTCAAGTAAATGAAGTAGCAGAAGCTTCTGAGCCATCGGCTATTCAGGAAAGGCCAGATGTTTTAGAAGGCACGCTAACTGTCAAAAACATCCCAGTTAAAGTACTATTTCACTACAACAAAAAAGGGATTTCACAGCGTTTCAGAAACGCTTTTATATTAAACCATAGCGTTTCAGAGAACGCCATGTAACAACATGCTATGTTAGACCTTAAACTTTAAATAGCATAATCAAAAACGCTATGAAAAATCAGAATTCCATAGCATTTCACCTTTGCTATTAAACAGAAATGCTGTACGAAATCTAACCAACTACTACCTATTATAGCGTTTTTGACTTCTTCATATAGCGTTTAATCCCCTTCTATTATAGCGTTTCCTGTGATTTCTATAGTGTTTATTACTACAATTTTATAGCGTTTGTTTCCCTTTTTAATAGCGTTTATTACTATAATATGACATGCAGTTTTATAGCTTACTCCCTTTGTATACCACCATTCCAGCTCTTCTATTACTTATATATATATACACACACACACACACACACACACACACACACACACACACACACACACACACACACACATACCATTCAAACAACATTCATATCATTATCTATTTCTCAAATGTATACAAATATAATACTTTATTACAAACAACAAACGTGCAAACTACAAGATAATACTCCATACATATCATTCAAACATTTTTTTATTCATATATTCAAACATCATTCATATTTTATACATATAATTCAAACTACTTTTCACATATCCAAACTTAACAATTCATACATAGTTCGATCAACTCTTCCATGTCCATAATATGTAATATATACTTGCATTAACAAGTTACTTACAAAGTAGTCGAATGGTTGATATAATCTTGCTTTTCTTTCGATATTTTCTTTAAAACATAAGCAATTTGGTCCTGTTACAATAAAAATAAGCAATATTTAGTTCGACATATTTAAACTTGCATGGAATGTGAAACGACCACGATTTCATAAATAGCAGAAGGCTTGCTAGGTAAATACAAAAAAACCAAGAGTTTGCTAATATTTACTTAAAAAAACACAAAAACTGGCCATTAATCTACTTCATACCTCAAAAACCCAAGAGTTCGCTAATGTTCAGCTGTGATATCCCCCAATATTAGCCATTAGTCTACTTCATAACTCAAAAATCACAATGACACTGAAAAATAGATGCTCACATTTGCAGTAGTAAAGAAAATACAAAGGAAACTAACACGCATTTTATGCTTATAGAGCTTATCTCTGGTTAGCACTGCTCTGATCAAGGTTTTCCAAACTTGGGCATAATTCATTCTTTATCATTTGGTTTCAGTGTGAATTGGTAACAAGTACCACCCTAATCCATTTAGTTGTAAATAGAATTATTATAGCATATAACCTATTGCATATAACTGTCGTATTCACAACTAAAAATGACCCTTATAAAGTTAATAATTTATTAATTAAAAGTGGTGAAGCATATATACAACTGTTTGCTTATATCATATTGTCTATTAAAATGATCGATTTAACATTGTAAACGAAAATAGAGAAATTGTTTGCTTCAGTTACTTTGTATTTACTAGAGTAACTTTATGTCATTTATTTTGAATTATGAAACTGATATTAGAGTATCAGTTTCTTCACATTGAAGACTGTTCTCATGCTTGCAGATCAAATGATCAACCGATAAGAATACATGCATTTAAAAGGCTTTCTTCATCGTGATATAAAGCCAGACAACTTTCTCATATGGTTGGATCCTAAAGCAAATCAAGTTTACATAATTGAGTACGGACTTGCAAAGAAATACAGGGATCTACAAACTCATAAGCACAAACCATACAGGGAGAACAAGGATCTCACAGGAACAACACAATATGCAAGTGTTAATTCTAATCTCGGAATTGAGCAGAGCAAGAGAGATGATTTGGAATCTCTTGATTATGTATTCATGTACTTCCCTACAGGAAGCCTACCATGGTACGGCTTGAGAGCTGGAACCAAAAAGCAAAAATATGATAAAATTAGTGTAAAGAAAATGCTTACTTTTGTGGAGGCTCTCTGTATCCAACAAAATTTATACCATATTTTCACTACTGCTGATCACTTTGGTTTGATGACAAACCAGATTATAGTTTATTTGAAGAGGCTTTTCCCTGACCTGTGTTCATAAGAGAAGCTTATCAGTTTGATTATATATTTGACTGGACTGTATTGAAGTACCTGCAGATTGGTGCAAATGCTAGAAAACGACAACCAATAGAAAGATCAAGCGGATTAGGGCAGTCTGGATAGAGGGCAAAGGGAACAACAGGGGGACAAGATACTCGGGATAAATTCTCTGGTGCTGTGGAATCATTTTCTAAAAGGAATCATTCAGGTCATTTTGGAGATCGTTAGCGCAGTGTTACAAGAAAATCAGGTTCATCCTCCAAAAAAGTTATGGAGTCCGACAGAGCTCGCCTATCTTCTTCTTCATGCAACGAAAGCACATTCCGAAGAGGAATGGTATCAAGCAGCAGAAGACCACACACTCCGTTTTTAGACCCAATTCGCTCAAAAGTCGATTAATATCGAGTAGCAGCAGTAATTGACCATCCACAGTGCCATGCTCCTCTTCATTCTCTCGAACTACTGCAGCAGGAACAGCAGCGAGAGGCTCCCAAGAAGAAACAGCTCATGTTCGAAGCATTGAGCTTCTCAACATTACTTTTTTTACGTTGATTTTCAAAAGGCCAAAGAAAAAAGTTTATTTCAGTGCATCCAAACGAACTATAAGGCAATAACATAAAATGTTATGTTTGTAGGTAGAATTTCTTTCCCAGAACAAGTATTATAGCTGCTATTCATCTAAATTTGACATCTACTTTTGTAATAATTAGTGGGGAAGGTATTGTCCATAACTACGAACAGTTAATTCATGCTAGTAAAGACCTTTGAACTTTTCCACATCCTCCACCCAACTAATAAACAACTAGTAGATTCAGGTTGTAACATTCAAAATTGTTATTTACCACCGCTTCAAAATGAGCACTAACAGGTTCCGGATTTTCAACAAATCATGAATGTTCAAAAATCACATAAAGAAGTGTTCACCTTCTATCGCTTAAGTTTGTGCATGGCTATCGAAATGATATTTCGAATCTGAAAAAAGAAATTTAACATTTTACAAGACACATTAACATATAGTTTCCTAACCAAGCAGATTTTATCATTGTGAATTATGCTATTCATAATTACATAAGGAAGTAAAACAATTCAGATCCAACGATTAGTGCGGACATTCCCAATAAGTATGTGGAAAATTGGCATGAATGAGGACAATAAATGCACGGTTGTTCAAGCTCAACAGATGCACAATGAATGATCGCAGCATGTAATTAGAACAAAAATTGAAAAGATAATTCTCATGGAACGTAAGAAACATTTACCATGCTCTTGGGAATATCAGTCATTTAATCCTATAGTGTTGTGCCGCTCTATACACAAAGAACCATTCAACACAAGCAATCAGACGACAAACATTGCATCTTTTGTCTTCTGATGGTCTGATATTCAAATTGCTTCGCCCCCATGTGTAGTGAATATATTTTCTCACCTGTTCATGATAAATAATATCAGTCAAAGGTATACATCGACAGTAATTCACATTTTTAACCCCTCTTTAGTCTTCTGATATCAATCGTAGATTTGACAAATTAATGAATGGATTAAATGGTGATGTGAGAAATAACAATAAAGAATAAGAGTTAAAATAACTGTGAATCCATCCATTAATTTTTCAAATTTAATAATATTAAGGAGTTAACCAAAGGGTTGAAAACGAAGGTTATAGATCTCTATCTACACACACGGGTGCAAGCGCGTGCATACACACATAACACAAGTTGTATCTTTATATGTAACAGAGATAATTATTGCTAAAAGTAACTGACAGGTAATTCTAATTGATTTTCATTCCAGTAAAAGCCAACTGATCATTATAGAAGAATGTGACTAGAATAGGGTAACTTTACATCAATTAAGAGACACAAATTATTACCACTGAATGTGAATTTTATCAGGTGTTCTGCAATATGAGAAGAACGTAAATAGATCTTCAGTTGTTGCCTGGCAAAATATATTAAGAAACTGAACTCCAAACTGAACAATAATTGTAAAACAAAAGGTCAGAACACTTCTTGAGTTGGAATAGGTAGGTAACTTCTTTGAACAACACCCATCTCACATAACTTCTATGAGTTGCTACCGTTCATCACTCTACTGCCTGAACGATCATCTATACTTATTTAGGCATTTAATTGTTGACTTTTTGGTCATGTGGGAGTGGGACTAATCTTATATCAAGTATTTATTTTTGAGACCATGGATTATTAACGTTACAGCTCAATCCTAGACAGATAATGAGCAATAAACACAACAATACAACATCATTTGCCAACACTATTTCCAAACAAATATATCAGTATATGAAACATAACGTATTCGTGTTAGACTAAATGACACTTGTGTTCTTATAGAGGTCAAAGCAAAGGGAAAAAAATTAACTTTTATGTGACTGGCACCTAATATTAATTCATTCAAATGATATGTACTCATTAACCAAAGGCTCCAGCCATAAATTTGACCAATGCGATTGTAAAATACAAATAGAAACTAGCAAGTGGCATATCAAAGAAAAATAATAATGAAAAAAAATCATGCAAGCAACAATAAGGTGCCTAAGCTACTGAATACACATTAGTGGATCAATAGATTGATGGGAACAAAGAAATCAACAAAATTATAGGGAAGTAAAAAAAAAAATTATGCCAATATCAAATCAAATAAAAAATTAGTGGATCAATAGACTGACCGCACTAATTGTTAACTATGCCAATTTTCTATTTGATTTGATATTGCTTTTTTTTTCATTATCTTTCAAGCAACAAAATTCAAACACAAGTTGTATTTTCTTATTCTTAGACAGCTATATAACAGAGTCAAATTAAGGGAAGAGGACAGAAATAATGGACTGATAAATGTTGGCTTTAGCTCAGAACTGCATTTACATTTGGTTTTTATAATATCCAATCTCTACTAAAAAATGTATATAGAGAGAATAATATTTTCAGTATTTTACACATGCATTTTTTTTCTTCATATTATTCAATTCTAACAGTAGTAAATTTCACGTCTAGTTCACAACTGAACACCTGTCGAATGTTAGTGCGTAAAAGATATATTGTACAGATTACTTATAGCAATTTTAACCATATGAAACCCAGTTTGTACATAAGCTAGTTACTTACCCACTTCTGAGCTTGAGAGGTTATTAAAATCATGAAGTCATAGAAAATCAACATGATAAAGAAAATTATTGGGAGTGCTAAACTCACGGTTAAGACGAACGAAGCTTTTTTCTTCTGGTCAGCTAACAAACTTCAATGATGGTTAACTATATAAAAGAGGTAGAATGACAGGAATTAAATCACACACTCAAACCCAACTGCTAAATCTAATCAAACCCCAAGAAAATAAAGATGTAAATTAGCCTCCATATCAATTCGGTAAATGTAGAAGTTCAGGTACATATAGTATACCGATCTGATGGTGAATCGATCTGACATATGCAGACCAAATTAGGCATGAATCTTCAAGCAATAAAAGCAATTATGAGATCCAAATTCAAAAGAAAGCTCCAAGCTATGCAATCTCCAAGACTCCATTTGATATGAAGAAACAATGCTAGGCAGACCGCTAACTGGTTTAAATAAACAAAACAAAATTGAAAACATAACATGAGGCTACAAATAGCCTCGCGTATCAGAAAGTAATCTGAAAGTAAACAAACCACATTATAGCAAAAGCAAAATAATGCTGAAGCACTATGCTGCATCTAAAGGAAGAGAACAAAAAATCTTGGGAATTTAGCAAAAACAGAAGCAAAATTTAAAAATAGGGGGAAAACTAGAAACGTGATACTCATGCATATGTCATTTCTAGCATAATTTAACATCAGAAACACTTTTATATATAACTTAATTATCAAAGGTCTACCATTGGTTTGTACCACTTTTATATAGGTAACCACCATTGGTTTATATAGAACTTAGAAGACTGCAAGAAGGATCTGAAATAAAATTATAATACTATGTTACCATTTAGACCAACAGGTATGAAATCTTATTTTTATTATTTATAAGTTCCACAATTGCAGTTTTTGATCATACCCCTTATAATTTAACAGGTTGGACTTACTCTGAAAAGATAGGAAGTTGGCTAAACCTAATCAAACCCAACTGTAAAGGCATTGTAACCATATGGTATGTTTGCAATCTTCTCCCTACTGTGTATACATATGTATATATGGAAATACAGTGATTAGTTGTTACTACAATAGGAAAATCCGGAATAGATTTTTATTTGTTACTACATATGTATCTAGGAAATACTGAGTATACCATATATGGTATGCTTGCACATAACACATTGTATGCTTTTTATTTTGTTTATTTGAAATAAGGCATCAAAAAATAAATAACTTGATCGATTAACTGTTCACGAATCATGATCTCAACTAAATTGATCAACCCATACCCACTGGTTAATCTTATATAACCAAATCCAAAGCTGTGAGTTATATTCACACTACTCTAGCTCCTCATTAACCCATTCAAATATCTCCAACAGAAGGGCAAATCAACACCTTTCTAAAAATCGGAAAAGTATACGACGTATCTCTGTTCGCAGAAAGGGACTTAAATCGCTTAGTAACCATGGCCAATGAATGGGAAGCTGCTGCAGAAAAAATTCAAAGTCTGGCACCTGCTTATCGCTATAAAACTTGGAAGGGACCTAGGAAAATACATCCGCTTTAGTAAACAAAATGACCAGCTCCAAAAAACTTACTGATGCCCTATTTGAAAACCTAATGAGCCTGGACTTGCCATTGAATTCCCAAAGCATCGCTAAACTCGGCCTGTTCAACAATGGCTGCTAAGTGAACTATACTGCTCCATTCGCTAGAGATCTTTTCCTTTTGTACCAGATCTTAGCACTTTGTCCCGAGTACTTAATATGCACTTGTGCTAATTGCAGAGACAGGTGCATCCAGCCACGTTTAATATGAAAAAAACGCGGACGTCTTTTAACTCAATGTATGGACAACTAACAGTTGAGAGTCATTCAATCATCTTATAGTAATCTGAAAAGTTCACATCAAGCCGAGGTCAGGATTCAAATATATGGATAAACAAAAGTGAGATAAAAGACTGAAAATATGCATTCAAAAGCAAATACATTAAATTGGTGTACTACTTCGCATGAAAACCAACAATATTTTTTAGTAAGAATGTCAAAATACATTGGCAGGATCATTTGTGCTAAGCAAAGAAACAGAGAAAATCTTTGGATTTTACTAAGAATTTTGTCTTAAGAATTAAAGTAATGTACGTACTTCATGACAAATAAGAATTTCACGATGTTTATATGACATTCAATAATGTGCAACTTTATACGCTTCATCTTGTTTGTCATAAGCTTGTGCTATATTTCAACTGCAGGACCAATGGTTAAAATGTATGAAGCAAATATACTGTGATGAGAGAAAATAAGAAAAAGAATTCTCCAGTAAGATTCAAAGATATTATTGTTTCGAGTTAACCTCTTGAAGATTAAAGAAATCCTGAGTTTGTAACAATGTTAATTTTATAAGTGTAGCTTCTGCTACACCGAAAACCATGACAATGTAGATGATTAATAATCATAGGTAAGCAATCTACATGACTCAAAGTCTTAACCATTAATTAGATGATATGGCAATTGGCATAAATGATTGATACAATTCCCATATTGAGACTTTCAGTGCAGTTCGAATATTTGTGGTTTATCATAGTTTTAAAAAAACATTGTTACGTTTAAAAATAAAAAGTAAAACTGAAGTTTAGTATCAATCGAAGCTATTTCTTGTGTTATTACTGCATCAACAATGAACAGGCATCATACTTAAACCTGACATTAGAAAGCTAGTGACTTTCTCACTAGATCCTTTAGCAACACGTTTAGAATAATACAATAAAAAATTTCGTAGTTTTAGTAAAAACAAAATCAAACACTTCATGCTTTTTCAAGAGGTTGAGTAATCACAGTAAGCTAACCTTAAACTATTGAAACAACTATGATATATGATCTTTCAATTTTGAAAATTGAGGTTGATTCAGAATACATTATAATATAGTATGGCTTTGTCATATTTGCTTTAAAAAGCAATCAGTATATTCCGAAATGTATAAAATTTCAAGATATTCTAGTGATATAATTTTAATGTGATTTTTCGCATTCAATTTTTCATGTAAGCAATTTGTTGTTAGTGCATACTGGGTTTTTTTTCATTGTTTATTCCAGAAACACTTCATAGAACATGAGCTTGGAACACATGAATCTATGAATGAAATCCGATCAGTTTTCTTTTTTCTTTTTTCTTTTTTTTACCAAAACACCCCACGCACGGACACACGCACAAACAGATCACACGTATGTTGTCAAATAGTGATCAAAACTAGCGATATAAAAGAGGATTAACAAGTTAGCTAACGCTACACAACTTCTCATACGTCAATGTTGCAGTTGTTGGCTATCTACAACAACATAGATGATATAAAACAATTGTTATTATTATAAAACTCACACTCATTTGCACATTATTAACCAACAAGGACATGTAACCTCTTGCATACTACTTGAGCAAAATGTGATATTTACGTAAAAGCATGACAAAATCTACCCAGAGGAAGTCAACAAGGTTGACCTTTGAAAAGTGGAAAAAGGTTGATCAAAAATGAAAGTGGACATGCATTAGGTCATTGAACATGGCAGAGATCAGAAAGCTTGCTACAGTGAAACGGAGAGTTTGATAAGGCTTTCCATGGAAAAACAAAAGAGTATAAGCGCAAGCACCTTACTAAGATTCATATATCATATTTTTTATCTTTGTTTAAATACTTTAGAACTTGGAAGTCATTATGATGATTGTAAAACTATAAACAATTTGAGAAAAAAATTGTACTACTTTAAAATTTATATATTTACGATTCAATCATCAAGGATTGCTTCACTTTATCGCATGCGTTCAAATACGGATAGAGGCAACAACATGCAACTCTTAGTATGACAGTCGACAGAAATACAAAAAATCTGCAAAATATTAGCTCGGCATATGAGACAATATAAATTTGTTAGCCACATGCTTCTATCAACCATGAATAAAATGGGGCAATGCAAATAAAGAGAGAGACAAGTACTTCTAAATCTGAAGGGCTTTAAATCTGTAGCCAAGAAAATTGAGGTAAAAGTAGAGGTGAAAAAAATGAAATAATCTAAATTGTGACATTTCATCTTTATATATATTAGAAAACACGTAAACCATTTGCAGTCGAGGATATTGGAAATAAGGAGAAAGTTGGGATTAAAACTTAGCTTTGCATAGACGAGAATGAACCCATGCTACGCCCCCCCGACATGTTGAGAGATTAATGTAACTAAAAAGGAAATATATTTGCAACAGTAGAACAGAATGAGGAGATATATAGGAACTTTAATATTTTCATAGGAATTTATTAAATGAACATAATCAATTATAGGAACTTTAGAATCGCTGTGGGAATTTAATAACCAAACTTTAGATCATCGAATAATGAAAGGGAACTGATCAGAAAGGGCGAAAGCATGTACAAAATAAGTAGCCACATGCCACTGCCTTGGCACTACAACAATTTTTATAGATAAACGTACACAGTTAGCCAAAACATAATATTTTTTATATTAATTAACATAATATAAAAAAACAGTCCCCCCTTCAATTTTTAGCAATTCAATAAGTGAACTCATATATGTTATCAATGATACCCTAAACATTGCATAACCTGCAGTGGAGCATAACTAGAATACAGTAGAATAAGTAATGTCAGAAGCATAGACAGACTATAATAGAATAGTTGCAAGAAAATGAGTTGTTCACATAGTTCAATAATTGAAATGTAATAATACCTTTGACGGAAGTTCAAATCAGAGAAGATTATTTAGGTCTGGGATTGGGATTGGCTTGAGAAATGAGCGAGAATAGAGATTCACGCAACAATCGACTTTTGTTGATGGCGATTAGGAATTATTTCGCAGGAATTATGTTATCGGGTGGTGGATGACGGCTATTAATGGGTTCTGGAGATGGATATGGCAGGAGAAAGAAGAGTAACGGGAGAAAAGACAGAACAAAATGCGCTTTTTTTTAAGTTCCCGCACAATTTTTGTTTCCTGCTTGCGTATTATCAAATATCGTTGTACACTCATTTGTCGAGCCAAATAGAGTTGAAAACCCTCGTACGCCGTATTATCAAATAGCGATTTACGTTCGATATGCGGAAACGCTGTACAGTTATGCCATCAAAAGCTCTTATTGTTGTAGTGTTTGACACCGGCGCGTCGCAAAGTTTCATTGCCAAAGATGCAGCTAAGAAACTGGATTTGAATTTGAAAAAGCTCAAGGAACCAATGACTGTACAGAATCCGGTTGGGGGTTCCATTGATCTCAGTTCGATTTGTGGAGTGCCGGTTTCTTTCTCTCGTTATCGGTTTCCTACCATCGCAGTCGTCATGAATTTTAAAGAGTTTGATCTTATCTTGGGGTTAGACTGGTTAACCAAATATGAAGCTGAAGTTAAATGCGCCGACAGAGTCGTAAAGGCGAAGATTAAATCAGGTGATTATATAACCATTCCCTGTGAAGGTCAGAATGCTAATAGGAAGGACTTCTGGGCAGCTTTGAATGTCTCTCCAGCCCAAATAGAAGATATCCCTGAAATCTCAGAGAATATTCCCGACCTAGTGAAAGATATTCCTGTCGTCAAGAACTATGCGGATGTGTTCGAAGAAGTTGTTCGCTTACCTCCGCAGAGAAAAATAGATTTCAAGATTGCTTTAATTCCCAATGCAAGGCCGGTAGTTCACGCTATTCAAAGAATGTCCTTGAAAGAGAAGGAGGAATTAGACAATCAAACACGACAGCTAGTATGGAAAGGTCTGATCTGGCCCAGTTTCTCTGATTGGGGAGCAGCAGTGGTTTTTGTCCCAAAATCGGACGGTACTCTACGGTTATGTGTGGATTATCGTGATCTGAACAAGCAGACAATAAAGAACAAGTATCCATTGCTGCGGATTGATGATTTTTTGGATCGGTTGAATGGCGCACAAGTATTTTCACGAATGGACCTAGCTACAGGCTTCCATCAACTTCGAATTGCCGAAGAGTGTGTTCCGATGACAGCATTCAGAGGTCCCGACTTATTCTACGAGTGGTTAGTAATGCCGTTCGGCTTATGTAACGCTCCAGCTTACTTCGTCGATCTAATGAACAGAGTATTCAAAGGAGTATTGAATAAATTTGTTCTGGTTTTTATTGATGATATTCTAATCTTCTCTAAATCAAAGGCCGAGCATGAAAAACATTTGGAACAAGTGTTAGAAATCCTCAGGAGAAATGTATTGAAAGCCAAGTTTTCCAAATGTATATTCTGGCAAGATGAAGTGAAATTTATGGGCCATGTTGTATCGAAAGAAGGAATCGCTGTGGATCCAAGTAAAATCACAGCCATTCAGAATTGGAAACAGCCCAGTACTCCCACTGAAGTCCGCAGTTTTCTCGGATTGGCTAGTTATTACCGGAAATTCGTTAAGGACTTTTCGAAGATATCAGGTCACTTAACGAAGCTTACAAAGAAGCACTCTAAATTCAAATGGACTCCAGAAAGTGAGGAGGCTTTCGAAGAGCTAAAGTTGATATTAACAACTGCTCCAGTGTTAACCATCATCGATGGCAACCAGGATTTGAAAGTCTGGACTGATGCTTCTAGAGAAGGCCTTGGCGCAGTGATAATGCAAAGGGGGCAAGTGATTGCTTATGCTAGCCGTCAACTGAAGCCGCACGAGAAGAACTACGTAACTCATGATCTTGAGTTATTGGCTATTGTGTTCGCTTTGAAAATCTGGAGACATTATCTTCTGGGTGAGAAATTTGAACTGTTTACAGATCACCAGTCGTTAAAGTATCTGTTCACTCAGAAAGACTTGAATTTGAGGCAGCAACGTTGGCTGGAGTTTCTTGCAGCATATGACTTTGAAATTATATATACTCCAGAAAAAGCCAATGTCGTGGCCGATGCGTTAAGCCGAAAGAATGAAATGATCGCCAGTTTTATTACCACGACTACATTGATAGATAAAATATCTGCTCTTCAGGAAAATGATCACTTCATTCATAAGATCAGAGAGATAATTCAACAAGGCGAACCCTCGAGTTTTCAAGTTGATAATGATGGGATTCTAAGGCTCAAAGGTCGAATCTGTGTCCCTAACATTCCTGAGCTTCGAAAAGAAGTTCTGGATGAATGCCACAAGTCAAAACTCAGTATCCATCCGGGAGTAAGCAAAATGTATAATGACATCAAACGCACTTTCTGGTGGAAGTCGATGAAAAGGGACATTTCTTTATATGTCAGCCGATGCCCTACTTGCCAGCTAGTCAAGAGCGACCAACAGAAATTGGCTGGATTATTACAACCGCTAGAAGTTCCTGGCTGGAAGTGGGAACATATTTCTATGGATTTCATTGATGGTTTGCCCAGAACCAGAAAAGGAAATGACAGTATTTGGGTGATCGTAGATCGCTTCACGAAGACCGCCCATTTCATACCTGTCAGATCAAACAGAACTGCTCAGAGTCTGGCGCAGATATACTTCAGGGAAATAGTTAGACTACATGGAGTGCCGCTCAGTATAGTCAGTGATAGAGATACAATATTCACTAGCTAATTCTGGGAAGCATTTCAAGTCGAGCTGGGAACGAAGTTAAACCTAAGCACCGCTTATCATCCTCAGACAGACGGTCAGACTGAGAGGGTGAATCGCATTTTAGAAGATCTATTGCGGGCTTGTGTTCTAGATTTCGGTGGATCATGGGAAGACCATCTGCATTTGGCTGAATTCTCTTATAATAACAGCTACCAGGCGAGTCTGACAATGTTGCCATTCGAAGCATTATATGGTAGATCGTGCCGATCTCCTGCTTGTTGGGTCGAACCTGGAAATAGACTTGTGTTGGGTCCTGATATGATTCGAGAAGCTGCCGACAAAGTCGATTTTATTAAGAAGCGATTACTCGCCGCTCAAAGCCGACAAAAGAGCTATGCCGATAGAAGAAGAAGAGATATATCCTTTGAAGTTGGCGACTATGTATATTTGAAAGTATCGCCGATGAGAGGAGTTATCCGGTTCGGTAAAACTGGAAAGTTAGCGCCCAAATTCATAGGTCCGTTTCCTATTCTGGAACGGATCGGAACTCTTGCTTATAGGGTCAAACTGCCTGATTGGCTGCCTGGAGTTCACGATGTATTTCATATATCTCAACTTCGAAAGCACGTTCATGATCCAGACTTGATCGTGGAAGAAGCAGCTCAACATGACATTGAAATAACCCCAGAATTAGCTGTGAGAAGAGAGCCGCTAAAGATAATAGGCAAAGAAACCAAAGAGCTGAGGAACAAGAAGGTTCGCTTAGTCAAAGTGCAATGGAGTGGAGATCCGCGAGATTGTACTTGGGAAACTGAGGAGAGCATTCAGAAGGCTTATCCTAGATGTCGAGTAGATATCTCTGATTGACTCTGGTGCAAGGTACATTTACCCTACTTTGCACTACCATTCAATTCTCTACTCTATTGTTATTTTCTTTTCATAGATGTGCACTTTTAATTATATAGTCTGAATGATTTTTAAAGGGTATAGAAGTCGATTAGTATTTTTTTGAAAGGTTAAAACGATTTGATTGTTGGTTGTGTTGTGTGATTGTAGATTTTCAAACCACTTTCGACTTTGTTCCTTTTCGGGGACGAAAAGTTTTAAGTGGGGGAGATTGTAACGACCCAGAAAATCTGAACCAATTTAAAAAATTTAAATTGGCTAAAATAATGGATTTTAAATATTTAAAATAAATATTTTAAATAATGGAAATGAAAACTGATTTTGAATTGACAATTGAAAACGAATATAATTAATTATAATTATAAACAAGGCCTGAAATGGCGCTGCAGTTTCAAAAATTGAATTCAAACTTTGTCGGACTGTACCGGGTGCAAAACAATCCGGATTTTAGTGAAACCACAAGTATTTAAATCTGTTAGTGAATACCTTTCTAACGAATCTGAAAAATCAAATTTTCATAGCAAAAGTTATGGCCGAATGAATTTTCAGAACGGTCGCTATGGAATTTATATAGCCCGTGAAATTGGCCATTTTGCATACGACCTCGGAATTCGACGAAACCACTTTTGTTGGATCCGGGATGTGAAGTTATTACTAGGTTTCAAATTTCATAATTTTTTAAGCTAGTATGTGAGCGTGGCAAAGGAAAATGTGTTTTGGTCAATTACAGTTAAATTGGATCGACCAAAAATGGGCCTTTTTGCAAACGGTCTTAGAATTCGACGAAACTAGTTTTGTTGGGACCGTATCGTCAAAACATGGCCAGATTTATTTTTCTGGAATTTTTCGAATTAGTTTGTGGCCCTGGCAAATTGAAATGTACGTTCAAATTTGAAAATTAAATGTTTTATACTTTAATTTGAAGAAAAACTGATCGTAACAGCCGAATTGGCTTGCGAACCATATCCCATTGTGTTCGGGATGGGGCTAATTAGCTAGGGGCGTCACTTGTTGGGTTTGATATGGTGTTCGTTTGAAAAATCACATTTAAACGAAATAAATAAATAAAATAATATAAAAACATTTTCTATAAACCCCCCCCCCCCCCAATTAAAACCCTACCCTTTCACTTATCTTCTGCCGCCAGTATCGTTCAGTGGCCAGGAATGATCGAAACTTCCTCCCTCTAATTCCACTTATCCATTTCGATTTTCAACCAATTCCAAACCGAAAATAATTCAGCACTTCGAGCTCTCTCCATCCATACGGCTTTGATGGAATAATACGATACGTGGTGTTCGACTTCGGAGCCCAAAGGGCCGGAGTTCGTGACAAAATTACGACGCAGGGGTGACTTCGAGTCTGACGTGGTGGCGGCCGTGGGTAGCGATGGCGGAGGCGCGCGACATGGTGGAGGTTGATCGGCCTCTGGCCCATCGTGGCGACGGTGAAGTCCAGCCCTAGCTGGCGAACGGGATCGAGATTCTCCAGGAAGAAGATTAACTAAGGGCAACGGTTTCTAAGTGTTATTAAGGTTTACTAAACCTAATTATTAAATTAATTATGTTAATTAATTCATTCGATGATTAATTGGCCATAACTTCTTCGAACAGAATCAAGATCTGACGAAACTGAGTTCGTTGTAACCGTGAGGACGAGCTCTACACGATGGAATGGACTAGATCAGAAAAGAAGCGAATTAGAAATTGAGGAAAATTCAAAACCGGTCAAAGTGAGAATTCTCTCACTGTAAATTTTCTTGTACAGTTATTTATATTATAACTGCATATCTGAACTGTTCACATACGTCCACAAACCATGGACGATTTATTTGATTATGTTGTGACTGTGAATTGTATATATATACGAAATGTGAAATGTGAGATTTCTGATTTAAAAACAATAATGAAAACGATGATATATAAATTATATAGTCGATGTATGAGTTATATAAACGTTGTACACCTCATGTATAAGCGTTGTATAAGTTGTATGTTCGACGTATAAGTTATACATGCGTTGTAAAAATTATATATGTGTTGAAATAAAAGTGAATTGCTATATATATATATACACGCCCCTCGTCCACAAACCATGGACGATATTTATTGATTGTGATTGGTGTGAAAATTGATTGATAGCGAATGATTGTTTGGGATTGTTTGTGGTTGATATTGATTGATTGAGGTTGAAAAATACCCGTTTGTGGTTGAGAAATATTTGGTTGAAACCACATAGGATTAGTTTGTGGAAATGAAATAAATATATACATGCCGCCTGCGTGCGAACTAGATGCATGATCCCCATTGTCAAAAACCGCGAGGTTTTAAGGTAGAGCGAGGAGCCGTACTAGGGACGGTCCCGGTTTTAACTACCCTGCCGTTATGCTGCCGAAATTTTGAATAATATTCGTGTGTTTGAATTATTTTCATCTGCTTAAACTATATTTATTCATTGAATAGAAAACCTTCATGTGTTGAATTGATATTCATTCGTTGATTAGAAATTCATGTGTTGAATGATATTCATATTTTGAAATAAATTGTTTGATAATAAAAAATCACTTTTTATCGACTATATGAACTGTGTAAAATAATCTCATTTTGAAAGAAATTGTTTTATAAGAAAAATCCTATTTTTATCACCAATATGAAATATATAAAATAATAGTGTTTTGAAATGAGTTGTTTTACAATAAAAATCACATTTTTATTGTATACGTGAATCGTTGAAATGTGAAGTGTTAAAAATAGCCACTTGTTCAAATAAATATATATGAGTTGAAATATTCATTAATTAGCTAATGATATGATTTGTACCTATGTATGTAACATTAGAATGAATGGTGTTTTTAAACCAAATAGAAATCAAATATGAAGTTGAATAGAAAATGATAAATGATAAGAACTATATATATGTACATGCATATTCATTGAACAGGTTATAGCAAAGGGGCTAGAGAAGAGGAATAAAATTTTGTGCCCGACATATAGGTACACATTTACTGTTTTGTTTGGGTGATGATTTTATGAGCCTGTTGGCTAGCCGCTTGGCATTTTCTTTTTCTTTTTGAGATTAGAAGGACCGGGGAAGCTATTTGAGATTTCCCGATGCTCCCGGTGCAGGGGAGGTTATGGCGAAATTTTCCAAAATTTTAAGGCGTTAGTGAAATATTTGAAGTGAAAACGATATTGAAATCATTGAATGAACTATATTTATATAAATATATAAATATAAATAAAATTAAAACGAAACGTAGTCGTGCAGTTCGCATTTTGAAACCATGATTTCAAACAACTAGTGCGGGAAATCCGACCATTGGATTTTCCCGAAACCTCAACCGTCGGGTTCGCCTTGGAAATATCTTCCCAACGGCACCAACCTTGTAAAAATCCAACGGTTGGATTGTCTGGAATGTTTAATTCAAATCTGATGAAAAACAGCGCCAGAAGCGATTATATTTATATATATAAATATAATTATATATTTAATCGAATAACGACGCTGCAGTTCGTATTTTGAAATCGAAAATTCAAACGATTGTACCGGGAGGTCCGACCGTCGGATTTTCCTAAAACTGGAATCGTTGGATTCGTTTTGAAAAGACCTTTCTAATGATGTAAATTTTGTGAAGATCCAACGGTTAGATTGTCAGATATGTGTAAATCAAATCTGAAGAAAAACAGCGTCACGGCCGCGTTATGGCCCGAAGCGTCGTTTTGAAGAAATTGGCTATTTTAAAATAAATTAAAATAGCGATAAATCATTATAAAGTACCACAAACAATATGGAATGAAAATAAACTAAATTTGCTCGATTTGTGTGGTATTTGATGGTTGAATGTGTTTGGTGGGAAAATTACATTAAAGAACAAAATTGGTGTTGTCGAATGGTTTAACCATCGAAATAAATTGATTTAAAATTCTAAATATACGTGAATTATTTGAGAAGGCCGAGTTAATTCTCATTTCAAATAATTGACCGACGGTTGTAATTCGAATATGAAAACGATGGTCGAAGACCGGAGATCTTCACCTCGCTTGGATGGTAACCGAGGTCCTGATTGGGAGGCATCCTGAAATATGGATAATTAGTGGTGATCGTCCAGACGTACGTGGTGATCGATGGGTTTGTGAGGTATTTAGTGCCTCCGGTTTCGTTCAGATCTAGAACGGACTTGTAAATGGACGGTGTGTCTGACATTGGATTTTATTCTGTGTCGATTGATCTCTGTTAAATATACATCAGTTTGGCGGCGGAGAATTTATTCTTTTGCTTAATGCCCTTCTCTGAAACGCACGAGCTCAGAGGTTGTATATCGATGGACATCAGTCGCATGGCATGAATTGCCTGTGTGGCATGCTAAGATGCAGTGATCAGGGCTTCTGTTGAAAAGTAAAGTCTTATGGTGATGATCAAAGCACCGCCTGTGTGGCGTAGCTTGGTGTATAACGTGAATTCGCGAGCCTCACACCCCGGTATGAACCAGAAACGGGAGCAGGACCTCAGGGGGGACGTGCGTTTTCTTTCTAGCTAGGGTGGTGTCAGTGACCTACCAGCCCCAACATTTATATACTTTTCACCTATGTGGTTGTTGCTGTTGCGAGGCGCCTCGGTTTGATCGGACGATCCGGGTCCGATGGAGTCATTCGTTGGCTCATTTACACCCCAAAGGGTGGAGAAACGCATTGTTCAGGCATTATAATCCACTTCGTGTAGACCGGCCCTGACGATCCAGGGTATGGTCGCGGCTGTGCCTGTGGCTCGGGCTAGAGAGTCACGAATTCGGTAAGGACTATCTTTTGCCTTGGTTCATGACGGAAATCCAATTTCCAAATACGACATCGTGCGGTTTTGATTGTATATATATATGGCGACATGATATATGGTACCCATGCCGTCTATGATTGATAGTTATGATTTGAAATTGTTTTCAAAACATATAAACACTAGCAATAATATCAAATGCCTTTGTTTTATTCGTATCAAGCATATTTTGGCCGTTATAAGGTAAAAACTCTATCCTCCGGTTTGCGTTGCATTGTGTGATGGGAACTGAGTCTTATAACGGTTTCATTTTTATAAAAAGCATAGCGATGTTTAAAAGAAAGATTTGCTTTAAAGCACTGGCAATCCAATGGAGTAAACCCGTTCCACGAAAGTGGCGTGGTCCTGTGATTTGCCATATTATATATGTGTTGAGTAGATTTCTCATACCAGTCCCATGACTGACTCGTAGTTTGTTTCACTCTCAAACTCGGGTGCCCCTTTTTCTACACGGGCAGCCTTGTATTCAGGTTTAGCTGGTTCTTTCTGGATAGCTGGAGCTGAAGATGGATTCTATTTTTTTTATGCTGTTCAGCTCCTATTGTACATATTTTGTTTATTTTCCGCTGTAGACATTTATGTATAGCTGAACTGTATTTGTTCTAAGTAAGATCCTGTATACTGTGTAACTCTGATGATTCCTTTTATCCAGTATATTCTATTGTTCATTATCTGGTGTATTTTATTATTCTTTTCTGCTATTATCTGTTTCTGTGTTATATTCCAAAGATAACCCTTGTCTCCGTCAGAACGGGATTTCGGGTCGTCTCAGTCATACCCGTCAAATCACAAATTGACTTACCCAAAAATACCATTGGTATAAGCTAAGAGAAATGAATTCCTCCGCCACCAACGTAAATATGTTTGAAACGATCAACTTATGCGATCTACCAGATATACTCTATCAGACGTTTGTTCATTCAAGTTGTCCTGGGACTGGACAAACCGAAGGCACTATTCAGTACATCCATCTTAGGCAATCTCTACCTAAGATTTATACAATAGCCCTTACACTTTACTCCGTCTTCAATATATTCAGCATACTTGGTTTGCAACGCTTATGCCAATACAGAGTGGTTCTTCGGATAATAATCCAACCGGTCTCTCCATATTAACAACGTTAAAATGGTCAAAAACTTTGATAGTCGGTGATTTAACTATCAAACGAAAACATGTCCGTATACAAAAAACAAATCTTATTTCCAAATGGAATTTCCATTGATCAATCATCATATATATATATATATATATTTCCTTATTTTCTATATTTAGAAAATATATGTTATTAACATTGGAAAACATTTCCATTGTTTATTTACATATCAACAGAACATTTCATTTTCTATGCTTAGAAAATATCTCTGATTATATTTGGAAAACGTTTCCAAAACTCATTTATGTGGATTTCAAATGAACATTATACAAACATTGTTACGACTGCTCAATCCATAAATCATTTATCTCTAATTAACATTCGCTATCGAACCTCAACTATTTCTTAGTTAAGTAAGGAAGTCAATCATGTTGGTGTATAATTACCTCTCAGACCTTAACTGAACAACGTTCTTAACCTTGAAATAGACAAAGCTTACTGCTCCAATTTCTAAAATCACCTGCTTACGCAAATTCTCGGATTCAGATTTTGAATCCACTTCTTTTATGAAAAACATTTATTATAACGCTAACGTTATAAACCCTACTTCTGGAATATCTAACTTAATATCTAACTTTTTATTTCTTACTTTGAATAATTTAACTACTCTAATTTATTTATAAATAAATAAATCTTGATTTAAAAACCGGAATGTAAATAATACTTTCTCGAATTCGATATAATTGAATTCGACGTATAACTCACTTTAAAGTAAATCTTTATTTGATTAACTCTCCTTCGAATAACTAATATTCGATTAACTCTCTTTGAATAGATTATATTCGATTATCTCTTTTCGAATAGATTATATTCGATTATCTCTTTTCGAATAGATTATATTCGAATTTCTCTTTTCTTGAATAACTCATATTCAATTAATTCACTTTCGAATAATTTATATTCGATTAATTCCTTTTCGAGTAAACTAAATTCGATTAACTCCTTTTTGACTAACACTATTCAACTTACTAATACTCGACTAACTCTTAGCTCGATTTACTCTATTTGAATAACTCTAGTTCGATTTAACTCTAACCGGTTAACTCAAATTAATTAACTCTAACTGGTTAACTATAATTGATTAACTCTAACTGATTAGCTCTAACTGGTTAACCCTATCCAATTTACTCTTCGTCCATATTCAGTTTCAAATATCGATGTTGAAATCGATTCTATCTTCTCTATATAAGTCCTGACTTATATATTCTATTTATCCAATGATAAATAATTTATTTAATTTATAAAACCTTATTTATAAATTAATCTTCTTACTTTATCTGTTAAAACAGATTTCTCTTAAATATTCACTTTGAATTCATATTCTGTTATACCCGTGTGCGAAGCACGGTTCTAAACCTTCCTAGTGTAAAATTCTCTTTTTATACTATTCTATTCATTTTTCATGTATTTTCTTTTATAATCTATTTATTTTCTAAATAAATATTTCCTTTATAATTCTATATATTTTCTAAATAAATATTCCTTTTATAATCTATTTATTTTCTAAATAAATATTTCCCTTTCAATTCTATTTATTTAACAAATAAATATTCTTTTATCTTTCAATTTATTTTACAAATAAATATTCCTCTTATATAATTCTATTTATTTTCTAAATAAATATTTCTTTTATAAAATCCTATTTATTTCTTAAATAAATATTCCATTTCAATTCTATTTATTTAGCAAATAAATATTCTTTCCAATTCTATTTATTTAACAAATAAATATTCCTTTTATAAAATTCCTTGATTTTATAATTATTTCCTTTTACATATAAAATCCATTGATTTTATATAAATAATTCATTTTCAAAATACAATTTGAAAATCCCCTTTTCTACATCCCAGCATTTCTTACATTATTTAAAATACCCAAATAACAATGATCGATATCAATCAACACATGTAATCAACACAGATTATATATCACATCATATATTACAATATATGAAAAACGGTAAAATAATTGTTGAGAGATCCAGTTGGATCCCTCCAACCTGTTTCCCTGCATCACATATGTTAAACAATATAATTAACATCGATTTCATTTCAACATGAAATCTTTTGATCAACAGAATCCTTATTTAATTTACGATATATATATATATGTATATATATATAATTCCAACCAACTGACTAGCAGTTCAACCAAACAGCCAACACACAACAATCAACCAACATTTATCAGTTCTAAAAGTACGTTATAAAAATATAACTGTGCAGAGTTAGTGAGTTTTACTCACTTTGGAAGTTCATCGTTAAAGAACGATAAACCTTTTGTTTGATTTGAATCAAACAATTTATTTCGCCATAAATTCAAACGAGCTCTAATCCACTTCCAGTCAGTTCCATTGTGGAGCGCTCGTCCATACAATCCCATCAGATCCAGTTTTGTCCAATTCCGATACCGTATGATGAAGTTATACCATTTACAAGTTAGCCAACAATTTTAAATTAAATTTCAAACTAATTAAATATTAATTGGGATCACCCTCTTAGCCAAGGCCCAAACCCTTCCCCTTTTACGCAGACCCGCTCATAACCATCTTCCCCAAATTGTCGAAATACGCTGCTCTTTATATTTCATCCCTACCGAACGCCATTCTCCGATTTCAAACCCAAACCGCTCCTTCCATGATCCAAAATACCCCGTACAAAATATACTGAACTACTCCACATCATCTCCTCTTTCTTTCCCTCCCAAAGTGGAAGAACTCGGATCCTTCTTGCTCATCTCGACGTTACCAGTTACACGCGCTGTACAGGAACAAGATCGACGCAAAATAATGTCGATTCCACCCAAAATCAGCATACGAACTTCATTTCACCCCACGAGTTCATATATCAACTTGATTCCATGAATAACAGCTCCAACGTCTCGCGATCTTGAACCCTAGGTTCCGCTGTATAGAACACAACATGCGAGAGTTTTGTCGAATCCCTCAAAAATCCTACTTAAATGAAGATTATCCTCTCCTAAATCTAAGTATATATATAATTTGATTAATTGGAATTGATTTGATTTTATTTCAAATTTCCATTCTCACGTTTTGCTGGAAAAATAAAAGAAGAGCAGCGGCGGAAATTTAGTTGACCGTGGAATGTAAATTAGGTTTAGGATGAATGAGGGTTATTTGTAGGATAGTTATATTAACTTTTAAATCGATTTTATATTTATTTTTAAGCCATCGCTATATGTATTTGTCTTTAAAAATTCATACGACCAAAAATAATACCCAAAAATCATGAAAATGGACAAGTAGCTATAGTTCGACATCACAGACCCAAAAAAACTGGTTTTGTCGAATTCTGACTCCGTTTGCTCACACAACGAATTTTTAATGGTCAAATTATCGACTGTATTTCGCATTAAAAATTGGTATGGCCACATACTGACACCAAAAATCACGAAAATTGAAATCTAGCAATAATTTGATATTGCGGATCCAACAAAATTAGTTTCGTCGAATTTCAACTTCGTTTGTAAAACTGGCTATTTTTAAAGCTTCAAATAACCCTTTTAAATATATAAATATATTTAAAAATAATTAAATTTAATATTTAAAAATAAATATTATCGTATATATTCACAATAGAATATTATATAGCTCCACTGGGATTTATAACTCGATATTTCAAAGTTCTCAGTTATATCGATATTCGATTTATATTTAAATCCTTTTTAAAATATAAATAAATCGTTATAAATTATAAAGGAATTCCATAGCGACTTTTCTTGTAATAACCCGGAAATTCTGAACCAGTTTAAAATTTTTATTTTGGCCATTTTAGCGAATTTTGAATATTTAAAATAGATTATTTTAAATAATATCGACGAGAAATTTATTTTGAATAGAATTCAGCGTATATATTATATACGCTATTGTTAGAATATAAATATTTATATATAATTATAAATAGAATTGAAAATGGCGCGGTAGTTCGATAATTCGATTTCAAACTTCAGTTGAATGTACGGGTGCAAAATAATCCGGATTTTAGTGAAACCAAAAACATTAGGATCTAGTCGTGAATATCTTTCCAACGAATCCGACAAATCGAAATTTCATAGCGGGGATCAAAAGATATGTCCAGTTGAAATATCTGAATAGTCGCTATGGAATTCAGGCCCTTAAAAATGGGAATTTTGCAAACGACCTCGGATTTCGACGAAACCACTTTTGTTGGATCCATGATGTCAAATTATTGCTAGGTTCCAAATTTCATAATTTTTCGAATCAATATGTGAGCGTGGCATAGGAAAACGCGTTTGACCAGTTTCAGTTGATTTTAATCGACTGGAAAATGGCCATTTTTCCAACGGTCTCAGAATTCGACGAAACTAGTTTTGTTAGGACCGTCAATACGAAGTTAGAAAATATTTTTTGGGAATTTTTAGAGCCCGTATGTGGGCCCGGTAAATTGAAATGCGCGTTCAAATTCAATATATAGAGTTATATGTTGATTTTGATGAAAACTGATCGAAACGATCAAATCAGCTTGCGATACATATCCCATTGTGTTCGGAATGGGGGTAAAATGCTATGGACGACAGGCGGTGGACCTCGTTTAGAGGTCGTATGAAAAAGTCAACTTTTTGAAATTTAAAATAATTTTAAAAAAAAATTAAAACTCTCTCTCCCCCTCCTTATTTCTCTCTGCCCCCCCTTTTTTTTATTTCAAAATCGATTTCACAGATCAAAAAAAAAAAAGGAGAAACGAAGGGCGCGGAGGAACCCTAGCCGCCGCTACCGCTGTCGCGACCCCCACCGCAGTGCCTCCACAAGCGGTGGCGCACCCCTCCCCTTCTCGCGCATCCTCTCCTTCTTCCCCCAATCCCCTTCCGTCTGTGACAGCGCTCCAACCCGCACCGCCCCCCTCTTCTTCTTTCCTCCTCCTGCTGCCGCCATCTTACCCCCTCCACCTCGATCAGCGAGCCCCGCGCCCCAGTGAAGACCACCTCCGACCATTGCTTCGCCTGCCGAACAACCCTGCTACACCCTCGACCCCCAGCGCGAGCCCCCACCACCACAGACCACGCCGACCTTCCTCGTTGAACAACCAAAGTGAGTTGTTTTCCTGATTTTGTTTTTTTCCTTATTATTATAACGTAGTTAAAACAGTTTTTGATTTAAATAAAGCATAGTTAAAAGTATTATTTTTATTATTGAAGAAAGGTTAGACCATTTATAATAGAAAGGATGAGATTTTTAAAATGAAAAAGAACAGATTTTTAAAATGAAAAAGAACAGATTTTTATATATTGAATAGCATAGTAAAAATTCGATTTTTATATATTGAATAGCAAAGTAAAAATTCGATTTTTGTATATTGAATAACAAAATAAAAATTCGATTTTTATATATGTAGTGGCTACGGGCAACGAAAGCGACAAAAGGCGAAAACGGCGAAGACTTCTGCAAAGGAAGAGTCAAGAAGTTGGATAGCTTTCGGTGAGAATTTCTCACCTTTCAATTTCTTTTTCTAGTTATATATATATACTAGGATGCAGACGGTGCTTAGTAGCACCCGACACAATCGTCCACAGACCATGGACTTGTTTGTTTGATAGCAAAAATTAGTTAGATTATTGGATTGAAATTTGAGTTGTTTGGTGAAATAGAATGGATTGATTGATGTGTGAATGGCGTGGGCCTTCACTAGACCGGGGATAAGGCTAGGCCTCGTCCCGTTTCTAGTATCGTGCTGTTATGCCACCGGAATTTTCTAAAATAAGTTAGAAAAATAAAGAAATCATTTTATTTAATAAATGAACTGAATAGAATATTTTCATAGGTTGAATAAAATGTTTTATCGTTAAAAATATAATTTTTAACGTGAAAGTGAATAAATAAATATTTATAAACAAATCGGCCGATTTGTTTATATACACTGATTTGACTGATATTGATTGGGTCGATAAATTTTACACATCGCCCAACTGCACAAATAAAATCTGTGTTTGATTGTTTGAAACCCCACACGGGTGTTGGGATGAAATTTGAAGTTCACTCATCCTGATTGATAGAATATGTCGATCGATTGATTGACATGCTGTGATAAGTGTTATATATCTACATTTGATGCTTATACAGTGTAGTGCACTTTGGTTGATGGTTGATTATTTTTCAATGCTATTATATACGTGTGATGTATGAAAATCCATATAATTAACATAATATGGTAATTGATTGGGCCTCATTCCAATTTAGAAGATAAAGAATATTATAAAGTAAAGGTTCATGTGTTGACTGTACTCATCCGTTGAGATTAGTCATGTGTTGAACGAAATATTTTAACAATAAAATTTATATCTTTATCACTATAATGTAAAGGTTCATGTGTTGACTGTACTCATCCGTTGAGATTAGTCATGAGTTGAACGAAATATTCTAACAATAAAATTTGCATCTTTATCATATATAGAATTAGAAATCAACTGGAAAATAGATGAGATGAGTGGTCTCCTGGATATTGGTCTGATGTTGGTTTCGGCCTTCGGGGTTAATATTCAGGGAATCGTTCTCTTACTAATTTACAGTTGGAGTCTGATTCAATATCAAACGATAGATACCTTAATTTTCATAAAATATAGTAAATAACAAAAATAGTCACACGTGGACAGTACTCATTCGTTGAGATTAGTCGTGTGTGGATAAAAATATAGATTCACATATGGAATAGAATAAATATTCATTTGTTGAATAGAATAACGAATTTATTGAAATATATAAAGCCGTGTTGATTAGACATGCGCCATTTTGACGCGAACGATATTTATATCGATTATATTCGTTTTTGAATATAAAACGATTTCGAAATGAATTGAATATAAAACGATTTCGAAATGAATTGAATATAAAACGATTTCGAAATGAATTGAATATAAAACGATTTCGAAATGAATTGAATATAAAACAATTTCGAAATGAATTGAATATAAAACGATTTCGAAATGAATTGAATATAAAACGATTTCGAAATGAATTGAATAGAAAACCATTTGAATTCGAATTGAATAGAAAACCAATTTGAATTCGAATTGAATAGAAAATGAATTGAATTTGATTTGAATAGAAAATGAAACGAATTGAATTCAAATTGAATAGAGAATGAATTGAATTTGATTTGAAGAGAGAGAAAAGGAATTTGAATTGGATTGAATATAAAACCAATTCAAATTGAATTGAAAACGAATTCGAATTGAATTGGAAACGAATTGAAATGAATTCAAATTGAATTGAAATTTGAATTGAATAGAAATGAAAGTAAAAAGGATTTAGAATAGAAAATTCAATTTTGATTTGAATTTGAAATAAAGGTTAAAATTGTTTTTGAAAAGAATTCAAAACTATTTATAAAATTCGTTTTAAATAGAAATCGATGAAATATTTATTATATATATTATATATATAATATAATGGCCTGAATGGAACGCGCCGCACCGCGGCAGTTCGTGAATTTCGACTATTTATTTCAAACGGACATTACGGGAGATCCGACCGTCGGATTCTTCTAAAACCGGAACCGTTAGGTTCGTATCGAAAAGAGCTTTCTAACGAATATTAGAAATTTAAAATCTAACGGTTGGATTTGGATATACGTCCAAATCAAATTCAGAAAAGGTCGCTGCAAGTGCAGTTCGATGGCCGTTGATGGAAATCGACTGTACGGGCCTTGATAAAATTATTAAAAATATCAATAATTTGTGTAAAATCATAAGAAATGATTTGGGAAAATTTGGGATGAAAAACTCCACATTTGAAAAGATAAAAATAGATTTTTATCGAAATGAACTAGTTTGAACTAATATTAAAACCCATTTATTTTTAAATAAATAAATTGGATTTGAAATGGGTTTTAAATAGAATTGATGTGGGTTTATCGTGAACAGTGTTTTAAATAACACCAGTTCTTTAACCCGATAATAAATAGAATGTGATTTGCGTTTGTCGTGAACTGTGTTTTAAAAGACATTAGCTCTTTAACCCAATAAAAGGAGTTTTAATGAATCTGCAATTAGATTGAAATGTGAATTTGTAATCTAAATTATCAAATTTAGAAAGTGAGCGAGAATGGAGTATCACCAGTTTTGCTCCAAAGCGATAGTTAAATCTTTAATTAGATTTGAACGTGAAATGGTAATTAATTTTACCGATAACACCATGGTGTTAGATATGGGGTATTACCAGTTTTGCTTCATGGGATGAATAGGTTGGGATTGAGAAATAAAATAAATAATTACTTCGGTATGATTCGCTAATCTCGACTAGTTCGAAAAATACCATAAATTGGTTTGAAATGACATCCAAAGGAAGATTAAAGGATAAATTTTAAAAATTTATCTTGGATAAAATTAATGGGAACCTTTCCCTAAAAATGTGATTTTGTGAATAAAAGAATATTCTGAATTGGAATGAGGCGTATGTTGTGTTTGTGTAACATTTGTTTTTAATATACGCGAGTTGTTCGGAAAGGCCGGGTTTATACCCATTCTGAATAACCTATTCGACGATATGTCGAAGATGAAGACGGTGGTTGAAGACCGGAAGTCTTCACATCATTTGGGTGATTACTGATGATCTTGATTGGGCTGTACACCCAAGATGAGGGAATTATTTAGTGGTCGTCCAGACGTACTTGGAGATCGATGGATATGCGAGGAAAGTGCCTCCGGTTTCGTTCAGACCCAGAACGAACTTGTAAATGGATTGTGTGTCTGACATTGGATTTTATTCTGTGTTGATTGATTTCTGTTAAATATATATCTGTTTGGCGGCGGAGAATTTATTCTCTTGCTTAACGCCCTTCTCTGAGACGTACGAGCTTAGAGGTTATATATCGATAGATATCAATCGCACGGCATGAATTGCCTGTGTGGCACGCTAAGATGCAATGATCAAGGCTTCTGTTGAAAAGCAAAGTCTTGTGGTTGATGATCAAAGCACAACCTACGTGGCATCTTTGTGTATAGCATGGATTCGCGAGCCTCACACCTCGGTATGAGTCAAAAACGGGATACGGACTGCAGGGAGAGCACGACGTTTCTTTCTAGCTTTGGTGGTGTCAGTGACTTACCAGCCCTGACATTGATATACTTTTCACCTTTGTGGTTGTTGGATGAGGCGCCTCGATTATAGGTCTGTAAGGACCGGGAAACGTGTGTTCAGGCATAATTAATCCTCTAAGGTAAGTGAGGACCGGCCCTGAAGATCCAGGATTTCCCAGAGTGCGTAGCCCTGGGACATTTGCTAGAGTGTCTCGAAAGCGGAGAGGAGCTTGCCCCTTGCCTTGACTCATGACGGAAACCCAATTTCCAATACGAGATATTTCGGCTTTATTTGTAGAGCCTAGTATGGCGACATAGTGGTATGGGGCACTTATGCCGTCTATAATTTATATTTATGATTGAAATTGTTTTGACACTATACACTTATTATAGTATCAAATGATTTGTTTTAAATGTATCAAACATGTTTGGCTATTATAAGGGAAAACCATATCCTCCGGCTTGCGTTGCATTGTGTGATGGGACCTGGGTCTTATAATAGCTTCATTTTTCGAAAAAGCATTGCGTTGTTTATCCTAAGCACTGGTATTCTTGGGAGGAAACCCGTTCCGTGTTATACGGCATGGTCCCTTGAATTACTCTCTTTTAAAGTAAAGTTTTAAATAACTGTTTTAGTTCTCACACCAGTCACATTACTGACCTGGAGTTTATCGTTTTAACCTAAACTCTAGGTGCCCCTATTTTCTACACGGGCAGCTAGTAGTTTTGGTTTTGCAGATTTATATTCACAGGATCCTGGTTTAGAGCTGGAATGGTATCCGGAAAGCTCTGTATCCGTATATCACCTTCAGTTGTGCTTTGTATTATTTTTCCACTGCTATGTAATTTATTGTAATCTCTGATATTTGTTGAATGTAATTTATTCATTTATACTTTGTATATTCTTGTATCTGATGGAATTGTTGTAATAACAATGAAATGTTCTTCTGTTGGTGTTCTGATTTGTCCTGTTCTCGAACGATCAGGGGTTTCGAAAGGTCTAGATCGGTTTAACGACTGATTCGGATCGAGCGAAATTCCCGGCCGTCACATTTGGTATCAGAGCTTTGGTTTACAGAGCTCGAGAACAAGACACATTAGAACCATACGAAAGAATTCATCAGATATTGGATTAGCAATATCCAATTAGAATGACTCGTTAGAGATAGGATCAGTAGTATCCTAGAACGAGTGTGAAGAGTATATTTTTCAAATAAAAACAATTTTGTTTTGAAAGTTAAATTCAAGTATACGTATTTGAATAATTTATTTATATTGATATGGGCAATCTAGTATATAAAGATTTTGCATATACGCGTCATGAACGTATATTCGAAGTTTTAATATATTAGATAGATATAGAATCACATTCTAGACACCCGGAGATGATTCTGATGATTGATCGATCATCATCAGAACTTATGTTCGTGTTTTCGAAAGTGTGATTTCTATATATTTCCATTAGACTGGTGTGAGAACCAAAAATAGTATAGCTAGATTTATTTGTTGTGATTTGGCATCAAAAATGTGATTTTTGACTATATATCAAAATTATAAATTTGAAACTCTAATCCACTAATTGATTGATATTTGTGTTGGTTGTTTATTTGTTAGACAATTTTTGAACCATTATGCCTAATTGAACCAAATATTGAATATTATTGAAAAATTGGTCGCATTTGCTTGCATATACATGTACTTACATTGAACAGGTCATAGCAAGGAGGCTAGAGCAGAGAATAAAATTTGTTTGCCCGACAAATAGGTACATGTTTACTATAATTTACTGTTTTGTTTGGGTGACGATGATTTTATGAGCCTATTGGCTAGCCGCTTGGCTTTTTCTTTTTCTTTTTGAGATCAGAAGGCCTATATGGCAATTTCGGGATTTTCCCATGGCTCCCGGTGCAGGGGTGGTTATGGCGAAATTTTTCGAAAATTTAGGGTGTTAGCCAAATTTTTGAAAATTTGAAAATTCTCAGAAACTGAAAAGTTGGAGAATGAAAGCCAGATAGAACGTAGAGTTGATTGATCAAACCACTTTCGACTTTGTTCCTTTTCGGGGACGAAAAGTTTTAAGTGGGGGAGATTGTAATAACCCGGAAATTCTGAACCAGTTTAAAATTTTTATTTTGGCAATTTTAGCGAATTTTGAATATTTAAAATAGATTATTTTAAATAATATCGACGAGAAATTTATTTTGAATAGAATTCAACGTATATATTATATACGCCGTTGTTAGAATATAAATATTTATATATAATTATAAATAGAATTGAAAATGGCGCGGTAGTTCGATAATTCGATTTCAAACTTCAATTGAATGTACCGGGTGCAAAACAATCCAGATTTTAGTGAAACCAAAAACATTAGGATCTATTCGTGAATATCTTTCCAACGAATCCAACAAATCGAAATTTCATAGCGGGGATCAAAAGATATGTCCAGTTGAAAAATCTGAATAGTCGCTATGGAATTCAGGCCCATAAAAATGGGAATTTTGCAAACGACCTCGGATTTCGACGAAACCACTTTTTTTGGATCCGTGATGTCAAATTATTGCTAGGTTTCAAATTTCATAATTTTTCGAATCAATATGTGAGCGTGGCATAGGAAAACGCGTTTGACCAGTTTCAGTTGATTTTAATCGACTGGAAAATGGCCATTTTTCCAACGGTCTCAGAATTGCACGAAACTATTTTTGTTAGGACCGTATCGTCAATACGAAGTTAGAAAATATTTTTCGGGAATTTTTAGAGCCCGTATGTGGGTCCGGTAAATTGAAATGCGCTTTCAAATTCAATATATAGAGTTATATGTTGATTTTGACGAAAACTGATCGAAACGATCAAATCAGCTTGCGATACATATCCCATTGTGTTCGGAATGGGGGTAAAATGCTATGGACGACAGGCGGTGGACCTCGTTTAGAGGTCATATGAAAAAGTCAAATTTTTGAAATTTAAAATAATTTTAAAAAAAATTAAAACTCTCTCTCCCCTCCTTATTTTTCTCTGGCCCCCCTTTTTATTTGAAAATCGATTTCACAGATCAAAAAAAAAAAAGGAGAAACGAAGGGCGCGGAGGAACCCTAGCCGCCGCTACCGCTGTCGCGACCCCCACCGCAGCGCCTCCACAGGCGGTGGCGCACCCCTCCACTTCTCGCGCATCCTCTCCTTCTTCCCCCAATCACCTTCCGTCTACGACAGCGCTCCAACCTGCACCGCCCCCCTCTTCTTCCTTCCTCCTCCTGCTGCCGCCATCTTACCCCCTCCACCTCGATCAGCGAGCCCCGCGCCCCAGTGAAGACCACCTCCGACCATTGCTTCGCCTGCCGAACCCCCCTGCTACACCCTCGACCCCCAGCGCGAGCCCCCACCACCACAGACCACGCCGACCTTCCTCGTTGAACAACCAAAGTGAGTTGTTTTCCTGATTTTGTTTTTTTCCTTATTATTATAACGTAGTTAAAACAGTTTTTGATTTAAATAAAGCATAGTTAAAAGTATTATTTTTATTATTGAAGAAAGGTTAGACCTTTTATAATAGAAAGGATCAGATTTTTAAAATGAAAAAGAACAGATTTTTAAAATGAATAAGAACAGATTTTTAAAATGAAAAAGAACAGATTTTTATATATTGAATAGCATAGTAAAAATTCGATTTTTATATATTGAATAGCAAAGTAAAAATTCGATTTTTATATATTGAATAACAAAGTAAAAATTCGATTTTTATATATGTAGTGGCTACGGGCAACGAAAGCGACAAAAGGCGAAAACGGCGAAGTCTTCTGCAAAGGAAGAGTCTAGAAGTTGGATAGCTTTCGGTGAGAATTTCTCACCTTTTAATTTCTTTTTCTAGTTATATATATATACTAGGATGCAGACGGTGCTTAGTAGCACCCGACACAATCGTCCACAGACCATGGACTTGTTTGTTTGATTGCAAAAATTAGTTAGATTATTGGATTGAAATTTGAGTTGTTTGGTGAAATAGAATGGATTGATTGATGTGTGAATGGCGTGGGCCTTCACTAGACCGGGGATAAGGCTAGGCCTCGTCCCGTTTCTAGTATCGTGTCGTTATGCCGCCGGAATTTTCTAAAATAAGTTAGAAAAATAAAGAAATCATTTTATTTAATAAATGAACTGAATAGAATATTTTCATAGGTTGAATAAAATGTTTTATCGTTAAAAATATAATTTTTAACGTGAAAGTGAATAAATAAATATTTATAAACAAATCGGCCGATTTGTTTATATACACTGATTTGACTGATATTGATTGGGTCGATAAATTTTACACATCGCCCAACTGCACAAATAAAATCTGTGTTTGATTGTTTGAAACCCCACACGGGTGTTGGGATGAAATTTGAAGTTCACTCATCCTGATTGATTGAATATGTCGATCGATTGATTGACAGGCTGTGATAAGTGTTATATATCTATATTTGATGCTTATACAGTGTAGTGCACTTTGGTTGATGGTTGATTATTTTTCAATGCTATTATATATGTGTGATGTATGAAAATCCATATAATTAACATTATATGGTAATTGATTGGGCCTCATTCCAATTTAGAAGATAAAGAATATTATAAAGTAAAGGTTCATGTGTTGACTGTACTCATCCGTTGAGATTAGTCATGTGTTGAACGAAATATTTTAACAATAAAATTTATATATTTATCACTATAAAGTAAAGGTTCATGTGTTGACTGTACTCATCCGTTGAGATTAGTCATGAGTTGAACGAAATATTCTAACAATAAAATTTGCATCTTTATCATATATAGAATTAGAAATCAATTGGAAAATAGATGAGATGAGTGGTCTCCTGGATATTGGTCTGATGTTGGTTTCGGCCTTCGGGGTTAATATTCAGGGAATCGTTCTCTTACTAATTTACAGTTGGAGTCTGATTCAATATCAAACGATAGATACCTTAATTTTCATAAAATATAGTAAATAACAAAAATAGTCACACGTGGACAGTACTCATTCGTTGAGATTAGTCGTGTGTTGATAAAAATATAGATTCACATATGGAATAGAATAAATATTCATTTGTTGAATAGAATAACGAATTTATTGAAATATATAAAGCCGTGTTGATTAGAGATGCGCCATTTTGACGCGAACTATATTTATATCGATTATATTCGTTTTTGAATATAAAACGATTTCGAAATGAATTGAATATAAAACGATTTCGAAATGAATTGAATATAAAACGATTTCGAAATGAATTGAATATAAAACGACTTCGAAATGAATTGAATATAAAACGATTTCGAAATGAATTGAATATAAAACGATTTCGAAATGAATTGAATAGAAAACCATTTGAATTCGAATTGAATAGAAAACTAATTTGAATTCGAATTGAATAGAAAATGAATTGAATTTGATTTGAATAGAAAATGAAACGAATTGAATTCAAATTGAATAGAGAATGAATTGAATTTGATTTGAAGAGAGAGAAAAGGAATTTGAATTGGATTGAATATAAAACCAATTCAAATTGAATTGAAAATGAATTCAAATTGAATTGGAAACGAATTGAAATGAATTCAAATTGAATTGAAATTTGAATTGAATAGAAATGAAAGTAAAAAGGATTTAGAATAGAAAATTCAATTTTGATTTGAATTTGAAATAAAGGTTAAAATTGTTTTTGAAACGAATTCAAAACTATTTATAAAATTCGTTTTAAATAGAAATCGACGAAATATTTATTATATATATTATATATATAATATAATGGCCTGAATGGAATGCGCCGCGCCATGGCAGTTCGTGAATTTCGACCATTTATTTCAAACGGACATTACGGGAGATCCGACCGTCGGATTCTCCTAAAACCGGAACCGTTGGGTTCGTATCGAAAAGAGCTTTCTAACGAATATTAGAAATTTAAAATCTAACGGTTGGATTTGGAGATACGTCCAAATCAAATTCAGAAAAGGTCGATGTAAGTGCAGTTCGATGGCCGTTGATGGAAATCGACTGTACGGGCCTTGATAAATGGATTGTGTGTCTGACATTGGATTTTATTCTGTGTTGATTGATTTCTGTTAAATATATATCTGTTTGGCGGCGGAGAATTTATTCTCTTGCTTAACGCCCTTCTCTGAGACGTACGAGCTTAGAGGTTATATATCGATAGATATCAATCGCACGGCATGAATTGCCTGTGTGGCACGCTAAGATGCAATGATCAAGGCTTCTGTTGAAAAGCAAAGTCTTGTGGTTGATGATCAAAGCACAGCCTACGTGGCATCTTTGTGTATAGCATGGATTCGCGAGCCTCACACCTCGGTATGAGTCAAAAATGGGATACGGACTGCAGGGAGAGCACGACGTTTCTTTCTAGCTTTGGTGGTGTCAGTGACTTACCAGCCCTGACATTGATATACTTTTCACCTTTGTGGTTGTTGGATGAGGCGCCTCGATTATAGGTCTGTAAGGACCGGGAAACGTGTGTTCAGGCATAATTAATCCTCTAAGGTAAGTGAGGACCGGCCCTGAAGATCCAGGATTTCCCAGAGTGCGTAGCCCTGGGACATTTGCTAGAGTGTCTCGAAAGCGGAGAGGAGCTTGCCCCTTGCCTTGACTCATGACGGAAACCCAATTTCCAATACGAGATATTTCGGCTTTATTTGTAGAGCCTAGTATGGCGACATAGTGGTATGGGGCACTTATGCCGTCTATAATTTATATTTATGATTGAAATTGTTTTGACACTATACACTTATTATAGTATCAAATGATTTGTTTTAAATGTATCAAACATGTTTGGCTATTATAAGGGAAAACCATATCCTCCGGCTTGCGTTGCATTGTGTGATGGGACCTGGGTCTTATAATAGCTTCATTTTTCGAAAAAGCATTGCGTTGTTTATCCTAAGCACTGGTATTCTTGGGAGGAAACCCGTTCCGTGTTATACGGCATGGTCCCTTGAATTACTCTCTTTTAAAGTAAAGTTTTAAATAACTGTTTTAGTTCTCACACCAGTCACATGACTGACCTGGAGTTTATCGTTTTAACCTAAACTCTGGGTGCCCCTATTTTCTACACGGGCAGCTAGTAGTTTTGGTTTTGCAGATTTATATTCACAGGATCCTGGTTTACAGCTGGAATGGTATCCGGAAAGCTCTGTATCCGTATATCACCTTCAGTTGTGCTTTGTATTATTTTTCCGCTGCTATGTAATTTATTGTAATCTCTGATATTTGTTGAATGTAATTTATTCATTTATACTCTGTATATTCTTGTATCTGATGGAATTGTTGTAATAACAATGAAATGTTCTTCTGTTGGTGTTCTGATTTGTCCTATTCTCAAACGATCAGGGGTTTTGAACAGTCAAGATCGGTTTAACGACTGATTCGGATCGAGCGAAATTCCCGGCCGTCACATTTCTAAAATTTGATTTGGACATATTTCAAAATCTACACGACGAAATCCTAATTTTTCTCTTCCGTTAGAAAAAATATACTTTACCAGCTCCCAACGTTTCTTGTTTTACAGAAATCCGATTTAAAACGGCTTCTGTATATTCGTTTAAAGTTCGAATCACCAAATTACGAATTGCCGCGCCATTTCGAGCTCGATTATATTTATAATATAATTTATATGCTCAACTATCGTTATTTAAATATATTCGTTATTCTAATTCAATTATAAACTGAATTGTATAATTTGAATTGCCCAATTCACATTATATTGCCAATTCACTAATTCTGAGTATTTCAGAATTAAATATACCATTTAATTATTATATTAATTAAATATTCACCATTATTTTATTTAAACCAATTAAATCTATAAATTACTATTTAAATAATTAAGTAAATTAGTTATTATATCACTGAAAATATGGGTCGTTACACTTCCTTTCCGTCGCAGTAATACTTTCAGCAACACCAGGGTTGTCCTCCACACTGATGAACTCTTCTGCTTTCTTATTGAATTTTTCCAGAGTATTTGGCTTCTTTATCTCGATCCACCTTCCGAACTCTGACTTCTTGTTTATATCCCGGTTTAGTGCCATCAAGACTAATCGAGGTTCTAGATTTTCCACCTCTACTGTAACAACATTAAATCGAGTCAGAAAGGCTTTAACCGATTCTCCCGTTCTTTGCTCCAAGTCTTTTAGCAACATCACATCTTTGACTTTGGTGGTCTGCATTCTAAACTGCCCTCTGAGTTTCTTTGCCAAGACAAAAAAGTTATCCACAAATTTTGGCAGTAATTTGGTGAACCAAAGCGATGCCACTCCTTCCAGATAGACCGGGAAGCATAAGCATTTGATCTCATCGGTGTCTCGCGCACCATCCATGTGTTGGTCATACTTGTACAAGAACAAATTAAGATCCCCAATCCCCTCATAAACTGCAATTGTCGGCGGAGCAAACTTTTTTGGGAACTTGGCCTTCTGATTTCTTTCGGTGAGTGGAGTCTTACTAGGGGAAAACTTCCACTCTTTCTCATCATCGTTTCTTTCCACGTTTCCTTCATAATCTGCCAGATCATTTCCGAAATACGTTCTTCTTCATCGTGTCGATCCACGGAGCAGACGTCGTCTCCTTTGCCAGATGTTTGCCCGAGCAAGCAATCTTGGTTAGGGATTCGAGGACATGTGCCTCCCTCATAGGAAGGCGCCTATTTGGTGGAACTAATCACTTTTCGAGAAGGATCTCTTTCGGCATGATTCCTAGCAGGAGGTTTGGATTCTTCAACTTTAGCATTATTAGAATCATTGATTTCTTGAATGGAACAATCATGATTGGGATTTAAAGAAGAGAAGTTGGCGTTCTCTTCATGATTAACATTGGCATTCAACCTTGTAGCATTGGCCTGAGCAGCAAAAATAGCTTCTAATATAGCCATCATAGCGTTGTTTGAGATTTCCTTTTGCTATGTCAAACCGGCAACGGCTTCATTCAACACATTCCTGGTCACACCAGCTCCGGCCCTTGAGGATTGACCAACTTCATGAAGATTAGTCTACGGAGTAGTATGATTATCTGCAACATTCCCCGAGCCCAAATCTCTTACGGACATACTAGCCGGCTTCTTCGGTGGCGTTTTATTAGAAATAATCTCAAACTTTGAAGATAATATCTCGACTAGCTTGGATTTTATATTTTAAGAAACAATCATAAAAAAACAAGCCTTTAATTTCGGAATCTCTCGCAAAGCACTTGACCTTTAAGATGTGGATGTGGCCCTACGGTGGGCGACAAAAATGTTAATGCAAAACACGGCACTAACACCCCAAGGTGTAATTCAACACTTCACAAACATTTAGGATCTACAAAAGTGGTAGCCACAAACACAAAAGTAGTAAAAACAAAGAGATTTATAGTGGTTCGGCCTAGATCTGGCCTACATCCACTTTGAAGAGAGTTTTCATTATCATCCTCAATGTTACAAGGTACATGATTTCTATAATTTTGCTCATTTTCTCTCTTTACAACAATGTTTTTTCAACTTCTTCTCTTTAATCTCTTGATTCTCTCCACCATAGAAAAGATTAGATCTCTTTAATTGTGATGATTGTTGAAGTCGACCTTCATCAATCTTGCACTTAGACGATCTTCAATGATTTCATGGTGATTGAGATGTTGAATCAAAGCTTGGAAGAACTTTAATGGAGTTAAGAATGGTTTGGATTTTTTGAGAAATGAGTTTGGCAGCACTTCGTTGTTGGAGAAACCCATCCCCCTGAATGTGGGAAATGGTGGGGTATTTATAGGAGAGGTCAGAGTGTAGTGGCGGTGTTGTAATTTGGTACCCCGTGTAAATATAGATCGTTCTCATATATAAATTAGTAGCCGATCCATATTTAATTCGGTCCAAGCATTCACCAACCTAACTCAAATTGGAACGACCTGGCTGCATATTTTACCTGCGCTCCACATTCTTTGGTTGCAAGAAGTCCACGTGTACTCTAAGCATGCGGTATACAGTTGGCATTCAATGACCTAAGGCATGTACATAGCATTAATGACGTGATCTTAAGCATTGCCTCCACGTGGCTTCATGTATTTTATCACATCACTGACCCAAATGTTTTTCATGAAAGGCATGACCTATCATTTAAAGCAGGATTGACCCATAAATTGTATGTACTACGCACGTCTTCATGCAATAATCATATTAGCCCCACCACTATATGTGGCGATCCAACAATTATATATGACGACCCATGGCCTGAAGTATGTGAACGATCTGACTGTATGTAGCCGTAGCGACCTATCTTAGTATTAGAGAATGACCCGACTTAGATCGCTCATGAATGACCTGCTGGCAATGCACGTATTTAACGACCTATTGCTGAATGATCTACTAGTGAACGACCCACTGTTTATGCAGAAACGTTCCAACATACTTTATTATTCGTGCCGCCACATGCCATGTTCATCCATTTTTTTATCCAGACAATCCATGCCTTGCGATGTATGTAATACAAACTAATCCATCAACTTTAATGGCACAATTCATGAATCTTCTTGTTGTACGGGTCGCGGTCCATTATGGGTACTTCTTCCGTTCCACTAACTAATGCATGAAACAATGCATGCGGTCCACGTCATCTATAGACCATGCTTAGCTAATGTGTATACATTGCAGTTCGCATTTCCACAACGTTGTTCTCTCACACGCTTTTTATTCAAACGGATACGATACGATTCGATCCATATAACATGTATATTTCATGTAGTTACAATACATCTGATCCATCAAAGTGGACATGCCCGGTCTACAATGTAAAGCAAGTTTCCAATCCGTCTAAGAAGTCATTCCGGCCCATTGCTCCCAATATTTACGATCCATTAGCGTTTATAATCGGGTTAACGCATACTATACTATTTCAACACTTCGAATTTTTCTCATTTATTTTCTTTTTACTTTTACAATGTTTTGATCCATCCATTGCTTCCCTTTATCTTTTTATTATATGGCATAAAATTAGTTCATGTTTCAACTAAATATACATGTACATGTCATGCAAATATGTTACATTTTGCCCCCATGCGTTTGCTTCCTACTTGTCCCAGGCATTTGTTCCCTTCCCTTGTTTCGGTTTTTTAATATATATGGCATCGTTTCCATCTAGTTGGTTTCATGTAATTATGCACATCATTTCCAAACAAAAACATATATCATGGTGCCATGCAAATGGCTTTCCCCATTTTGTCTAATGCGTTAGTTAATTATGCATGTATCATGTGTCAATTTTTTTCTTTACTTGGTTCAAGTATTTTAGTTTAGTTCTTTTTTTATACGTATCGTAAGAAGACCGTACGCACACAATTTATATAATTTTTATGGTTTAGAAACGAATGGTAAACACCGTTCACAAAAACCGCAATCACCATGTATTTTAAAACCGAATGTCCTGTTACATGAAACAAAATACAATTGTGTTTGGTATGCTGGTACAAACACGATAGCACACTGAAATTGATTGTTTAACGCTCAAGTGAAAATTCGCTATTTACGCAATACCGGTTTTCGCTACCGTTAAATTGACCGTTTAAACTGATTTAAATGAAGCTAACCGATTCAAAATTTAACGAACGGATGATTACGTTTTCATTATAAAATTTTATACAATATTTCTATGTTAAATAATCAAATTCCAGAAATCATTATTTTCACTGTTACACTTTACTGACTGATTACTACGTTGAATTACAAATCGTATAACGTTTCATTTTTATCTTCCTAATTAAATTCTAATAATTTATACCCAACGCGTGTATCACGAATTTATATTAAAATTTTAAATTCTAAGATTCTGTCGAGGGTGAATTTAATAAAATTTTTGTTACAAAATGAATGGTAAATCAGATCGTTACATTCGCCCCTACTCGAAGCTTTTCGTCCTCAAAAAGTGCAAATTGCGGAATTGATTTTTTTTAAAGATATGTTAAGATAAAAAGAGCATACCTAAATCGAATAATTCAGCAAGCACGAATACTATCCTCAGCCTCCCAAGTGCAATCTTGAACATCATCACTCCACTTAACCCTGATAAATTGATCGATTTCTTTCTCAACTTCATCGTACTCCTGTCAAGAATACGAAGTGGCTTCCTCTCAATAGTAAGATCAGGATGAACCTCCAATTCCTCAACCTGCGGAGATTGAATTATAGTTGATGGGTCATGAATATACTTGGGAAAATTGGAGACATAAAATACGTCATGAACATTCAATAGCTTTTCAAGTAACTCAATTCCATAAGCTAGGGTACCAATCCTTTCAGAGATGCAGAAAGGACCATTAAATCTTGGAGCCAACTCCCCTTCCTCCCAAAGTGAATCACATTCCTTAATGGCGAAATTTTTAGGAATACTAGATCACCAACCTTGAATTCCGACTCTTTCCGTTTTCTATCAGCACACTTCTTCGGTCTATCCTGCACAGTTTTCATCCTCCTCTTAATTTCCTCAACCTTCTCAGAAGCTTCCAAAACAATATCAGACCCAAGGGTTAGCCTGTCTCCAGTTTCAATCCAACACGACGGGGATTTACATGGACGACCGTAAAGAACTTTGAACGGTGCTATGTCGATATTAGCCTGAATTCAAAGACTTGAATTAAAAGATAGGTTTATCTTACAAATATTAAATTTAAGTTATGTAATTTTAAGTTATATTTGATAGCTACTATTATAAGTAATTTCGACAAGATGGAGATGGTCTTCCCAAGAAACACTGAAATCAATAATACAAGCATGAAGAAGATCTTCCAAAATCTGATTAATTCGCTCGGTTTGGCCATCCGTTTGCAGATGATAGGTAGTACTCAAATTCAGCTACATACCCAACGAATTCTGGAGAGCCTTCCAAAAGTTATTAGAAAAGATAGGATCATGATCACAAAGAATACCGGAAAGGATTCCATGGAGTCGGACAATTTCTTTCAAATAGATCTCAGCTAAGCTCGAGGCAATTCGAGTGGACTTTACCAGGATAAAATGAGCAGACTTCGTCAATCGATCAACTAACACCCAAATGCAGTCATTACCTCTTCCTGTTCTTGGCAAACCTTCCACAAAATCCATATAAATCTTATCCCATTTCCACTTTGGAATCTCAAGTGGTTGTAATAAACTATCCAACTTCTGATGGTCTGCCTTTATCTGCTGGCACGTACCATATCTACTAACATACATCGAGATATCCGACTTCATTTTATCCCACTAATGTAGCTTTTCATATTTCGGAACATCTTTGTCACTCCAGGATGAATGTAAATTTAGATATGTAGCTCTCTCTAAGTATTTCCTCTCTAAGTCAATCTACATTAGGCAAACAAATCCTACCATTGATTCTTAGAATACCATCCTCATCTACTTTTGCATTACGCCATCTACTAGAATCATCCTCTCTCTTCAAAACTTCATCTCGAATAGTCACTAAGCTTGGGTCTTCATACTGCTTAGAAGTGACACGTTCCAAAAGGGAAGATGTAACAACAAGCTGACAGAGCATGGCCTTGTTCATACTCAAGGCGTCTGCTACCATTTTGGCTTTTCCAGGGTATAGTTGATGTTGAGGTCATATGCAGCTAAAAATTCGAGCCATCTCACTTGCCTTAGACTCAAATCCTTTTGAGTGAAAATGTACTTCAATTATTTGTGATCGGTATAAAGCACGAACTTCTTTCCCAAAAGATGATGTCGTCACAATTTCAAAGCAAACACCACTGCCAACAACTCCAAATCATGCGTAGCATAAGTAACTTTATGAGGTCGCAATTGTCTACTAGCTTACGCAATCACTTTTCCATACTGCATCAAAACAACATCAAGCCTACTTCTACAAGCATATGTATAGACAGTAAGTCCTTCACTACCATTCAGAACAGTAAGAACTGGGGCGGAGGTTAACTTTTGTTTCAGCTCATCAAATGCTTCATGACACTTCTCATTCCATATAAACTTGGTGTTTTTCTGAGTTAAAGTTGTAAGGGGTGAAGCAATGCAAGAGAAATGTTCGATAAATCTCCAATAATAGCCGGCAAGACCTAAGAAATTTCGAACATCCGTAGGTGTCTTAGGAATTTCCCAATCCTGGAATAGAGATAAAAACGAATTAAACTAAATATTTTAATAAAATGAAATGAAAAGAAGAGATGGGAACTTACATTTATCACGGCGATCTTAGCGTCCATTGAGACTCCATCCTTTGAAATCACATGGCCAAGAAACAGTACTTATTCCTGCCAGAAATGACATTCGGAAAATGTGGCCTTTAACTGATGGTTTCTCAAAGTTTCTAGCACAAACATCAAATGTTGTCCATGCTCCTCTTCGGTCTAAGAAAAGACCAAGATATCATCAATAAACACAAGCACGAATTTGTTAAGGACATCCCAAAATACTCTTGTCATGAGGTCTACAAAATAAGCCAGCGCATTTGTTAATACGAAGGGCATAACAAGTCATTCGTAGAAACCATCTTCAGTGCGGAAAGAAGTCTTGTGAATGTTATCCTCAGAATTCCTCAATGAAGGAAACAAGAAGCAAGGTCAAGTTGAGAAAACACCTATGCTCCATAAAGCTGGTTGAACATATCGTTGATACGAGGCATAGGATATCGATTCTTATGTGTGAGCTTATTCAATTCTCTATAGTCTACACACATTCGCAGTGAACCATCAGACTTAGTGACAAAAACAACGGTTGCACCCTACTCAGAGAAGCTTCTTTTAATCAAACCTTTTGACAAAAGGTCATCAGCTTGGGTTTTTAACTCCACTCTTTCCTTAGGCGACATCCTTCGCGGGGGAAGTACAACAAGTCAAGCTCTGGGGATAAGATCAATTCAGAATTCAATTTCTCGATGAGGTGTCAAACAAGTAACCTCACCGAAAACATCATGAAACTATTGAACAACTGGGATAGTGCAGAGATCACTAGAATGCGAAAGGAAAAAAAGCCCTTAACAAGATCGGATGGCAACTTACATTTGAGAACAGGTGGAAATCATTCACTACAGAAATGGTTCGATCTCTACTAGAAATAACTGCATCAAACTTAGACAACCAATCCATGCCTAACAATATATCAAAACCTTTGAAGCCCAAAACATAAAAGTCTCCTATGAAATGATATTTGTCTTTAAAAGTCAAACATTCTTATAGATCATGCTTAAATTTGCGGAACCGCTAATGGGATTTGAGACGCACAAGAATTTATACGTAGGTACAGGTTTCAAATCATTCTCGAATTTCTCATATAAATCAACAGATATAAAACTATGGGATGCTCAAGTATCGAAAAACACACGAATAGGTGTATTATTAAAGGAAAGCGTACGTTGAAGTACAGGCTCAGTCTCCTGAACTAAAGGAGCGGAACCGGTGATAACACAGATACCAGACGGCTTGCTCTTTTTCTGAGTGGGGCAATCCTTCTTGAAATGGCCCGGCTGCAAATAAACATGGCATAATTCACGCCTAGTCATATAAACTGGAGGAACAACTGCTAATGACGTTGATGAGCAATCTCTAGCATAGTGTTTCTTCTTATTACAGCTGAAGCAAGTAATATGAGATAGATCCTTGGGCTTCTTCTAAGAAAAACCAACTCCTTGCTGACTCAACCACTTCTTCTTTTGCTTATTGAAATTCGACTTCCTCTTACCAAGGTTGCTAGGACTAGACTATGTAGGATCATGTGAATCCTCTGGAATCCTCCTCAACTTCATAATCTCAAATCGTAAGGCCAAATCCACAATATCAGAGAAACGCCTATGAATATGGCAAGTGAGTTGCTCCCTATACTCCCTGCACATACCAGTGATAAAATTTTCATTCTTCTTAAGAGGGATCTCAATCAATGCTGGCCAAACTTTGATAGCTCGTTAAATTTCCTTACGTACTCAGCAACTTCTGTCTCTTCCTGTTTAAGCTCCATAAACTGCTTGTACAAATCAGTCATCCTAGCCTCAGGCATCCACTCAGCAACAAAAGCTTCCCCGTATTTGGATCATACAAGGCTAAGTTCAATTCCACAAAAGTCTTAAGAATGCCAAATTCTAATTCAAACCTCACCTGAATTGGGCCCAAGTGATATCTTCCTATGGGGTATGGGCAGTAAAAGAGTCCCACCAAGCAAGAGCTGTACCATGAAGCTGCCAAGCTGCCAATTGGCGCTTCTGAGCATTGGTGATACCAAGTCCAATGAAAATCCTCTCAACATTTTTTAGCCATTGTTGTATCTCAACAATTCTCTCAGCCTTAGTAAATTTCTTTCCACCTAACTGATTATACTCCTTACTTAGAGTAGTATATCTCACCTCTGGAACATCGGCTGGTGCAGCAGTCTCATTGGGGATATTTCCCCTACCTCTAGCTCTAGCTCTGGTATTACGGTTACTCATCCTGTAAAGGAAAGGATGAGCAAGAACAATAAGTTAGAAGCTGAACCAAATAAAGAATCCTAATCAAGAAAGACTATGAAAGGTGGAGCTGAGAAATATCCTACTCATTCTAAGGTAATTTCTTACCTTATCTGTAATAAGTTTACCCCACAGGCTTAGGTGTTACCTCAACCTAAGCTCTGATACCAACTGTAATGACACTCCATTTTGAACAATAAGATTGTTCAAAATGGCAGATAGTTATTGGGAAAAATACAATCAATCACAGAAACACAGACACAAAAATAAATGCATCTCATTATTTCGCAGCGGAAAAATAAATAGGTACATAAATAGGTCATGAACCTCTAAATAACTTTACATTTATTTTGCATAAATAAACTAGAAATGAAACAACTAAAAGATAAAATAAATCCATGCTGACAGAATCAAACAACTAAACTGATAAAATGAAGGAAACTGAACGAAGTCTCTAGCAACGCCTTCGTTTCTACCAAGCTCTATAAATCTAAAATACTCAAGCGGACCCAATCAAAATGCAAACACACAACACTCGAGTTAGGCATAACATCCTTATGCAATGAATAGATCAGTACATAATAACTTAAGAGTAATACACTGTTGTAACACATAATGTCTAACAATAAAGTAAATATCAAAATAGCATTAAGGTTTTACATTGATCCACCTTAACACATTTAAAACAAAATCGTAATAGGCTCGTATAGGGATAAGAATGACAAGGCACATGAGGCAGTGCCCAAGGTAGGAATCTACCAGTTACCCTTTCTGGCTGGTCGTAACCCATCCGTGACCGACCGCGACTATCAATCTGACAAAGGGTGCACCCATCGAGTTCAAAATCACAATAGTAATACGAGTAATTAATGTCGCTGTAGGTAGCTAACCTTAATGGTCATATGTAGACTCATGTTTTAGTCATTCCAGTTATGACACAAGTGTCAAGGCTATCCATAATCGTTCTCTTACTTCACTCTACTAATCGTTCGCCAATTCAACCACTACAATTGGATATCATTCACCGCGTACATGGTTATCAAAGTGGTTACAGGATTGACAGAGAGTAGGTCAATATCCATCACCGGTCGCTTTAATAACTCAAGTTTGTTTATATACCACTTGTTCATTATATATTTTTTTCCAAATCACATTTCCTTATTTAAACATTTTCGAACAATCATCTAAAAAATGATATGTTGCGCAAACCCATTGTACTTTATAAAATAACCTTTAAGACCCATTTCCGATCATAATTATAAAGCCAAATTTAGGTAACCTATTGGTTAAATCCACATGTCACCATTTTACACACCTCCATCTACTTAATCAATTATATTCATACATAGTATATATATATATACATATATATCTTCACATGCCAATCAGAACTGCATAGCAACTAAGACTTTCATAACATGAACCCTTTTATATGCACTCGCCCCTTCAGTAATTATTCCATTCAGTCACCCATTCAAAACCGCATAACCACTAAGCCTTTCGAAACTGGAACCCTTTTGCTGCTTAATAATAATCATGTATACAACAATTATTCCATGCGTTTACCCATTTAGTAACTTGAACCCCTTTATATGCATTCACAGTACCTTTTTTTTTCTTTTTTTTCTTTTTAGAAATAATAATAATAGTATCAAATTTTAATCACAATATCGGTAGCAAGCCTAAACGATATAAACCCAAGTTGCTCCTTAATTGTCTGTTATAAAGAGTTGACAACAATTTTAATTTGCTACAAACATTTTGGATATTTTATAGTCTAAACAAAATTTATTCCATTCCTTTTCCCTAGACCTTTCGGTTTTATAAAAGTGTACCTTCTGCTATAAAGATTTGTGCAATGAACTGATCTACAGCTTCATGTCTAAATCTAAAACATTTCAAATTCACAAAATATGCTCTGACTTTAAAACAAAACATAATGGAATAGATTGTTTAAGTGATATAAAACTAATTTATATTTCCATACAAATTACACCCTCCTATTCTATATGTACACAGTGAGTTCAGTTCTGATGCACCAAATCCCCTTTTTTATTTACTTACCACTACCAACCAATTTGTTTAAACTATTTAATTGTCCATTCGCCTATATGAAAGCCAACAACCTATCATACGTACCCAGCAGTTCAATTCATATCAAAGTGTAAATATATAGAGTTTACACCTTACGCAACACATGAATATATAGATTTAACATATATTTATTTATCAACCTTGATGGATGTTGGGTGTGAGTGACAAACACTCACCTCGACTACGTAGCGGAGATCCGACACTCTTGAATCGATTCAGGACTGTTATACATTGCTTCAGACGTGGTAGCTTCGCTGCTCTATCTTCTGTTTTTTTTATGGGTGGCGGATGCTATAGGAAGGTGGAAGGAGTTAGACTGAAAAAAAATGGGGAAGGAGGATAATATACATAGTCACATAACATGGTTTGTACTGGCAAAACGAGGGCTAGGATATTTTCTAAAGAATAGGTTGAAGTCCTTAAATCGTGGCCATACTATACTATTTTAGCACTTTGAATCTTTTTTTTTTTTTTTTTTTTTTTTTTTTTGTTTTTTTTACAACGTGGCACCTGATGTGTGGGAGCAAGCATTGCGTTGCCATGCAAATTTGGCATTCCTTTTGATCCATGCGTTGCCATGCAAATTTGGCATTCCATTTGATCCGGCGTTTGCTTCCCTTTCTCCTTTTTTTATATGAGTTCATGTTTCAACTAAATATACATGTACTTGCCATGCAAATAGGTTACATTTTGCCCCCATGCGTTTGATTTGCTTCCTACTTGTCCCAGGCATTTGTTCCCTTCCCTTGTTTTGTTTTTTTTAATATATATAGCATTGTTCCATCCAGTTGGTTTCATGTAATTATGCACATCATTTCCAAACAAAAACATATATCATGTTGCCATGAAAATCACTTTCTTTTGTCCGATGCGTTAGTTAATTATGCATGTCTCATGTGTCAATTTTTTTTCCTTTTTACTTGGTTCAAGTATTTTAGTTTAGTTCTTTTTTTATACGTATTGCAAGTTGACCGTACATACACAATTTATATAATTTTTATGGTTTAGAAACGAATGGTGAACACCGTTCACAAACACCGCATATTTCAAAACCGAATGTCCCGATACATGAAACAAAATATCGTTGTATTCGGATGCTGATACGAACATGATAGCACACTGAAATTGATCGTTTAATGCTTAAGTGAAAATTCGCTATTTACGCAATACTGGTTGCCACTACCGTTAAATCAACCGTTTAAATCGATTTAAACGAAGCTAACCGATTCCGAATTTGATGAACGAACGATGACGTTTTCATTATAAAATTTTATACAACATTTCTATGTTAAATAATCAAATTCCAGAAATCATTATTTTCACTGTTACACTTTACCAACTGATTACTACGTTGAATTACAAATCGTATAATGTTTCATTTTTATCTTCTCTATTAAATTCTAACAATTTAAACCCAAAGCGCGTATCATGAATTAGAATTAAAATTTTAAATTCTAAGATCTAGTCGAGTGTGAATTTAATAGGATTTTTGTTACAAAAGGAACAGTAAATTATGGATCGTTACAAATTCGGTGGTTGAAGAAGGTCGGAATGTAGAAGAAGGTTCAGGGGATGGTTCTAAGGAAGGAGCATCTGAAAGTGATCCGGATGAGGAATCTAAATGATATAATGCACATAATGAAGAAGCAGACTTGCAAGTAGTTGTTCATCCTTCATGCGTGTCCTCCTCTAGCAAACCTGTGGATTCAGTGCCAGTTAATACTTCTTTATTAAAAGGTTTCGAGTCCTATATTGCATTTGCTATTTGGAATAATCATAACAAGTTGTTTATTATGTTCACTTTATCAAATAAACATCACAATACGTATGACATTAGGAGCGTGGCCAGTGAAAATGCATTTTCCATCCATCAAAGTTGAAATAATGGAGTATAGATGATATGCCGAGTGCAATTGCTCAAAGAATTAAAAATTCTGGTTTGTAGATGATCGACGCTAATCTAAGAACTAGAAAAGCGCGATTTTTTTTTTAAAATAAAATTCTGCAAGCGTACAGTCCGTGTAGCAAACAGGTCGAACACAGGGAGGTTTAATTAAAAATTATTATCTATTTATTCTTAGGCGAGTTAGATAGAACTTTGGGGGTTGTTTTCAATGTTGTTGAAATAATGTTATTGAAACTGCTACAAATCTGAATCTAATCAGACGTATATCAATTCAACAACAGGAAAGAAAATAACAAGTACTAGCAAAAACAACAAAAGTAATTAATAACTGGAACAATAACAGAGAATTAAAAGTAGAGTTGCTGTTGAAACTAATCAAACAGTGAACACTAGTATGCAGTAACAAAGACAATAACAATATGTGTTCTACCGAATCTAATCGTGTAGATACACAAATTTTTTTAAAAGAAAAGTAAATAACTAGAACAAGAAAATTTTATTAAAACTAAAAGAGAGTACAGAATTATGAGATGCTTTTTACAATGGTTACAATCACATATTTATAGATGAGAAGGGGAAAAACCTAACTAGGTCTATGAATAAATGGCCCTCCTCATTCATGAATATTTCTTGCCTTCCTTGACTACCTGATTGGAGAAAATCTGGGCATATCATGGTAAATATTTTCCATATCTTTCAATTTTCCCATGTGGCTTGATTGATAGAAGATTGCATCTAATTAATTCTTCCAAACAAGGACGCTTATCAGACTCTAAAGGCAATATAAGATAAAATCTTCAAAATTGGTTTTTCTTCTTGGCAACAATTCAATCAGAAATTCTTCTAATTGAAATTGAATGATTTGAATTTACTTCCATGATGAGAATATGGCTATTGCTGAGATGTTAATTGGTGCACATCATAAATACATACACATGAATATGTGTATGTATATACATAACATAACACTAAACCAGATATTTCTCAAAGCAAAGGGGCCAGTGTGAACGCGCTCCGTTTCTTTGGCAAAAAGTGAGCTTGACGGGGTTCGAACTCAGGTCTCTCAGCACCAATTCCTATGCCTTTACCAGTGAGCTACTACTTCTTTTGCAATTGAAATGAATTTGATGTGAGGAAGTAGCTCTTTCTTGTAGTTGGCCTTTGATTTGAATTGAAGGAAGCATTTCTTGACATCCTGTAAAAACATACAAAAGTAACCAAAGTATCATTTATTTATTTACAAAAGATAAAGCATAAGAGTAATAAAATAAACACTTTTCAGTGTCAATCAAATACCCCCACACTTATCTTTTACTCGTCCTCGAGTAAAAAAATTGAAAAACTAACTAGATAAGTCGCACTTTCGTAGGAAACACGATTGCATTGAGCGTATGCAACAAGCCGTTAAACCTCTAGGTGTCCCTAGTAGGACGAGTGGTGTCTCGTGAGGGTTTTCAGCGGATACTACCCACAAAATCCAAAGATGCTATGATTCTAATGAAACTACATGAATGCAATGGACATATGCAAAAAAATAAAAACGAAAAATGACAACACGACTTATTTCAGGAAAGTGGTACAACAAATTAAGTTAATAATTTCCAACCAGTTGATTTTATTTTAAATACCTCGACTTGTCACAAATTTTCAATATAAATCAAGTTTTCAAATGTTAAATTCCATTTTGGCCAGTTGGTTCGGTTGATAACATAGTGCAGCCATGAAATAAATTCTTAGTTTGCTTGGCACAGTTTGCAAAGTGGTATTCTAATTTTCTCATGTATGGCTAGTCAAATCAATAAGGTCAAGAAGTGTTTGGGTATTATCGCTTATTCTTTATTCTATAAAATTTTAAGATTTATGATTAAGTACATACACCTAACTAAAAAGACCAAGGCTTACCACCCATGCACTGCCTCGCGGACTAACGGAGAGTAGGTAAGGAGCTTGGCGGATTGTGCAGGCCGACTTTGACTTTGTCAACAACGTGTCGGTAATCCTTAGGTGTCCAATCTCATAAAATGAGACCAAGATATTCCAACTTTGACTTTGTCAACAACGTGTCGGATAGAGCTTGGCGGGTTTGCACACCAACGCTCGATATACAAGCAATGTTGGATACCCTTGGAATACTATTATTATTATTATCGAAAATATAAGCACAAAAGAGAGTTACGCGAATTCAACTTAACACAACTTAGTTTTAAAGATTTGAAAAGCCAATATAAGTATTTTAAGTCCTCCACCTATTTAAACAAAGTCTACAATATAGAATAGATTTCATGGCCATCACCTAAGAATCTCCCTATGTACCGGTTACACTATTATCCCTCAAAATTAAACTTTTCATTATATTTCCTATTCGATCTAAGTTGAGAGAGAAAAATACTATCAACTGGCTAAAAATTGTAAACTTATTTTGCTGTATCAATTGAAAATGAGTCGTATTTCAAAGAAAGAAAAAAAAAATGGCATGTTACTACAGTCTAAAATGCATGATGGTCCTACTTAAATGGCTGAAAATAAAAGAAATAAAAACAAAGAAAAACGAAGATGGATGAAATGCAGACTCCCCCCACACTTGATTCAGACAGTGTCCCAACTGTCTAAGGCAAAAAAAACAAAAATAAAAAAAATGAAAAATAAAAATAAAAGAAAAAGAACGTGTACCACCTGATTTCATGGTGGATGATCATGCAGATCGATAGAGTCGTCTTCGTCATATTGCTCGAATTCCAAAAATGGTTTCAGTCGTTGACCGTTTACTTTGAAGACTTTTCCATCTCTAGGATTTTCAATTTCAACCGCTCCATGAGAGTATACTGTTTTCACGACATAAGGTCCAGTCCATCGAGATCTGAGTTTTCCTGGAAACAAGTGAAGTCTAGAGTCGTATAAAAGAACTTTTTGACCTACGTTGAATTCCTTACGAAGTATGTTTTTGTCGTGTTGGGCTTTGGTTCTTTCTTTGTAGATTTTCGCATTTTCATACGCCTCATTTCTCAATTCCTCTAATTCAAAAATTTGTAACTTCCTGTGTGAGCCGGCTTTTTCTAAGTCAAAGTTCAAAAATTTTATGGCCCAAAGAGCACGATGCTCTAATTCGAGAGGTAAGTGACAGGCCTTTCCAAAGATTAATCGATATGGTGACATCCCTAGATTGGTTTTATAAGCAGTGCGAAAAGCCCAAAGTGCATCAATTAGTTTTACAGACCAATCTTTTCTATTGGAATTCACGGTTTTCTCAAGAATTTGTTTGATTTGTCTATTGGAAACTTCTACTTGTCCACTAGTTTGTGGATGGTAAGGTGTTGACAGCTTGTGTGTGATTGAGTACTTCTTGAGCAAGGACTCAAAAGCACGATTACAGAAATGAGTGCCATTATCGCTAATGATAGCTCGAGGTGTACCAAAGCGTGAAAAGATGTTTTCTTTGAGGAATTTGACAACAACCTTGTTGTCGTTGGTTTTGGTCGGAATGGCTTCAACCCATTTTGAGACATAATCTACCGCAAGTAAGATGTAAAGATTCCCAAATGAATTAGGGAATGGTCCCATGAAATCGATGCCCCAAACATCGAATAACTCAATCACTAAAATGGGGTTGAGAGGCATTATGTTTCGCTTAGAGATTCGACCCGTTCTTTGACATCGCTCACATTTAGAGCAAAATTCGAAAGCGTCACGGAAGAGTGTGGGCCAATAAAAACCGCTTTGCAAAACTTTTGCAGCAGTTTTTCTTGCTCCAAAATGACCGCCACAAGCATGGTCATGTGAGAAAGAGAGAATACTTTGGTGTTCATGATCGGGCACACACCTTCGAATGATTTGGTCTGGACAGTATTTGAAAAGATATGGGTCATCCCAATAGAAATTTCGAACTTTTGAGAGAAATTTTTGTTTATCTTGTTTCGACCATTCAGCGGGCATTTGTTGTGTGACAAGATAATTCACAATGTCAGCGTACCAAGGGGTGTTAGAGATCGAAAGGAGTTGTTCGTCAGGAAAATAGTCATCGATTTGGGTGTCGTTATCATTTTCGTGCACAATTCGAGAGAGATGATCAGCTACGACATTTTCAGAACCCTTTTTATCTCGTATTTCTATATCGAATTCTTGAAGAAGAAGGATCCAACGGATCAAGCGGGCCTTGGCATCCTTCTTAGAAAGCAAATATCGTAAGGCAGCATGGTCAGTGTAAACTATGACTTTGGATCCTATGAGATATGGTCTGAATTTCTCAAGAGCGAAGACAACTGCCAAGAATTCCTTTTCAGTAGTTGAGTAATTCAGTTGGACCTCGTTTAAAGTTTTGCTAGCGTAATAAATGACTCGAGGGAGTTTATCGATACGCTGACCCAAGATGGCTCCAATAGCAAAATCAGAAGCGTCACACATAAGTTCGAAGGGTTGAGTCCAATCAGGAGGTTGAATGATGGGAGTTGTGGTCAAGAGTGATTTGAGAGTTTCAAAAGATGTTTTGCAATCATTGGAAAATTCAAACTTTACGTCTTCGGCAAGTAAATTCGAGAGAGGTTTTGAAATTTTTGAGAAATCCTTAATGAATCTTCTATAGAATCCTGCATGGCCAAGAAATGAACGAACATCTTTGACAGATTTGGGAGGAGGTAAATTAGCAATCAAATCGATTTTGGATTTATCGACTTCTAGGCCATCTTTGGAGACGACATGACCTAGAACTATCCCCCTTTTCACCATAAAGTGACATTTTTCCCAATTAAGCACGAGTGATTTCTCCTTACAACGCTTAAGGATGAGTTCTAAATGAGTGAGACATTGGGAAAAAGATGATCCATATATTGAAAAATCGTCCATGAATATTTCCAAGAATTCTTCCACCATATCAGAGAAAATACTCATCATACACCTTTGGAAAGTCGCGGGGGCATTACAAAGACCGAAAGGCATGCGACGATAAGCAAAAGTTCCAAAGGGACAAGTAAAGGTGGTCTTATGTTGATCTTCTAAAGCAACAGGAATTTGGTTATAGCCAGAGTATCCATCGAGAAAACAGTAGTACTCATGTCCCGCTAAGCGTTCGAGCATTTGGTCAATAAAAGGCAAGGGAAAATGGTCTTTTCGTGTGGCTGAGTTAAGCTTTCGATAGTCGATGCACACACGCCATTTGGTTTTGATTTTTGTTGGGATGAGTTCATTACTTTCGTTTTTGATCACTGTGACTCCTGACTTCTTTGGTACAACTTGTACCGGACTCACCCAAGTACTATCAGAGATGGGATAGATGATGTTATTGTCTAGACATTTGATTACCTCCTCCTTGACCACTTCTCTCATGTTTGGGTTTAATCGCCTTTGAGCCTCACGGGTGGGTTTAGCCTCATCAACTAAATGTATGCGATGTTCCCCAACGGATGGGCTAATTCCTTTTATATCGCTAATTTCCCACCCCAAGGCGTCTTTATTTTCCCGTAAAATTTCCAAAAGTTTTTCTTCTTGGTCCTTGGTAAGATCGGAGGCCAAGATTACGGGAAAAGTTTGTGATGGGTCCAAGTATGCATACTTATGGTCTGGTGGCAAGGGTTTGAGGTCTAACTTAGGAAGTTCTTGTGTATCAACATTGGTCAAGATTCCCTGGTTAGATTCAGGTGACGAAGTGTCGGAGTCAAGAATTTTGTTTAGGTTAGAAATGTATTCGAGTTCATTGAAATCAGAGTCGAAATGGTCAAGACACATTTTCAGGGCTTCAGAAGTGTCACTAGAGGTTTCATCAACTGTGGTTTGAATCGTGTCAATTTCATCGATCTCAAAATCCCTAGGTTGCTTGTTGAGATTGAAGATGTTTAGCTCAATGGTTAGGTGCCCGAAGGAAAGTCGAAGTTGACCATTCCTACAATTAATGACAGCGTTAGAGGTTGCTAAGAAAGGGCGTCCTAAGATCAATGGTATTTGAACATTGGGATTTGAGACAGGCTCTGTTTCTAGAACTATAAAATCGACAGGGAAGTAAAACTGTTCGATTTGTATCAAGACGTCCTCGATAATTCCCAATGGCTTTTTGACAGATCGATCGGCTAGTTGGAGTGTGATGTTTGTTGGTTTAATCTCCCCTAGTCCAAGTTGACGATATACAGTATAAGGGAGAAGGTTGACACTGGCACCAAGGTCGAGTAGGGCACGAGAGATGTGAGTGTTTCCTATTTTACAATCAATCGTAGGGCAGCCAGGGTCTTTATACTTGACTGGGGCAAGATTCGAAAGAACAGAGCTTGTATTTGCAGTTAGAAAAGCGGTTTTTGGGACATTGGTCGCACGTTTTTGTGTGCACAATTCCTTAAGACATTTCGCATATTGAGGGATTTGTTCAATGGTGTCTAAAAGAGGAATGTTTACACGGACTTGTTTGAAAATTTCCAGAATTTTATCAAAATTTGCCGCTTTCTTCTTATTATTGAGTCTATGAGGAAAAGGAGCTGTTGGTTTTTCAACTCTGGGATGAGCTTCATCATTCGAAGAAGAAGGTGGTAGGGGTGTAGAAGATGAAATGTTGGGATTGCCAACATTGATTTTCAAAGGTGGGTCGGGTTTGCCGACACAAGGAGAAGAACTGTTGGGATTGCCAACATTTAAGGGAATTTGAGGTTTAGAAGAATTGGCATTCGAAGCCAATGGGTGATCATCGAGATTAGGGATTGGGGTCGAGTTAGAAGGTTCGTCAGGGTCGTCCAAAAACTTGATCGACGCTAATCTAAGAACTAGAAAAGCGCGATTTTTTTTTAAAATAAAATTCTGCAAGCGTACAGTTCATGTAGCAAACAGGTCGAACACAGGGAGGTTTAATTAAAAATTATTATCTATTTATTCTTAGGCGAGTTAGATAGAACTTTGGGGGTTGTTTTCAATGTTGTTGAAATAATGTTATTGAAACTGCTACAAATCTGAATCTAATCAGACGTATATCAATTCAACAACAGGAAAGAAAATAACAAGTACTAGCAAAAACAACAAAAGTAATTAATAACTGGAACAATAACAGAGAATTAAAAGTAGAGTTGCTGTTGAAACTAATCAAACAGTGAACACTAGTATGCAGTAACAAAGACAATAACAATATGTGTTCTACCGAATCTAATCGTGTAGATACACAAATTGTTTTAAAAGAAAAGTAAATAACTAGAACAAGAAAATTTTATTAAAACTAAAAGAGAGTACAGAATTATGAGATGCTTTTTACAATGGTTACAATCACATATTTATAGATGAGAAGGGGAAAACCCTAACTAGGTCTATGAATAAATGGCCCTCCTCATTCATGAATATTTCTTGCCTTCCTTGACTACCTGATTGGAGAAAATCTGGGCATATCATGGTAAATATTTTCCATATCTTTCAATTTTCCCATGTGGCTTGATTGATAGAAGATTGCATCTAATTAATTCTTCCAAACAAGGACGCTTATCAGACTCCAAAGGCAATATAAGATAAAATCTTCAAAATTGGTTTTTCTTCTTGGGAACAATTCAATCAGAAATTCTTCTAATTGAAATTGAATGATTTGAATTTACTTCCATGATGAGAATATGGCTATTGCTGAGATGTTAATTGGTGCACATCATAAATACATACACATGAATATTTGTATGTATATATATAACATAACACTAAACCAGATATTTCTCAAAGCAAAGGGGCCAGTGTGAACGCGCTCCGTTTCTTTGGCAAAAAGTGAGCTTGACGGGGTTCGAACTCAGGTCTCTCAGCACCAATTCCTATGCCTTTACCAGTGAGCTACTACTTCTTTTGCAATTGAAATGAATTTGATGTGAGGAAGTAGCTCTTTCTTGTAGTTGGCCTTTGATTTGAATTGAAGGAAGCATTTCTTGACATCCTGTAAAAACATACAAAAGTAACCAAAGTATCATTTATTTATTTACAAAAGATAAAGCATAAGAGTAATAAAATAAACACTTTTCAGTGTCAATCAGTAGACCTTGGCATAGTTCTTATACAAGCATGTCTACTACCCGATTATTTCAGCATTCATTAAGAGATGGCTTCTCGAGACGAATTCTTTTCATTTGCCTTTTGGATAAATGACGATAACATTGGATGATGTCACACAAATTCTAAAAATACCATTGTCCTGTTATTGTATTTATGCAAAATCAAATAATCGTATTCCCACTCAACTGTTAGTTGACTATCTTGGTGTCGATGAGGCTATAGCAAATGAATCAACTTCTTAATAGAAACATATAAAGAAAAAGGAAAAAAAAGAGGATGCAAAAGAAGATGATTACATAGTCGTTGCATATTCATATATATATTTTTCAAATGGCACCTAATTTTGTGATAAGTCGGGGATGAAGGTGCCTGTGCAGTATTTTAAATGTTTAGAGAACCTCAATAATCTTAGCGAACAAGCTTGGCGAATGAGAGAGCATTAGCCTTTTTGTACCGTCAATTGGTGTTGGCTTCAAGACGAGACGTGAAGCAAATGGTTGGATACTAACATTATTAACTGTAAGTCGTTTCCATTTTTATTCTCTAAATATTCACAATATTAAATTAAGTACTAATTAGAATGCTATAGGCTTTAATTTACGATCATTTTCCTATGTTTTCTAATGTCGTTCCTATTGAATACGATGACATGATGTGAAGGATGTGTAGATGGAAGCTAGTGAAATAATCAAGAGACATGAATTCAACCATAATACGGTCGAGAACAATTAGATGATTTATCTCTACAAGACGCAAGTTAAATAATTGTTGTTTAATTTGCTTTGCAACTTATACAAATGCGAATGACATGTTTATTTTTAGGTATGTTGGGGGTCCATACCATGCTGTTAGATCTCGCTACCCCTTGTTGTTGTATCACGGGCCTACACTCCATCGCTGACAGTTGTATTTTATATTTAACGTAGATAGTCTTCAAAATTGGGGAATTGTATGTAAAGGACTTTTTAGTGGTAACTAATATCTTTCTTGGTAGAACACCTGTACCACTCATGCCTTCTAAGATTTTTTTTTTCTCCATGACCATCAATTGTGCCACGAAAGAATGTCGTTCTAAAAAGTGAGAAAGTTCATGATTGTGCACTCCATTGATTACAAATATTTTCCATCTATCTTCCTCTACATAGACACCCTTCAACTGAAACAGACAATTGCAGTTCCTAGTTGTGCTAGTTCTAGGTTGTTTTACTGTGTTTTCTTTTTTCGCTGCCTTTTGCTGATGACTACAATAAACTTTTGCCCTTTCATACCCCAACTGTGACCTCGGTTGTCTTCCGGACCATAGTTTATCGCATTTTAGGATTACTACAACGGTATTAAACTTTTTACTTGTTGTTTTACACCATCGGATCAATATGTTATGGGAATCGAATACCTAAAATTACATGGTTTAACAAAGATAACATAGTTCATTTTTATGCATATATTAGCGATTGTAAATTAAGTACTAAATGAATTCTTCATCGATGGTAAAATGGTTGTCAAATCAACTTTTATGTCTTCAAAGTCATTTGATCGATAATCTTGGGGTCTATTGCTATCATCCACGTAGTTTTTAGCAAAAACAGTAAGAGCACTCTTAAATTTATCATCGTTCACATTCTTCTTTTATGAAATGAAAAAAAAAAAGACAATTTAACTATAAAATTTTGTAAAATAGGGCATATAAGTTGTTATATTTAAAATTAAAAAAAACTCAAAACTTAATAACTTAAATTGTCATTCTCTATCATAATGTCTTTCAAGCTTGAAATACCCAGAAGATCAAAAGCAATCTCCAATAGAAATAAAGAGGAAACCCTACATAAAATTTTCTACCCAACACTAGAATAGACTATACAACATGTAGAAAAATGTAACATCTTATTTATCTTTATCTTCCATCCTCTGTTCAACGAACACATTTTTTTCTTAGGGATCAATGCTTGATATTTGAGATAATACGTTGTTTGAGAAGAAGCAAAATGGCCGTGAATGACTGAGTGAAAAGAAATAAATTGGTGATGTAAAATATTATCAAATCCATTAAATTTTTAAAAGTGATCGAAAGAGGATATTGGGATGTGAATAACAACACACATTATCATTTAACAAATGCATCTATGAGGCAGTGTGAGTCTCAATTCAACATATAATTTTTTTAACATGAAGGGTATAATTGAAAGAGGGCGGAGAAGGGGATAATCGGTGAAACGGAAATGTGTTTTTTATTTTATTGGGAAGAGGCATACGAAAGAGGAAAAAGAGCGTAAAATGTATGTAAACAATCTCCTTTGTACCCAACCAATCAGAGTCCTTTATTTTCACCTTTTTTCAATTAAGTCTGAGGGGTTAATTGCCAAAAGGTGGAATTCAGGGGAAATTAGGTATAGGGAATTTCATTTCAAACACGCAAATAGAGTGGGTCCCACGTTGGTCAGTTTGAAAACAAAAATAAACTTAGAAATCAGAGTATATGGTTTAGAAAAGAAAGAAAAAGAGAGAAAAATAAATCAAGTTGCCTTTGTACCTAGATTCGTTAGTTGAGGTATGTTGCTGCCTTCTCCGCTCTTTTTTTTCTCTTCACTGAATCGAAACAATGATGTTGAAAAGAAAAAAAAACTTCTCTTTTTAGTTTTGGTTTCATTTGGATGTTTCAATTGAATCGCGATTCAATAACGGACTTCATTAATTTCGTTCTGTACCCTAAAATCATAAGCAGACTCATTAATTTCTTCTCAAATCGCGTATTGGCCCTGGGACGTGTAATCTCGCCATTTTTGCAATCACTCACTGCTCAGGCTATGTCGCCCTTGCTGTTTTTAGGGAAATTGTGTAATATTGAGCAATTTATGCAAACCGCGCTCTAGCAAAACGTAGTTATACAAAGGGCTAAGCATGGTTCATTAGATATCAACGCTCAGCTTGTGGATCTATGTTGATATTTTCGTTTGTGCTAAGCGTGGTTCTGCAAATAATGATGCTCATGTGGGGGGGGGGGGGGGGGTGTATGGGTTACACGTACCATAGGAACCGACTCCAGCAATAATAGTTCATAATATTATTTACTGATTTATGTCGGATTATATACCAAAAACGCCATCGTATTTATGCATAATATGATGGATATATACCAAATAACTCAATGGATCTAAGAATATTTTAGCAGCTTGAAACTTTATAATTTCAAAAACATATAGTATAATATGACCTTTAAAATACATATGAAGAATAAAAATTGTATAGCCTATTTTTTTTCTTAAATGCTCATGTTAACTAGAGACTTCGTTACATTAGGGTACGTTTGCGATGAACAAAAGTATGGTATTTGAGCGGAAAGATCGGTCAATTTAGAATGCGTTTGCGGCTATGAAAAGAGTATTGGAGCGAGAAATTTAAGCGGGATGTTAAGTTGTGATTTTTAATTTTAGTTGAATTGTAGTTATTTATTTATTTATTTATTTTGTCGTGTAGTATGTATTTAGTCAAAATGAAATGACAATAAAAAATTGAAATACAAGCAAATTATTTAAGCTACCTTAAAAATACAATGATAAAATGTATATATAATGCAGTAGAAATACAATTATAATAAAAATCTTATTCGTTATTTGATTACGTAACAACTATCGTCGCTTCACCAATATCAAATTATCCTCTCTGTCCAAGATGTTGAATGCAAACAATCATATCTACGTATTTTATAGAATTTCCTGTGGGGTCTATGCTCTTTTTGTTGTGTTCGAACTGTATGAATTCAAACGAGTAATTTTTTATTTATCAGTCGTGCATTCGGTCGATGATGTCATACAACTTACTATTAGCGTCTACTTCGTTCAACAGTTAGTATTCAATGATTAACAATCAGTAAAATTAGTATTTAGCATTTTGTATTCAACGTTCAACATTTTAAATAATCATACCTCAGTATATGATTTGAGATCAATGATTGATGTTTCGGTCGACACCTTAAAATTCCATGGGTAGTGAACCAGTATCGCTGGGGGACAGTCCGAACCGAAAAAGAAAATTGGGTTCAAACCATGAAAAAAGGAAATCTCATCATATTGTTTTAAAAAATAGATTTTGCAGAACTATGAACAATTTCTAGCGCAAGAAAAAAAAATGCAAATAGCATCATTCAAACCCCAAAAAGGTGATTCGAAAGCTTATAAATACGTGTGTATCGAGAACATGCTTACCACATCAAGAAGAAATCAAATTACAACTTTAGTCGGTTACTTCATTTTCGCGCGCGTTGACGAGCGACATAAAAAAGAATGATCGATTGTCGTCGTTTGTTATCGAACATTGCTTTTCTTTTTCTTTTTTAGTTCGATTCTGGAGAAAGAAGAGTTGATTTTTTTTCCTGTATTTTCTTCAGTTCGAATCTGGAGATAGAAGAGAGGGAAAAAACGTATTTTAGGGCCAAGGATGGAAGTTAGGTAGGACTTGGACTGTCATATTTTAGAATTAGCAAACACTTTTGGGAACAAAAGGTAACTATGTATATCAATTTGTCTTAACCTTTGTCCATCTGATCAATTATATAAATTCTATGCTATAGGTTGGAGGTGTTGCAATGATGTTACACCTCGTCATTATATTAAACCTATCTATAATTAGGATTCATGTCTTGAAGGTTGCTAACTGCTGCCATAAATGTTGTAGATTATAATGTTAAAAAATGAAATTATTTGCCATAGCCATTTTACAAGTTTACTTATTATTATTACCAGTTATTAATAAACCATTGAAAATCAAAATTTGCACCGAAACCTAAACAAAATTGCTCGAAGCTAACAAAACTTTAAATGATCGAAACCGAGTTCTTTAGCCTTGTTTAAAATAATGATTTATGAAAATTTTGAGGATATTTGAGAAAAAAGAGAGAAACAATGTATTTCAGAAAGTGAACTAACCCTTGTTAAGATTATCAAATTAACGATCAAACTTTACGTAATTGCATTGAAACACAATATATTAAAATAAATGAACTCATCGAGTGGAAAAATTAGAGTAAGATATGAGGAAAAATTAGAACAAGAGTTAAGATTGCGATTTAAAATAAGGATTTGTGAAAAATATGAGGATGTTTGTCAAAATTTTTTGAGAAACAATATACTTTAGGAAAGCTTTATAATAAAAGAAGAGGATGAAGTGATTTGAAAATGAAGTCTTAACTCGCTTCACATATAATATATAGGTAGGACATATATGTAGATCATGATTACAAATTTAAAGGGGCAATTGTAAATTATTTCCTCAAATTAAGAAGGGATGAGTATGTGAGTTCCAATTAATTCAGAATTGTATGTTGTTTATCAGACAATAATTGAAAAAAAGAAATAATAAGTAGAAGAAGAAAAAAACTGTCGTAATATATTTGAATAATAAGGGTGAATAAGCTTAATGTGAGGGACATTGTTGTAATTTCCAAAGCATGTGGAGTCCATAAATAGATAGCACATTTGTGTTGTATAGAGATTTGTATGAATAAAAATGTCTTCTTTCCCTCATTTCTTCTGCTTTTCGTTTGTTTATAACACATTACAAGCACGATTGTCTAACGAGCTGAATATTTTTGTGGTTTGTACTGAATATTAAGTTGAAATAGGAAGCATCATTATTTTTGCATTGTACTAAATGTTTTTAACAAAGCGCAAAATTGGACGTTTTTGGAAACTTATTGAAGGTTAACTTATGTGGTACTTAATGATATATAAGTGCAATGCAAAGGTATGTGAGTCATGCAAATATGAAAATATAGCACGTGCAATGCATGTGCATATAAAATAATACTAAAATATACTTGTACAACAACGAGAACTGCGCCATTATTCCCAAACAAGTTGGGGACGGGTAGAGATGGAACCCGAAACCAAATGACAAAGTCTATTTAAATGTAACTAATATTTTTTATTCGTGGGTACTAAAAGTACCGAAGAATACAAAAAATATATAAAAGTTGAATATATTTGTTAAAATGTTTGTAAATATATCATCTTAGTAAATGAAATTGTCATAGATGATTGTCTAAGGGAAAGATTGAAATTATTACACAAGCATAGTGGTAGATATGAATATTTCACAAAAACATAGGTTTTCTACATTTTCGAGAATGTTATTTTTCTACATTGTTCCGTATCAATACTTCTCATAATAATATATTTTATAAAGGTTGGAACGGCTGTTAATTCATTCTAATTTTGAACTATTTTCTTCTCTTTCCATTTCGTAGACATTTTTAATTAAATTTTATTTATTTTATATTCTATTGTCTTTATATATATTTTATAGTTTATTAGTTATTAAATGAATGTGAGGTAAGTTTGCAATCATAGATTTAATGACAATAAATACATTGCGGTAACAATTAAAGATAGAAGTCATTGAGATTTTGTCAAATAATTACATATGAATGAATGAAATAGCGCAAACTTTGAAATTATCCAAGTGCAAAAATGTACCTCTTTACACTTAATGTAAAATTTGTAGAACTACAAAATTAAAAAAAAAAGTATATAAACATTTCATGTTTGATATCATTATCTTCTGTGTTGAAGACAGAATAGTGATGCATTTGTTAAAACTAAAATTATGCTTCAAAAATTAAAGATGAAGCAGATAATTACTAATAAGTGATTTTTAAAAGAAATCATTACGCTCGTGAAGGTAGAAAGTTAATAGTAAATTTACCATTGTAAAACTATGAAGAATATTCATTGACACACGCATGTGCTCTCTCTCTCTCTCTCACACACACACACACACACACAATTCTTGTAATATGAAGATGAAGATACAAAGTTAAATGAGTAAAATATAGACAATATTGCAAATACTGCATGTTTAAAAAGAAATACCTTATGGTTTATGATTATAAAATAAATAATCTATAAAAACAAAAAAAAAATATTTTTGTTATACTTAGATTCAAACTTGCGACTTTATGTGTTTAGTAGTTGTTTTTTTCATAGGCACAATTTGAACTCATGACCTTACAAAAAATATTGATATATTTTGTTAAAAAGCGGGATTCGAACTTGTGATCTCATATGCAAAATGCAAGAGTGATCTCAGAAGTTTACGTCGACATCAAAAAAATATGACATCAATTGTGTAACTACAACTAATTGTATGTACGCATGCATGTCCATATATATATATATATATATATATATATATATATGTGTGTGTGTGTGTGTGTGTGTGTGTGTGTGTGTGTGTGTGTGTGTGCACGCGCGCGCGCGCGTGTGTGTATGATATGTAGATAAGTTTGATACGTCTGTACTATAGTGGGGTTATGAATATTTAATTAATGATGTATCAAATGTTCTTTTTATTTCGTATTTGGGACAATGGTTATTAAATTAATATTTTATACTTGAAATTATTTTTATCATCATAAATTTATTTTATTTACTCTTATAACCAGTAGTATGGACCGACAATTTCACGTTTGGTTTATTAATCATAAGCGGAGAGGAAATAGTTTATATTTATTCAGTATTCTAAGATAAGTTTGAATATAGATAAAAGTATGACTATTTGTTTTTATATTCATATGTTGATGGTTTAAAATTTAGGAACAAAAATGTAATAATAATAAATTATACATTTGATTTTTTTTAATGATTGTGAGTTATAAATCAAATTTATATTTTCTAACCTCACTTATAAATGCTTACCAATATTGAAATAATTTCAATCTAGCCAACAATAAGTTCAATGAATTAAGTGTACTTCTATTCCTGAATGTGCACAATCAATAATATTTAATCATAGTTATAACTTATAAGTGACATGTAGACTGTTTTTTTTGTACATCTTAATTTTTAACATAGGTTTTGAGTCATACATAATAAAACATAATATTATGATATGCTACGAAAACGCAAAATAGAAGCATTTTGCAATGCAATAGTAAAAGCGAGCACATTCACATTTTAGTATGATGAAAAGTGAAGTGATTACTTTCTGATTAAAAGTTGTCCACAACAAAGGGAATTTCTAATACCTTTCGTTAAGAAGGATAATATCAACAATTGGTCTTGTAGTATATGATGAAAAGAACACAATTAATCAATTCGCTTTTTGCTTATTTTCCCATTCAACTTTTTGTAGCTTTCTTTTATTCCACTGTCACATGCTTAATGCTTTGCATTCGATGATGGGTACTCGCACTGTCACATAACAAGATTGACCCACACAGTGAGCATGACATTTATCATCCACAATCTATACATGTAAAAAACAAACGAACACCAAACACTTGTCCATTTTATATACTAATAAAGTAAGGTGTTACGTCACTATCTCATACATGATACATCAATTTCTGCCTTTAAATAGTATATGTATTAATGCTAATTTAAGAGGGCGTGCTATTAAATATGATTAGTTGTATAATGAAATCAAATTTGTAAATTCTTATAAAAAATTTGTCAGTGAACATTCGAAAAATCCGTTCGCATCCATATGCAAAAAGTGGATAAATATCCAATATCTAGAAAATAAAAAATGTGGATATCGTTCAAAAATTATCTATTCGATTTTATTTTAAAAAAAAACTATGGTTTAAATTGTGTGTATTTTAGTACAATTGAAGATATTTTTCTATTATTCTACTAAATTACAAGCTTGTTATATGTTCTAAATATATATATATATATATATATATATATATATATATATATTAATTGCTCAAAACTCTTGATTATTATCATATTTTATTTTTATTTTTTATAACCTTAAAATGCAATGGCATTCAAAGAGTTTAGGAAAAAAAACCGTTCATGTTTCTTGGTTGACCGGTTGTTAGCGGAAATGGTAATTTTCAAATTAATTTCTGTATCCACGGATGTTGGTGTCAGATATTCAAAGATGACTTCTGATACGAATATAGATATGACACTATTCATATTCAAAATTGTCCGCTGACTGACATATCAAAAATATATTGAACCACATATGTTTGTATATCAGCGTATAAGGTAAAATAAAGTACTTTAAATGTGAAGAGAAAAATGCATAGAATAGAATGTACTTGCACAAAATCATTCAAATACGAAGCTATCAATAAATAAATAGAAGCGCTAATATAAAAAATGCACCATGGATTTTACTTTCATTTATAGTTTATTTTTGGTTAATATGAGAAATCCCTTTGTAGAATTTATACATAAAGATAATGGAGTAACATTGGAAAAAGGAATAATTGGTAATCACTATATAAGTCAAACAAATCTAACTGTATTATGTAAAATCTTTATGGTGTATTAAGTACTAATAGGTACTTGAGCAATTAAGCTAATACCATTGGAATAATGAATGTACAATTCGTCTTGTGGAATTTGCTATTTTAAAACACACATATTAAGCATGACTTTTAAATTGTGAAAGGTATAAATATAGAAAAGCTTAATATGTCCAGGGCCGGCCTTGAGTATTTATGGGCCTAGTGCGGGCCCAAAATTTTGGACTCTTCAATTTTTTTTTATGAAATTGAACTTAAGTGAAAATGTGCTTCTTCTACTGTGCATCTCCATTGAGAAAATTGTGTGTTTCAGCAAATTCATAAAGTTTTTACCTACATTTTCAATCTGTCAACTAGAGGTCCACACAATCCACATCTCCATTTTAATATATTGATTGATGTCAATAAAGCATACAGTCATATCTACTTTTGCATAGATAAATTACTATCAAATACACACATCCTGACAAGAAAAATTAGCTTTAGTAAAGATAGTACAGTTTTTTTTTTTGCCCCCTGACCTAATGGGCCCTTTGCGGTCGCACGGTTCGCACTAGGCCAGGGACGGCCTTGAATATGTCCAAGAGGTAAAAATAGTATTTATAATACCTTCCATTTTCTTTTATCACAAAAATAGTATTCTATTACTTTTTTTAATAAAAAGCATACATGTTCATTCTATAAATGTGCATGTGTAAGTTTGTTCATTGGCATTTACAGAATGCACATATATGTTTTTTGAAGGCTTGAAGTAAACAACCACTTGCTTTCTTCCTCATTTCAATATTTTCATCAAATCGGATCCAAACTTCCATCTCCCAGCTCTAATCACAAACCCCCTCTTTCATCCAAAAATCAGACTCACATACTTTTCATTCTTAAACTCCAAATTTACAACAACATCACCCGTCTTCTAATCAATTGAAGATATTGTAGGTATTTTTCCTGGGTTTCATTTTCAACAAAATTATGATGTCACAAATTGCATGTATTCTAGTTCGTCATTTTCCTTGTTGCAATGCAGTCTCATACTTTTGTTTTAATTGCTAAAAGGCTTTTTATGAAAATTGTGCAGCTAATGTCTACCATTCTAATTATATATTATTATGATGGTGAATTAGTGACTGAAGATGACGTTAAACGTAAGTAGGTTAGTGGGATATGAATTGATCAAAAATTAACATGGGTGCGTTGCTCTATCAGATAGAGTCTATCTCAATAAATGTTGCATTTGCAGTGTGGACATTTCTAAATTTTTGTTTAAACCAACTCATGCTAATTTTGTCGTCGATCTAATTTCATTCAAAGAAGGAACTGTACTTAATAACTCATGACATAATATATTCGATTTTTTTGAGTGATCGAAAGACGTTGGAAAACCACTAGCCTTATTTCAAATTCAAATGAAGTTATAGCCATTTCTCCAACTTTAAATGAAACGTGTTTGTCTCCGATCTCCACCTATCACACAACGTAATGATAAAATGGTGGTCCAATCTAAGATACACAAATTGAAATATTTTCTAAAAAGGGGTTGTTCTTAGGTTACTTTTAGTCGGAGATCTTTACAATCTATGAGTTTAAGTATGCTTGAATGATCAATATCTTTAATTAGAAATTTCATATATAATTAAATTCAAATGTATGACAAAATCACTTAAATTTGATTATCAATATTTGTAATGAACTAAAACTAGTGCAACAATATACCTCCATGAGTGTTTGGTTTTGACTTCCATGCTTGTCTTGACAGTATAGAACTTCATTAATTGGTCTAGTTTTTTAATCCAACTTACCAAATTTTCTTTTCAATCAATTATTACATAAAATTTCAATGCATGTATGCACTAATATATATTTGAATCTACATTATAACATCAATAAATTTAATAATCAGGATACATCTATAATAACACTTAAAGTAATATAAATTATAATTGCAAATCAAAGTTTAAATTTAGGGTTTTACCCGTAATTTCAAGGTATGTAGAAAGATTCTTTCATTTACTTGGGGTTTACAGATAAAAATAAGGTAATTTGATGTTTGGATGGAATTGGGGTTTTGGTTTTGAGTTTCGAAGTTAGGGATTTTACGATAGGTTTGCACAGAAATTGAAATGAGGGAGGAAAACCTATTGTATAAATGTATTTGTGCATTCTATAACAGCACATGAACAATGTTGTACATGTATATTTACAGAATGCACATGCACATTTGCATGCACAAATTTATTTATGCGCATTCGCATGTACAAGTTTATTCATCACGTGTATTAGCCAAGAAACAATAAAGGCTTATTTTCATAACAAAATTCCATTTGCATGTACAAGTTTATTCATCACATGTATTAGCCACGATACAAGCTGATTTTTGTAATGACCCGTATTCTACACATCATAGGATCGTAGAATATTTATTTCTTTCCCATGTGAAGTTCGTATGGTCATGTAACTTCGGGAAACATCCATTAGAGTCATTTCCCATGCTTATGATTTTTGTCGATTTTTAAATGACCATTTTGCCCCTAGTTGGTACTGTTTTAGCCATAACTTTTGATTGGAAAGGAATTTTGACCTGAAACCACTTTCATTTGATTCGTTTGATGGTTTACCTTTCCGTAGAGTGGTCACATTAGCCAAACGGACTTACCCTTTGGGAGATATGGCTGAAACAAGGTTTGGAGGGTGAAAAACTGCTTAACCGGGCCAAATCGGGTGATTAGTGAGTAGGCCCATAACCCATTTCGGGATTAGGGTTATGGGAGGGCTGAAATGAGATGGAGAATCATTCCATTTCAGTTTTCTAGCCTCCACTTATCTCCAAGGATCCCTAAAAATGGCCTCCAACCTCTAAATCACCTCCAAATCATCTTTTGGTCAAGGATTTGGCTTAGCAACCCCTAATCAAGGAGGATCTTCACCAAATCAACAAAGGAGCTGCTGTTTGGCATTGAGATTCACATCAAATCAGAGAATTATTTCAGATCTTAGTTTATTTTGTGGCTAAGGTGAGTGGTTTGCATAGTTTTACACTAATTATGGCTAATTAGGGGTGATTAGTGTTAATTAGCGAATTTAAACATGATAAAATTCTGGAAAAATGTTTATAAAATTCGGAATGATGTTTTAGACCTCTGATATGAATTTGGGTTAATTTGGTTAAGTTTTGCTAATCCTATCATTAGTTTCACCTAAACATGCTTAAGGGGAAATGTGAGATTTTGGGTAAGTTTGATCCATTTTACATGCTATGATTGTTGTTTTGATGTTTGTGTTCACTTGTACATGTTGCTATGACTGTATGGTATGCTTTGTGATTGATTAGAATAGTTAAAATGGTCGAAAACGCCGCCGAGGGGCGTAAACTGCTCGTTGGAAGAACTGCAGGAATCTGCCCGAACCGGACCGGATCGGTGGGCATAGGGGCGATCCGATCCGAAGACAGCGATCCGTATGTCCACCCCGATCAAGAATCCTTTCCACGATCCGATCCAGCTTGATGAGGCGCCACGATCCGAAGGGAGGAGCACGACCCGATCCACTTCAGAAGCTCACGACCTGACAACCTGAAAAGATGTACCAGACCCGACCCGACCAGGGGAGGAACCACGATCCGATCCGATTGGAGGAACCACGACCCGATCCGAAAGGGTGACTACGACCCGATCCGTATGGATGACCACGAGCTGATGGCGTGACCCGATCCGAACCGTGGTAACGAGGAAAACTGGACTCCGAACCAGATGAGGCCGATCCGATCCGATGAAGAATGTTGAAGACCGATCCGATCTGATTCGATGGTAATGACCAATAACCCGAGATGCAAAGGTAGTCCAAATGGAAGTTAGAGCTCAGGATCCCGGAACCAATTGGGAACCAATGAGTTCACTTCATGGTTGGACTTTGCTGCGGGACGTGTGCTAAGGAGTTGTCGACGTTCATAACTTCGATTCACCACTAAGAATGGATGATGGCTACTTAGCAGTGCAGTAGGGTCATTACGACCTGAGGGGCAAAGTGATGGTAGCAAGACTACGTTATCAGTGCAGTAGGGTCATTATGACCCGAGGGGCAAGGTGATGCGTAATAAGACTATGAGCCAGTGCAGTGGGGTTCTTGTGACTCCATGGGGCAAAGTGGACATAGCAAAGGATTTGTGGCTACGTTATCAGTGCAGTGAAGCCATTTATGACTTCATGGGGCAGAGTGATCGTAGCAAGGTATGTTGGGTGATCGAAGTGGTGAATATCGTATGCTTTACACACTGAGTGAGAAATGTGAGGGTGGATGCTATGCTTGATTGTTTGCCATCATTATGACATGCACACCTCCTCCACCTCCGTATCTTTACACTGTTTGATATGATACCTTAGGGTGTTGTACAGTATGAAGTGCTAACTCTTTGGTTGCAGGTCCAGGTTCAGGTATGTTTTAGTCTACCTGTTATTGTTCACTTTAGATGCTTATCGCTCATACCAGGCTTTATGTCTGACCCAGAGTTTTATGTCTCCTCTTATTACTCTGGGTGCTCACACGAGCAGACTAGAGACAGGTTAGCTGGTGATGTGCGAGTAGTTGATTCGGAGGCGGGCAGGAGGCTTCCACGTATGATATATATATATACACATTCTCCCTGTGTCGTTGGTGGTCGCTACTTGGGCATTAGTAGTGTACCTCATTTATCTTACTTTTGCTTTGAGACAGTTTGAAAGTTGTAATAAGATGTATTCTGAATTTCCGCTGCTATGATGTTTAGTTCTGATTTTCAGCTTATGCACTGTCTCTCTTGTTTTAGGTCAAGTATGTTATTATTATATTTTGTTCGATGCGCTGTGAGACATTCTACAGGTTCTTTGTATGTTCATTTCCTTCTTCCTTTTTCCCTTCTGGCGACCCGTTCCGTGCTAACTGGACATGTGTACAACGCACCTTTGGAGTAAATGTCGGTTGGTGCGGGGCGGGCTGTCACACTTGGTATCAGAGCTCTAGGTTGCGTAATTAACCTAGGTAAAGACACTAGGGAGAGATAGTACGTATACGAGAGATCGTATTTGTGATTATTTTGGTTTTCAAAAGCTATGTGTGTATATACTATTAGTAGTATAAAGATGAAGTCGCACTGCACTAGCACCACTATGGGGTCGTTAATTGTTTCCCTTTTTCAGATTGACGATGAGCCGAGACACGAGGGGTGCTGGTAGAGGGACCAACCAAGGGAATGCCGCTGACATGAGGGCTATGTTTACTAACCTCATGAGAGACATGCTTAGAGAAGTGCAAGGGGCAATTCCCAATCCCGGAGTTGGTGTTGGCCCAGTAGTGCAGGCGCCTAGGGTCGATTTCGCCAAGTTGGGCAAAGATTACACTAATCTTGGTGGGAAGCCGTTCCACGGAACGGAGTCTGCCACGGATGTTCAGGACTGGATGGATAGCTGTGACCGTATCTTTGATGACTTGGGTCTTGAGGATGCGATGAAGAGAAGGCTAGCGTCTCGTCAGCTACAAGGGCGAGCGATGAATTGGTGGAATGTAATTAGAACAGCTACTCCAGAGGATCAGGTTACTTGCGATCAGTTCAAGGCTCGCTTTAGCGAGAAGTTTATTCCAGCTGCCCAGAAGTCAGTACTGTTCAAGAGGTTCTTGGAACTCAAGCAGAACGGAAGGGCAGTTTCTGATTATATTGCTGAATTCGACACTTTGTCGAAGTATGGACTGTCTCTCATTGATACTCCTGAGAAGAAAAATGAGAAGTTCATTACCGGTTTGGATGGGTACTTGGGGGAAAGGCTTATCAATCACATCGATGAGACTTTTGAATCGATCGTGGGGAAAGCTTTGAGATCAGAGAGTCTTTACCCTAAGTCAAAGACTGAGGCTGCATCTGCAGAAGGGCCAAAGCCGCAAGCAGGCGGTGGAGGCAAGAATAATTCTCAGAATAAGAGGAAGCAGGACCAATCAAAGGGTGGCCAGAAAAAGAGCAAGAAGGATGTTGAGTGCTTCAGGTGTGGTAAGAAGGGCCATTATGCTAAAGAATGTCGGGCCAAGCCAGCGGAAAGGAAGTGCTACAACTGTGGTCAAGTGGGACATCAGAAGGATAAGTGTCCGCAACCTCTTAAGGAGAAGCAGATTGTGAAAGCATATGCTATTGATGCTGTTCCTTCTTCGTCGAATGCAACAACTGCGGCGGAGAAAGGAAAGAATGTTGTTATTCAAGGTATGCTTTATATTTATGATATACCAGTTCGAGTTTTGTTTGATATTGGGGCTTCCCGTTCCTTCATATCTAGTGACCTGGTAGATAGGTTGGGACTGGAACCCGAGATAGTCGATAGACCATTGATTGTGACGAACCCGATTGGTGGTTCGACTAGCCTTAGTATGATTTGCAGGAATTTGGTCTTATCGAGTCATGGATGTATGTTTGTATGTGATTGCTTTGTTTTGGGCTTTACTGGGTATTGCATTATACTGGGAGTCGATTGGCTCCAAAGATACGGGGTGATGGTAGACTGTGAGGGCTTTTTGGTGACAGTGAGGGCGGATGATGGGCGGAGGGTAGTGTTTGGTAGCCTACCTAGTGATGGGGTTATGGCTAGTTTTGTAGATTCCCTCGACATCCCGCAGGATGAGTTGTCAGATGTGCCCGTGGTTGGCCAGTATCCGGACGTCTTCGAGGAGGTGACCGGGCTTCCACCACACCGAGAGATTGAGTTCCGTATTGATTTAGTGAAAGATGCCAGACCTATAGTGATGCCACTTCGTCGTATGGCACCAAAGGAGCAGCGAGAGCTCGGGGTGCAAGTCAGCAATCTTTTGAAGAAGGGATTTATTAGAAGGAGTGTCTCCGAGTGGGGAGCACCAGTTGTGTTTGCCACTAAGGCAGATGGTTCCCTTCATTTGTGTGTGGACTATCGCGAGTTGAATAAGGTGACGAGGAAGAATAAGTATCCTCTACCGCGGATAGATGATTTGTTTGATCAACTGGAAGGAGCTAGAGTGTTCTCCCAGTTGGACCTCGCGACAGGATTTCATCCGCTTCGAGTAGCAGATGAGAGTGTTCTGAAAACGGCATTTAGGACGCCGTCTGGATTTTATGAGTGGTTGGTCATGCCATTTGGGTTGACCAATGCACCAGCCTATTTTGTGGATCTTATGAATCGAGTATTCAGAGATCAGTTGAATAAGTTTGTTCTTGTGTTCGTGGATGACATCCTTGTTTACTCAAAGACAGAGGAGGAACACAAGGGACACTTGAAGATAGTGATGGAGGTGTTGAGGAAACACCAATTGAAAGCGAAATTCTCTAAGTGCCATTTTTGGAGAAGGGAAGTGAGATTCTTGGGTCATGTTGTTTCAGAGAATGGTATTGCCGTGGACCCTGCGAAGGTGGCTACGGTACAGGATTGGCCTACACCCAAGAATGCAACAGATGTAAGAAGTTTCTTGGGTTTAGCTGGATATTATCGTACGTTTATCCAGGACTTCTCCAAGATTGCAGCACCGTTGACTCAGTTGACTAAGAAGAATCAGTCCTTCGTCTGGGACGAAGTGTGTGAGGATGCCTTCAAGAGTCTAAAAGAGAGGTTGACGCGTGCGCCAGTGTTAGTCATTCCTAAAGGGAATGAAGAGATGACGGCATACACGGATGCTTGTGGTACCGGACTGGGTGCAGTATTGATGGAAGAAGGTAGGGTTGTAGCTTATGCTAGTCGACAGCTAAAGCCGCATGAGAAGAAGTATCCTACCCATGATTTGGAATTGGCAGCGATTGTGTTTGCGCTGAAGATGTGGAGACATTACCTCTTGGGAGAAAGATTCGAGTTATTTACCGATCATAAATCGTTAAAGTATCTCTTCTCCCAGAAAGATCTGAATCTCCATCAGCAGAGATGGTTAGAGTTCTTGGCTTCGTATGATTTTGATATCGCATACACACCTGGGAAAGGTAATGCGGTAGCCGATGCCTTGAGTAGGAGACATGCCAGTTTAGGGGCAATGTTTCTTGAATGGAAGCAACCGGAGTATATCGCGGGGTTTGATTTCAGACCAAGGTGCGAATTAGATCCAGTTATGCTAGCTAGTTTGACGATCAGACCCACTTTGATAGAGCGGATTGGTTCTAGCCAGAGGGGCGATCCTAATCTATTAGAAATCATCTCCAAGTTAGAGATGGGTATCGATGAGGAGATGAATGTGTATGGGCTTGATTGAGATGGTTGGCTTCGAAAGAATGGAAGACTAGTTGTGCCCAACGTGAATGGTTTGAGAGATGAAGTGCTTAGAGAATGTCATCACTCAAAACTGACTATACATCCCGGTGGTAATAAGATGTATCGAGACATAAAGCGGACTTACTACTGGGAAGGGATGAAAAGAGACGTTGGGAAGTTTATATCCAAATGCATGAATTGCCAGCTAGTTAAAGCCGAGCAAAAGAAGCCTAGTGGGTTGTTGCAACCATTAGAAATTCCCGAATGGAAATGGGAGCAAGTCTCGATGGATTTCATCGATGGCCTACCAAGGACTAGATCGGGATATGATAGCATTTGGGTAATTGTGGATCGATTGACTAAGAGCGCAAGATTTATACCAGTCAAATCGACCAGAACGGCAGCCAAGTTGCCAGAATTATATATGAATTGGGTAGTGAGATTTCATGGAGTACCGAAAAGCATTGTGAGTGACCGAGACCCGTTGTTCACTAGTGGGTTTTGGAAGAGCTTACAAGAGGCTCTAGGGTCAGGATTACATCTCAGTACCGCATATCATCCTCAGACCGACGGTCAGACGGAGAGGGTGAATCGTATATTGGAAGATCTCTTGAGAGCTTGTATATTGGATTTTGGTGGATCATTGGATGACCATTTGCATCTAGTAGAGTTTGCATATAATAATAGCTACCAATCCAGTATCGGTATGGCTCCATATGAAGCTTTGTACGGAAGACCGTGCAGCTCACCATCATGTTGGATAGAGACCGGCGAGAAGTTTGTGCTTGGACCAGATGTGGTGAGGGAAACTTCAGATAAGATTAAGGTCATTCAACAAAGAAGGAAAGTTGCTCAAGATAGGCAGAAGAGTTATGCTGATAAGAGGAGAAGAGACTTGAAATTCTCCGTTGGTGACTTGGTGTTTGTCAAGATCTCTCCGTTGAAGAGCGTGATACGATTTGGCAGGAGAGGCAAATTAGCACCAAGATTCGTTGGCCCATTCCCTGTTCTTGAATTAGTCGGGAATTTGGCGTATAGAGTTGGCTTACCAGAGAAAATGGCGGGAGTTCACAATGTATTTCATGTTTCCCAACTAAGGAAGTTCGTTCACGACTCAGATGTGACTATTTCACCTGATCAGTTAAAGGACTTCGAAGTAGAACCCGAGGCGGTTGGGAACCGCAAGCCGATTCGTATTGTGGGGCACGATACGAAGCAACTTCGAAGGAAGGCGGTGAAGCTAGTCAAGGTTCAGTGGGGCGAGGACGAGAATGATTGTACTTGGGAAACAGAGGAGAGCATTAGGGAGGCATATCCAGAACTCTTTGCCTGGTAAGATTTACCTTGCGATTTAGTTATTCCGCATTCTAGGATAGACTAATTCTACTTGTTTTTCATGTTTGATTGTTGTTTTATGATTGAAAGGCATGCGGGACCCTTGTGTGTGTTTGGATTAGGGAATTTCGGGGGCGAAATTTCTTAAGGGGGGGAGAGTGTAATGACCCGTATTCTACACATCATAGGATCGTAGAATATTTATTTCTTTCCCATGTGAAGTCATATGGTCATGTAACTTCGGGAAACATCCAATAGAGTCATTTCCCATGCTTATGATTTTTGTTTATTTTTAAATGACCATTTTGCCCCTAGTTGGTACTGTTTTGGCCATAACTTTTGATTGGAAAGGAATTTTGACCTGAAACCACTTCCATTTGATTCGTTTGATGGTTTACCTTTCCATAGAGTGGTCACATTAGCCAAACGGACTTACCGTTTGGGAGATATGGCTGAAACAAGGTTTGGAGGGTGAAAAACTGCTTAACCGGGCCAAATCGGGTGATTAGTGAGTAGGCCCATAACCCATTTCGGGATTAGGGTTATGGGAGGGCTGAAATGAGATGGAGAATCATTCCATTTCAGTTTTGTAGCCTCCACTTATCACCAAGGATCCATAAAAATGGCCTCCAACCTCTAAATCACCTCCAAATCATCTTTTGGTCAAGGATTTGGCTTAGCAACCCCTAATCAAGGAGGATCTTCACCAAATCAACAAAGGAGCTGCTGTTTGGCATTGAGATTCACATCAAATCAGAGAATTATTTCAGATCTTAGTTTATTTTGTGGCTAAGGTGAGTGATTTGCATAGTTTTACACTAATTATGGCTAATTAGGGGTGATTAGTGATAATTAGCGAATTTAAACATGATAAAATTTTGGAAAAATGTTTATAAAATTCGGAATGATGTTTTAGACCTCTGATATGAATTTGGGTTAATTTGGTTAAGTTTTGCTAATCCTATCATTAGTTTCACCTAAACATGCTTAAGGGGAAATATGGGATTTTGGGTAAGTTTGATCCATTTTACATGCTATGATTATTGTTTTGATGTTTGGGTTCACTTGTACATGTTGCTATGACTGTATGGTATGCTTTGTGATTGATTAGAATAGTTAGAATGGTCGAAAACGCCGTCGAGGGGCGTAAACTGCTCGCTGGAAGAACTGCAGGAATCTGCCCGAACCGGACCGGATCGTTGGGCATAGGGGTGATCCGATCCAAAGACAGCGATCCGTATGTCCACCCCGATCGAGAATCCTCTCCATGATCCGATCCATCTTGATGAGGCGCCGCGATCCGAAGGTAGGAGCACGACCCGATCCACTTCAGAAGCTTACGAGCTGACAACCTGGAAAGATGTACCCGACCTGACCCGACCCGGGGAGGAACCACGATCCGATCCGATTGGAGGAACCACGACCCGGTCCGAAAGGGTGACTACGACCCGATCCGTATGGATGACCACGAGCTGATGGCGTGACCCGATCCGAACCGTGGTAACGAGGAAAACTGGACTCCGAACCAGATGAGCCGATCCGATCCGATGAAGAATGTTGAAGACCGATCCGATCCGATTCGATGGTAATGACCAATAACCCGAGATGCAAAGGTAGTCCAAATGGAAGTTAGAGCTCACAATCCCGGAACCAGTTGGGAACCAATGAGTTCACTTCATGGTTGGACTTTGCTGCGGGACGTGTGCTAAGGAGTTGTCGACGTTCATAACTTCGATTCACCACTAAGAATGGATGATGGCTACTTATCAGTGCAGTAGGGTCATTATGACCTGAGGGGCAAAGTGATGGTAGCAAGACTACGTTATCAGTGCAGTATGGTCATTATGACCCGAGGGGCAAGGTGATGCGTAGTAAGACTATGAGCCAGTGCAGTGGGGTTCTTGTGACTCCATGGGGCAAAGTGGACATAGCAAAGGATTTGTGGCTACGTTATCAGTGCAGTGAAGCCATTTATGACTTCATGGGGCAGAGTGATCGTAGCAACGTATGTTGGGTGATCGAAGTGTTGAATATCGTATGCTTTACGCACTGAGTGAGAAATGTGAGGATGGATGCTATGCTTGATTGTTTGCCATCATTATGACATGCACACCTCCCCTACCTCCGTATCTTCACACTGTTTGATATGATACCTTAGAGTGTTGTACAGTATGTAGTGCTAACTCTTTGGTTGCAGGTCCAGGTTCAGGTATGTTTTAGTCTACCTGTTATTGTTCACTTTAGATGCTTATCGCTCATACCAGGCTTTATGTTTGACTCAGAGTTTTATGTCTCCTCTTATTACTCTGGGTGCTCACACGAGCAGACTAGAGACAGGTTAGCTGGTGATGTGCGAGTAGTTGATTCGGAGGCGGGCAGGAGGCTTCCACGTATGATATATATATATACACATTCTCCCTGTGTCGTTGGTGGTCGCTACTTGGGCATTAGTAGTGTACCTCATTTATCTTACTTTTGCTTTGAGACAGTTTGAAAGTTGTAATAAGCTGTATTCTGAATTTCCGCTGCTATGATGTTTAGTTCTGATTTTCAGCTTATGCACTGTCTCTCCTGTTTTATGTCAAGTATGTTATTATTATATTTTGTTCGATGCGCTGTGAGACATTCTACAGGTTCTTTGTATGTTCATTTCCTTCTTCCTTTTCTTTTGACGACCCGTTCCGTGCTAACTGGACATGTGTACAGCGCACTTTTGGAGTAAATGTCGGTTGGTGCGGGCCGGGCCGTCACAATTTTTTACTTAATTTTTTTCATAGGCCTATTTCAAAAATCTATCCTTAAATGCATGAATGATTTTTGTCTTAAGAAAGGGAACGTAGCTACATAAGCAACGTATAAATTAAATGTTGTTTATAGTTAATACTAAAAGGACTCATTTATTGACTCATACCTAGTGTGTTCTAGTACTACATTCTCAATATACCACTGCATCAATTTTCTTGCATTCATTACCCTAAGATAGAAGAAATGTTTAAACATATCTTTTCAATCGGATAAAAAATGAGCATGTTTTAACAACTAACTAATCATATAATATGTTTATATTCTCTGGTATTCGCCTATAAGTAAATTACATTATTCACTGAGAATGCATAACTAAATGTAACTGAATACTTAGTCCTTTGATTTTTATATTGAAATGTTAAAACATCAACTTCATTTTCATAGTAGTTGATAAAACAAAAAGCTTCAATGTAGACAGTTAATGGAGTTTACTTGCTCCGCTTCTTTTCTTCCTCCTGCCTAATCGCTCGTCTTCTCGTTATCTTCCCTCCACTTTGATTTTCGTCTTCTATTTCTCTTATAATCTCCCGCATCTGTTGTTGGTTTCCTGGTTCTTTCGATTTTGGGTATCCTTTTTCTATCGCATTAACCCTAGTTTTAATTTTTGGTCTTTTTGGCTCTCTTTTTTTCGCTGTCATCAACCCCTAACTAACACCGCTTGAGTTCCTTCCCACTTCTCATCTGTCTCAAGTTCCTTGTACTTCTGTTGTCTTGTTTCTCATAGGGATCGATCTTTTTATATCTGGATTGCTTTTTTTTGTTTTGACCACTTATCACCATCTCCCTCTTGCTTCTTTCTTGCCTTTCCCCTTCTATTATCCCCTTGTCAACGCCTGTCTTCGCCTTGTTCTCTTTGCGCTGTGTATCCTTCTGTTCTGGCAACTCCACTTATGTCCTTAATTCAGATCTTGTGTCGAGTTCCCCTGTGGAGCTGCTGGTGCTCCTGATTTGTCTACGGGGTGGGATTCAACAATAGCAGGAAGGTTCAGCTTTTGTTTTACAGCTGTTTTTTGTATGCTTGATTGGGTGTCGACGGTTGTTTGATGGGTTTAGTGGGATGGAGGTTGCAGTTGATTTTTGGAGGAGGGTTGTTGCTACTAGTTGTGTGTTAGTTGGTCAAACCTCCTATTTTGTTGTACCCTATCCGCATTGTCTTCTCTTCACAACAAGCTTCAGATTTTGCCTTTTTTCTTTGCTAGTGGCCACTTCAAGTAAATTCGGGGCTGAGGTCCTTTTTCTCTGTCGGATTGGGAATGCTTTGTCTGATCTTTATCTAGTGGTTATATTGTGCTATTGACCCGGAGAGTTTTTGATGAAAGCGGCGTGCTTGAGTGAGAAACAATTCCATTCTCCGTGATTTGTCTCGCAACTAGCCATTCCATGTCTGGCAAGCTGAGTTTCTTCCACTTAGTTTTGCATTCTTCGCCGAGCTTGGTGGCCTTTGTTTGGAGAGTCAGTTTCATCAGCCATTCAGTTGTCTGTGATGGTACAAATTGTGGTGTTATAGTTTTCAATTTCTCTATGTTGTCGTTTGTTTCATTACAAATGGAGATCTGTTCTTTGTTGTTAGAGGTTGTTGTGCTTTGTTGTAACTTGGTTTTTTTTCTTGTGCTTGGGTCCATCTGATTTGGCTTTGGTGCAGAGGTTTTGGTTGTTGCCTTTTTATGTTGGTTGTGGGTTGGTATGCTCCTTCCGTAGCGCGGTCTCTTGCCGTGTTCTGCGGTGTTTACGTGGTGTTGGTAAGAAGATTTTGGTTGGTGACGGTTGTTGTACTGTTTGTGTTGTGTTATGGTTGTATTAGTTTTGTAGGCTGTTTGTTTGTGCTTCTGTTTTTGTAGTAGTTTCTTATTGTATTCCATTGGAGAATGGCTTTATTCTCTATTTTGTAATATATATCTTTTTTATTAAAAAAAATCAACTTCATTTTCATTAATATAAAAGCTTTGATGAAAAATGGTTAGGAGGAAAAATGAATTCCCAAATCTATTAATACCAAAAAGTAATAGTAAATAAAACCGTAAGATAAATTGAACATACATAAACATACTCTGTCTTCATGATTGTCTCATGGATATGTTAGAAACCACAAGGAAGAAAGTCATGGGGTTTTAGGCTGAAAAGGAAAAATAAACCAAAATTTAATTGTAACATGACGAAGGACACCTTAGCCAAACCTTTGTTGTTATAGTTTATCCGAACTACTTAAGCAACTGTTCCAAAATCCATCACAAATGATGTATTGATTTTAATTCTGGATGTATAGATTATATCTTGGATTTTTGAATTTTTTATGGTTAGCTGATGCTAGGAGAGAAAATGGATGGAAGTAATTTAGGAATTGAAGAGATGGGTTGAAGAGAAATAAGTAGAAAACGTAGAACCGCAAAGGGATGAAACATGGAGAATGTTGAAAGACAAATCCGTCATCGTATTCACAATGAAAAATATTTTTTTATATTTGAATGCTAGTTAGTTTTGAGAGTGAAAACAGTTTCATGTGGAAAAGTATTTACTTTATATTTAAAAGGATTAGTGGTGACATATTGCGTAGCTCTAATCTTATCTTAGTAATAAACGATATTGTACAAATCTCATGTATTATAACGAACCAAAAGAAATCGAAAACTGAGATCAGACATAATGTAACATTGTTATTAATCTAAGTGTACGCAATGTACATTCAGCTTTTTACTTTCGATTATTAATCAAATAAATTGTCTATGACTCTTCCATAACTTGTATTTATTGAAGGCATATCTTGCCATGTCACATAGATTATGAAATGTTATTAACTTTCAAAAGTTCGATGAAAAAAGAATTTTAATCGAATAATTAGATTAGTTTTATCCAAAATAATCATAAATTAGCATTCGTGTAAATTTAATCCCCTATTTCTCTACAGTCAAGTCAAATTAATGTTTCTTGAGGGAAAGTTTGCATATTTACTTGATTAATTGGTGAAAAATCTTATTAATGCACTTTTGTTTATCACTACTAATTAAAATATGCAAAAAAACTCAATCCTACTTTTTCAATTCCTATCGGATTATAAACAATACTTCAACACTTAGCTAAAGATGAAAATAGTGGATTATTTTGTTAATTCGAAAGGTTTTAGTTTAAAATTTTGAAGAAGATACAATACCGAATACATATTTTTTCAACCTATCTCTTATTAAATTTTGATTATTATTTGCACTGTACTTGGTACTTTGAGCTATTTGCACTTTTAGCTATAATGACGATGAACTAGGTTTGAATTTTGCATTAGAAAAATAAACGGACCAAAGAATAAAAACCAAATAGGAATAATAATATATCCATTTTTCACCTACTTGTAAAACATAATAGTCATATGAAATTAAATTTAAATGTAGACGTTTCAAATCTCGTTCATTTCATCCGTGATCTTAATCGATTTCTCATTTTCTAACTTGAACAGAGGGATTTAAAGAAACGGGACGTTAAATTTTGTTTTCAATCTTATTTGCTACTCATCTTGTTTAAGATATTAAGCCCTCAAGTAAAATTTGAGAAAAATAAAATCTCAAAATAAGATTGTAGTTGTTATGTTTTTTAATTTAAACATTTATTTTTCTTCATGTGTAAATTCAAGTATAATTGTACTCTCTAATGGCATTTTCCTTACCTTCTAATTTTGTTTCTATTGTTTTGACAGGCAAGCAAAAATAAAAAATTGTTTTATATTTTCTGTGTTTGATATTCAAATGAAACGAATCCTTGCAATCAATAAAATAATTTAATTTCCTCTCTACTATAAAATATAAAGATAGTAATACTGTATTATATAAATTATGTATGTTGAATAGATTATATTTTGGTAACAATTAATAAAAAAAATTGAATGTCAATTTTAAAAGTTTCCCATAGTTGGCCGGGAGATGGCCATTTCAATTCAAGTTGTCAATCTGAGATGTACACCTAGGATACACTTATCTTGCTGAAGATCTCGTCTAATACAAGATATTATATGCAGAAGTTTCAACATGAGACACGATCGAAATCCGAAATTTTAAACCTTGAATGCAGACAAGAAAACAAAAGTATTGTTTTAAAAAACCATAAGACTGAATTACCCGAGATGCCTGTAAGCAAAAGAAACATTTCTTATTTATTTTGCCCTTGTGCTATTTCCATCTTTGTAGTGAGGATTACTTGTAGTGGTAGAGACCATACTTGACCTTGGGGCCTTCTGTTGTTTATCTGTTTCTTTATGCCACATTATACTTTTTTACGAAATTGGAGATCACTAAGCTAGTTTCAGGGATTTTATACTTCGGCTACATGCTCATTGCTTCATATGCCTTCTTCATGCTCACCGAGTCACCAGTACTATTAGATTCTATACTTGCTTCTGGTTCGCTCGGCTGATAAACTCATCCGTTAGAATTGATTGAGCCAACTTTCTATACTTTTTGCATTATCACCTCCGGACATTTGTTATGGTATGCAATTCTTCTATATGCACATGGACGATTACGAACCACAGGTAATTTCATGTTATATTTGCAAGGCTTGGAGCAATTAATTTAGGTCTTTGTTTAATAGGTTCATAGAGTTAAGAATTCTTTGTTATAATATGAACCTACACCTTTTCTTTAAAAATAAAAATAAAAAAAGCAAACAAAACCATTAAAATTAGGAATTATTAACGTAAATAGAGAGACATTGTAGAGTATAGCATGAAGATGTACATTAGAATTCTTTCCGCATGGTATGTTTTTAAAGGAGTAAAATGATTTATTCTTTTTTTCTATTTTGTATAAGATTAGGTGTGATATACCATTCAAAGTAGTAAAATTTTATTTGATAAAACATACAAGAGTATATTTTCAATTCAAACTAATAATATATGTGGCAAGATAATATGTATTTTATCACAGTTTGACTGATAATACGGAAAAACATAATTTCATGGCTTTTATACCATACGTAACCATCCGAAAAGTTACCTAACAAGAAAAATTGGCAATTCCCAAAAGTGTAGAATCCACATTGGATTTTCTTAATGAACTTCACATGATTACTTAGTTAAGGTCTTTCGAGTTAGACGAAAGCATTAGAATCCTTTCAAAGGCACGGAGGTCAAAGGTATTGAATCAGATGAAATTTAATGGTGAAAATCCCTTTCGAGCATACCAAAGGCCAGATGAATATGTTTGGAAGTCTCCCTTAGAATTACCTCGATCAATAACTTTAAGTTTCCTCTTTATTATTGATTTTGATGAGTACAAAGACTTAAGAATTATAGTGGAATGATATCCCTAATTAGATTTCGGGATTAAGGTTTGCACTTAAGAAATAGAGTACAAGTTTAGAAATTCCAATCTGGATCCCTATTTTGAAATCCTAACTGTGAAAACCCGTAACTTCCCCGTAAAGAAAAGAGCGGATAGTTCGAGAACAAGCCACAAAAGAGCGCAGACCGAAGAACATTTCATTTTTATTACAACAATTCCATCAGATACAAGAATATACAGAGTATAAATGAATAAATTACATTCAACAAATATCAGAGATTTAAATTACATTTCAGCGGAAAAACAATATAAAACACAACTGAAAATAATACACAGATACAGAGCTTTCCGAGCATCGTTCCAGCTGTAAACCAGGATCCTGTGAATATAAATCTGCAAAACCAAAACTACTAGCTGCCCGTGTCAAAATAGGGGCACCACGCTCATAACAGTCGGTCAATCAATCGATCGACATACAAGTAAACAATCGGGATTAGTGTATGTCAAATATTTATATTCGATGCTTATACAGTGTAGAATGCACTTTGGATGATGGTTGATTATTCATCGTTGTTACTGTATACATGTGTTGTAGAAAATCCATGTAATTAACATTATATGGTAATTGATTGGGCCTCATTGAATATTGGAAATAGGCTGAAACGACCCGAACTTCCCCGGTGGGGAAAGCGCGGATTGTTCGAGAACAAGCCACAACAGAACGCAAACAGAAGAACATTTCATTGTTATTACAACAATTCCATCAGATACAAGAATATACAGAGTATAAATGAATAAATTACAACAGAAAAATATCAGAGATTACAATAAATTACATAGCAGCGGAAAAACAATATAAAACACAACTGAAAGTAATACACGGATACAGAGCTTACCAAGCATTGTTCCAGCTGTTAATCAGGATCCTGTGAATATAAATCTGCAAAACCAAAACTACTAGATGCCCCTGTGGAAAATAGGGGCACCCAGAGTTTAGGTTAAAACAATAAACTCCAGGTCAGTCATGTGACTGGTGTGAGAACTAAAACAGTTATTTATCTTCATTTTCAAAGTTAGGTAAATCAAGGGACCACGCCGTATAACACGGAACAAGTTTCCTCCCAAGAACACCAGTGCATAAACAACAGCGCAATGCTAAATAAAGAAAAATGAAGCTATTATAAGACCTAGATCCCATCACACAACGCAACGCAAGCCGGAGGATAGGGTTTTTACCTTATAATAGCCAAGAATGCTTGATACGTTTAAAACAAATCATTTGATACTATTATAAGTGCATATTGTATAAAACATCTTCAAATCATAAGTATCAATCATAGACGGCATAAGCGACCCATCCCACTATGTCGCCATACTAGGCTCTACAAATAAAACCGGAATACACGTATTGGAAGTTGGATTTCCATCATGGTGGCTCCTGATTCGAAAGATCGATCACGTAGTGCAATTCCCCACGGCTTACGTCCCAGCAAGAGAAAACACCGTCTGCACATCCGCACTTTTGGGACCAGAGTATCACCGCGACTTACGTCCCAGCGAGAGAAAACACCACTTACTCTATCCCTGAGCACTAAGCTCATCTCGATCTTTTCAATCTAATTAAAAATTCATTAAAACTCCACTTAGTTTTAATCTTTAACTGGGTTAAATAATCAGTGTCATTTAAAACACGGTTCACTATAAACCCAAAATCACATTACATTTCAATCAGACCCTAACCATAAATCAACAAGTGAGCAATTCCCTATGTATTAACCCCGAAGGCCGAAACCAACATCAGATCAATACACCAGAAACCATTCAACTTAACCAATCTCCAGTTAGTTTCTGATTTTCTTAACTCCTTTGGATCTAAGAACAGTATTATTGAAGATACCGTTCACGACAACCCAAAATCACGTTTGATATTTAATACAAGGCTCTGAATAGAAAATATATCGGGTTATATTCAATATCAAATTCTGCGACCAACAAATATCATATTGGAAATAACGAAATAAATATATCTTTCAAATTTCCATAACAATTTCTGTACAATCACAAAATCCAACATCGAAATAATCCAAAGACAATTTCGATTCAAATCCATTCCAATTCAATTATTGGAAATCCTGGTTACTTTTAAAACCCTTTCAAATCAAATTTATTTATTTAAAAATAAATAGAATTTTAATTCTAGTTCAAAACTAGTTCATTTCGATAAAAATCTATTTTTATCTTTTCAAATATGGAGTTTTTCATCCCAATTTTTCCCAAATCATTTCTTATGATTTTACACAAATTATTACTATTTTTAATAATTTTATAAAGGCCCATACAGTCGATTTCCCTTTAAAAACGTATTTTTATAATCCGTTTTAAATTCGTTTTCAAAACGATTTCAATTCAAATTGATTTCTAATTCAATTTCAGTTCATTTTCAATTCAATTCAATTTCAATTCGAATTCATTTATATTCAATTTCAATTCGAATTCATTTATATTCAGTTTCAATTCAAATTCATTTATATTCAATTTCAATTCGAAATTTCAATTCTTTTCGAAATATCAGATTTTGAAATCACTTTCGATATTCATTATAAAATGAATAAAATCGATATAAATATCGTTCACGTCAAAATGGCGTCAATCTAATCAACACGGCTTCATATATTTCTATTTTCAAATATTCTATTTCAAATATTTCTATTTCAAATATTTCTTTTTATAATATAGAAATATTTGAAAAAAAGAAATATTTGAAATAGAAATATTTGAAATAGAATATTTGAAAATAGAAATATATGAAGCCGTGTTGATTAGATTGACGCCATTTTCACGTGAACGATATTTATATCGATTTTATTCATTTTATAACGAATATCGAAAGTGATTTCAAAATCTGATATTTCGAAAAGAATTGAAGTTCGAATTGAAATTTAATACAAATGAATTCGAATTGAAATTGAATATAAATGAATTCGAATTGAAATTGAATATAAATGAATTCGAATTGAAATTGAATATAAATGAATTCGAATTGAAATTGAATATAAATGAAATCAAATTGAAATTGAATATAAATGAATTCGAATTGAAATTGAATTGAAAACGAACTGAAATTGAATAGAAATCAATTTGAATTGAAATCGTTTTGAAAACGTATTTAAAACGGATTATAAAAATACGTTTTTAAAGGGAAATCGACTGTACGGGCCTTGATAAAATTATTAAAAATAGTAATAATTCGTGTAAAATCATAAGAAATGATTTGGGAAAAATTGGGATGAAAAACTCCATATTTTAAAAGATAAAAATAGTTTTTTATCGAAATGAACTAGTTTTGAACTAGAATTAAAATTCTATTTATTTTAAAATAAATAAATTTGATTTGAAAGGGTTTTAAAAGTAACCAGGATTTCCAATAATTGAATTGGAATGGATTTGAAACGAAATTGTCTTTGGATTATTTCGATGTTGGATTTTGTGATTGTACAGATATTGTTATGGAAATTTGAAAGAATTATTTATATCGTTATTTCGAATACGATATTTGTTGGTCGTAAATTTGATATTGAATATAAGCCGATATATTTTCTATTAAGAGCCTTGTATTTAATATCAAATGTGATTTTGGGTTGTCGTGAACGGTATCTTCAATAATACTGTTCTTAGATCCAAAGGAGTTAAGAAAATCAGAAACTAAATGGAGATTAGTTAAGTTGAATGGTTTCTGGGGTATTGATCTGATGTTGGTTTCGGCCTTCGGGGTTAATACTTAGGGAATTGCTCACTTGCTGATTTATGGTTAGGGTCTGATTGAAATGTAATGTGATTTTGGGTTTATAGTGAACCGTGTCTTAAATGACACTGATTCTTTAACCCGGTTAAAGATTAAAACTAAGTGGAGTTTTAATGAATCTTTAATTAGATTGAAAAGATCGAGATGAGCTTAGTGCTCAGGGATAGAGTAAGCGATGTTTTCTCTCGCTGGGACGTAAGCCGCGGTGATACTCTGGTCCCAAAAGTGCGGATGTGCAGACGGTGTTTTCTCTTGCTGGGACGTAAGCCATGGGGAATTGCACTACGCGATCGATCTTTCGAATCAGGAGCCACCATGATGGAAATCCAACTTCCAATACGTGTATTCCGGTTTTATTTGTAGAGCCTAGTATGGCGACATAGTGGGATGGGGCGCTTATGCCGTCTATGATTGATACTTATGATTTGAAGTTGTTTTATACACTATGCACCTATAATAGTATCAAATGATTTGTTTTAAACGTATCAAGCATTCTTGTCTATTATAAGGTAAAAACCCTATCCTCCGGCTTGCGTTGCATTGTGTGATGGGACCTGGGTCTTATAATAGCTTCATTGTTCTTTATTTAGCATTGCGCTGTTGTTTTATGCACTGGTATTCTTGGGAGGAAACCCGTTCCGTGTTATACGGCGTGGTCTCTTGATTTACCTAACTTTGAAAATGAAGATAAATAACTGTTTTAGTTCTCACACCAGTCACATGACTGACCTGGAGTTTATGTTTTAACCTAAACTCTGGGTGCCCCTATTTTCCACACGGGCTGCTAGTAGTTTTGGTTTTGCAGATTTATATTCATAGGATCCTGATTTACTGCTGGAACGATGCTCGAAAAGCTCTGTATCCGTGTATTACTTTCAGTTCTGTTTTATATTGTTTTTCCGCTGCTATGTAATTTAATGTAATCTCTGATATTTTTCTGTTGTAATTTATTCATTTATACTCTGTATATTCTTGTATATAATGGAATTGTTGTAATAACAATGAAATGTTCTTCCGTCTGCGCTCTTTTGTGGCTTGTTCTCGAACTATCCGCGCTTTCCCCACCGGGGAAGTTCGGGTCGTTTCAGTAATAACCCGGAAATCTAGACCAGTTTAAAATTTTTATTTTGGCAATTTTAGCGAATTTTGATGATTTAAAATGAATTATTTTAAATAATATCGATGAGAAATTTATTTTGAATAGAATTCGAACGTATATATTATACAGATCGTCGTTAGAATATAAAAAAATTATTTTAAATTATAAAAGGAATTGAAAACGGCGCGGTAGTTCGATAATTCGATTTCAAACTTCAATTGAACATACCGGGTGCAAAATAAACCGGATTTTAGTGAAACCAAAAATATTTGAATCTAATTGTGAATATCTTTCCAATGAATCCGAAAAATTGAGATTTCATAGCGGAAATCAAAAGATACGTCCAGTTGAAAATTCTGAATAGTCGCTATGGTATTCAGGCCCTTAAAAATGGAAATTTTGCAAACGACCTCGTATTTCGACGAAACCACTTTTGTTGGAACCGTAATGTCAAGTTATCGCTAGGTTTCAGATTTCATAATTTTTCGAATCAATATGTGAGCGTGGCAAAGGAAAACGTGTTTGACCTGTTCCAGTTGATTTTAATCGACTGGAAAATGGCCATTTTTCCAATGGTCTCAGAATTCGACGAAATTAGTTTTGTTAGGACCGTATCGTCAATACGAAGCTAGAAAATATTTTTCTGTAATTTTTAGGGACTGTATGTGGCCTCGGTAATTTGAAATGTATGTTTAAATTGAATATACAAAGAATTATACTTTGATTTAAATGAAAACTAATCGAAACGATCGAATGGGCCTACGATACATATCCCATTGTGTTTGGAATGGTGGTAATTAGCTAGGGGCAACAGTCGTTGGGTCCGGTTTTGAGTTCGTATGTGAAAGCACATATTTCGGAATTAAAATATTAAAATATATAAATATATTGGGCCCTCTCCTTTTATTTCTCTTCCCCCGGATCCGGAGTCAAACCCGACATTTAAAGAGAAAAAAATATAAAATAAAAACCCGATTGCCCCTTCCAGTATCGCGCCGCCACTGCTGGAGGAAGAGCCAACGTCGCCGCGCCCAGTCCGGTCACCTCCTCCTTCCCCCTCGCCATCGCTCCATCACGAAGTTCTCCGAACCCAAAGACTGCGTCGCACCCATACCAGACCACCACTGTCGCTCTCCCTCGTCTTCACCGCTGTAGGGTCCACCGAGTTGGACCAACTGGGTGGCGACTGGAAGCTCTCGCAGTGGCCGTTGAAGGGGCGGCGCCTGACCATCGTCACGGCCACTCTGGTTGCCGCGAATGGGAACCCTAGGAAGCGAATTGGGCTTCGACGAGGGGTACAGGCAACTGAAAGGAGACGCTATACATTAAGGTGATTTTTCTTATATAGAAAAACATTGTTTAATTTTCTGTTTTAAAATTTAGATATACATTTGTTTTTAAAATTTGAATATACATTGTGTCTTTTCAGTTAAAAAAATCAGTTTATAAATCATTTTTTTTTGTATAAAAATAAGCATTGAATTTAAATACGCTTTTAAATTTAAATATGTTTTTAAATTTAAATATACTCTATGATTGTTTGAAAAATATAAAAAGGACATGGTTTTGATAATAAGAAAGATTATATTTGTATATAGTAGAAATATTAAAGATGTTATTTTTATAGAATAGAGATAATAAAAATATGATTTTTATTAAAGCAGAAGTATTAAAAATGTGATCTTTATATTTGAAAAGGCGAAACCTTTATATTTGAAAAGGCGAGATCTTTATATTTGAAAAAGCGAAATCTTTATATAGAGAATAACGTGATAAAAATATAATCTTTATTATATGAACACCGGTGTAAAAATAGAATTTTTACCTATATAGTAGCGGTGTAAAAATAGAATTTTTATCTATATAGTAGCGGTGTAAAAATAGAATTTTTATCTATATAGTAGCGATGTAAAAATAGAATTTTTATCTATATAGTAGCAATGTAAAAATAGAATTTTTATCCATATGGAGTGATTATAAAACTATGATTTTTATATACATGGCAAAAATATAAAAACGTGATTTTTGTATATGTAGTGGCTACGGTCAATGAAAGTGGCAAAAGGCGAGAATGGTGAAGATTCCCTACATTAGAAGTGTCGTGGAGTTGGGATAGCTTTGGTGAGAATTTCTCACTTTTTAATTTTATTTCTAGTTGGAATATATACTAGGATGCAGACGGTGTTTAGTAGCACCCGACACCCGTCGTCCACAGACCACGGACGGCTTGTATGCTTGTTTGTTTGATTTTGATGTGTAGTTGATTGTGTGATGTGATGTGAAATGAAATAAAACATTTATATAGTTGAAATAAAATATTTTATAGTGGAAAATATTTTATAGTTAAAAATAGAATTTTTAACGTGTATATGAAATGAAATAAATTAATATAAACAAATAGAACGATTTGTTTATATACACACATTTGACTGATATTGATTGGGACGATAAATTTTACACATCGCCCAACTGCACAAATAAAATCTGTGTTTGATTATTTGAAACCTCACACGGGTATTGGGATGATATTTTACGTACACTAATCCCGATTGTTTAGTTGTATGTCGATCGATTGATTGACAGACTGTTATAAGCGTTAAATATTTATATTCGATGCTTATACAGTGTAGAATGCACTTTGGATGATGGTAGATTATTCATCGTTGTTATTGTATACATGTGTTGTAGAAAAATCCATATAATTAACATTATATGGTAATTGATTGGGCCTCATTCAATATTTGAAAAAGAAATATTTGAAATAGAATATTTGAAAATAGAAATATATGAAGTCGTGTTGATTAGATTGACGCCATTTTGACGCGAACGAGATTCATATCGATTTTATTTATTTTTCAATGAATATTGAAAAGAATTGAAATTCGAATTAGATTGAATTGAATGGAATATAAGGTGAATTCGAATTGAATTGAATATAAAATAAATTCGAATTGAATTAAATTGAAGTTGAATTGGAATCGATTTGAAATGAAATTAAAACGAATTTATATTGAAAAAATCAATTTTGAATTGAATTTGAAAAGGAAGTTGAAATCGTTTCGAAAATGAATTTAAAAACGATTTATATAATACGTTTTAAAAGGAAATCGACGAAGTATATATTATATATATTATATATATATAATATAATGGCGTGAATAGAACGCGCCGCACCGCGGCAGTTCGCGAATTTCGACCATTGACTTCGAACGGACATTGCAGGAGATCCGACGGTCGGATTCTCCCAAAACCGGAACCGTTGGGTTTGTATCGAAAGTAGCTTTCTTACGAATATTAGAAATTTGAAATCTAACGGTTGGATTTGGAATTATGTCCAAATAAAATTTGGAAAAGGTCGTTGTAAGTGCAGTTCGATGGCCGTTGATGGAAATCGACTGTACAGGCCTTGATAAAATTATTAAAAATAATAATAATTTGTGTAAAATCATAAGAAATGATTTGTGAAGAATTGGGATGAAAAACTCCATATTTGAACGGATAAAAATAGTTTTTTATCGAAATGAACTAGTTTTGAACTAAAATAATAATTTATTTATTTTTAAAATAAATAAAGTGGATTTGAAATGGTTTTGAAAATAACCAGGATTTCCAATATATAGATTGGAAATGGATTTGAATCGAAATTGTCTTCGGAATATTTCGATGTGGGATTTTGTGATTATACAGGTATTGTTATGGCAAATTTGAAAGATATATTTGTATCGTTATTTCCAATACGATATTTGTTGGTTGTAGAATTTGATATTGAATATAAGCCGATATATTTTCTATTCAGATCCTTGGACTTAATATCAAATGAGATTTTGGGTTTATCGTAAATGGCATCTTCATTAACGCTGTTCTTAAACCCAGTTGAGGAAAAGAATAAATCTTTTTATTTAGATTTAATGAAGTATATCAATTAAATAATATTTAATTGGAATTGAATTGGTATTGATTTTTGGGTTTATTGTGAACAGTGTTTTAAATAACACTTGTTCTTTAACCCGATAATTAATAGAATGTGATTTTGGGTTGTCGTGAACGGTATCTTCAATAATACTGTTCTTAGATCCAAAGGAGTTAAGAAAATCAGAAACTAACTGGAGATTAGTTAAGTTGAATGGTTTCTGGGGTATTGATCTGATGTTGGTTTCGGCCTTCGGGGTTAATACTTAGGGAATTGCTCACTTGCTAATTTATGGTTAGGGTCTGATTGAAATGTAATGTGATTTTGGGTTTATAGTGAACCGTGTTTTAAATGACACTGATTCTTTAACCAGTTAAAGATTAAAACTAAGTGGAGTTTTGATGAATCTTTAATTAGATTGAAAAGATCGAGAATGGAGTATCACCAGTTTTGCTCCAAAGCGATAGTTAAATCTTTAATTAGATTTGGACGTGGAATGGTAATTAATTTTACCGATAACACCGTGGTATTAGATATGGAGTATTACCAGTTTTGCTTCATGGGATGAATAGGTTGGGATTGGGGAAATAAAATAAATAATTACTTCGGTGTGGTTCGCTAATCCCGACTAGTTTGGAAAACCATAATTTGGTTTGAAATGATATCCAAAGGAAGATTAAAGAATAAATTTTAAAGAATTTATCTTTGATAAAATTAATGGGAACCTTTCCCTAAGAACGTGAAATTTAGAAACTAACTGTAAGTTAACTAAGAAGGATGATTTCCTGCGTATTGATCTGATGTTGGTTTCGGCCTACGGGTTTAATATTTGGGGAATTGTTCTCTTGCTAATTTACGGTTAGTGACTGATGAATTGGAATGAGGCGTATGTTGTGTTTGTGTAACATTTGTTTACTATATACGCGGGTTGTTCGGAAAGGCAGGGTTTATCCCATTCTGAATAATTGATTCGACGATAAGTCGAAGATTAAGACGGTGGTTGAAGACCGGAGGTCTTCACGTCGTTTGGATAATTACTGATGATCTTGATTGGGCTGTACACCCATGAAGATGGAAACAGTTGGTGATCGTCCAGACGTACTTGGAGATCGATGGATATGCGGGGTATTAGGTGCCTCCGGTTTCGTTCAGACCTAGAACGGACTTGTAAATGGATGGTGTGTCTGACATTGTATTCCTTTATATTTTATTCGTTGATCTCTGCTAAATACATATCTGTTTGGCGGTGGAGAATTTATTTTCTTGCTTAACGCCCTTCTCTGAGACATATGAGCTCAGAGGTTATATATTGGCAGAAATCAGTGGTACGATATGGATTGATAGTGTGGCATGCTGAGATGCAGTGATCCAGACTTTTGTTGAAAAACAAAGTTTGGTGGATGATGATCAAAGCGCAGCTTTAATATAGCATGGATTTGTGTATAGCATTGATTCGCGAGCCTCACACCCCGGTATGGTGGTAAACTGAGGGTTTGATCAGTATGCTTTTTAGTGGATGGGCACCTTAGTGGTTTCGTGGATTCGGTCGACCGAGATGAACTTAGTGCTCAGGGATAGAGTAAGCGGTGTTTTCTCTCGCTGGGACGTAAGCCGCAGTGATACTCTGGTCCCAAAAGTGCGGATGTGCATTACGGTGTTTTCTCTTGCTGGGACGTAAGCCATGGGGAATTGCACTACGCGATCGATCTTTCGAATCAGGTGCCACCATGATGGAAACCCAATTTTCCAATACGTGTATTTCGGTTTTATTTGTAGAGCCTAGTATGGCGACATAGTGGGATGGGGCGCTTATGCCGTCTATGATTGATACTTATGATTTGAAGTTGTTTTATACACTATGCACTTATTATAGTATCAAATGATTTGTTTTAAACGTATCAAGCATTCTTGGCTATTATAAGGTAAAAACCCTATCCTCCGGCTTGCGTTGCATTGTGTGATGGGACCTGGGTCTTATAATAGCTTCATTGTTCTTTATTTAGCATTGCGCTGTTGTTTTATGCACTGGTATTCTTGGTAGGAAACCCATTCCGTGTTATGCGGCGTGGTCCCTTGATTTACCTAACTTTAAAAATAAAGATCAATAACTATTTTAGTTCTCACACCAGTCACATGACTGACCTGGAGTTTATTGTTTTAACCTAAACTCCGGGTGCCCCTATTTTGACATGGGCAGCTAGTAGTTTTGGTTTTGCAGATTTATATTCACAGGATCCTGGTTTACAGCTGGAACGATGCTCGGAAAGCTCTGTATCCGTGTATTATTTTCAGTTGTGTTTTATATTGTTTTTCCGTTGCAATATAATTTAAATCTCTGATATTTGTTGAATGTAATTTATTCATTTATACTCTGTATATTCTTGTATATAATGGAATTGTTGTAATAACAATGAAATGTTCTTCCGTCTGCGCTCTTTTGTGGCTTGTTCTCGAACTATCCGCGCTTTCCCCACCGGGGAAGTTCGGGTCGTTTCACCTAAGGTCGTTTTTATAGATGTGAGTTAATCCTTTTTCGTCTTGATGCTTTCGTTTTGGTTCCTTTGATGGGGCTAAGGCATAAGGTTAGTAGCAACGTCCCTTAATTCTTTGTCTTCGAGCTATCGTCATAGTCGAAAGAAGTGAAGTAGCAGCAGGTCCAAATGATGGCTTCTGATAAATGTTCTGAGATAGGCCTTCAAATGCTTCGAAGGATGGTCATTGGCCTCTGTGAAAGCTTGATATACTCGAAGGATGGAAATTGAGTGCTTGTAGAAGGACATCTTTGAAAACTCCTATTTTGATGATATCAAAGATATTAGCCGAGAACAAAATGATGTTGCTTGATGTTCGACCACTTTGAAGGGATTGATTGCTACAGAGTCAATGGCTTCGAAGGATTTCTTTAGCCGAGGTTGAATCCCTCAAATGTTGTGGTGATTTGCTTTTAGTAGCCCCATTCGATACGTTCAAAGGGTTTATCTGACTTGAAGGGGATAAGCTTGATTTCTTCATGTTTACTTCAAAGCTTTTACTTTGTTAAGATACTGGGAGGTGAGCCTTTCGACCTCTTTGAAGGGAAAGGACTTTGTCGAAAGGTATGACTTTAATCCCTTTCAACTTCTTCGAAAGCACTATGCACATATCGTCACATCTCTTCGACCCTTTGGAAGGATTTGCTCTTTTAATCATCCCTTCACCATACCGTGTCCTCCGACATAGTTGGAGTAATTTTAGCTACAACATTCCATACGGATCAAATCGTTAGATTTTGAATGTGATGTTGAACCTTCTTTATCGATTGAGTCGATAAGCCTTGAGTGCGTAAGCTGGCGACGCTGGCGACATGTAATAAACTGATTTCCCTTGGATCTTCATTACTTCCAACCAAAATGATGCTGGAGCAATTTGTAACATAGATCTTTGACAAGGTAGCTAAGGCCGGAAGAAAAAGGTGTCAAGCTTGTGCCTTGGGCAACTTTGCGCTTTGAACCATTTGTATTTTTTTACATAACTTTTGTCTTTCCACTGTAACAGTTACACTAAACTTACCGTAAGAATCATAATTTTAGTATTAGAACATGTTTGTAAACATTTTTTTAATCAAATATAAAAACATAAACTGCTAAATATGAAGTTATTGATGATAATCTTGAATAAAAGTTTCAAATTCACATCTACGACATGAACAATATAAAAATTACGATAAAAACTAGAAATCATAATGTTCAAGTTTAAGCATTCGACACTACACTTCAAATTTAGTTCAACTCTAATCACTACTATCCAATTTTAATTTGACTAAACTTAAAATTGAAACTAAAATCAATATTAGTTTGACATTACCTAAGCTATAAATTAAAATCAATTTAAAACCAGGGAAGCTTTAAAGTAAAACTAGAATTAACTAACCTTTAAAATTAAATTAACTAACTTAAGTTTAAATCTAAATTAACATTAACTGCACTTTAAATTTAAAATTAAATTACTGTTATTTTAACTTTTTCTAAAACTAAAATTGAAAGTAACTAAACTTTAAATTCAAAATAAAATTAAATAAATTAAACTTAAAATTAACGTTATCTAAAATTTAAATTTGAAACAACCGAACTTTAAATCAAATTTAGAATTAATGTTAAAATTAAACTAGTAAATTTTAATCACTTAAATTTAACATAATTTAAAAGTTTAGATTGAACTCGACTTTTAACTTTTAAATACTAATTACTTTTCTAACTTATATTTTACTTAGTTAAATACTTAAGGAGATAAGCAGAAAAGATGTGGCAGAAGGAAATACAGGCGCAATGAGGACGTTGTGTAGGAGTTTGTAGCAGTGGAGGGCTTAGTGCAGAGGTTGTGGTGTGTACTAGGCCAGAGGTTGTAGCGGCGACAAGAATGCCTTAGAGCTCTATTTGCGGTAGAGTGCTATAGTTAAACTTGAAATCGGTTAAATTTCAACTTAATTTAGGATTGATAGAAGGTTCTCAACTAATTTTGATCAGAGGTAGTACTCATTTTCCAACCTAGGAACCAATGATTGATGTGTGCTATTTTTGGCAACCTTAAGGCTTGTCACCTTAGCAATATGCGTGTTTTTTGGCGTCTCGAATAGCTCGAGCTCCTCAATTTCCAAAAAATGCAATTGTTGTGCCCCATCATTTTTAGCGCCTTAGGCACGCCCTTTAGTAATGCCGATATGTTGATCTAGTGAAAAAAAAACAAAGATTTCACAAATTTAGTTAGAATTTCACCCTTCCATGTTGGAACATGAAGAAAATCAAATTCTCCAGCTTTGATGAGTCAATTTAGCATTCCTACAGCATTCTAACAAACACCTTATGTCCAAATGCACAATTCAAAATCATCGTTATCTTATCATCGCGCTATCCAAAAACAGATCATAGAGGGTAAAACTTTGACAACTGATCCATAAAGCCCAAATGTCAACAAACTCTGAGAAATGATGTAAAATAATTACAATTTCATGCTTGATTGCAATCATATCTTCTAAACCATAAAAAACACGGGTTATATTATAAAAAGAGATCTTGCGTTGATCTTATAAAACATCCGAACCCAATTAACATGTCTATAAAATTAATATTCCAAATTTTTGAAGAGCAAACCCATCAAGGAAATCATAGAAAATATGGAAATGATGGAACTCGAGGAACATAAACATCTTGAAATGGAGCATGGAGCCGCCGCACTAAATGCTAACACCATTACGTTTGTTCTTTCCTTGCCTCATTTCATCAACTCATGTTTTGTTTTTTCCCCTTTTGCTTTTAAATCTTGAAGTAAAAATTAACTTTGTATTTTAAAAGTAGTTAGCATTTAAAAGTTTAATTTAATTTAATGTTTAGTTAATGTTAATTTAATTTTAATCGATGTTTATTTGTATTTAAACTGTAGTTAACTTTTACTTAAATTTAATTTTTTTAGTGTAAAATTTAGTGAACCTTAATTAATTTAAATTTCAAAAATTTGTTAATTTGTATTTGAATTTGAAAGGTTAGCTAATTTGATTTTAGTTTAAAGTAATACTAATTTTATTATAAAGCTTAGGCAACTGTAATTCGATTTTAATTTTAGTTTGAATTTAAAGTGCAGTTAAATTAAAATTTAGTATTAGCGATTTGAAGTTGAATTAAATTCAAAGTATTGTGTTGAGCAGTTGAACTTGAATTTCTATATGTTTTCTTGCATTTTGCTTTTATGTTTCGGGCGTTGTAGACTTAAATTTGGCAATTTTTTGGTCAAAGTTATCATCTATGACTTCGTAACTAGTAGCTAGAGCTTCTTATTTGCAAAAAGATCGTTTACAAACATGTTTTAACACTAGAGTTATCATTTTTTGTATTAATCTACGGTGTAGGTTTTTTATATTTAAAAAATGTACAAGTTGTACAAAGACATACAAGAAAGTTCAAGGTGCAAAAAAGTCCAATGCCCAAACTTAGCCCCTTTTTGTGCGCCTTACCTACTTTGTTGATAGCACAAGTATAATCTTATTATAAGAAGAGCCATAGTTAAAAGGAATACACCAATCAACAAAGCATAAAGTAGTTTCTAAAAGAAACAACAAAGTGAATGCTTACATGGTACCCAAGAAAATAGATAAGAAGAACTAGAGCTAAAATGGAATACACCAAACAATAAAGCTAATGGGTTAGCTTAGAGTAGTTTCAAAAAGAAACAACAAAATGAATGCCTAACCCAAAAAAGTCTTTTTTTGGCTTTATTCAGGTCTGTTCTTGGCAACCACATTCGGTTTTGTTTACTGTTTATGCATCATTGTCTTTTATAAATACATTATTTACAAATAATTTTTCCAACAATTAGGTACAGACAAATCAATCTGAATTTCAAGCATAGAGCAAGAAGGTAGTAGATGCAAAACAAGCAACATAATGACTGTTCTTGAAAACGAGGAGAACAATCCAGATTATACCAGAAGTGATAATAGGTATGTTACCGAGCTGCATTTTACAATTAGCTGCTTGTGATCTATTTCGTGAACCAAGGCTTGTGCCTCCCCCTGGAAATTAAGCATTTGCCGTTTGTTTACATTATGTTATGTAATAATTATGCAAATAGAAATAGTCTGTTATGGTGTTAAAATGTTCCCTTTAATGGCATGGGCAATGAAATTTCTTAACGAGTTTGTTATTTTGTTAGACTGTTGCCCTACTTGAAATCTTATATGAGGAGGGCCATTTACCGACACAATGATTACTAGTCTGTTTATTTATTTATTTTTGTATAAAAATGTTTACAACTTTATTAAGCAATTAATGTGCTTAGGGAAAAAAAATCTGGCTGTTATGAAATAAAAAATCCAACTTGGTCCATTAAAATTTTGATAACTAAGCATAACCGATGAACCATAACTACAAGTAAAATCAAAAAGGGGAAATCCTACTTACTATATTCATATTATTCAGGATTACCAAATCTTGGTCAGCAGATGATGGATGGTGGATGCCTGAACATTTGTTATTTGACATTCTGATTTTGTTACCTATAGCAACTCTGTTACGATTAAAACTTGTCTGCAAATTGTGGTATGCTTTGATCAGTAGCTCTAATTTCATAGCCCGACACTTGGATCATAACTGTGGCAAGGAAAAAAATATTGGTATTTATGATCTGGTTTATGAACATGATAAGATGACTAGTTACAAGTCTTGCTTGTTAAGCGGCAACAAATATGAGAAGTATTGTAACTTTGATTGTGAAAATTTTGTTAAACATCCAATATGGCCGAAACGGTTTTCATCTGATGGGATAGTTTGTATAGTGCGTTCTAATCCTGTAGCTGTTGATTTGTGGAACCCTGCCATGAAACAGCTGAGATGTCTACCAGAAAGTGAGCAAGTGAGACGACTTCTACCAGAATCATCACTTTATTTTCTATTCGATTATTCAATCAATTATGGGTTTGGATATAGCGTGAGAAGCGATGATTACAAGTTTGTAAGAACCTTTGTTCATGCAGATAACGCGGACAACAATGCAGTTGAAGTATATTGTTTGAGAGCTGATTCTTGGAGAGCCATAATTGAAGATGGTTTGTTGCCTTTTAAGTTTATCATGAGACCCATAAGCAGGAATGGGACGTGTTTTTGGATAGGATCTGATAGAACATGGTATACTAATTATGATGTAAATCGTGATCGCTCTATTGTTTCTTTTGTTCCTGTCAGGCTGGAGGTTCTTTTTGTTAAAATTTATTTTTCTTGATTAGATTTCTGTACAGTTTTCACAGTTATTTTGGGATAATTTTATATTGAATCTTGTTGCTCTTATCTAGCTTACTTATCTGCAGCTCTATGCTTCAGCGTTCACTACAGCATTACATAGAGATTTTATTATCAATATCAAGAGGTGCTGATATGAACAGTTCTGATGGATTCTGAATCTAAAATGATTAGCACTCTATTTATGGAAAATTCAATACACTTACATTTGCGAGAGCTACGCAAATCAAGGGAAGATTTCATCAAATCGGAAAGTTTAGATCAGATCCTTCGCTGTCAGAAATCATAATTCATTAATTTTAGCTTGATTTGGAGAATTTGTGAGTGATATGCATCTCTCACACGGATTCAATTAAGTATATGAATGTTTCATCATGTTTTTCATCAAATTCAAGTTGTTTTCCTTAGGTCTACACCATGGTAAATTTATTTTCATATGAATCACCATAGAATCTAATTTAACAAGTTTAAACCGATAATTCCTATGCTATTTCATATGTTTATGCAAATTAGATCCATAATTTTGTTCATATGATCATTTGTCATGATTTTTGGAGTAATTTATATAATTTTAGTGAAAATCGTCATATTCTTGTTGTCAATAATTTCATAATGTGTTTATGGATGCAATTGATGAATTAGATGAGTAGATTTTTTCGATATAGTTGTTTGATGAAGTGTTGGTCGAAATTGTAGTTGGATAGGGGTTGTATAATGGACCGATCGGTTGGAAATCTTGTCTTGGGAAATAAGCTAGGAAGGACCGATCGGTGGTCAGAAGGAAAGGCAGATCGGTGGTGATGTGTTCCAGAAGGCCAATCAGTGGTGATGTGTTCCAGAAGGCCGATCGGTGGTGATGTGTTCTAGGAGGTCGATCACTGGTGTCGTGTTCCAGAAGGTCGATCGGTGGTGTGTGTTCCAAGAGGCTGATCGGTGATGTTGTTTTACATGAAGTCGATCAGTGAATGCTTCTGGTGCATCGATCGGTGGGTGTTCTAGGGAGGACCGTTCGGTAGGTGCTCCAGGGGGGACTATTCAGTAGGTGCTTTTCTTTTTTCAGGGTTATTTCTGAAAAATTATATTTTCGGTATGACTCAGATTTGAAGAAAAAGTGTTTTTCTTTTTTCGGGGGCAACCCCCTGAACTCTAGCCGCAACGCAGTGATGTAATTTGGCTCGGTGATGTCGTGACTTCAAAGTGAATTCAATAGAGAATATCGATGTGATGTGATGCATTTATCGATCGTTGAAATGCAACGAATGTGGAGACGACTCAAGGATGTATTGAGTTTATATGAAGTGGTTGCTCGAAAGTGTTCTGAGTTGGTTGATAATGGTGGGATAGTCGCCGTCGATGACGACTAGAGATATCGAAGGCTGAGGAATTATCGTTGTCGTAGGTTCTAGCGGGCTCAAAGCAAGGGTACGTTGTAAGACCGGTTGTAGGCTATGTGCCCTGGACGTCGCGTATGGTCTAGACATGTGTTGTGTATAGCGTGTGGGGTTTTTGCTAGAACCGGGGTTACCATTATCCCTTGACGGATGGAAGTATGATATATCTAGTCATACGATTAACGATGTTTTCAAAGAAGGATTGGCGGTGATAGCCAGAGTCTGTCATGATTTATTGTCTTGTTTTTTTCTTTTTTCGAGAGCAACCCCCTGAACTCTAGCCGCAGCGCAGTGATGTAATTTGGCTCGGTGATGTCGTGACTTCGAAGTGAATTCAATAGAGAATATCGAGGTGATGTGATGCATTTTTCGATCGTTGAAATGCAACGAATGTGGAGACCACTCAAGGATGTAATGAGTTTGTGTGAAGTGGTTGCTCGAAAGTGTTCTGAGTTGGTTGATAATGGAAGGATAGTCGCCGTCGATGACGACTAGAGATATCGAAGGCTGAGGAATTATCGTTGTCGTAGGTTCTAGCGGGCTCAAAGCAAGGGTATGTTATAAGAGCGGTTGTAGGCTATGTGCCTTGGACGTCGCGTATTGTCTAGACACATGTTGTGTATAGCGTGTGGGGTTTTTGCAAGAACCGGGGTTACCATTATCCCTTGACGGATGGAAGTATGATATAGCCAGTCATACGATTAACGATGTTTTCAAAGAAGGATTGGCAGTGATAGCCAGAGTCTGTCATGATTTATTGTCTTGTTTATACCGTTTCACGTAGATTATCCAACGTCGAAGGAGATACTTTTCAGGTGCTTGTCTGATATTGGTTTAGGCCTTTGGGGTTTGTGCTTGAGGAATGTTGAGTTCGATTAGGACGGTCTACATGATATATATAATTTGGATGCTATGATTGCTATTGTTGAATTGTTTCTACTTCCCATAAATAAATGATTGTTCTGGTTTCCATGGATGAATGGTTGAAATATTTAAAGTAAAGGCTATCACTGTCTGATGTGGGGAAGATGGGAGTCGAGTTCTTCTCTAGTGTTGTGGGTAGATTAGTTCGTTTATTTACCCATACTCATATACTTTATTGATGATGTTAGTTAGCTGTTTATCGCTCACTAAGACTGTTGTCTGTCTCAAGGTTTTGTGTTTCCCTCTTATTACCTTGGGCCGTTCATCTGATATTTGGATGGACAGACTAGGTGACAGGTGACTGCTTAGTAAAGACGTTGCAGTTCGGAGGTGAGCAGAAGGCTGGCGTATTATCTTTTGTATTATATAGTATTTTTTCCGTTGTTTTACTCTGAGGGCTATAGTGAGGCTTGTACATACAAATATGTTTCAATCCTAGTGTATGGATATACTTTCTGGTTGTTTAGAAAGTTTTGAGGTTTTGCACAAATAAGCTTCACTATGTTTACCTGTTTTCATATGTTCTATTATATTTTATCCATGCGCTGTGAGTTATACAACAGGTTCCGCTTGTGTTTACTTACTCTGATGATCGTCCATAGTTGCCTTGCACACCTTTCAGCTCATTATCTCTCTTGTTTAGTGTAGGGGTTATGGGTGGTCGTCACACCTACGATTTTGATTTGGGATTGTTTTATATGGAGTGCCCTCTTATAACACCAGTATGGTGAATTTACGGTACCGTATAGACTACAAGGCTTATAAATGGTGTATGGATAATATGGTAATCCCACTTACATTTTTCTGGTTTATTTATTTTACTGAATATACACTTTGTAATAGCGTATTATATTATATGTATTAGTTTCACGGATCCTTAAGGGATGTGAATCCCAAACATTCTTTAAGTTTATGAAGTATTCCATTTAAACATTTCACTTGAGTAAATTTACTTATATAAGAATGTTAGTCTTGACTCAAGTATTTTGTTTGTTTTATTCCTTACAACATGCTCGGGCCGGACCGAGTACTACAGTTTAGAGATATATCTATTAGAACTTGAGATTCGTGGATACCCAGTCATCCATTTATTATTCCATATGCGTTTATGCCATCTCTACTTATTACTGATATATTAGAATGATTCTGTAATCACTCTTCCATTGTACATGTATTTATTATGTACATGTAAATTTAAAGATTGCGTATTATTGTATAAAAATTTACTTCCGTTGTGAGATATTCTGTATCCTGTGTCTGTGAAACTATGATGATTTATATTTAAACCTCATAAGCAATAATAATCTGCCATTTGGAGCTATTCGAGTTTGGTTAATTTCCGACTTAGGGCGATGAAAAAGCCAGGTCGTTACAATACTTATTAGTCTTGAATCTCTTAAACTGTACAGTCTTCTATATCACTTATATATAATTCCTTCATATAATATATATATATATATATTCTAGATAAAGATGATTGTATATATTTTATAGTCAATAATGTTTGAAACAAGGTTATTATCATCAAAATTCCATTCTCCAACAATCTCCCTTTTTTTGATGATGATAATCCGAGTTTATAAAATATATACATACCTGATATTACTTTTCGATTTGATTCTTTGATTATTCCCCCTTTCACCATGATTCCTTTATAACTCCCTCTTAAACTATACCAATTTTATATTTTCTCCGCCTTTGTTATCAACAAAAAGTAAATCGAACTATACCCCTCTAAATTTATACCAATAATGATCCTAATGACTAATCCAAAATATAATCCTTTCTAAATGATTCTAAATCTACAAACTTATAACTCTTCTTAATTCTATGACAACTTTAAATAAACTAGAGTATAAATAATCAATTTAAACAACATTTCCAAGCAATTCAATCAAGCAATCATTGTATCAAACCAATCAATACAGTCAAATCCAGTCAAACCAATCAATATGTACAAGTTTTCAAAAACATATCACATAAACCATATCAAATCAAATCAAACATATACATACATCTCTTGGAACTTCCACCTATCCATCTCCACCAAAAATTGGATCCTTTTTGATGACTTCCCAGTCTTCATTGTCCTTGGTGAGAGATGCTCCAGTGATGTTACTATCTTTATCTCTGGAAAGAGAAGAGGTCATCCAATGAATAACATCAAAGTGTTTTTATTGTTGTTCAATCATCTTTATCTGACTTAATTCGGGACGACATTGACTGCGAAGGATAATAGACATGATATTCTTGAATGAATTGAGAGTTTCTTCAAGATCTTCATTTAGATTGTGAATAGGATTGGCCATTGTTTGATTATTTAGAGAATGAGTGATTAAAGAAGAAGTAGAGAATTAAAATGGAGTTTTTCTGGAAGAAAAAAGTATTTATAGAGTCTAGAATTCGCTTGAGAATGAAGAGACATAAGGTAGTTATTTAAAAATTCAAATTTTAACAAATTTGAATTTTTGACAGTTATATGTCAACATAAACAAATATGCGTGTCCACATACCCATGTGTCTTTTGGGTATTTTTTAATTTGTACACAATTTTGAGTTATTTCTTATGATATTACATTATTTTACTTAATTTTAATGTTTATTTAGATGTTTAAATGTGATTTTGATAGAGAAAAACATACAGTACTACTAATGAGAGATTACAATCAAAAGATACATGAAATACTTGGAATAGAAAGTACGGAAAGGAAATACAAGCTAATATGAAATGATAACATAAGCTAATAAACTTATATTTCAACGGATGAAGATGAGGAAGATGACAATCCAAATTTTCTTCCTACTTTTCCGAATAAATTGTTCATTTTAGAAGACATTTGGTTGAGAGTCTTCTTGATTTTCTTTTGGTTCTTGGCAAGTTTGACTTGATTTTGGATAATTATTTCTTTGGAGATGGCTCTAGTAGATGTTGGACATTCTACACTTTTCCATGGAGGATTCTTCTTCATCAGTTTCCATTGGAATTTTTTCTTGTTCCATTCAAGCTTATTTTTCGGCATATATTTCATAAGGCTTGAAAATAATTGGAATTTGCATAAGGGATATATTTCCCGAGTTAAAGACCTTTCTAGAGACAAATTCCTCTCCTTTGAAATCCACTCCAAAATATTTAAAGATTCGGGTAAGGTAAAATCCATGATAAAGAGTGTTTCTTTTGTAGACATTTCCTTTGGTTTAAATTCACTCAAAATTACTTTGGCCCAATTAATATCATAAATGCCAAAGATGGAAAAAAGGGCTTATTGGACCTTGAGAGTGGGGTTATTAAAGTTTCCAGAATGGGGAGTGAGACTATGTTGAAGAAGGAGGTTAACAATTCTTTCTTTTGGACGGAAAAAGTGATTCTTGAATTCCATATGTTCATCACTTTCAAAAATATGATGAAACTTTTAAAATTCATATTCATCAATTTCAAAATCCAAAAAATCTAAACCTTTTTTTTGCAATTTAAAATGGTTCCCAAAATGTCATTATCCAAAATAATTTGTGTCCCTTTCACACTAGTCCAAACTTGATTATCACTTCCTTCGAAAAATCCATGCTTTAAATTTGCATAAAACATTTTCACAAGATTTGGATAACATACTTCATTGTTATCCCGAGAATCAGTCAAAGTTAAAACTTCGCTTTGATGAAAAAGAGTTGGAAGAACATAGGATGCAAAATCTTCAAATATAGGGAATGTTCCTGTATTGACTTTTCCATTCGTAACATAATCAGTATACGCTTGGATAGCCTCCAGGTTGTTGTAGAGATAACCTTTGAGAGTATTAGTGAGTCCCATTGTAACAACCCGAAATTTAACAACGTGTTAAAACAAGAATCAAGGCAGAAGTAAAATATAAAATCTGAATCAGGAGAAACAGGCTGTGCCATTGCGCTCGTCTCGGAAAAATACACGAAATAAAGTCCGAAATTTCGTAAATCGGAGTCCGTTTGACCAAGATATGGCCTCGCAAAGTTTCATGAAAAATTGAAATTCGAAAACAGATTCAAATTTTCAGAATTCAGGGTAGGCGGGAAAAATCCCGCCCAGACAGGTCGACAGGGGGGTCGACACTAGGGTCGACCTCCCCCCCCAACCAGGTCGACACTAGAGTCGACCTGGGGGTCAACCTCCCTGGTCGGCCAGGTCGGCCTGGTACACCTGTTTTGGCTCCTTGGTCTTGTTTTGGAGGCTTGTGACGATTTTTAAGGGCTTGGATCTATCCTAGGGTTAATCTAAGGGCCTAAACTACTCCTAATCTCTGTAAAAACACCCTAGGACCTAACCTAAATCACTAAAACTCATTCATGCAACGAAGTGCTACCCTAATGCCACTTGATCATGGCCTCCATCTCCAACTCCAAGAGACTATGCATGCAAATCGGGTTCAAATCAAAAGGTGCAAGCTTTCTACACCAAATCAAGGAGGGATCAACGTTGCTACGCAAATTCCATGACGATTCTTCGACAAAGGAGTCACCTTTCTCCATCAAGACGATTCATGCTCCCAGCCCTCTTGCCACGCTATGTAAGTTCTAGCTACTTCGAGATGTTAACGGTAGCTTAATCATGGCATGGAATAAAATGTGGTTAAACATGAGCGCCATAACCTATGCGAGCCTAGTTTGCAACTTTAACATGAACATAGGACCTTATGTTGTGTTTTAACAACTAAACCATGCTATTCATGTTGCATTGGACTTAGTTTGCCATGCAAGATTGGACCTTTACTTGTGGTATGTTAGCATGCACACATGAAACCACTTTGACTCATGAAACATGTGCATAAATGTGACTTTAAGGCTATGCAAGTATATGAACCCGAAGTCCCTTATGATAATATGCAAGTTTACCCCTTTTTATGACATAGGTAACGTGGGTATGTTTATCCCTTCATGATAGGTTTATGACATGAACACTTATGCAAGTTACCCTCTTTATGACATTGTGCATGCTTGTGGCCAACCCTTATATGATAGTATGCATGAACAAGGCCAATCCCTTGATGATACCATGCATGTTTGAAGCCAACCCTGTCGTGGCATCGTGCATGTTTTGGAGTCAGTGTGTATCATAGTATTTATACTATGTTGACTCTCTTTCACTCAAGTGAAAACACGATTTTGGGGTAGTTAGACAAACGTAAACGTGACGTGGAAACTTGACTTGAATGTGGCACGAAAACTTGACATGGGGTTGCATGAAAATGTGACACTCTTGAAACACTTAAACATGAACATGACACGTACGAAAACATGGAACTTGGGGCTAGACACGTATGGGTTGTAGGTGTAATATGACACTAGACCAAACATGAAAGTGGCCAACTCGAGGTTGGGTTGAGTTTGTAGCATAAATCTACCCGGACCCGCCCGGCTTAACTAGTGGCTACAAACAATAGGATCCAATGTGAGAAGTTGGTCATGTCGCGCTTAAGACCCGAGGTTAGACTAGGTTGTGGTGTAAAACTACCCGGACCCGCCCGGCTTAACTAGTAACCACAACAAGGTCTAATGTGAGAGGTTGAGAGTGCATTAATTAAATTAATGCCACATGATAAGGTTAAGTAAATTTGTCTAATGACACTTAACCGATATGACACGAATGGGTAGGTTAAGTGGGACCGGGCTTGGTTTCTTAATGACACCTAACCATACAAGACAATTAGGGGATGGGGTTAAGTAATTTAGACTTAACTAATCTAAACATGGTAATTAGATGGGGTTAAGTAACCTACACTTAACTAATCTAAACATGGTAGTTAGATGGGGTTAAGTAAGCTACACTTAACTAATCTAAACACGGTAATTAGATGGGGTTAAGTAATCCATACCTAACTAATCTAACACGGTAAATTCGATGGGGTTAAGTGATTTACACTTAACTAATCCGACTTGGTAATTAGATGGGGTTAAATAACTTATACTTAACCAATTATACATGATGATTTGATGAGATTATGTAACCTACACTTAACCAATCTAATATGTGGACCTGGTAGGGTTAAGTCACAAGACCTTTTAAATTAGGCTTAACCATTGTAATACGATTAGTGGATGGGGTTAAGTTAACCTATACTTAACCAATCCGACTCGATAATCTGATGGGATTAAGATAACCTATGCTTAATCAATCTAACACGATAATATGATAGGGTTAAGACAAATAAATACTTAACCAATTTGACTTGATAGGGTTAAGTCATGAGCTTCTTAGTACACTTAACCAACTTGTAGGGCTAAACCTTGAACTTGAGTACTTAGCCAATCTTGACATGATTCGTAGGCGGGTTAAGTCATAAACTTGGATAACAACACTTAACCCATTTGGCAAAACCCTAGCTCAGGGGACTAGGTTGAAAATCGTGGTTAACAAGGATAGCGGGAAGAGAAGCTAAGTGGTAAACCTTAGTTAAGGATAACTAAGTAATAATTCTTAGCCAAGGACATGGGACTAGTTCATAAATGATGAGTAACCTGATACGATAGGTCATCGCTTAGTATACGAGGAGGACCAACTTATCTGACTTGGATAAAAAGCTCCAACGAACTGGGTGGTAGCTTCGGGGGACGTAAGGGTGCTCTTGGTATCCCTCCGTGAGGTGGCAGATGGTCCATGAAACCCGACCTCATAGAGGTTAGGGTCTGCGATAGAAGAGCCAAGAGTATGCCTTGGTTGCTATGCGAGCGACCTAAAGACTGGGATGGATTAGCGTGGAGTCGACGATACTTGTTTTTGCCCTGGATAGCACGTCGCCGACTACCTACCATCTTTAGTCAATCGTGTACGAACAGAAAGGCAGAGAACTCCCAACAGACCATGTTCTTGCTATCAAGTCATGGGTGAGGGTGGCCCATAGGAAAGTGGGGCTATAGTGCGGCCGGGATGTAGTTTTCATACATGATTTTTCTTGGATTGCCTTTCAGTAGTTGAGGGAGGGGTCACGTGGGACCATAGCCACGGGTACAAAAACAGACCTTGATATCTGCATCAGCAGACGACTTAAAGCTCCCGACCGAGTTCCGTATTTCTTGATTTGCCCTAGCACGGAACTCGGATGGCACATTGAGGAACATGTGCGTCTAGACATGGAAAACGATTCACGATACATACGCGGGATAAAGGGCGCGGTTGACGGGTGGCATAATCCCTAGTGGTCCTAGGTGGCCAAAACCCAAACCGAGACACGGAAACGTTCATTAGGTAGAATAATCCCTAGTGGTCCTAGGTGGCATAAATCCTAAGTGAACACGCGATAGTTCATGGTAAGAAAACATAACTTGATCAAGGGTAGCAGTCCAAAACAAGTTCGAGGATAAAATGGTACTACGTTAAAGTGGTATAGATTTACCTAGGAAAGCCCGTACGGCCTACGGCAAGGGACTGAACTTATACATGGAAAGAAACATACGGGTTGGGAAAACCTACATATGCTATATATTAGGTTGACATGGACCATTGCATGACATTGGGCAAGGGACATTCATAGTTAACACATTGCTCGGGTTGGGATACTAGTACGAGAGGTGTAGAGCAAATATACATGATAGATACCGTGGGATGTTGTACATGATAGATGCCTTGGGATAGTATACTTGATAGAAACCTGACGATGTGATACCTTGATTTATCATGACACCTTAGTTTATCATGATATCTTAGTTTACCTAGCTACAGTAGTTCAGCCTGTTACCCTGGTTTAGTTTATCTATCTTGTAGTCATCCTTATGTTTACTTTCAGTTTATGCATGTCATGTTACCTTTACCTGTTTTTATACTGGAAGTAGATAGGACTTACCAGTCTTTATGACTGAACCCGTTTTGTTTCGCCTCTTTGTCTTCCGTTTCCCCCCAGGTCTCAGGGAGGAAACACTATTATCTAGTTCGGACTTCTTCTGCTTGAAGGTCATCACGCATGGATTGGACTTTTCTTGGCTATGGCTACTTTACTGTTTTACTTGGGGAATAATTTATGAAATGGTTTTATGCTTCTTTACTATTGCAAGACAGGTTTTGATGTATTCTGATGTAAAAGGCTTTAGACCTTATTTTATAAGGTAATGAAATTTGTTTTACTTCCGCTGTTTTATATATGTTCTGTCTTGTAATATTTCTGTGCATGTTTACCTCGATAATGCTTCACCAAACCTAGTGCATTCCCTTTGTGAGTGACCCTAGCGGAGGTGGGGTGTTACACCCATGGTCTTAGGATTACTAGTAGAAGCCATTAGAGAATAATTTTGAAGATTATAGGATGAAGAAAGTAGTTTTGAATTTTGAATGAAAGGTAGAAAGAATAGTAATGAATAGACGATTAAATAGGGAGCAAATGGACACAACTTTCTGAGTAGAAAGACACCTTTTCAAACCTTAGGAGTTGGTGAAAAGATGGAGGTAAGTTTGAAAGTTTAAACTTTTGAAATTCAAAATTTGAATTTCAATTTCTGGTGTATATGTCGACATGCACGTCATATATGTCGACATATATGTGACTATTCAAAAATTCAAATGTCTTTTTGACTTTATTTATATTATTTAATGTTTTATATTCTCTGTTTAATAATTTCCTGATATAATATTAATCTTAAAATGTTTTAAAATTAATTATTATATTATTATTTGGAATTTCAAATTTAAATTTTAGAATTCAACTATCAAACAAGGCAAGCAAACAAGCATCCATTCAATCATTTCAATCAAAAATTATTAATTAAGGCATACTTGGTTTTTAGATTCATTCCTTCAATATTTTCTGAATCTTGAATCGTTGTGAAGCACATATTCGAATTCCCGTTTTCTGGCTCTTAGTCACTTGATGATGAATCCCCATCATCTAAAGTTGTTGTGAATGCTCTTTTCCTTTTCTTTGACAAATTATCATTTGTCTGTTGACTTGATTTATCTGGTTACGGACACATTCTTTTTATATGACCTGGTTTGTTGCAATTGTAGCATCTATCATTATTTTTCCCGAACTTCCTTGATTATCTCTAGGAAAGTTATTTTTCATTTTATATCTAGGAAATATTCTGAAATTCCTTTTCATTAAGACAATTTCTTCATCATGCCCACTGCTTGAATCAGAATCATTAGTAGTTTGCTTTAAATTCTATAGATTTCTTTTTTGTCGACTTACTTTCCTTTCTTTTCTTTTCTGTACTTTGAATGACATTGGATTCCCTATTAACTCTTCAATCTTCATTTCACTGATATTATTGGTCTCTTCAGTTGCCAGTGTTTTTTTATCCTATTTTGGAGTTAGAGAATTAAGGATTTTTCTGACTTGATCTTCTTTAGAATAAGTTTTTCCTAAAGCCATTAGTGAATGCACGATTTCCTGAAAGCTTCAGTACACATTGGAGACAGATTCATTCTGCTTCACTTTAAATAGCTCAAATTGATTTATTAACATTGATATCTTTGTCTATTTTACTTTATTACTACTTCGTAAGTAACTAGCAAGGTTTGCCATATTTCATAAGCGGATTTACAAACTGGTACTCTATTAAAATCATTTCTATCTAATGAACAGAATAGCATATTTATAGCCTTAGAACTACTTTGTGCAGAGGCCTTATGTTCATTAGTCCTTGTGAAAAATTAGTTGTGGGTTCAATATATTTAGTTTGTCTGATATTCCAAGTGTCTAATCCTATAGACTGCAAATATATTTATATTCTACATGCCCAATAAGAATAATTGCTACCATTAAACAGTGGTGTTTTAACGGTGGACTGACCCTCTATAAATGAATTATTATTACCAGCAGTTCCAATATTGGTTGACATTTAATATTTCCAAAATTCAGATGATGAACTTTTGTAAATCTATGCTCTAATACAAATTGTTAGGGATGAGGATCAAAGATCTTAAGGAAAAACTAACACTAGAGGGGGGATGCATAGTGTTTTAAAGAACTTATAGAAATCTTAACAAATTAACAATTACTCAAACAACTATATGAATCACAGATGGAATATCACAACAGAAACAATCACATATGCAAATATAAACAAAAATAAAAAGCAGAAAAGGAAAGAACACACCAGATTTTATACTGGTTAGGATTACTCCTACATCAATTCCTATGCAACGCTGGATTGCGCAGAGTTTTATTAATGTCAGTATCCAATTACAACCCCCTTGGTTTCATGGCTACAAAGTTAACACCAATTGGCCACCCTTGATTTCACAGCTATAAGGCTAACACCGCTCCCTTTCCTTGATTTACGGGCTACAAGAAACACACCCTTTCCTTGTCAATTACAATTGCCCTAGAACTCTTTAATAGCACTTCCAAACAGAGAGTATTTTATAGAGATTGAGAATAGAAAGAGAATGATACAATTTGTATTGAAATCAGCAAAGTATGTGCAGAATCTTAAAATTTTAAGAAGAATAATTGTGGAATATGAAGTAGGGAAGAAGGAGATGAAATTTTATGAAAAAATCGAAATCAAACCCTTTATATAGTGTTCCAAGCGACAAAATCATTCCTGGGACGTTTAAATATGAAAAGACACACCTATTTGAATTTAAAATTTGTATCAGTTATCTGTCGACATGTGTATATGTGTATGTCGACATATATATATATATATATATATATATATATATATATATATGTAATTTTGAATTTTAGATCATTTTCAAGTATTTAAACCAATATATATATATAGGAAATTCCTGAAATAAAATTAGTTGTTTAAAATAAAATTTATCAAGTATAAAAACATATCTATACATATGATTTAATATATATACATATATATATATATATATGAATGATATAAATCTATATAATGTAATTATAGATATGTATTATGTAACTATATTACTTTATAATATATATATATACACTATATAAGGGACTTATATATATTTGAAATCATAAAAAATCTTTGGATGATTTAAAAACATTTTGAAAGGATCTTGAAATAATTTGAAAACAATTTAAAAAGAATAATTTGAAAATAGAAATTTGAGAGTGCTAAGTAGAGTTTTAACATACTAACTAGACTCCATTACCTTGATAATCTATAAATCTTGATATCTTGATACTCAAGATTCTTGAATCTCCTTTGAAATCTTGAATCCCTTAAACTATACAGTCTTCTCGCCTGTATATAATTACTACATATTATATATATATATATTCTGGATAAAGATGTTAGTATATATTTTATAGTTAATAATAATTGAAACAAGGTTGTTGTCATCAAAATTACATTCTTTAACAAATCATTTGATCAAAATATTATTATTAATGTCTAAGTGTCGAAATCAGTTTCTAAAATAAATGTATAAACCTTAGCTCGTATAATGCCTCATCCCATTATGTTGGCTATGTAGTTTACATTTGAAAACAAAAAGGCACTTATTGGAAATTGGATTCCATCAATAAACCAAGGCAAAGGATCCTCCTTATCCATAGGGATCATCTCTAGTAAGATTTCCAGGACTCACTGCATGTGATCCTTCGGAGCGGTAGAGCCGGCCCCCCAATACCCAAAGAGTTCGGGTTCCTCCTGAACATAACATTCCCCAATCGTATCTGATCGTCATCCTGGTCGTGTTTGACCATCATCCGAGGCGACTCATTCCATCATCCACATAATTAAACTTTCCTGGGCTCCATGGCATAACTTTTAGCTAGAAGGAAACATATGTCCTTACTTTACTGTCCATCATCCTATTTTTGGTTCATTTCGATGTATGAGGCCCTAGAGTCGATGTCCCACAAAGCTTTTCTTTTCAACAACAACTTTGATCTATCGACCCGCAACACTTAACATGCCACATTGTTAATTCACAACATATAATCAGTTTTTATTAATATATAACCTTTTGATTACACAAGCGTCAAAGGTGGGCACTAAGCTAAGAGAATATATTCTCCACCACCAACTAATATAACATCAATAGAAACCAGTTGATTATTTTGTAAAGTACAACGTTAGACATACATCCATTTACAAGTTCGTTTTGGGTTTGAACGAAACCAAAGACATCTTATTCTTCGTCAAATTATGGGGAAATGCCCTTGCACATCCGGGCAATCAACAAGCACGTCCGTACTACTACCACTGTAACCTTATAATGTGTAACGGCTGGAAATTTTTCGACTCCTCGAGAGTCGAAAATTCCGAGACGTTAGTGAAAGAAAGTAGAGGGTGAGGAAGAAAAGATAGAACTAATAGAATAGAAGAAGAAGAAGAAGAAGAACTTACATCATCAGAGTAAACACGAATCTCACAGCGGAACGAATAAAATATAACATAACTTTGAAATACAAATCAGTACCCGTATATACATACCATTTCAAAGTACAACACTTAAGAACACAACGGAATAATAATAGCTATAATCCTGAAGCCTCCTGCTCCAAGCTCTCCAAGTGTATCTGTAAAATCCCGACTCCTTGACTGCCCGTACAAATTTAGGCACCCAAGAGTTTAGGGAAAACAAACAAAATAAACTCCGTGTCAGTCATGGGACTGGTGAGAATAAAACTCCAACACTTGGTTAAATAAAGGATATCTTTCTGATATTATAATAATGTCTAAATACAAATAGATATCAATCTAGCAGAACGCTTGCATCTCACGTTCCACATACATAGTATACAAATAAACCGTGAGCGCTTATTGGAGATTGGATTCCAACAGACAAGGTATGGGAGCACCTTCCGATCAGTGTACTCTAGAGGAGATACACTAGGGTTCAACAAGAACGTCTTGCAACCCGGCCACAAATGACCGTCCACTCATTTAGCTTGAGTGTAACGAATATATTATCACCGATGGTTGGGATCAGTAACTGTAACGACCCAGATTTTTGAATAATTTATTTTAAATATTAAATATTGTTTTAAATATTTAGTTGATGATATAAATGATATTTTTATTGAATTTTCAATTTAATATGGCCGTTTATATTTACATTCGAATTTAAATTTCAATATCAGTTCCGTTGAGTTCGGAATAGCGTTATAATCTGGTATCGTCGGTCGTCACGGTTGAATAGTGGTTCGGGATTACTAGTTAAGGACCGCGAGATATTTTAATTATTTAAAAAAAAAGAATCATAAGCCGACCTAAAATCTCAACGCAGACCCAAGTAATTAATTCCGCAGCCTATATTTCTCCTCGAGCCCAAATTCCTGTCTTCCATTTTCTATATCAACGGAACAAAGATTTAATGGCCTTGTACTCCTTGTCTCCCACCGTTCACTCTATAAAATGAGCCTCCCATTTCGTTTGTTTTCATTTTACCGAATTCAACATTTCAGCCCCTTTCTTCCATCCTTTTCCTGTAAATCGAAGTCACCGATTTAATATATATAAAAAAAAAGGGATCGCGGTACGTATCAAATCGGAAAGCCGAGTCAACGTCAATGAATCGTGAACGGAGACCGTGGTAATACCCGAAGTCGAAACCAAAACTCGAAGTTGATTAGAAGGGGAGTCGCGAGTGGTATTGGTGACATCGATCTGAACTCGCATAGAAAAGGGGCTATGTGATGCTTTGGGAGTAATCGCGACGGGATTGTGGTGGGGGTTGCGTTCAGGAGGGAGGCCGTTCTCGAGTTGATGGCACTGGGAATTTGGGAATTTGAAACGGGAGAAGACAATGTCAGGTGATTTCACAGCAAGTGATGTGTTCTAAATTGGGAGCATGGTCTGGACAGTAATGAGATGAAGTTCAGGCTTGTAGAGAGGTTAGTCTGTGTTATTGGAAGATGAATTGGGATTGAACCAATGATGTTCGACAGAATGCCATAAAGATGGAGCATAATTTTAAAGGGCTGATGTAGTCTTGGAACTGTTCGGGCATAGACCTTGTGGATTGATCGAGTATTTGCAATAGCGATAAGGTATACATTTTACCGAGTTTAAATTCATTGGATAATTAAATTATTTATGTTAAGAGTCGTTTAATCGTTAAATTAAAATCTGATAATCATAGAATAGTTTATCTATTTTAGTAAGTTATTTAAATTTAGTAAATGTTTAATCGACAATTAAATAAAATAAATCGTAGGTCCAAAGTAGATTTATTCGGAAAGATCTATAGTCGTGGTGAGATGGAATTCAACCGGGGATTCAGCGAAAATAAAATCGCGGTGAGTAAATCTCACTCACCTTTTATTTTTAATTATTTTTATTTCATTAAAAATAATTGTTGTTGCTTGTTTGGATTTTTCTGCTTGTTTTATATATATACTGAAACGACCCGCAAATCCGAGCTACCTGAGTGGACTAAATACACCACACGTCCAACCCAAATAACACAGAAATACGACTCATTATTAGAAAGAAGTTAGAGGATGAGAAATAGAAAGAAAGAAATATTAGAATAGGAGAAAACGAAGATCACAACTCACAGCGGAACGAATAAAATATATTATATAACATAAGCTTTGAAATACAAATCTGTTTGGTACATGTATACATACCATCATCAGAGTACACATAACTTTTGATTCAGCGGAAGTAACTCGAAATAACTAACGTTGAAGCCTCCTGCTTCAAGCTCCTCCAAGTGTATCTGTAAAAGCCTGAAACACTTGACTGCCCGTACAAATTTGGGCACCCAAGAGTTTAGGAAAAACAAAACAAAACAAACTCTGGGTCAGTCATGGGACTGGTGTGAGTAAACTCCAACCACTTGTTTAACTTTCAAAACTCTTTTCAAAGAAAAGATAATAGTAAGACCAGCCCACACATAAATACGGACGGTTTTTACCTTACTATAACCCAAAATACTTTGATACGAAAATCCAGTGATATTATAATAATGTCTACATCAAGTAAATAACTAAATAGTAGAACGCTTGCATCTCACGCTCCACATATATTATAAAATCAAAAACCGCATGGCGCTTATTGGAGATTGGATTTCCAACATGACAAGGTATGGGACCACCTTCCGATGATGTATCTCTAGAGGCGAATACACCTGGGTTCAACAAGAACATCTTGTAACCCGGCCCACACATGACCGACCACTCATTTCGCTTGAGTGTATCGAATGTATATCACCAACGGTTGGACTCAAACCACCGTTCCCGAATGGGCAGAATCGATAGATTTAGAAACAAAAGGAATTTCTCTAGATAGGTGATTATACACCCTAATGGGTGCGACCCACATAGCCATGCTGCCTGCCCGATTTTTGTCCTTTCCCGGTTGTTGAGGCCTGAGGCTACGATTACTTACCATTCATTGATAGCACAATCACTTTGAATGCCACATTGTCAGATCCGTTAATCACTAGTTGAGTTTGCACAAATATTCTGGATATTATGCTAAGGGATAAATCCGTTGCAACCATATATACTCATACAGACCAACCCATTTGATCATTGGAAATACTCTGTCAGACATTCGTCCATTTACGTTCGTTCTGGGATTGAACGACACCGAAGGCACTATTTCTATTTAATAGAAAAGCCCTTGCACTTTACTCCGTCTTCAATATATTCAGCATACTTGGTTCGCAACGCTTATGCCGATACGGAGTGGTTCTTCGGATAATAATCCAACCGGTCTCTCCATATTGACAACGATGGTCAAAAACTTCGATAGTCTGTGATTTAACTATCGAATAAAAACAAGTGTTCAATCAACATATCAACAAATCACTGGGCTCTTTAATTAATATTCATTAATTAAACCACTTCTCTATTTTCTCAATCAATATTTGTTGGCCAAATATTTTCAATAATCATCCTTGGCTCTTATGCCATTTGGAAAACGTTTCCAAATATTACTTCTTTTATTTCTATATATTAGAAAATGTCTCTATTTGCAATTGAAAACAATTCCAATCATTTATCTCTATCCCTTTTTGTTTACAACATTCGATTTTTATATTCACTTTACTATCGAATTCAATACGTCGATATAATGATTTCAAATTATCAAAATATCTTAAAAATATTCTAACTCCTTAAATTTCCGGAAAATTTCGCCATAACCTCCCCTGTATCGGGAGCATCGGGAAATTTCAAATAGCTTTCCCGGTCCTTCTAATCTCAAAAAAAGAAAAAGAAGAAGCCAAGCGGCTAGCCGATACGGCGCATAAAACCCATATATGAATTTAAACGTGTACCTTATTGTCGAGCACGTAAATTTAAATCCTCATATGCTTCATCAGGTACCTGTCTAACACATGTTCACCTGTTTTCAATTCAATTCAACACTATCCAATCGTTTGAATTCAGTTCCGCCCATTTATTCTTTAAATCGGCCATTTTGCCTTATTTTACTTCTTTGTTTGAACATAGTATTTTCAAACAAAATATTTAACTTGCTCATAACCAAATTGCGTTTTAATTTCAATTCTAGTTTCCTTTTTGATTTCGAATATACATTTTCAAATCGAATTTACTTATTCAAACCCCAATATCCCTTCGAAAATTCATTAACTAATTTCTATTCAATTTAGTTAATTCTATTCAATAAATCAAAATCTGGTTTCTGTTTCCAAAAATCATATTCATTTACACAACTTGAATTCGCATATATTTTACAACTCAACTCTGAAATTTTCTAAATAGAAACTTCGGATTTTCTCGCTTAAAATCCTTTTATAATATTAAATAAACCATTATGGTTTTTAAATAGTTCTGGCGCTGTTTTTCTGAAAATTTGATTTTTGACATAACTCAAAATTTATACGACGAAATTCATATTTTTCTCTTTCATTAGAAAACTATTATCAAACTGGTCCTGACGTTTCTTGTTTCAAAGAATTTCGACTTCAATTGAGTTCTGTATACTTGATTGAAGTTCGAATCGCCATTTTACGAACTGCAGCGCTGCGGCGAGTTCGTTTTAATTATATTTATAAATATAAACGTTAAACTTCGTTTAAAATGAATTCAACTCCACTCAAACTTCATTTTCCCTTTTATTTGAATTCTATATTCAAATTTAAATTTCACTTCTATTGAATCCTATATTCAAATTCCATATTTCAAATTCCGTTTGAATTATATAGCTAAATCCCATAGTTTAAAATTCCATTTGAATGCTATATTCAAATTCTATAATTTAAATTCCATTTGAATTCCTTTTTGAATTCTACATTCAAATTCCCTATTCAATTCTCTTCGAATTCAAATTCTATATTTATTTTATTTGAATTTCAAATATCCAAACTCCGATTCAATTCTATTTTGAAATTTCAAATATTCAACCCCTTTATAATTCTAACATTCAAATTCTATAGTTTAAAACCCATTTGAATTTCATCTTCAAATTCCATAGATTAAATCCTATTTGAATTCAATTTGAATCTCTTATATTCAAATTTCATTTTCATTTCCATTTGAATTCTAATATTCAAATTCATATCCAACCCCATTTGAATTCTAATATTCAAACTTATTTTTTTACACCATTTGAATTTCTTCACTCAAATCCATTTGAATTCCCTTGAATTCACATTCCATTTCAAAACCCTTGGATTTCCTATTTTGAAATCCTATTTGAAATTCTATTTCCAATTCTACTTTGAAAATCCTATTTCAAAGTTTATTTCAAATTCTATTTTGAAATTCTACCATCAAATCTCTATTTGAATTTCTTTATTCGTATTCCTTTGAATTCAAATTTTACTTTAATTCCTTGAATTCAAATTCTATTTTTCATTCTAATTTCGTCTATTCAAATTTTATTTGAACTTCTATTTGAATGTCTAATATTCAATCTTCTTTTAAAATTCAAATATTTAAACTCCCTTTAAAATTAAAATGTTATACTCAAATTTCATTTGAGTTATATATTAAAAAATTTCATTTCACATCCTATTTTGAAATTTCATTTCAAATCCCAATTTCACGCTTGTATTACTATTTCTGAATTATCAAATGATAATTCTTTTCACTTCATTTATAACTTCGTTATAAAAGAATTATTTATAAACTTCGTTTAAAAAGAAACTACTTGTTTTATTTTTCAAAAACAAGTTTATATTTTTATTTCCATTTAAAATTCTAATTCTATTTAAAAATAGAATTTTTCCCTTTTTAAATCTCCACTATCCTTTCATGATATTTATATAAATTAACACTTCAGCCCAGTGATAGTTTAAACAACCAAATCAATCAATTTCCAATCATTTGATTTTAACACATCATATATGAATATATGTGAAATCAAACAGAACAAACAAACAAATAGATAATAGATTTTTGAGGAATCCAGTTGGATTCCTCCAACCTGTTTTTCCTGCATCCACAGATGTTAGCACATAAATAATACCCATTCTGCTTCGTGGCAGAATATCGCGGTATAGAAGGTCATCCACTAATCATAGCGTGGGGCGTATAGGGTAATCATCCGCTATGAGACTGCGGGCATTCGCTAATGAGACTGCGGGAATCCAACCAATCAATCAACCCAATATATATATATATATATATATATATATATATATATATATATAGCCTAAATAACTAATATATATAAAACAAGCAGAAAAATCCAAACAAGCAACAACAATTATTTTTAATGAAATAAAAATAATTAAAAATAAAAGGTGAGTGAGATTTACTCACCGCGATTTTATTTTCGCTGAATCCCCGGTTGAATTCCATCTCATCACGACTATAGATCTTTCCGAATAAATCTACTTTGGACCTACGATTTATTTTATTTTATTGTCGATTAAACATTTACTAAATTTAAATAACTTACTAAAATAGATAAACTATTCTATGATTATCAGATTTTAATTTAACGATTAAACGACTCTTAACATAAATAATTTAATTATCCAATGAATTTAAACTCGGTAAAATGTATACCTTATCGCTATTGCAAATACTCGATCAATCCACAAGGTCTATGCCCGAACAGTTCCAAGACTACATCAGCCCTTTAAAATTATGCTCCATCTTTACGGCATTCTGTCGAACATCATTGGTTCAATCCCAATTCATCTTCCAATAACACAGACTAACCTCTCTACAAGCCTGAACTTCATCTCATTACTGTCCAGACCATGCTCCCAATTTAGAACACATCACTTGCTGTGAAATCACCTGACATTGTCTTCTCCCGTTTGAAATTCCCAAATTCCCAGTGCCATCAACTCGAGAACGGCCTCCCTCCTGAACGCAACCCCCACCACAATCCCGTCGCGATTACTCCCAAAGCATCACATAGCCCCTTTTCTATGCGAGTTCAGATCGATGTCACCAATACCACTCGCGACTCCCCTTCTAATCAACTTCGAGTTTTGGTTTCGACTTCGGGTATTACCACGGTCTCCGTTCACGATTCATTGACGTTGACTCGGCTTTCCGATTTGATACGTACCGCGATCCCTTTTTTTTTATATATTAAATCGGTGACTTCGATTTACAGGAAAAGGATGGAAGAAAGGGGCTGAAATGTTGAATTCGGTAAAATGAAAACAAACGAAAGGGGAGGCTCATTTTATAGAGTGAACGGTGGGAGACAAGGAGTACAAGGCCATTAAATCTTTGTTCCGTTGATATAGAAAATGGAAGACAGGAATTTGGGCTCGAGGAGAAATATAGGCTGCGGAATTAATTACTTGGGTCTGCGTTGAGATTTTAGGTCGGCTTATGATTCTTTTTTTTTAAAATAATTAAAATATCTCGCGGTCCTTAACTAGTAATCCCGAACCACTATTCAACCGTGACGACCGACGATACCAGATTATAACGCTATTCCGAACTCAACGGAACTGATATTGAAATTTAAATTCGAATGTAAATATAAACGGCCATATTAAATTGAAAATTCAATAAAAATATCATTTATATTATCAACTAAATATTTAAAACAATATTTAATATTTAAAATAAATTATTCAAAAATCTGGGTCGTTACATTCTTCCCCCCTTAAAATAATTTCGTCCTCGAAATTGCTAAGATAGGAAAAAAAAATGGTACAAATCCATTACTTTTCAAAAATCCACTTTTGTTGAAACTCAACTCCTTATATTTCAACAAATTTAATTCCACCAAACTTTTGGTCTTCCTTCATTCAATTCGAATGATCCACGATCAATCCATTTATATCCAATCTATATTCTATTAAACCAATTCAAATTGATTTTAATCAATTCATTCACTTCGACCCATTTAACTTGTTTAAGTTAAATTTCAATTCCAGAATTCAAATCCCTGGGTTTTCTTTTCAAATTCTTTTGAAATCACTTAAATATATACATATATATTTATTTCCATTTCAAATTCGAACATTTGAATTTTCAAACCAACTTGTTTTCTTTCAAACAAATTTCCTTCAAAATCTTTTCTAAGGTAGCAATCCATCACTTAGAAACTCGAAAATGAACACTGATGATGTTGCAATCATCATCAGAATTATTTTCCAGCCACTGGAGTGAGTTCAGTGCTTTATTATTTCAAAATCCATGATTTTCTTTCAAATCCTTCTAAAACAAATCTATATTATTTTAATATACTTCGAAAAATATTTTTCAACTTCCCAGGATTTTAAATTCTCAATTCTGGTTTGAATTTAATTCTAATTCATCTCATTTGTATATTCAATTCATATACAAATTCTATTTTGGATATAAATAACCATTCTAAATTTAATATCTCATTTGATTATAAAGTCAACATCCAACACATCCATATAATAATAATTCTAGAAAATTATCCTTTCTATATCAAAAATAGAAATTTCGGGTAAAATTATTTCATTTACCCACTTTAAAACAATACTGTGTTCAATCTTCTGTTCAAGTATTTAGAAACTCCTATCGACGTCGTGGTGTCCCACGATTCGATCAGAATTCATAAACCACTCAACAGACTAGCCAACACAATATAAAACAATTTTTATATCAATTAACAAATACGCTCTCTCGTATATATACTCAACTCATTCTAAGGTACTATTGACCCTATCTCTAATGAGCACATGCCACACAAGCCTAGGTATTCGCTCAACCTGGCTCTGATACCAACTGAAACGACCCGCAAATCCGAGCTACCTGAGTTGACTAAATACACCACACGTCCAACCCAAATAACACAGAAATACGACTCATTATTAGAAAGAAGTTAGAGGATGAGAAATAGAAAGAAAGAAATATTAGAATAGGAGAAAACGAAGATCACAACTCACAGCGGAACGAATAAAATATATTATATAACATAAGCTTTGAAATACAAATCTGTTTGGTACATGTATACATACCATCATCAGAGTACACATAACTTTTGATTCAGCGGAAGTAACTCGAAATAACTAACGTTGAAGCCTCCTGCTTCAAGCTCCTCCAAGTGTATCTGTAAAAGCCTGAAACACTTGACTGCCCGTACAAATTTGGGCATCCAAGAGTTTAGGAAAAACAAAACAAAACAAACTCTGGGTCAGTCATGGGACTGGTGTGAGTAAACTCCAACCACTTGTTTAACTTTCAAAACTCTTTTCAAAGAAAAGATAATAGTAAGACCAGCCCACACATAAACACGGACGGTTTTTACCTTACTATAACCCAAAATACTTTGATACGAAAATCCAGTGATATTATAATAATGTCTACATCAAGTAAATAACTAAATAGTAGAACGCTTGCATCTCACGCTCCACATATATTATAAAATAAAAAACCGCATGGCGCTTATTGGAGATTGGATTTCCAACATGACAAGGTATGGGACCACCTTCCGATGATGTATCTCTAGAGGCGAATACACCTGGGTTCAACAAGAACATCTTGTAACCCGGCCCACACATGACCGACCACTCATTTCGCTTGAGTGTATCGAATGTATATCACCAACGGTTAGACGTGTGGTGTATTTAGTCAACTCAGATAGCTCGGATTTGCGGGTCGTTTCAGTAACCATCCTTCCCGATAAGGGACAGCATTGAAATAGATTATAAAGAAGTACAATTGAATATTCTCTAGATGGTGATAATACACCCTGGTTGGGTATGGCCCAACTAGCCATGCTGCCTAGCCCAACTTCTGTTATTTCCCGGTTGTGAGGTTTGAGGTCACGTTTATCACTTTGACAGATTATTTCTTCAATTACTTTGAATGCCACATCGTCATACCGGCCAAATCATTATCGATTTCTCAAGGCATCACGAGTATAAAAGCTAAGAGAAACGAATTTCTCCGCCACCAATGTAATACATTTAAAGAGATCAACATATATGATTCGTTAAGAATACTTTGTCAGACACTCGTCCATATACGTTGTCCTGGGACTGAACAAACCAAAGGCACTATTCAGTGAATCCATCCTACCTAGGCTTTTCACAATAGCCCTTGCACTTCACTCCGTCTTCAATTATCTTCAACGTACTTGATTCGCAACGCTTATGCTAATACGGAGTGGTTCTTCGGATAATAATCCAACCGGTCTCTCCATATTTACAACGTAAATATGGTCAAAACTTTGATAGTCTGTGATTCAACTATCAAATGGAAACATGTCGGTGTACAAACAACGATCTTATTTCCAAATGGAAATTCGATTGATCAATCATCATATGTTCATATTTCCTTATTTCATATATTTAGAAAATATATGTTATTAATCATTGGAAAACATTTCCATAGCTTATTTTCACATCACTATTATTTCGCAACTATCAGTCCCTAACTGTAACTAGTATGAGAACAATTCTCTAAGTATCAATCCGGAAGGTCGAAACCAACATCAGATCGTCGCTTAGAAAACCGTTCAACTTACCCTCTCTAGTCAGTTTTTGAATTTGCTTAACTCTATTTCTTAAATTCTTATCATGAAAACATTTCATTTTCTATGTTTAGAAAACATATCTGATTTTATTTGGAAAACGTTCCCAAAACTCATTTACGGATTTCAAATGAACGTTGTATAAAACATCGTTACGCTTAATCCATTAATCGCTTATTACTTAACTATATTTCAAATCAACCTTTTCTATCGAACCACAACTATTCCTTTGTCAATTCTGAAGTCAATCAAGTTGGGGTATAATTACCTCGCAGACCTTAATTGAACAACGTCCTTTACTGTGAAATAGATGAAGCTCATCACTCACTTTTTACAATCATTTGTTTACGCAAATTCTCGGATTCAGGTTACGAATCTACTTCTTATATGAAAACGTTTGATTATAACTATAACGTTATAATTCCTACCCCTAAAATATCTAACCTAAATTATATATTTATTTCCTAACTCGAATAATTTAACAGACACCTAATTTCTAAATCAATAACTAAATCTTGATTTAAACCCTGGAAAGTAAATAGTACTTTCCTGAATTCGCTATAATCGAATTCGACGTATAACTCTCTTTCGAGTAATCTCTATTCGATTAACTCTCTCTTTTTAATAACTTATATTCGATAAACTCTATTTCGATTAATGTAAAAACCCGCAACTTCCCCGTAAAGGAAAGCGTCGGATAGTTCGAGAACAAACCACAGCAGAACGCATACAGAAGAACGCTTCATTGTATATTACAACAATGCATCAGATTACAGGAATATACAGAGTATAAATGAATATTACACCGATATATCAGAGATTTAAATTACATTTAAATACATAGCAGCGGAAAATAATACAATACATAACTAGAGGAGATATACGGATACAAAGCTTTCCGGATATCATTCCAGCTGTAAACCAGGATCCTGTGAATATAAATCTGCAAAACCGAAACTACTAGCTGCCCGTGTCAAAAATAGGGGCACCCAGAGTTTAGGTTAAAACAATAAACTCCAGGTCAGTCATGTGACTGGTGTGAGAACTAAAACAGTTAATCTTTATTTTAAAGTTAGATAAATCAAGGGACCAGGCCGTATAACACGGAACGGGTTTCCTCCCAAGAATACCAGTGCGTAAAACAAACAGCGCAATGCTAAATAAAGAAAAATGAAGCTGTTATAAGACCCAGGTCCCATCACACAATGCAACGCAGCCGAGGATAGGGTTTTCCCTTATAACAGCCAAAGAATGCTTGATACGTTTAAAACAAATCATTTGATACTATTATAAGTGCATAGTGTATAAAACAACTTCAAATCATAAGTATCAATCATAGGCGGCATGAATGGCCCATAACACTATGTCGCCATATATAAGTTTACAATCAAAACCGCAAATGTCGTATTGGAAGTTGGGTTATCATTTATGGTATGAACCGAGGCTAGGGGCAAGATCCTCAACCGATTCGAGACGCTCTAGTCCGCCCCTCAGGATCAGAGCTCGAGTGACCCTTGGATCGTCAGGGCCGGTCCACCGATGTGGATTAAAATGCCTGAACATGCGTCTCCCCACCCTTTGGGGCGTAAGCCTGGCCCGTCAGCCGACCAGAAGCATCGGCCGAAACCGATATCACGAGGCGCCTCGCTTTTCAGCAAGTAATAATAAGTAACATCCACATGAGTCAAACTCGTCAGCCAGTTCAAGCACTGACGCCACTCATAACTAGAAAGAAACGCATGTCCTCCCTGATGTCCGTCTCCCGTTTTTGATTCATACCGGGTGTGATACTCGCGAATCAACGTTACACAAAGCTACGCCACAAAGGCCGTGCTTCGATCATCAACCACAAGACTTTGCTTTTCAACAGAAGCCTTGATCATTTGCATCTTAGCATGCCACACAGGCAATTCACTCCATGCGATTGATATCCATCAATATATAACCCCTGAGCTCGTACGTCTCAGAGAAGGGCGTTAAGCAAGAGAATAAACTCTCCGCCGCCAAACAGATATATATTTAACAGAGATCAATCACACGGACTAAAATCCAATGTCAGACACACAGTCCATTTACAAGTCCGTTCTGGGTCTGAACGAAACCGGAGGCACTTTCCTCGCATATCCATCCATCTCCAAGTACGTCTGGACGATCACCAACTGTTTCCATCTTCTTGGGTGTACAGCCCAATCAAGATCATCAGTAATCACCCAAACGACGTGAAGACTTCTGGTCTTCGACCATCGTCTTCATCTTCGACTTATCGTCGTATCAGTTATTCAGAATGGGATAAACCCGGTCTTTCCGAATAACTCGCGTATATTTTAAATAAGTGTTACACAAACACAACATACGCCTCATTCCAATTCATCAGTCATTAACCGTAAATTAATCAAGAGAATAATTCCCCAAATATTAACCCCGAAGGCCGAAACCAACATCAGATCAATATCCAGAAAACCATTCTGCTTGGCTAACCGACAGTTAATTTCTAATTTCACATTCATAGGGAAAGGTTCCCATTAATTTTATCAAAGATAAATTCTTTAATTTATTCTTTAATCTACCTTTGAATATCAATTCAAACTAGTCGGGATTAACGAAACTTACCGAAGTAATCATTTGTTTTAATTTCCCAATCCCAACCTATTTATCCCATGAAGTAAAACTGGTAATACTTCATATCTAACACCACAGTGTTATCGGTAAATTCAATTACCATTTCACGTTCAAATCTAATTAAAGATTTAACTATCGCCTGGAGTAAAACTGGTGATACTCCATTCTCGATTATTTCAATCTAATTAAAGATTCATTAAAACTCCACTTAGTTTTAATCGTTAACTGGGTTAAAGAATCAGTGTCATTTAAAACACGGTTCACGATAAACCCAAAATCACATTCATTAATTATCGGGTTAAAGAACGAGTGTTATTTAAAACACTGTTCACGATAAACCCAAAAATCAATATCAATTCAATTCCAATTAAATATTATTTAATTGGTACACTTCATTAAATCTAAATAAAAAGATTTAATCTTTTCTCAACTGGGTTCAAGAACAGTGTTAGTGAAGACACCATTCACGACCAACCCAAATCACATTCGATATTCAATACAAGACTCTGAATAGAAAATATATCGGCTTATATTCAATATCGAATTCTACGACTAACAAATGTCGTATTGGAAATAACGATATAAATATATATATCTTTCAAATTTCCATAACAACACCTGTATAATCACGAATTCCAACATCGAAATATTCCGAAGACAATTTCGATTCAAATCCACTCCAATGCAATCATTGGAAATTTTGGTTATTTTTAAAACCCTCTTCGAATTCAATTTATTTATTTAAAAATAAATAGAATTATAATTCTAGTTCAAAACTAGTTCAATTCGATAAAAATCTATTTTTATCTTTTCAAATATGGAGTTTTTCATCCCAATTCTTCCCAAATCATTTCTTATGATTTTACACAAATTATTACTATTTTTAATAATTTTATCAAGGCCCGTACAGTCGATTTCCAACAATGGCCATCGAACTGCACTTACAGCGACCTTTTTCGAATTTGATTTGGACGTATCTCCAAATCCAACCGTTAGATTTCTAATTTCTAATATTCGTTAGCAAGCTCTTTTCGATACGAACCCAACGGTTCCGGTTTTAGGAGAATCCGACGGTCGGATCTCCCGTAATGTCCGTTTGAAATAAATGGTCGAAATTCACGAACTGCCGCGGCGCGTTCTATTCAGGCCATTATATTATATATATAATATATATTTCGTCGATTCCTATTTAAAACGAATTATATAAATAGTTTTAAATTCGTTTCCAAAAGCAATTTCAACTTCCATTTCAATTCAAAGCAAAATTGAATTCTTCTTTATAAATTCGTTTTAAAATTCATTTCTATTCAATTCAAATTTCAATTCAATTTGAATTCATTTCACTTCGCTTTCAATTCAATTCGAAATCGTTTTCAATTCAATTCATTTCGAAATCGTTTTCAATTCAATTCATTTCAAAATCGTTTTCAATTCAATTCATTTCGAAATCGTTTTCAATTCAATTCATTTTGAAATCGTTTTCAATTCAATTCATTTCGAAATCGTTTTCAATTCAATTCATTTCGAAATCGTTTTCAATTCAATTCATTTCGAAATATTTCAATTCAATTCATTTTGAAATCGTTTTCAATTCAATTCATTTCGAAATCGTTTTCAATTCAATTCATTTCGAAATCGTTTTCAATTAAATTCATTTCGAAATCGTTTTCAATTCAATTCATTTCGAAATATTTCAATTCAATTCATTTTGAAATCGTTTTCAATTCAATTCATTTCGAAATCGTTTTCAATTCAATTCATTTCGAAATCGTTTTCAATTCAATTCATTTCGAAAACGTTTTATATTCAATTCATTTCGAAATCGTTTTCAATTCAATTCATTTCGAAATCGTTTTATATTTTCACGATTGGAATGAGGCCCAATCAATTACCATATAAAGTTAATTATATGGATTTTCATACAACACATGTATATAATAGCAACGATAGATAATCAACCATCAACCAAAGTGCACTACACTGTATAAGCATCAAATATAAATATCTGACGCTTATAACAGCCTGTCAATCAATCGATCGACATATTTAATCAATCAGGATGAGTGAACTGCATATTTCATCCTAACACCCGTGTGGGGTTTCAAACAATCAAACACAGATTTTTATTCGTGCAGTTGGGCGAGGTGTAAAATTTATCGTCCCAATCAATGTCATTCAAATAGGTGTACATAAACAAACCGTCCGGTTTATAAATGAATATTTTATTTTATCCACTTCACGTTAAAAATTATATTTTTAACGACAAAACATTTTATTTCTTGTTTCGTTCAATTCTGACTTATATTGACTTCTGTATATTCATTTGAAATTAGAAATCGAATTTTCGAACTACCGCGCCATTTTCAATTTCTTTTATAATTATATATAATTATTATATATTCTAACGACGACGTGTATAATATATACGTTCGAATTATATTCAAAATAAATTTCTCGTCGATATTATTTAAAATAATTCATTTTAAATAATCAAAATTCGCTAAAATTGCCAAAATAAAAATTTCAAACTGGCTCGCATTTTCCGGGTTGTTACAATCTCCCCCACTTAAAACTTTTCGTCCCCGAAAAGGAACAAAGTCGAAAGTGGTTTGATTAATCAGCTCTACGATCGGTTTGGCTTCCATTCTCCAACTCTTTAGTTTCTGAGAATTCCCAAAATTTCAAAAATTTGGCTAACACCCTAAATTTCCGAAAAATTTCGCCATAACCTCCCCTGCACCGGGAGCATCGGGGAATTTCAAATAGCTTCCCCGGTCCTTCAGATCTCAAAAAGAAAAAGAAAAAGCCAAGCGGCTAGCCAATAGGCTCACAAAATCATCATCACCCAAACAAAACAGGAAATTATGTAGTAAACATGTACCTATTTGTCGGGCAAACAAATTTTATTCTCTGCTCTAGCCTCCTTGCTATGACCTGTTCAATGATATATATGTATATGCAAGCAAATGCAACCAATTTTCGATACAATTCAATATTTGATTCAATTAGGCTAAATGGCTAAAAATTAGCAAACAAATAAACAAACAACACAAACATCAATCAATTAGTGAATTAGAGTTTCAAATTCATAAAGTTGATACATATACAGAAAATTATGTTTTTGATGCCAATTCACAACAATGTGTTCTAACTATATTAGTTTTGGTTCTCACACCAGTCTAATGGAAATATATAGAAAACACACCTTCGAAACACGAAAATAAATACTGGTGATGGCGCGCCATCATCCGAATCATGTCCGGGCGATTAGAGTGTGACTCTATATCTATCCAGTATATTAAAATTTCGAATACACGCGGATCAGACGTATACGCAAAATCTATATATACTGGATTGTCCACATCAATATAAATAGATAATCAAATACGAATAATTGATTTAAATCTTCAAAACAAAATTTTGTTTTCACTTTAAAAATATACTCTTCACACTCGTTGTAGGATACTACTGATCCTATCTCTAACGAGTCATTCTAATTGGATATTACTAATCCAATATCTGATGAATTCTTTCGTATAGTTCTAATGTGCCTTGTTCTCTAGCTTTGCAAACCAAAGCTCTGATACCAACTGTAAAAACCCGCAACTTCCCCGTAAAGGAAAGCGTCGGATAGTTCGAGAACAAACCACAGCAGAACGCATACAGAAGAACGTTTCATTGTATATTACAACAATGCATCAGATTACAGGAATATACAGAGTATAAATGAATATTACACCGAAATATCAGAGATTTAAATTACATTTAAATACATAGCAGCGGAAAATAATACAATACATAACTAGAGGAGATATACGGATACAAAGCTTTCCGGATATCATTCCAGCTGTAAACCAGGATCCTGTGAATATAAATCTGCAAAACCGAAACTACTAGCTGCCCGTGTCAAAAATAGGGGCACCCAGAGTTTAGGTTAAAACAATAAACTCCAGGTCAGTCATGTGACTGGTGTGAGAACTAAAACAATTAATCTTTATTTTAAAGTTAGATAAATCAAGGGACCACGCCGTATAACACGGAACGGGTTTCCTCCCAAGAATACCAGTGCGTAAAACAAACAGCGCAATGCTAAATAAAGAAAAATGAAGCTGTTATAAGACCCAGGTCCCATCACACAATGCAACGCAGCCGAGGATAGGGTTTTCCCTTATAACAGCCAAAGAATGCTTGATACATTTAAAACAAATCATTTGATACTATTATAAGTGCATAGTGTATAAAACAACTTCAAATCATAAGTATCAATCATAGGCGGCATGAATGGCCCATAACACTATGTCGCCATATATAAGTTTACAATCAAAACCGCAAATGTCGTATTGGAAGTTGGGTTATCATTTATGGTATGAACCGAGGCTAGGGGCAAGATCCTCAACCGATTCGAGACGCTCTAGTCCGCCCCTCAGGATCAGAGCTCGAGTGACCCTTGGATCGTCAGGGCCGGTCCACCGATGTGGATTAAAATGCCTGAACATGCGTCTCCCCACCCTTTGGGGCGAAAGCCTGGTCCGTCAGCCGACCAGAAGCATCGGCCGAAACCGATATCACGAGGCGCCTCGCTTTTCAGCAAGTAATAATAAGTAACATCCACATGAGTCAAACTCGTCAGCCAGTTCAAGCACTGACGCCACTCATAACTAGAAAGAAACGCATGTCCTCCCTGATGTCCGTCTCCCGTTTTTGATTCATACCGGGTGTGATACTCGCGAATCAACGTTACACAAAGCTACGCCACAAAGGCCGTGCTTCGAACATCAACCACAAGACTTTGCTTTTCAACAGAAGCCTTGATCATTTGCATCTTAGCATGCCACACAGGCAATTCACTCCATGCGATTGATATCCATCAATATATAACCCCTGAGCTCGTACGTCTCAGAGAAGGGCGTTAAGCAAGAGAATAAACTCTCCGCCGCCAAACAGATATATATTTAACAGAGATCAATCACACGGACTAAAATCCAATGTTAGACACACAGTCCATTTACAAGTCCGTTCTGGGTCTGAACGAAACCGGAGGCACTTTCCTCGCATATCCATCCATCTCCAAGTACGTCTGGACGATCACCAACTATTTCCATCTTCTTGGGTGTACAGCCCAATCAAGATCATCAGTAATCACCCAAACGACGTGAAGACTTCCGGTCTTCGACCATCGTCTTCATCTTCGACTTATCGTCGTATCAGTTATTCAGAATGGGATAAACCCGGTCTTTCCGAATAACTCGCGTATATTTTAAATAAGTGTTACACAAACACAACATACGCCTCATTCCAATTCATCAGTCATTAACCGTAAATTAATCAAGAGAATAATTCCCCAAATATTAACCCCGAAGGCCGAAACCAACATCAGATCAATATCCAGAAAACCATTCTGCTTGGCTAACCGACAGTTAATTTCTAATTTCACATTCATAGGGAAAGGTTCCCATTAATTTTATCAAAGATAAATTCTTTAATTTATTCTTTAATCTACCTTTGAATATCAATTCAAACTAGTCGGGATTAACGAAACTTACCGAAGTAATCATTTGTTTTAATTTCCCAATCCCAACCTATTTATCCCATGAAGTAAAACTGGTAATACTTCATATCTAACACCACAGTGTTATCGGTAAATTCAATTACCATTTCACGTTCAAATCTAATTAAAGATTTAACTATCGCCTGGAGTAAAACTGGTGATACTCCATTCTCGATTATTTCAATCTAATTAAAGATTCATTAAAACTCCACTTAGTTTTAATCGTTAACTGGGTTAAAGAATCAGTGTCATTTAAAACACGGTTCACGATAAACCCAAAATCACATTCATTAATTATCGGGTTAAAGAACGAGTGTTATTTAAAACACTGTTCACGATAAACCCAAAAATCAATATCAATTCAATTCCAATTAAATATTATTTAATTGGTACACTTCATTAAATCTAAATAAAAAGATTTAATCTTTTCTCAACTGGGTTCAAGAACAGTGTTAGTGAAGACACCATTCACGACAAACCCAAATCACATTCGATATTCAATACAAGACTCTGAATAGAAAATATATCGGCTTATATTCAATATCGAATTCTACGACTAACAAATGTCGTATTGGAAATAACGATATAAATATATATATCTTTCAAATTTCCATAACAACACCTGTATAATCACGAATTCCAACATCGAAATATTCCGAAGACAATTTCGATTCAAATCCACTCCAATGCAATCATTGGAAATTTTGGTTATTTTTAAAACCCTCTTCGAATTCAATTTATTTATTTAAAAATAAATAGAATTATAATTCTAGTTCAAAACTAGTTCAATTCGATAAAAATCTATTTTTATCTTTTCAAATATGGAGTTTTTCATCCCAATTCTTCCCAAATCATTTCTTATGATTTTACACAAATTATTACTATTTTTAATAATTTTATCAAGGCCCGTACAGTCGATTTCCAACAATGGCCATCGAACTGCACTTACAGCGACCTTTTTCGAATTTGATTTGGACGTATCTCCAAATCCAACCGTTAGATTTCTAATTTCTAATATTCGTTAGCAAGCTCTTTTCGATACGAACCCAACGGTTCCGGTTTTAGGAGAATCCGACGGTCGGATCTCCCGTAATGTCCGTTTGAAATAAATGGTCGAAATTCACGAACTGCCGCGGCGCGGCGCGTTCTATTCAGGCCATTATATTATATATATAATATATATTTCGTCGATTCCTATTTAAAACGAATTATATAAATAGTTTTAAATTCGTTTCCAAAAGCAATTTCAACTTCCATTTCAATTCAAAGCAAAATTGAATTCTTCTTTATAAATTCGTTTTAAAATTCATTTCTATTCAATTCAAATTTCAATTCAATTTGAATTCATTTCACTTCGCTTTCAATTCAATTCGAAATCGTTTTCAATTCAATTCATTTCGAAATCGTTTTCAATTCAATTCATTTCGAAATCGTTTTCAATTCAATTCATTTCGAAATCGTTTTCAATTCAATTCATTTTGAAATCGTTTTCAATTCAATTCATTTCGAAATCGTTTTCAATTCAATTCATTTCGAAATCGTTTTCAATTCAATTCATTTCGAAATATTTCAATTCAATTCATTTTGAAATCGTTTTCAATTCAATTCATTTCGAAATTGTTTTCAATTCAATTCATTTCGAAATCGTTTTCAATTCAATTCATTTCGAAATCGTTTTCAATTCAATTCATTTCGAAATATTTCAATTCAATTCATTTTGAAATCATTTTCAATTCAATTCATTTCGAAATCGTTTTCAATTCAATTCATTTCGAAATCGTTTTCAATTCAATTCATTTCGAAATCGTTTTATATTCAATTCATTTCGAAATCGTTTTCAATTCAATTCATTTCGAAATCGTTTTATATTTTCACGATTGGAATGAGGCCCAATCAATTACCATATAAAGTTAATTATATGGATTTTCATACAACACATGTATATAATAGCAACAATAGATAAACAACCATCAACCAAAGTGCACTACACTGTATAAGCATCAAATATAAATATCTGACGCTTATAACAGCCTGTCAATCAATCGATCGACATATTTAATCAATCAGGATGAGTGAACTGCATATTTCATCCTAACACCCATGTGGGGTTTCAAACAATCAAACACAAATTTTTATTCGTGCAGTTGGGCGAGGTGTAAAATTTATCGTCCCAATCAATGTCATTCAAATAGGTGTACATAAACAAACCGTCCGGTTTATAAATGAATATTTTATTTTATCCACTTCACGTTAAAAATTATATTTTTAACGACAAAACATTTTATTTCTTGTTTCGTTCAATTCTGACTTATATTGACTTCTGTATATTCATTTGAAATTAGAAATCGAATTTTTGAACTACCGCGCCATTTTCAATTTCTTTTATAATTATATATAATTATTATATATTCTAACGACGACGTGTATAATATATACGTTCGAATTATATTCAAAATAAATTTCTCGTCGATATTATTTAAAATAATTCATTTTAAATAATCAAAATTCGCTAAAATTGCCAAAATAAAAATTTCAAACTGGCTCGCATTTTCCGGGTTGTTACAATTAACTCCTATCGAATAACTAATATTCGAATAACTCTTCTTGGTTGGCTCTATTTCATTAACTCTTATCGAATAACAAATATTCGATTTTCTTAAATGTGTCAGTTCTTATCGAATAACTAACATCCGATTAACTTATATGGATTTACTCTTATCGAATAACTTATTCGATTAACTCAACTTGATTTTCTTAACTCGATTATCTCAACTCGATTACTTAACTCGATTACTTAACTCGATAAATCTTAACTCGATTACTTAACTCGATAACTTAACTTAACCCAAATCGGTCAACTCAACTCTAATCGATTAACTTAATTTGATTTACTCCTTCGAATAACTAATTCGAATAACTTAATTGATTAACTCCTTCGAATAACTAATTCGAATAACTTACCTTCGAATAACCAATATTCGATTTACTCTAACTCGATTAACTTAATTCTAATCGATTTACTCCATTTCGATTCAACTTAATTCAAACCGATTAACTTAACTCAAATTGATTAACTCCTTTCGAATAACTAAATTCGATTAACTCAAATTGAATAACTAATATTCAATTAACTCTTACGTGTTTAACTCTATTCGAATAACTCTAATGTGTTTAACTCTATTCAAATAACAAATTCGAATAACTTATATATGTTTAACTCTATTTGAATAACTTATGTGTGTTTAACTCTATTCGAATAACTTAACTCTTTTAACTTTACTCGAATAACTATATTCGATTAACACTTTCTTTCGAATAACTATATTCGATTAACTCTTCGACTAACTCCTTTGGATTAACTAACTTCGAATAACTCCTTTGGATTAGCTAACTTCGAATAACTCCTTTGGATTAACTAACTTCGAATAACTCCTTTGCATTAACTAACTTCGAATAACTCCTTTGGATTAACTAACTTCGAATAACCAATATTCGATAACTACTCTTCGAATAAATAATATTCGGTAACTCTTCTCAAATGAATAACATTTGATTTCTCCACTCGAATAAACTATATTCGATTACCCTTGCCTCGAATACACTATATTCGATAACTCTACTTCGAATAAGTGATATTCGGCAACTCTACTCGATTAACTCCACTTGGATAACTCTAAGTGGTCAACTCTAACTGGTCAACTCTAACTGAGTAACTCTAACTGATCAACTCTAACTGGTCAACTTTAACTGGTCAACTTAAATGGTTTAACCTAACTGGTTAACTCAAATGGTTTAACCTAACTTGATTTACTTGTCTCGATTAACTGAACTAATCCACTTAGTTTAACTTAGTTAATTCACTTTGATTAACTCTAACCGATTTACTTAGTTTAACTCAGCTAATTCACTTTGATTAACCCAACTAATTTACTTCGATTAACCAATTAGTTTAACTTGACTAATTCACTTAGTTTGACGCAACTAATTCACTTTGATTTACAAATTAGTTTAACTTAACTAAGTCACTTAGTTTGACGCAACTAATTCACTTTGATTTACCAATTAGTTTAACTTAACTAATTCACTTCGATTAACCGCTTAGTTTATCTTAACTAATTTACTTTGGTTAACTTAACCAATTACTTTGATTAACTCGACTAACTCGCTTTGGTTAGCTTAACCAATTACTTTGATTAACTCGACTAACTTGCTTTGGTTAACCTAACAAATTACTTTGTTTAACTCGACTAACTTTGCTTTGGTTAACCTATACAATTACTTTGTTTAATCCTTTTATCACACTCTGGTATTTCTTATGGTTTTTAACACACCACCTAACAACGATGAATATCGTCCAACCACACGTAATAACAACAGATTATATACATCACATTTATATATCACAATACATAAATCACAGTAAAAATAACAGTTGAGGAATCCAGTTGGATTCCTCCAACCTGTTTCCCTGCATCCATAGATGTTAAACAACACCAGTATAATATTCTGATAAACAGAATCAACATATAACTATTTTACGGTTTATATATATATACATACGTAAATATATATATAAAATCTCTACTAACTGACTAGCAGTTCAAGCAAACAATCAACACACAGTCAAACAGACAATATTTTAACAGTTCTAAGAATACAACGTGAAAATAAAACTGTTTATAGTTTGTGAGATTTACTCACAGTTGTGCGTTAATCGTTAAATAACGGTTTGCGTTATTTGATTCAATCTGACACTTTATTTCGCCATAAATTGTAACGAGCTTGGATGGACTTCCAGTCTGTCCCAGTGTGTAGCTCTCGTCCATACGATCCTATCAGATCTTGTTTCGCTGAATTTCGATATCGTATGATCAAGTTATAACAATACGAAGTTAGTAAACATTTTAAGTAAATTAAAACTTGGATTTTATTTCCTAAATGGGCTTTACCTTCACTCAACAGGCCCATACCCATCGCTACTACCCTGACCCGCACTTCATCTTCTCCCCCAACTTCAGTAATCGAACCCGATAGCTCCTCAAACGCCATTTCGCCCATTTCATCCTCCTACCGTTCCTCAATCTTTCAACGAAACCCAAAACCGTGACTACCGTTCAACTTCTTGTCGAAAACCGCACCACCCCGTGTCCTTCCATTCGAACTCGAGACCACCCTGGTCGATGCGACCTCACGCTCCCACGTTCGACTACAGGAACTCTGCGACGCAAGTTGGCACCGAACTTCACCAGAAGACCCACAACCGGAACCCCTCTCCTTGCTCAATCCATAAACAACATCAAATCGAAGCATCGCTCACTAATTTAGGCTACAGCTCGAACCCTAGGTCGCTGCCCAAATTTCCAGCGAATGAAATTATAACCGAACTTGTCGAAATTCACCTCCGGCTGAAGAGAATCATCCCACGGTCTTAGATATATACATATTTTGATTTATGGATTTTTCTACGTTTTCTTTGGATTTTCTTTGGGAAAATTGTTTGATGTGATGTTTATACGGGTTATCTAGCCTGTTGGTGGTAGGTAGCGTTTGTGGTTGAGGAGGCAGTATGCGTGGCTCGTTTGTTATCAGAGAAAATAGTTAGGATATTTTTATTTTATATTTTATTTATCTGTTTATACACTCTAAAAATTCCTGTGGTCACACGTGATACCCAAAAATCACAAAACTGGACTTGTAGGTAGATTTCGACATTACGGTCCCAATGAAACTGGTTTCGTCGAATTCCGACTCCGTATGCTCACACAGCGTATTTTTATCTGTCGAAATACTGACTATTTTACAATCTAAAAATCCGTACGGCCCACAGTGACTCTAAAAATCACGAAACTGGAAATCTAACAACTATTTGATATTGCGGATCCAACAAAACTGGTTTCGTCGAATTCCGACTTCGTTTGCAAAAGTGGCTATTTTTAACGCTCTAAATAGCCTATTTAAATATATAAATATATTTAAATATAATAATTAAATTAAATATAAATAAATTTATATTATCGTATATCTTCACATATGATATCGTACAGCCCCAGAATATCATAACAGAATTTACAGCTTGATATTTCAGATTCCAGATTATCCCGATATTCAATTTATATTGAAAATCCATTTATAACGTAATTAAAGCGTCGCAAAATATAAAGGAATTTTACAGCGACTTTTCTGAAATTTGATTTGGACATAACTCAAAATCTACACAATGAAATCCTGATTTTTCTCCTCCACTAGAAAGGTATACTCCACCAGCTCCACACGTTTCTTGTTTCACAGACATCCGGCTTAAAACGAATCATGTACATTCAGTTGAAGTTCAACTCGCCAAATAGCGAACTGCCGCGCCATTTCGAGCTCGATTATAATTATATTATAAATTATACGTTCAACTATCATTTATTTAATATATTCGTTATTTAAATAATTAAATAACTTAATTATTATACCTTACAAAACGCGCCATTACAGACTTCCCCACTTAAAATAATTTCGTCCTCGAAATTGCTAAGCTAGGAAAATGCTGCCAACTTTACTAACTAGATTCAAATATCTTTTAATTTACTTCTCAACTCCAGTTTCAACTGAACCATTTAATTTTCAATTAAATTATTAATTCATTCTGGCTAACTGAATTTCCCTAAATCATGAGAATGTTCTAACGCCTGGAATTTTCGAAAAATTTCGCCGTAACCTCCTTTGTATTGGTCAATATGACAAACCACAACTCGCCTCTCTAGGCCTCCTCCAATCCAAAAGGAAATCAAAATAGCCAAGCGGCTTGTCAATTCGGCTCATAAAACCCAAACTCATATATGATATAAACTTGTACCTTTTTGTCGGGCATTTAACTCTATCCCTTTCATCTGCTACCACTTCAACATATACCAATGTTATCCATTCCAATTGATCTCCAATTAGTTCATATCCTCAAATCCAAATCGAATTTCATTCGAACTCTAATATCAAATTCCAAATTATTGACTTATCAATTTGGTTCCATTCTAGATTATCTCTAATCCAATTCAATTTTATTTAACTCGGTTCAAGTTAAATTTCAATTTATTTTTACCATCTCATTTTATTTAACTTCATTAGTAAAATTTTAATTCCAGAACTTAAGTTGCTGGGTTTCTTTTAAATCAATTTGAAATCATAATGCCAATTCAAAACCTTTGAATTTCTAAACAACTTATTTTCTCAAAACAATTCAAAAACAAAATCTTTGGTAGTAATCCGTCACTTAGAACTCGGAAATGAACACTGATGATGTTTAGATTCATCATCAGAATCTATTTTCCAGCTATCGAAGTGAGTTCAATACTATATCATTTTAAATTTGAAAAACACTTTCAAAATCTCCCAGGAACTTAAAATTCCCTTATTTTAATTCCAAATCTGATTTAAATTCATATTTAATTCAAACTATTTCATATATTACATTCATATGAATTCTGATTGGTCATTTATGACCATTTCACCCTTTTATAATCTTATTCGATTATAATAACAACCAACACAATCAATATACTATAATAATTTCAAGATATATATTTCTTCTATAAACAAATATATTTTGGGAAAAATTATTTCATTTACCCTCTTTCAAAACATACCACGACGGTTCATCGTATTCGAGTGTTTAGTAACCCTTATCGATACAGTGGATCAAACTGATCGACCAGAATTCATAAGCCACTCAACCAATGAGTCTCCACAATATAAAACCATTTTATATTGAATAACAATTACGCGCTCATATATATACACTCAAACTCCATCTAGGATATTACTAATCCCATCTCTATCGAGTTATGCCACAGAGCCAAGGTAATCACTTAACTTAAGCTCTGATACCAACTGTAACGGCTGGAAATTTTCGACTCCTCGAGAGTCGAAAATTCCGAGACGTTAGTGAAAGAAAGTAGAGGGTGAGGAAGAAAAGATAGAACTAATAGAATAGAAGAAGAAGAAGAAGAACTTACATCATCAGAGTAAACACGAATCTCACAGCGGAACGAATAAAATATAACATAACTTTGAAATACAAATCAGTACCCGTATATACATACCATTTCAAAGTACAACACTTAACAACACAGTGGAATAATAATAGCTATAATCCTGAAGCCTCCTGCTCCAAGCTCTCCAAGTGTATCTGTAAAATCCCGACTACTTGACTGCCCGTACAAATTTAGGCACCTAAGAGTTTAGGGAAAACAAACAAAATAAACTCCGGGTCAGTCATGGGACTGGTGTGAATAAAACTCCAACACTTGGTTAAATAAAGGATATCTTTCTGATATTATAATAATGTCTAAATACAAATAGATATCAATCTAGCAAAACGCTTGCATCTCACGTTCCACATACATAGTATACAAATAAATCGTGAGCGCTTATTGGAGATTGGATTCCAACAGACAAGGTATGGGAGCACCTTCCGATCAGTGTACTCTAGAGGAGATACACTAGGGTTCAACAAGAACGTCTTGCAACCCGGCCACACATGACCGTCCACTCATTTAGCTTGAGTGTAACGAATATATTATCACCGATGGTTGGGATCAACAACCATCCTTCCCGATAAGGGACAGCGTTGAAATAGATTATAAAGAAGTACAATTGAATATTCTCTAGATGGTGATAATACACCCTGCTTGGGTATGGCCCAACTAGCCATGCTGCCTAGCCCAACTTCTGTTATTTCCCGGTTGTGAGGTTTGAGGTCACGTTTATCACTTTGACAGATTATTTCTTCAATTACTTTGAATGCCACATCGTCATACCCGCCAAATCATTATCGATTTCTCAAGGCATCACGAGTATAAAAGCTAAGAGAAACGAATTTCTCTGCCACCAACGTAATACATTTAAAGAGATCAACATATATGATTCGTTAAGAATACTTTGTCAGACACTCGTCCATATACGTTGTCCTGGGACTGAACAAACCAAAGGCACTATTCAGTGAATCCATCCTACCTAGGCTTTTCACAATAGCCCTTGCACTTCACTCTGTCTTCAATTATCTTCAGCGTACTTGATTCGCAACGCTTATGCTAATACGGAGTGGTTCTTCGGATAATAATCCAACCGGTCTCTCCATATTTACAACGTAAATATGGTCAGAACTTTGATAGTCTGTGATTCAACTATCAAATGGAAACATGTCGGTGTACAAACAACGATCTTATTTCCAAATGGAAATTCGATTGATCAATCATCATATGTTCATATTTCCTTATTTCATATATTTAGAAAATATATGTTATTAATCATTGGAAAACATTTCCATAGCTTATTTTCACATCACTATTATTTCGCAACTATCAGTCCCTAACTGTAACTAGTATGAGAACAATTCTCTAAGTATCAATCCGGAAGGTCGAAACCAACATCAGATCTTCACTTAGAAAACCGTTCAACTTACCCTCTCCAGTCAGTTTCTGAATTTTCTTAACTCTATTTCTTAAATTCTTATCATGAAAACATTTCATTTTCTATGTTTAGAAAACATATCTGATTTTATTTGGAAAACGTTCCCAAAACTCATTTACGGATTTCAAATGAACGTTGTATAAAACATCGTTACGCTTAATCCATTAATCGCTTATTACTTAACTATATTTCAAATCAACCTTTTCTATCGAACCACAACTATTCCTTTGTCAATTCTGAAGTCAATCAAGTTGGGGTATAATTACCTCGCAGACCTTAATTGAACAACGTCCTTTACTGTGAAATAGATGAAGCTCATCACTCACTTTTTACAATCATTTGTTTACGCAAATTCTCGGATTCAGGTTACGAATCTACTTCTTATATGAAAACGTTTGATTATAACTATAACGTTATAATTCCTACCCCTAAAATATCTAACCTAAATTATAAATTTATTTCCTAACTCGAATAATTTAACAGACACCTAATTTCTAAATCAATAAATAAATCTTGATTTAAACCCTGGAAAGTAAATAGTACTTTCCTGAATTCGCTATAATTGAATTCGACGTATAACTCTCTTTCGAGTAATCTCTATTCGATTAACTCTCTATTTTTAATAACTTATATTCGATAAACTCTATTTCGATTAACTCCTATCGAATAACTAATATTCGAATAACTCTTCTTGGTTGGCTCTATTTCATTAACTCTTATCGAATCACAAATATTCGATTTTCTTAAATGTGTCAGTTCTTATCGAATAACTAACATCCGATTAACTTATATGGATTTACTCTTATCGAATAACTTATTCGATTAACTCAACTTGATTTTCTTAACTCGATTATCTCAACTCGATTACTTAACTCGATTACTTAACTCGATAAATCTTAACTCGATTACTTAACTCGATAACTTAACTTAACCCAAATCGGTCAACTCAACTCTAATCGATTAACTTAATTTGATTTACTCCTTCGAATAACTAATTCGAATAACTTAATTGATTAACTCCTTCGAATAACTAATTCGAATAACTTACCTTCGAATAACCAATATTCGATTTACTCTAACTCGATTAACTTAATTCTAATCGATTTACTCCATTTCGATCCAACTTAATTCAAATCGATTAACTTAACTCAAATTGATTAACTCCTTTCGAATAACTAAATTCGATTAACTCAAATTGAATAACTAATATTCAATTAACTCTTACGTGTTTAACTCTATTCGAATAACTCTAATGTGTTTAACTCTATTCAAATAACAAATTCGAATAACTTATATATGTTTAACTCTATTTGAATAACTTATGTGTGTTTAACTCTATTCGAATAACTTAACTCTTTTAACTTTACTCGAATAACTATATTCGATTAACACTTTCTTTCGAATAACTATATTCGATTAACTCTTCGACTAACTCCTTTGGATTAACTAACTTCGAATAACTCCTTTGGATTAGCTAACTTCGAATAACTCCTTTGGATTAACTAACTTCGAATAACTCCTTTGGATTAACTAACTTCGAATAACTCCTTTGGATTAACTAACTTCGAATAACCAATATTCGTTAACTACTCTTCGAATAAATAATATTCGGTAACTCTTCTCAAATGAATAACATTTGATTTCTCCACTCGAATAAACTATATTCGATTACCCTTCCCTCGAATACACTATATTCGATAACTCTACTTCGAATAAGTGATATTCGGCAACTCTACTCGATTAACTCCACTTGGATAACTCTAACTGGTCAACTCTAACTGGTCAACTCTAACTGAGTAACTGTAACTGATCAACTCTAACTGGTCAACTTTAACTGGTCAACTTAAATGGTTTAACCTAACTGGTTAACTCAAATGGTTTAACCTAACTTGATTTACTTGTCTCGATTAACTGAACTAATCCACTTAGTTTAGCTTAGTTAATTCACTTTGATTAACTCTAACCGGTTTACTTAGTTTAACTCAGCTAATTCACTTTGATTAACCCAACTAATTTACTTCGATTAACCAATTAGTTTAACTTGACTAATTCACTTAGTTTTACGCAACTAATTCACTTTGATTTACAAATTAGTTTAACTTAACTAAGTCACTTAGTTTGACGCAACTAATTCGCTTTGATTTACCAATTAGTTTAACTTAACTAATTCACTTCGATTAACCGCTTAGTTTATCTTAACTAATTTACTTTGGTTAACTTAACCAATTACTTTGATTAACTCGACTAACTCACTTTGGTTAACTTAACCAATTACTTTGATTAACTCGACTAACTTGCTTTGGTTAAACTAACAAATTACTTTGTTTAACTCGACTAACTTTGCTTTGGTTAACCAAACCAATTACTTTGTTTAATCCTTTTATCACACTCTGGTATTTCTTATGGTTTTTAACACATCACCTAACAATGATGAATATCGTCCAACCACACGTAATCACAACAGATTATATACATCACATTTATATATCACAATACATAAATCACAGTAAAAATAACTGTTGAGGAATCCAGTTGGATTCCTCCAACCTGTTTCCCTGCATCCATAGATGTTAAACAACACCAGTATAATATTCTGATAAACAGAATCAACATATAACTATTTTACGGTTTATATATATATATATACATACGTAAATATATATATAAAATCTCTACTAACTGACTAGCAGTTCAAGCAAACAATCAACACACAGTCAAACAGACAATATTTTAACAGTTCTAAGAATACAACGTGAAAATAAAACTGTTTAGAGTTTGTGAGATTTACTCACAGTTGTGCGTTAATCGTTAAATAACGGTTTGCCTTATTTGATTCAATCTGACAATTTATTTCGCCATAAATTGTAACGAGATCGGATGGACTTCCAGTCAGTCCCAGTGTGTAGCTCTCGTCCATACGATCCTATCAGATCTTGTTTCGCTGAATTTCGATATCGTATGATCAAGTTCTAACAATACGAAGTTAGTAAACATTTTAAGTAAATTAAAACTTGGATTTTATTTCCTAAATGGGCTTTACCTTCACTCAACAGGCCCATACCCATCGCTACTACCCTGACCCGCACTTTATCTTCTCTCCCAACTTCAGTAATCGAACCCGATAGCTCCTCAAACACCATTTCGCCCATTTCATCCTCCCACCGTTCCTCAATCTTTCAACGAAACCCAAAACCGTGACTACCGTTCAACTTCTTGTCGAAAACCGCACCACCCCGTGTCCTTTCATTCGAACTCGAGACCACCCTGGTCGTTGCGACCTCACGCTCCCACGTTCGACTATAGGAACTCTGCGACGCAAGTTGGCACCGAACTTCACCAGAAGACCCACAACCGAACCACCTCTCCTTGCTCAATCCATAAACAACATCAAATCGAAGCATCGCTCACTAATTTAGGCTACAGCTCGAACCCTAGGTCGCTGCCCAAATTTCCAGCGAATGAAATTATAACCGAACTTGTCGAAATTCACCTCAGGCTGAAGAGAATCATCCCACGGTCTTAGATATATACATATTTTGATTTATGGATTTTTCTACGTTTTCTTTGGATTTTCTTTGGGAAAATTGTTTGCTGTGATGTTTATACGGGTTATATAGCCTGTTGGTGGTAGGTAGCGTTTGTGGTTGAGGAGGCAGTATGCGTGGCTCGTTTGTTATCAGAGAAAATAGTTAGGATATTTTTATTTTATATTTTATTTATCTGTTTATACACTCTAAAAATTCCTGTGGTCACACGTGATACCCAAAAATCACAAAACTGGACTTGTAGGTAGAATTCGACATTACGGTCCCAATGAAACTGGTTTCGTCGAATTCCGACTCCGTATGCTCACACAACGTATTTTTAACTATCGAAATACTGACTATTTTACAATCTAAAAATCCGTATGGCCCACAGTGACTCTAAAAATCACGAAACTAGAAATCTAACAACTATTTGATATTGCGGATCCAACAAAACTGGTTTCGTCGAATTCCGACTTCGTTTGCAAAAGTGGCTATTTTTAATGCTCTAAATAGCCTATTTAAATATATAAATATAATAATTAAATTAAATATAAATAAATTTATATTATCGTATATCTTCACATATGATATCGTACAGCCCTAGAATATCATAACAGAATTTACAGCTTGATATTTCAGATTCCAGATTATCCCGATATTCAATTTATATTGAAAAATCCATTTATAACGTAATTAAAGCATCGCAAAATATAAAGGAATTTTACAGCGACTTTTCTAAAATTTGATTTGGACATAACTCAAAATCTACATGACGAAATCCTGATTTTTCTCCTCCACTAGAAAGGTATACTCCACCAGCTCCACACGTTTCTTTTTTCACAGAAATCCGGCTTAAAACGAATCATGTACATTCAGTTGAAGTTCAACTCGCCAAATAGCGAACTGCCGCGCCATTTCGAGCTCGAAATTATAATATAAATTATACGTTCAACTATCGTTTATTTAATATATTCGTTATTTAAATAATTAAATAACTTAATTATTATACCTTACAAAACGTGCCATTACATAATGGGAGCTACCCAAGGCATAAGCATGCAGTCAATTCAGTGTGAAGATTTCTGGTATTCCACCATCTTTAATATATTCGACTTTAAATTATCGTATAATTATTCGAAATGGGTCGAACCCTGTCTTTTCGAAATAATTAGCTTCAAAACAAAATTCTTATTGGATTATCAACCCTCAAATTAAGTCACCATTAATTGAAAACATTTCATAAGATTAAATCATATTCTTAGATTTGGTTAAGCTTTTAGGCTTTCAAAAATCATCTTCAACTCCTTTTATTAATCGTCTAAAAGGTTCACAAAGGTTTGTGTTAACTTTAGGAATTTACGACTCTTGTCTCAAAACGTTTCTTAAAAACTGTTATAAAAGGT